>JAGPOW010002202.1:6845589-6862293 GCA_030014935.1 Caiman crocodilus
AAAATTTGCTCCTGGAGCCAGTGGGAGCATTGTTTGAGAGTGGACTGCAGACCAAACCTTTCCTCTTGAGGTCAACACATTGCATCTGATCATGAAGAGCAGGTTTTAATTGGGAAACCTGGTGGGGAGGAAGGGAGGGGAGACTGCAGCAGTACATTGTCTTGTGGCTTAAGGCACTGGATTACATTTGTTAGTAAAGGTATTGTAAGGATTTTGCTAATGTATGTATGTAATTCAAAGGTTTGCTGTTCTTTCTGAACACTAAACACACTACTGGCAGGAAGAAAAAGGGGAGGGGTGGAGGCGTGTTGGTGCAGTCTGTACATTGTGTCTCTTCCCTCTTCGCCGAGACTCCTGGCTTTGCACTGGGCCTTCCTGTGTAAGCCCTAATCTTTGCTGTGTGACGGGCACTGACAGTTTTTTTTTTTACCTGACTTGTGTCTTTCCCCCTGGTGCTAGAACTGCCTTCTTGGTAAGCAAAAAACCATGCTCAGACTTCCTTTCCTTCGTTAACAGATTTGGATTTTGCTGTTACAGAATGGCTGTATGCACCTTGCAAGGTCTGGGATGTCTGTACGCAGTGTACTTTATATATTTGTGCCATGGTAGCTTGTAAGAGGCCAGGGCACACCTCCGATGGCTTCTTCCCTGTGATCTTTCCACTGCTGCAGTGAGTTGCAGTGACACATGCAACTCTTGATGTTGTGTCAGTACAGAAAAGCATGGTTAGGAGGGAAGAAACGATTGCTGCACCAGGAACTGTGGGCGAGACTGAGGCGGCCCAGGCGGGGATTGCTCATTGGTATGGCTGGAGTGTCATGTCTGCACTGTCCTCCAGGCAAGCCCAGGAGTCTTTCTTAGAAACACACTCTGCCCACTTTCCTCCTGCTCGGCATGTTTCGGTGCCCAGGCAGTGTTGCCGGTTTTGCATGGCCCTCGGCAGTTGCCCAGAGCCAGCACTCAGGCTTTCTTTCATGAGTGTACAGCTCGGGGCCGTGCTCTGCTGGCCCAATTTCTGAGCTCTAACGTGCTCTGACTAAGAGTGAGCCGGGAAGCCAAGTCCCTTGGCAGGGCTCTGGGGCTTGGCACCAAAGCCACTGAGACATGTCCTAGGAGGCATGGCAGCAGACCAGGAGGCCATTGTGCTAGGCACTGTACAGACTTGTAGTGCAAGATGGTCCTTCCCCGTAGAGGATTTGGATGTGTGACTCAGGAGTTTAAATGGGATTTGTGCTTGTGAATTTCTGTGGCAGCTTTTGAAATCCTGGCCTCTGTTTTTCATCGGGCAAAATCCAGGACGGTGTTTCGGTCGTTCTTGTGTAATTCATATTTTGGAGCTTATGGTATTATGAACAAGGGCAGAGTTGCAGCAGAGTTGTGTTGAGAAAGTAACGTTATTTTAAGTGATGCAGGGGCAGAGAAGATACAGCTCCTCCACCTGCAAGAAACCATTGAAGACTCGGCCCCTCGAGAACAGACCTGTCCTGTTGGCTACCCAACTCCAGAATATTTCCACCTGCCAGTAAATGGCAATTATTATAGTATTGGCATTTATGTGATAAATCAGCACTTCCTTATGAAACCCGGTCTCCCGGTGGGAGCATTTTGAATTCCTCCAAACCCACTACGTCAACTAATGTCTCAATTATGCCGTGAACTGGTTCTCTGCAGTCCTCTCACCCCCAACACGCATTCTTTTTTTTTTCCCCCCTTAAGAGCCCTTTTGTTGTATTTCCAGTGATCAGATCTGAACACAGGAGGCCTAACCAATAGCAATTCAGTAGCATGAGCCTGCAGAATTTTTTCTTGTAATTTAATTACCTGGGAAACTTCAGTTCAAATTCTATCTCCGGTTTTCAGTTTGATCTTGTTTTTACCCAGTCCTCCCATCGGGATTCACTGATGTGGTTATCTCAAGACATCTTATCCAGTGACAAACGATCAGGGCAAAGGTTAATTTCATCTTCCCTCCACCCTCCTTTCCTGAAGGTGTGATCTTATCTGAGTGGAATGCCTGGACTCCAGCGAGAGCACGTGAATAACTGCCCTGCAAGCCTACTGCTCGGGAACTAAGGAGGCGGATATTTGCAATCCAGAAATCACAGTGAAAATTTGCTTTGTGATCTCTAAGTAAATATTGCCTGTCCCACTTTCTGGTTTCGAATCGGTTGTTTGTGTAGGTTGCATCACAGCTTCTCCGTGACAAATGTCCCTTGCATTTCCACTTTTGAGAGTCATGAGTTCTTGCTACTTGAAATAGATGGGTGGTAATGAAGGAGTCAGCTGGTTCTTCGAGTTTTCATCCAGGAAACAGTTATTTCTCTGGACCTTCATTAAGTGCTGCTTTGCCCATGTGTCAGACATCAAATCTTTGGTTTTTGTTTTTAAAATATATCATTGCATCAATTAAGAGTCTAATTTGTGCTGGCTTTAAAAACAAAACAAAACACATGCTCTTTTGGTGAAATAAAACAAAATTGGCTGTATTGCCCAGAAAGATGAATGAAAAGGATTTGAGGATGGCTAATATAATGTAAGCTAGAAAGGGAGAAAAACACGATTAAAAATATATAGAATCTGCTCATTCAGCCAGTTAGCTTAATGGATTCATGTACGACAGGCACTTGTGTTTCACTTTTGGTTCACCAAAGAAAATGAGTTCAGTGACGGTCAAGTCCCTAGGGGATATTTAATCAGTTTGCTGAACGACTATACAGTATGGCATGATTAGGTGAGTGTCTCTCTCAATCTACTGTGCAGCCAGAATAGTGGGAGTACCTGGGGTGTTGCCTCGTGCAGTACACTCACTCTGAAACATAAAGAACAAAGCCTTCTTATTTTCCCATCGTTACTCATCCTAATAAATCTACAAAAGATCACAATGCAAGTAGGTAAAGGGAGTTTCCAATCAGGGGCAAGAGAGGAGGAAGAGAGATGAGATGCATGACTTGGATGTGTTAAAATGGTATATAGGTAGAATATAAAATCAGTTTTGACTAAAAGGTAGAGAGAAAAGGGAAATGTATATTAGGGCCCTAATACCATACCACGGTGTCTGAAGATTTACTTGACGTATGTTGCCTTTGATGTAGCAGTGTTGTGTTATGTCAGGAATTAGGGGGAAAATTTAATAAAGCAAAGCAACTATGTGATTTGACATGGCAGAAACTTGATGTAGTCCTGCAGGGTCCCTGAAGTTCCACAGATTGTAATAGGAAATCCAGCTCTTGTGCCCAGGCAGTAAAAGATGGTAAATTATTGCTTCTGAAATGCATATGGAATATTTTGTTATCCATACCCGTGAAACTGAAGTCTTTCCAGTTGCTTCGAAATACTGCCCATTGATGGACCTTGGATAGGTTTTAAATGAAGGATATATATATATTTTTCCCCCTCAACATCCCTGGCAAATTTCCTGTTCATTGAGGGGTTGAAAGAGAATTCATAGAGAGGTTTTAACTTCTCCCATTAGATTGCAGTCTAAAACTGGAGGGAAGCCTGTTAATTCTTGCTTGAAAAACCCCAGGAATGTTAGCCAGCCATACAATGACCATCAAACGAAATGCGGCTGTATGTTGTTGCTGAAGACCATTAGGATAAAATAGGTTGAAATCTAGAGACCCCATGTATAGTACTATTATGCGAACTGCAAGGGATGAGTTGAAAAACCTAACTCACATCCTGGGGACCCTTGGATCAGTCTGCTCCTAAAGCATGTGTTAAATAGTAAATAACCAGGTAATGTAGATGGCAGGGCACAGCTTCTCCAACTGCCTGAATTGGTCCTGTCTAAATTCTTAAGCAATTTAAGACAAAAATTACTTTGTTTTGCTTAAAACTTGTTAAAGAGCAACACTTTTTTCTTAAAGGTGACTCATATAGGGGGAAAAATAGGATTTGGGCATTTCTTAGATTGATCTGAATGCTGAAGGGTCACAGGAGAGTTTAAAGATCTTTCTTCCTACCTATTTTTTCTTTACGTGCAAACTTGCAGCCATATCTACCACAAAAGGTGCCGTGGGCTGTTTACAGAACTATGAGACTTGTCAATCCAGCAGCCAGGAAGTGAAACCTGAGATGGGAGGTGCCTTTGTGCACGCAGTTTCAAATATTTGGGGGTGGGAAGGATATTTGCTTGCCTGTTAATTACCATTTAACTAAAAATTTCCCACAGACAATGGAGGGGAAAGCTGCCTTTGCTAGGGATTGTACACTATCGCTGCCTGGGTCAAGGTTACAATCTCTGAAAGTGTGTGATACGCATTTCTGAGTTTTTTCAAATAATCCTCCAGTAAAAGCAGGAAGATTTAGACTTGATGTGGTATTTCAAAGCAATTAAACAAGCCAACTTTTGCAGGTCTCTTGGAAAAGAAAGGAAAAAACAAACCTTGCAGGCCATTTTAGACATCACAAAGAGACAAAAAAAAAAAGACATAAACCAATGTTTTATCTTGTGTAAGTCACCTTTAAAAGTGCAGATGAGATTAAAATGTACTTATTGCTGTGACTTTTACCTGCTAGCCTCTATTAACTTTGTGGTAGTGGCTGAGCTCTGGGAGTAATATAGCTACATAAGTCTGTATGCAAAAAGTCTTTTTTTCTATGATCTGCTTTGCAGCAGTCACTTGAAATACTTAAAACCCTACAGTAGTTGCTATTGAAAATCTGTAATGATAAAATATCAAATAGCAATTGCCATATTTCCCTGAATCCAAGGCAACTTTTAATTCAAGACGACCCCCCCGATAATTAGATTCTATACATGCAAAATCATAATTTAGTTCTATGTATTGAATTTAATTATTGGTGGGGTCATCTTGAATTAATTTCCCCAAAACGTCCGGGAGGGGCAAGGAGTCAGACCCCCACTCCTTTGCCTCCCCTGCCTGCTCCCTCCATCACTTGTCCCCTGCTGTGCCCGTGCCCCTGCCTGGAAGCCTGTGCCTGTGCCTGCCACCTTGTTCCCCTTGCTACTTGCTCCCCACTGGTGCCTGCCCTCCCTGCCACTTGTCGCCTGCCCTGGTGCTTGCCACCCCCACTCCATGCCTGTCTCCCCAGTCCCTTTTCCCCCACCTTGTTCCCGTGCATGCCGTCCTGCAATCTGTCCCTGGTGTCTACCCCCCTCACCTCCGGCTTCTCTTACTTTCTGGGCAGCTCTGGCTCCAGGACAGTCAGCTGGAGCAGAGGTGCCGCCTGCCCCAGGTGGGTACTTAAAATCTCAGACAAGGCTTTTCTTCCCCGTGTTGGGGTGGGGAGGGTTAGACAACACCTTGTCTTGTGTTCAGGTAAATAATGTATTAAATATGCAATAACACCACCTTTTTGACATCTCAATACATTTTTCCCTAGTGAGACTAAATTTTTAAACTTCAGGTACAAGCTCACAAAAGAGTCAACCGAGGTTAGGTTTAGAAACGCAATGATTTGTAAACCCATTCACGTGGTTTGACAGTGGGCTTTGTCTGATGAATGAGTCCATTGATAGTGGGACACTGTTTGTCACATCTATTAACATTTTTTTGGAAAGAGCTCTATAAAATCAGAAAAATGAGAAGACTTACCACAACAGAAGACAGAATTTGTCTGATCTTCCAAGGATCTGAATTGGCATTTTTCTGTGTGGTTCTGTCTTGTGTAGGGAACATACCTCTAGGACTGCCCTTATATTGGTGCATTGTCAGTAGAAAATATCTACTAATAGTACCTATGCATTTTACTTGCAACACTGTGGCTGAAGCTTTTTGCACTATGTATTTACAGCACTCTGATCGGGTGTGTTTCCAGTTTCCATGTGGTAATAACCAATAATTTGACAAGAGCTGCTTTTAGATTCCTTTCATCCTGATGGAGCACTGAAGAATGTAAAGCCTGCTGGCAGGTCTGGTGTCTGCAGTGGAGTAATTATTGGGAGTGCTGTTGGTTAAAATGACCAGAGAGCTCTGGGACTAATTGCAAGGAGTGACAGAACAGGGAAGTTTTATTGCTGCAGTTTCCTGAATTATGTTGAACAGCAGCTGCATCAGCAGATTTCAATTACCACGCCAGCGCTCCAGTCCCTCCGTGTCATTCCTGTTGGCATCAGAGCTACCCATTGATCCATTTATTTATAGAAGGCTTTTTTACATCGTTTGGCTGCAGTGGTATCGTTTTTTGTTGATAAAATTGAGGTTTGCAGAAGGAAAGAACTTCCTTTGCAGAGAAATTTGTCAGAAGCCTGCAGAATGCCATGCAGAAATGAGTAAAGGATAGCTTTTTTTGCTACCTTTCACCCATGCAATCTGCACCTGCCCCCTTCTCCCCACCTTCAGATTGTCCTGCCAGCTTTGCATCAATGTTTGCACTTGTACAGGAGTTTAAAAAGAAACTGAAAGAAAAGGAGGGAGGAGAAACTCCGAAATAAAATCATTCTTCCTTCCCACAATGATGAGACACCAAACTTTGCTGTTGTATTTAAAACAAACAAAAAATCTGCAGCTGCTCATTGTGCTTTATGTGGCTAACGAGCTTTGTGGGAAGATCATATACTGAGACGTCACCAGTAATGTAGCTTAAAAGGTTTTGGCAGTCAGTTAAATGGCTTTGCTTGGAGTACCCTTATGGAGAACAACATTTCTTTAAAGGGCAGGGAAGGCAGAACGATAGATGTTGAATGAATGATAGAATGATGTTGGAAATAAAATGTTTTGCTTTTTTAAATATAAAAATTCAATTCAGAATTTACTAACTGAAGTAACTTTTTACTCAATACTTAGCATTCGTGTGCATGGGGAAATAGAACAGCTACATTACAACTCAAAGTATAGTACGCCAGTTCTGCTGTTGTAACTCCCTTGTGTGGGGTCTCTTCTTCATATACCGCTGTGGTATAAATCTGCTGGTAAATTCTTTTGCGGAGACTAACAAACCTGAGCATAGCAGACCTGAGATACCAAAAATTATTACATCTTGGTTTTACATTTTTGGGGAGGTCAGAGATTTTTTTCCCCCTAATTCTTTGTGACTACATAATATGCTTGTTGAACCCATGCGTACCTACTGTTTCTTTGACCTGTAGCAAATAAGCGTTAGAGCTTCTGGAGTGCAGCCCTTCTGAGTAGGACAGTGTTCATCATTGAAGCTAACCCACCACAGAAGGAGGAAACTTCAGAATAGAAAATGGTAGAAGTGTAAACACCTGAAATGTATCCTCTGTACTCGGCTCTAAACCTACTTTGCATGATCTGTTTTTTAAACAAAGCATTTCCGCCAAGGTCTATCAGAACTACTAAACAGTTTCATTCAACTTTAGTTGCCTGATTCCAGTCATTAACTATGTTTGACAGTTAAATGCACAGAGAGTTTGTAACATGTTAATAATCACGACCTTTTCTTTGCTTTGAGCAGTTTTACTCTGGGCACCGATCTCCTCACATTCCATATAGGTTATTGCACCTGGTATGGACGCATGCACGGCATTTAGCAGGGTACGAGCAACAGGATGCACATGAGTTCCTTATTGCTGCATTAGACGTGCTACACAGACACTGCAAAGGTAAGCCTCATGCTACCATTCAACCCACGAGCGATATTGAATCACAAAGAGCTATAGAAATGTCTTCCGCAAGGGGATAAACAGTTTTCCATCACAATGTACTCTTCATTTAGCAAGTTCCAATTTCAATGTGTTTTTAACTGTCTCGAATTTATCAAGCAGCCGTTTCCCACTGTCAGATTAACCACACTTAAGGAAAGCAAGGGAGTGTGCATATTGGTTTGAGTCACCAGCCAGCTTGCCCCTTTTTTATTGGTTATATGAGTCAGTATCACATAACTTAAATTGCAGTGAAAATTCTATTTATAATTGAGGTATTTGAAACGTATTCAGTGCATCAATAAGGAACCGACCAAAACGTTCAGCAGGGGCAGCCAACTCCAGGTCCAAGACTGATGTGCTTAAATGTTTTTCTGCCAAAGTACTGTTACACAAACACTTACAGTAGTGCGAGTGGAAGACAAAACTGCCCTCTTACCTGAATAGTTATCTGTTCTGATCCTTTTCTCATAAGTGCAACAGCAGTGCGTGTGTGTGTGTGTGTGTGTGTGTGTGTCCATCCATGCACATATATATTCACACACACTCATTTTTAGGGATGAAGAAAATGCTTAAAGCTTAAGACAACCAAATCCAATAATTGAAGGGAATGTACTTTGTAGTGTTGTTTGTTGGACCCTCCGTTAACTAACTGCTTATTGTGTACAAAATGAATGGAAAAATCCCCTGACTCCTCTGGACTTTCATCTTTCCGAGTTTGTTTTGCTCCATTCTGTTTAGATGCATGAAATTTTCTTGTATTTGGGGGGGGGGAAATACTTCAGGCTTTTTTTTTTTTTTTAAACAGGTGTTAAGTGCAGCTCTTTTTAAAGTTACAGGACTACACAGTGGTTTTTTGTTTCCAAAACTTTTAAAAATAAGTTTTGAGGTTTACAAAGTGGAGGCTATCAAAGTAAAGACCCCCAGTGCTTTTCTGAAGGTTGTTAATGTCTGGACTCTATCTTCATGATAGTGTGCACAATAATGAATGTATATTGCTCAGATTCATAATAGGAAAGGTCTCTTTCCAAAGGTATAAATGCTTCCAAGGGTGGGGGATGCATGTAGGAGACCGCCTGCAGAATTCTGAATCTCTCTCATTTGGCAAACATTTATAGAAATTCAATAAGCTTCGTGAAGCTAGCATGGGAGCACTATAAGGAATAAGATGAATCTGAATGTTTGCTTTGTGTTATAATGCTGTCAGTGATAAGAGCCAGTAGAGATGCCAGTGCAGAAGAATTCAAAAGATATATAAACTTGAGTTTCTGCAGAACTGGAAGAATGTAGCTAATCGTAGGCATGAGTAGATTGGTTCAGCTGAGCCTACTAAACTGTTCCGTGAATAAACAAGTTATTTAGCTATTTAATGTAAAACATGTTCGTTAGCTACACAATAGCAAAACCTTCTAGGTGAAGTATATAGATGTAAGATGTTGCTAGGGAGAATGCCCATACTGAAGCTACAATTAGCAGATAAATCCCCCCCCCCTTATGCTAATGAATGCATGTTCAGTATACTGGGTAGACAGCTTGTAGCAATTCACCTCCAGCATTACCATCAAAATATGGTGAGTGTGCAGTTATTAACAGCAATTAATTATTCAGGGGCCCCTGCCTCTGGGCAACAATGAACCAGCACCAGCCACTACAGTTTCAGACATTGGAATCATCCAGGTGAAATTTCTGCTGCTTTTATCTGAAAATGCAGAATACCCCAATGGCTCTAGATCGGAGCATGGCAATGCTTTGATTTAGATTAAACACATTGGTCTTCCCCTTTTCCTCTCCCCAGCTTCTGAGTAAAAATGAAATGCCATGCCACCGTTTCATACCCAGCACAAAACTGACCAGCTGAGGATCCCTATTTGGACAGGCCTATAACGTCTAAGAAAACAGTACGTTGAGCTGTGTGGAACTGTCCAGTCTCTAACTGGAGATGTGGGATGATTGCAATGACTCGTTTTTCTACCAGGACTAGGAAGAGGTATAGGGGAGATATACAGTTGTATATTTTAGAATAATGTAAGGGCTGCCTGGCCTTTGATGAAAGTATGGGGCACTTTTAGACTGGTCTGACTCAGTTTTCCATAGTCTTTCTTGGAAGCAGAGAATATTTGCATGGCAGTGCACTTCAGCCACACTTCTGATCCACCCCCATGTTAGGCAGCAACCTCAAAGAGCCTCATGCCAACTCTACAGTGACCAGGAAGAGCCTCTAAGGAGGTGGGGTTCTTGACATTTCATGTGTCATTTCTCAATTTAAGGCCCCTTTAAGTTGCTGGAGTGACTTGACTAAGAATCAGGTCCACTTTCCTTTCTGTGTCATTGCTTTCCATCCTGCTGTTTGCAGAGCAGCATTGATGTAGTGCAGAAGGACTGGGTTATGTTCTTTCCAGCTGGAAAGATGGATTAGCCAGAAAAAGAGCTGGGAAGAAAACGGGGGTAAATTGCTGATTACACTGCTCACCCTTCCATCCCCTTACCCATCTCCAAAACGTACAAAGCTGTGTTCTTAAAAACATAAAAAATTTGAAATAAGTGCTCCATTGTTGCTGCTGAAATACATTCAGGGCACTGCTGTCTTCTACCTTGGGTTTTAAAAAAAAGTATCCTTATTTAGACTCTTAGCTATTATTCAGCCAGAGGATGCAGACTACTAAACATCTGTGTGCTTTTTATCCGCTTGCTCTGCTGTGTCAGCCCCAACTTGCCAGAATAATGTAATGGTTAAGCTGCTGTAGCAGGGGTGGGCAATTATTTTGGGCGGAGGGCCGTTTATTGAGTTTTGGCAAGCCATTGAGGGCCACATGACAGGCAGCCAGGGGCAGATTAATATTCATTTTCTAAACTTTTTAGGGGCCCTGCGGGCCGGATAGAATGGCCTGATGGGCCGCATCCGGCCCACGGGCTGCATTTTGCCCACCCCTGTGCTATAGCATCTTTGGATTTTGACATTTTTAGGTGCTATAGCTGGTGGCCACCTCTTCCCCTGAGCTCACTGGTAAGAGGCAGGTCCTCTTTACCTACACCACATCTTACCTGCTCAAGAGGACCTAGTGGATTTAGAGTTCATCCTGCCACAGGCAGAGTGTGACCCTGCATTTTAAACCATGTGACAATGATCACCCACATACTGGGACAAGTCTGAGGAGGGAACTGTGCAGGTGACCATTTCTAATCGTCTCACACCAGTGTCAGGCTTTGATCTCCAGAGGACCGTGTTTGACAAGCTTTGATTTACAGTCTCCAAATGCCTGAGCTGAAATGGAAAAAGTACAGGAAGTTTTGCAGAGCAGTCCCCTTGCCTTCCTTGCCTAGTTGTAGACTGTTGTTTACGGAGCAGAGCACATGTGACAGCCCCATCTGCCCTGTGCCATCACAGTGCTTACTATGGCCTGTGACGGGAGTTCCAAGTGCCTGGAGTTGTAGTTGAGGAAAAGTGAAAAATCCTGCCCTGCCCTGCCCTGCCCTGCCTGAAATCTGCAAAATTAGTTTTTAGATAACATCAGAGTGTAGCCTTAATTATTATCAGTGCTCTGGAAGAAAGCCATTTGAGATCTCCCTTGATAATGGAGCTGATGATGACTGAGCGTTGTCTTCACCTGCTACATATCTCAGCAAGACTATCACAGAAGTCAGAAAAATGTAATAGGCACCAAAAATGTGCTTTTCCTCTTGCTGAAAACACTGCAGCTGGTACACTGTATTGGTTGCATTTTCAAACTGTTACCCAGTTGCACATAGAAAAATTCAGTAAAAGTAACCATAAGGTTTGAACCTAAATTTTGTTTAGGCCAGAAACATCATGGGATTTTTGTCCAGATTGAGAGAGATAAAGCTGAACCTCCTTAACATAGTGTGTTTTGATTCTGGAAAAATTTCTCCATGCCCAGCCCTCACTACTTCCTAAGCAGAAGCCAAAGTTTTCAGCTGAACAAGAGGTGTCCAGCATATAGCCCATGGAGCTGTTTTATCCAGCCCGCTGGACTTGTGGCATGGCAGGGCACAGTGGCCTGCCATTCAGTTGTGGTTGGCAACAGGAGAGTGAGCATGGACTGACTCAGCCCTGGTTGCCATGCAGGCGAATGCCGCCACTATTGCCTGCCCTTCCTCCCCATGTGCTGGTCCCACTGCATGCCCAGAGCTGGAGCTGTCACGCTGGCAGCAGCTTCAGCTTTAACATGGGACAGAAGGCAGCAGCAGCTTTGGCGTGGGGCGCATGGGAGAGTTTGGAGCCCCTGTCACATGTTCCAGAGGTCCTGCCACCACGTGTCCTTGCTGCCACCACATGTCCCAGACCAGAGCCAGAGCTGCTGGCACAGTGGCAGCTTCCTCATGCCCTGCTCTGGATCTGGCCTGCAAAGAGCGCCACAGCCAGATCGAGCTTGGGACACAAGCTTGATGAGTGAGTTTGACACCTCTGAGCTACGTGGCTGCTAACACGCAACCAGAATGCTATGTCAGGGGCCAGGAGGGTGCACGCTGCACTGCACCATTACATATTCTGCTGGATTGTCCCATTCTTGTTAGCAAGTAGGAAAAAAATTGTGAGGTGTCGCCTGCTTTTGCAAAACAGGAAACACATTGCTTCATCAAGGAGAAGCTGATAGGTCTCATTTTTATCCTACAGATCTTAATAAGATCCCTTGTTAATTTTAACTTCACTTTTTCGATTTATTATTGTAAAAACTAAGGTTGTGAGGCAGAGAATCCTGATCCAGTTTTTTAGCCTGGCTTTATTTTAAAAAGGTAACATGCAGTTGCTACCATCATTGCTGTTGCTGATTTGAATTAATTAATCTTCTATAAATATAGCTAGAAATAGATAGCTGTAAAGGTACAAGTAATAGACTTCACGCACATTCATAGAAAATTCTGGTTTTTAAAGTAAAAGGAGCTATTCAATCATGACAGTGATGGCAGAACGCTACATTTCATCTCAGTCCAAACTCTTGAACATGAAAATGTTGTGCCTTTTTGATACAGTTTAATCAATTCAGTTGATGTATACATGCATTCAGGTTGGTTTTGGTTTTGATTTTAAGGCCCCCAAAATGCTTGCCTGCCATGCCTGATCTCTTTGACAAGGAATTACTGCTCTACCTAGCATGAATTGTTATAACCATCATGTAAATCTGTGAATGTGGAATTTACTGCATGATAGAATAGAAATGCTGAATACAGCCTTAACTTAACAGCACAGTCAGTGCCACTGCTAGTTTTCGGCTGCATAATATACCTCCTCGCAGCTTCTGTTATATATTGACAAGTGTGAGTAGGTGGTAGTCTTATTTTTTCCTCCCCTCCAACCAAATGTCATGGGAATTGATGTGAGTGGGTAATGCCCTTCTGTTTTGCTGTGAACAAGCTTGCAGGCTATTCTTTTGAGACCCCTCATCACTGAGCCTAATTGACTTATGTAATTGGAAAGGGAGCGTTCTTATTCTCCCGTAGGCAGAAATAACTGTCTATTAAAGGTATCCAGTGGGGACAATACCTGAGGACCACTGAAAATCTGAAGAGGCTGTTTCTCTGCTTTTGCCCGCTCCAAAACAGAGAAGGGGAGTGGGGGGGTAATTGATTTCAGATGGTGGGATTACAGTGACGTAATGGCCTGCTATAGTTTCTGTAAAGGGAAACAGAAATGCAACTTTAAAACAGAGGTAAAATACCTTAACTCATTAACAAAAGCCATGTGTAGTCTTAAAAACTGCAAATTATCTTTATAAAGGTGAACAGAGAGAGGCTTTATAATCTTTGAAGAGCTCCTTGGATTGACTTTACTTTGAGCGTAATTCAAGCCTTTTTAAAAATCCTGGGGGCTGTGGGGGTTTGGTTGGACCTCAGCAGAAATGTATGTTTTAGAAGTAGTAATGCTGGGCTTCTGATCGTGTAGTTCCCAGGCTAGAATTGAAGCCATTCTCCACAGAGAGCACTTGGATATAACACTGGATTTTAAATCTACTTGCACTTGATGAAATCAGGTTTTTTTCCCCCAAATGTCCTTTGTAAGTTGTGTGCATCCCTTTCTTGAGAATGATTTTGAAGTATCTTTTCGAGAGAAGAATGCCTCTAAGGCAGGGAGCTATCGAATCCAGAGAGTTTCTCTGAGCCAGTAAAGCTTGTCATTGTCCCAGGCAGCCCGCGGTGGGAAGCAGTCCTCACCTATGCCTGTTCCTACATGTTAGCAAAGACTGGAACTGTTGTTAATTACTCATTTTATATCTTCCATTTTCCACAATTTCAGTCCAAAAATCTGTTTTCACTAATCTTGAAAGCAGTCAAAGCCAAGCAAAATATACCTCTAACATAGTCACTGTTTTTCCTGCCTTTCTGTACTTTTAGTGTGATTTTTTTTCCTTTTTTGCATGGGAACAAAATATAATTAATTTTATAACAATGGCACATTTAATACTAGGTCCTCTCAGTATTTAATTTCAGAAACTAAAGCAGAAGTAGCTGCTAGTTCAGAAACTAGATACTCCCAGCCAAACTCATTTTGTGTTTGTACTTTTTTTTTTGCCTGGGAAATACTGGGATACCTGACAAAACATGGTCCAGCAGCCTCTCTAATAGGGGTTTGAAAGATTATTCAAAACTCAATTTATGAAATTTTTACTAACAGTTCAGAACAGATTCAGCCATGTGTATGCGCTGGGTTTAAAACACTGGTGGCAACAAAGACCTACAAGAAATAAGCTCTTTAATTTATCCTCACCGTGCCATTCTATTTTAGAAAAATATGTCAATCATCCCTATTTCACTGAAGGGGACACTGAGGCACAGAATCCAAAGCCACAAAGGCCGGAGCTATTGTATTCTAGGTTATTAGCCCAATGTTCTCATTGCCCAGACCACATTTCTGTGACTGCTGTATTTAATTAGTTGTGTTAGGCATCCAATTATGAAATCAGCTGCTCTTCCATGGGTAGCAATGCTTGGAAGATGGGCACTCATGCTTACCACTCTTAGAAGTATGTCCACATTAGTCCCTCCATAAAGACGTTTCAACAGACCTGGCCTATCACACAGTAAATGCCCCTGGGGGGGTGGTAAGCTACCTCTCATTCTCTTACTGATAAAACTTTAGAGCAGAAGGGCCATGTGCATGCTGAAAGAATAGGGGACGCATGTCGGGCGAAGGTTAATGGAGCCTTCACGAACCTTAGTCCTTTTCTCCGTAAAGCTGATTAAGGAAGCACCGTTAGAAATGGCTATTGTCATTGTCTCCAGAAACTTGTCCTTTAAATTCATCAAAGAAAATAACATGCAATTGTGTGTCCTAAGTGGAATTTGCTGCTTCTCTGCTAAAGGCTGGCCATTAATTTAACTGCAAATGTCACTCAGTGGCCCTGTCCTTGAAGCTTAAATAGTCATTTTCATTAACCACCTTGGCAACAATGCCAGCTTGGGATCCAGGCCTCACACCAGACAGAGCAAGACTGGCCTGTTTCAAGGTAAAGCAGATCGGCTGGCTAGTCACCCAGCTTTGGAACCCCACTCCTGTTGAAAGTGCATTTAATACCTTCTGGATATTTTATATTGTGAAAGGGCTTTTCTGTTTTGTTGGCTTAGTTGGTTTGTTTCTTTCCTGGGTTTCTTACATAAAGAGCATCTGTGAGACTCCAAACCTGTGGTATACGTGTAAGATGTTGAATGCACGGCTCCAGGCAAACCACAGCTCTTCTGAGGGTTTTTAGCTTCTGAGCCTTTTCTTTTGCTTTCCTTCAGGTGATGATAATGGAAAGAAGGCCAACAACCCCAACCACTGTAACTGCATCATAGACCAAATCTTCACAGGCGGACTGCAGTCTGATGTCACGTGTCAAGTCTGCCAGTGAGTTTAATGTTGTTATTTCTGTATTCAGACACAGAGGGGTTAATCTGCCAATGCAGGAGCAGACAGACTTTTTCCTTCTTATCCCATCAATAAAATATCAGCAGGCTTCCAGTAGGACCAGAACTGTTCACACACAGCATCAGCTAAATGTAAGCAATTCAAAGGCAAGTGTAGATCAAGGCACAGTGAAAAATCTACTTGGAAAAGTACCAAAAAGATTATGGGTTTCTACCGATTAGGTTAGCATTTTATTGGCTGACAAATGTTCATTTCGAAAGTCAGAAGAGGAGAGCTCCATGAGCAATTGTTTTTTGACGGAGAATATGTAGCTGCCATCAGATTTGAAGTGAAACGACTCCAGTATTCATCCGTGTTATTATTTTTCTTAAGTTTCAAGCCTCAAATCTCAGAAGGTTTCCAGAAGGCTGGTATTACATAAGCTCAGGTACTGGGAAATAAAAGCTTACAAGAGTCAGGAGAAAAATGTTTTCTGTTCCATGCAATTGGGCAAGGGCACTTGCTTCAAGCAAATGGACATCACTGTGGTATAGGAGTAGGTGTGCCAGCACGTTTTTTTTTGTTCTGATCAACTATTCCCAACAATTACCTGCACTGTCCGGCAAGTAGATGGTTATAGTCTGCTCGTTTTAATCTGTTTTTGTATTTAATTTTCTGGACAAGCCTGCAGAGGCCTCACCACAAAAATGATAGAGAATCATAGAAAAATATGTTGAATGGAGATGGTTTCCTTGAGGAACCACAGAGTCCATACATGATAATAGTGAGCTTCCTGTGGCATCTGCTAATGGAATAATGTATTATGCCAAAATTTAAAAGAAACGTTAGCAAAGTTAAGGTGGAATTAGAAATTCCTTTTTTTTTTATTTCAAATATTTTGTATCAGTGTAGCTGAATGAAAGGAGGAAAGGTTATAAACTCAAGAAGATTTTTAATAAAAGAGAGTGAAGGAGACAAAAAGGAAAATTCAGTGGTTGGAGCCAAACATGCCATAATCAGACTGCTTAAGGAGGGCCACGTGCTCTGAGGGACTTCTCCCATCATCTTTCACTTATTTGCTTATCTTGAGCCATGTCCTAGAAAAATACAAACAAGAACATGATATATTTTTTGATTCTGTTACTCTCTAAGGTCTCAACTTCCAAATGCCATGGTAGATCCTTGCATGAACCATTAAGTTCCACGTGGCACACCGTAGCAGAGCTAGGATTTTTGTCTGGATACAGCTAGTACAGAGCTGAAGTTGTGTGTCACAGGCCAAGAACTGCTGCAC
>JAGPOW010002202.1:6865754-6876348 GCA_030014935.1 Caiman crocodilus
TTTTTTTTTTTTAAATGTATTTCTGTAAGAATGTATATGTGATAATAGCATTTTCTTTGATTTCCCATGTGCTAACTGTTTCTGCCTCTTAAGCTCCAACGAGCCATTTTAAAAAACCTCTGCCTGATCTCAGCAGTGAGCAATCAGCTTTTCAAAGTTGGATTTTGAATGTCAAACTTTTAGTTGCCATTAATGTTTTTCTTTAAAAATACTTTGAACTTGAAAGAAACTCTGTGCACACAAATCCGGCTCCTTCCAGAGTCCTCACCCCGGCTCCCCAAGGCTGTGGGCTGAAATGGCATGCAAGTTGTCCACGTTTTTTGGACAAGCTGTGGGCTGGAGACAGGCATGTAACTTGTCCATGTGCTTTGGTTTTGAAAACAGAAGGTCTGTGCAGCCTGTCTAAAAAGGAACTGCTTTGTTGTGGTAGATGAACAAACATTTCATCCCCTTCCTCCGCCACTGATGCATTTCAGGGCAGCTTGCCCAAGTTGAAGGTCTGATGTGGAAATCTGAACCACGGCGCTCTTCTGTGTATAGGGCTTTTTTTTTCATTGTCACTTAAAAGCTGCAAGCTTCATCTGTAGTGTCAAGGGGCCACAGGTGGAAATGAAAACTGTTTTCCAGATGCGCTGACAATAATTTGCCTACATTGTGCATCCCCTTCTTTCTTAATATTTTATAGGTTTACAAGGCCAGAACATCTAGGAAGCAGTGCCAAAATCAAATGTAGTGGTTGCCATAGTTACCAGGAATCTACCAAACAACTCACTATGAAGAAATTACCCATTGTGGCCTGTTTTCATCTCAAAGTAAGTTCACAAAGGACAGGGTAGCTGAGAGAGTACCGTCTCTGCTCCAGGAGGATGAATTGAGCTTCTGAAGATCTTTTCTATTTAGAACTCTGCTGTAATGAATGTATTGTAACATTAACAAGTTTAAAGGCCAGACGGCTTGCCTTTCCAGCTGTATTTTATATTATGGTACCCCACAAAATAGCACTTAGGAATGAAGAGGTAACAGAATTTCTGAACCAGCCCAAAAAACTAATCCCTAGCAGCACATGCTCCTCCTGCTACAACAGAATGATTACTCACAAGGCACACAGAGCAAGAAGGGAAATAAAGATATCCTGAGCTGCAGCTGGAAGAGGGCCATAAATGTACTCAGTACGTTGAAGGGAAAAAAAATGCCAAAATATGAGACTGCAATGGAGAAGGCTTCCTGTAACTTCCCAGCCAGTTCTCTTAAGATTACCCTGTGGTGGTTGTTAGCAATTTCAACCCAATTGATGTCAGATTCTGTGATGGGTAACAATGTAATAGATGGTCCCTCAGGTAGTTCAGCCCTGTGCTATTTATGGTTTTAACTACAAATAATATGATTATGATTCACAGGGAAGCAGGCAGGCAGTGCAGAGCATGGGTGTTTTTCTGACAGGCAGAGCCTCACGAGCAGTACCAGAATATGTTGCAGTAGCATCTGTCATAGTTACAGAGCTAACTGAGCTTCTGATCCCTCTTGGCTTTTCACATGCACACCTACCCTCTGACCTAACTCCCAGTCTCAAGGGAGTTTCAAAAAGCCTGAGCCTGAATTGATTTAATCTTTGCAAGTTAATCTAACCTGGCTAGGCTGAATCAATTTGTAACTGCACAGGCATCCCCTCTGGAATGACAAAATGTAGGCACATGCCTGCAGTGGCTCAGGCTAGAAGCCCGAGTTGTGCTAGCACAGCCCTCCCTTCCGTTCTGCGGTGCTGAGCAGAGCGGGTCATGTTTGGCAGGCGGCTCTGATTAGAAAGGGGTTTCTCCTTTTCTGTCCAGCCCAGCAGGAGATTGATAACACAGTGTTTATCACTCCATTAAGAAAACAAGAGAGGGACATTACCAGCTACCTATTGATTCTGCCTTTGTCCCATCTGCCACAGCACGGACCATAACCAGCATGTGGTCTGCTAGCTAATGCTGAGAGGTATCTGTAAAGCGGAGGGAGGAGGGGAGCTGGGGGAAACCAGGCAGATGCCTGCAGTCTTTGCCAGAGCCACAGCCTGGGAGCAGAGGGGAGGGGCCAGCTCTGCTGTGAAGCAGAGAGCCCCGCCCAGCCAGAGAGCATACTGGGATGCTGGAGGAGTCTAATTTAACTTAAACCAGTAGGAAGTCAGGGACAGATGTTGCATAAATCAGTTTGACCCAAATCACTTAAATGTGATACTACATTCAGCCAAGTTTTTCTCAAACCGGTTTCAGCCACTTTCAAACCAGTTTATGTGCACTGACCGTCTGCTCTGCTACAGGTTTAAACCAGTTTCTGATCACTTCAACTGGTTTATGTGTAATGTCTGTCCCTAGCCAAGTTATCACCTTTGCCAGGGTAGAATTGCACAGTTCTCCAGGTCTCTGCCTGGGTCTTGGGATGTGGTCGCAAGGCACTATCCACAAGCATCTCAACAGGCACAACTTTGGTTTTGGTCCTTGTCATCCTCTTCATGGGAACAATTAGTGGTTGCTAATCACCGAGCAGCCTTGTATATTAAGGTATGATTTTACTCAGAACCAAATTGTATCCAAGGAAACCAACTTTAAAACAATAAAAGGCCTGTATTTATATACCAGGGGTATCCTTAGTTGCTTCTCCAGGGCTTGCATCTCTGGCTTGTGTGTCAGTCTCTCTCACCAAAAGCACCTACTCATCCTGTCCGCCCCACACAAAGGAGTCTCTGGAGGGTCCTTTTAACTGCTTTAGTATTTGTTTGATCTCTGCTGTCAGCAAAACAGCTGTGTCACTTCAGGCTGGAGCCTAGAAGTAGATGATTGTCTTGGAATTGCCCCCAGAACATTTGTTGAGAGGTTGTTTCTCTCTAGCTATTGTGTTTGGTTTCCTGCTTACTTTTTTAGCATTCTAGCCTCCTGTTTAGCTGTTCATACTGTTGTATATACCCATGGAACCATGCTGCATAGTTCTGTTGAAATATAACATATTCCACTAGAACCATACAGTATCTTTATCACACCAGGTCACATACTCTGTTATAAAACTATTACAGATCAGTATTCTTAGATTGCACAGCAACTCCACGTTGGCTACAGCTGCAGCCTGCAAATGGTTTTCCAGAGTTGGCCTATATAAAAACACTTATGGCTGTGCATTGCAGAGGTCAAAAAGGCATGGAACATCACAGCAAGATCCACATCCAAAGGAAAAGATTGCTGTTCCTCCCTAATGTAGGAATAAAAATAACTGTTTTATGATAGTCGAAACATGAGCTTCTACATTGGAGTTAGGGTCAGAAGTTGCTTGTAATTTGTGAACCTGCTTGATCCGCTCAGACCAAGCCAGTTGATGGACCACAGCAAAACCCTCTCACTGTTTCCCACACCTGCCAGCATTTCCTAACTCGCATCTAAGAGACGTTGAGTTTCAACCAGCTATCACACATCTGTGCCCCAGTCACTGTCAAGCAACAGGACAGTCCTCCAAGGTGACAGTGGCCTAATCAGGACAGGCAGTAATGCAGTTTGCACCTCCTCCCCTACTCCCAGCTGCTCTGAAATGGTCTGCTTAACAGAAAGATTGCTTTCAAGATGACTTGCTTGTTTTTCTTAGCAAAGTAGCGGAAAGAAGTGCTCAGAAGGTGAGGCTGCTCCCTGAGCAAGACCGTGAATGAGAGCGTAGGGAAGACATTTCGTCACAGTTCAGCATTTGTGTAGCCATCGCAAGTGAAGATTTTTGAAAATAAGTGATTTTCTCTACAAGTGATTTTGTTGCCCTGTCTGTTCAGTATTGAGATGTAACATTTCATGCATCAAGCCAGATTTGCAGCAGCTCTATACCAATATCTGTAGACTCCAACAGCTGTTGTAATGATAAATTGTAAGTTATTTATGGTTTAGCAAATATCAGAATCATCGTGGAGGGCATATGTTCTGACATAGTTCATAATGCAATTAAGAAGATGAATGGAGAACCAGAAGTATATAAGTCTTAAGTTTTTGACATCCTGATCAGCTACTGGGGAATTGTTACAGCATTGCAGACGGAGAATAATTAACTAGGAGAGTAAATACAACAAAATTCCTGAGAAATAGGGAAAGTGGCCGTCTTTAAATAGAAACCCATTCATCGCTTCCTGCTATTTGTTCCAGTTTAGTATTCAGAGTATGATGAAAGGATGACATTGTATTGCTAACTCATCTCTCCATTTAGGAGAAGAGAGAGAGAGATTTTTTTTTTTTTAAGTTTTTCTTCCTTTTGGTCCTTACTTTGATTTAGATTTCCTTTGCACAGGTGACTGGCATAAAGGTGCTGGTCTCTTGAGACGATTTGTTGCCTGACTGAATTGGTCTTATGGCACAGATAAAGGCATAGCTGTCCCCAGAACACTTTAATCCCAAGTTTGTAAGCTCTTTGGAGCTAGGGCTGCCAGTTACCATGTTTGTGATTAGCACAATGACAGCCTGGCTCGCTTGAGTTTTCTGGGTGTCACCTCAGCAGAAGTGCCTCTCATAACCACAACTGCCCATAATTGTGTCTGGCTCAACACTTAGGTCACCCATTCCATGTAGCAAGCTTTCACCTCTTAGATTCACAGATGTCGGGTCGGAAGGAACCTTGTAGATCTTCTAATCCGACCCCCTGCCATGGGTAGGAGAGAGAACTGGGCTCAAAGGACCCCAGCTAGGTAACCTCTTCATTTATGTAGGTATTTATTTTCTCCAGGAATTGGGATGTTCCAGGGAAAACAGGTTACAAGAGTTCTTGAACTTACCAATATATAGATTCTGCCAGAAAAATACTCATAAATTTTAGTATCCCTTTCCTGCTGCATGATGTTCTTTCTTCTTTGTGTCTCGGCCGAGCAGAGCCGACCGAGGGAAATGCTGGTTAATTAAGCAGACGTCAGGTGGGCTGGTGGATGGAGAGGTGGGACACAACGTATTGGTTGCAAAACAAAACTTTTACTCACGCCACTGGTGGCAACTTCGCGGGTGAGGCGGTTGCTTACTTGGTTACAGGTTACACAGTAAAGCGACGAGTTGACGAGTTCCTGGGCGCAGTGAGCCGGCAGGGGAGGGGGTATGTCGGGGATTTCGGCGACGGGGAGGCTTTTGGTGGGTGATCAGTCCGCCAAGTCCACTCTGCCACGTGCTCAGAGCTCCCCGCAGCGCACTCGGAGGTCTCCGAGGTGTTTCCCGCAGCGTGGTCAGAGTTCTCTCCGCTCTGATTTGGGCGGAAGCTAAGCAGACTTTTATACTTTTAGAGTAGCCAGTGATAAACCACCAGGTAGGAATACCTAATGAGGCGGAACATGACTAAATTTAGGGTAATGCCAGTCACTCAGAGGGGAGGGTCTGTTGTCAGGGACACTCACTTGATTTGGATTGTGACACATTGGTTTCATTTTACTGCCTACATGAGATGCATACAAGGAAAGAACATGAGTCTCTTCTCCTAAAACCAAACAAAGCCTTCCATTTTCTGTCCTTAGCGGTTTGAACATTCAGCTAAGCTGAGGCGAAAGATCACTACATACGTCTCCTTCCCACTGGAGCTGGACATGACACCATTTATGGCTTCCAGGTATGTTCAAGGCTAAAAATCCCTCCAGAAATGAGGTTAATCTGGATACCAGTTGTGCATGTTGTGAAAGGTGGAACATCCTTTGACTTGGGGTTGTGGAACAGTGTGCATAGCAATGCATGTTCAGGGATATCCATCCAAGTGCATCTGTGCAAAGGTTTGCCTTAATTTCATGAAATCCATTTCAGAACAAACTTCAGTTGAACAGGGCATGTTGTGCATAAGCAAGGTCCTCCTCAGATGGTTTAAAACTTAGTTTTCTCTTAACATTGGTTTAGCTTCAGCGTTGTAGTTAAATGACAGGGGCATCCATTCCTCACAGCATTAAAGATCCAGCAATCCTTTGGGACCGCACCCAGAGATCCAAACTTTCCCCTGCTCTCCCATGTATATCTAAACATATATACAAGTTTGATTTAAAACCTCTTTCAGCATCTGTTCAGATGCCATGGGATCAAAAGAGAGCACAGCCCCCATTAATTAAAGGGCATGTTAGCTACATTACACTTGACCAGATATATGCAGACCATTTTCATCCCAAATACCAATCACAAAAACACAAACTTTATGTAAAAAATCCTTCCATAAGAGTTTGGTTAAGTGATCTGGGACAATAAATACTTACTGAGTATTACAGTCAAACTATTAGTTTGTGGGGTGTTTTGAAAGATTAAGTTGTTATTGTATAAATTTAATCTGAACCAGTAAAAGAACAATTTTAAAATCCTTTACCACAGGGAAACGTAGGTTGCTGCCAGGAAAGAGAAACAGCTCCAAGCCTCCAGTAAATTGTCTGTGTGATATCAGAGAAAGTTATTTTATATCCACGCATACCAGAGTCTTTGAGGCTTTCCTGTTCCTCTGGGGAATTCTCTGTGGATAGACTAGATGGGTTTTGATGGAAGGTTTCACATGTGATAGAATATAGTCATTATTACATCAGGGTAATAGGCGCTGGGTTTTTTTGTAGCAGGGGATTCAGGAGTCAGGGTTTCATCAGCCTCTAAAACCATGAGGGAAATTGTATTGCTGTAGTCAAAATTGCAAAATAAACTTTCAAGGGAGGTTGACTCACCATAGTTTAAGGAGTTTATGTAGTGAGAGAGTGAAATAAATCTTTCCTTGAGCTGCCTTAAAGTTTGGAGACTCGGAAGCTGTCTTAAGCATGCGCTTGCTCACAGGATGAGGCCCTGCTGGGAGAAGAAATCCCATTTAGGTGCCACTGCTGCGAGCACAAATAAAGCATCCTGTGGCTTAGCAAGCCACTTGTACCACTGAGCATGGGCGTATTTCTACCTAGAGGCAGCAAACAGGCTCTCAGTGCCACATGTGACCCCCTTACCTATGCTTGCAGTACTACTGCTTTAAGTAACTGTTTTTTGTATTTTTGTTGCAGTAAAGAGAGCAGGATGAACGGGCAATACCAGCAGCCTACGGATAGTCTAAACAATGATAATAAGTAAGTGGTACACTTCAGTCCTCTCCTTTTGTGCATGGCAGCTGGCTTTAGCAAGGTGAAGTTGAATCTGGTCTGTATCCTGCCGTGATAAGTGCGTTGTCGTATTTCCCAGCACAGTCTGAACCATTGCGAAATAAAGCTTCATACTGCAGGTTTTACTTAGCCTGCATAGTTTCTGGCAGCTCATGATAGACTGAACACTAGTAGTGATGATATGGTATGAATTAGAAGTCGTTGGTATAAGAGTGAGAGAGGCTTTTTCTTTAAATGCTTTTACTTCTGTTGCAACAGGGGGTGGGAACTATCATTACTGACTCCGAGGAAGTTCCAGAGACTGGAAAAAAGCTACTGTTGTGCCAATATTTTAAAGGGTAAAAAGGGATGACCCCAATAATTATAGGCCTGCCAGTCAGGCATTGATCCTGGGTAAAATAATGGAATGGCTGATATGGGACTCAATTAAGGATTAAACTGGGGCAATTAATGTCAGTCATCATGGGTTTGTGGAGAATAGATCTTGTCACACAAACTGATATCTTTTTTTTATGCGGTTACAAGTTTGGTTGACTTGGTAATAGGGTTGATTGCATAGACTTCTGTAAGGCATTTTACTTGGGTCAACATGACATTTTGATTAAGAAATTACAGTGATACAAAATTGCACATTAAATGGATTAAAAACATGCTGCTGCTAAGTCAAAATTTAAGTGGGGAATTGTCATCAAAGAGGTGAGCTTCTAATGAAGGCTCCCCCAGATTGTTTCTTGACCCTGGACTATTTAATATTTTTATCAGTGCCCCAGAAAAAAACAAAAATTGGGTGACACAAAGATGCAGGGAGTGGTGAATGGCACAAGGGACAATTCATAACTATATGGTGATCTCAATCTCTCGGGTATGCTGAGCACAAGCCAGCGATATACATTTTTAATACAGACAGAGGTAAAGTCATGTGGGTGAAAGAAAGAATGTAGGCCATGCGCAGAGGATGGGATAGTCTCTCCTGGGAAACAAGGTTTTCAGCCCTCTGAAAAAGGCTTGGGAGATGTGCTAGATAATAAGGTAGCATGAGCTCTCAGTATAACACCATGGCCCAAAGGGTTAATATGATTTCTGGATATACCAACAGAGCAACATTGGGTAGGAATAGGAGGTTATATTGTGTTTGCTACAGCCACTACTGGAAAACTGTGATCTGGTCTGGGGTCCACAGTTAAAGAAGAAAAATTGAAGAGAGTAGAGAAGAGTCATGGGAATGACTGAAGGATTGGGCAAATGCATTTTAGAGTGAAATGCTCAAGGAGCTCAATCTGCTTGGGTTAAGCAGTGATTTAATCACAGCCTATAAGTACCTCTGGGAGGTGCGGAGGGGAGCAAAGAACCACAAAGCACTCCTTGCTATAGTACACAAAGGTATAACTTGATCTGGTGACTGGAAATCCAAGTCAGACAAATTCAGGCTAAAAATAGGGAGCAAACTGTTAATAGGTAGGGTAACTAACCACTGCATCAGCTTACCTTCACTGGGAATGTTTAACTCCAGATAGGGATGTATTTCTAGAGCTTTGCTGTAGTCCAAAATGAACAAAGGGGAGGGAAGTGCTATGGCCTGTGTTATACCAGGGGTCAGACAAGATGATTAAAATTGTCCCTTCTAGCCTTATTGCCTACTGATAGAAATCTATTTATTTTCAAAGAAAAACCTCTGACCACTCTCCCAGAGCTGTAATAGCACAATTGGTTTCAGGGAGGAGCAAGATAAGGGGGAAACCGCAGTTCTTTTTCTTTAGATGAAGGCAACCCATCCCCACCCACTGTTAAGTGTACTGGTGTGTTAATGCCATTAAAGATCCCATCCACTGCTTCTGCTGCACACGCATAGACGAGCACAAGTTTCTACATATATGAAAATGCCAAGTGTTTTTCTTTCTTTTCTTTTCCCTCCCCGCCATGGATCCAATCATTCAGTAACCATGCTTTTCCCCACCAGGTATTCCTTGTTTGCAGTAGTTAATCACCAAGGAACCTTGGAGAGCGGGCACTATACCAGCTTCATCCGGCAACACAAGGACCAGTGGTTCAAATGTGATGACGCCATCATCACCAAGGCTAGCATTAAGGATGTACTAGACAGTGAAGGGTAGGTTGTGGACAAACAAGGGGATGGGAAAGTTTTGTCTTTAATACAAGACCCCATGTTGGTGGAAGGAAGACAGTTGTTATGAAGCAGAAAAGGGGTGTGGTGAGAGCCACAGGCAAGTGAGTGGCAGCTGGACAGGGTGAGAAAGAAGTCGAGTTTGAAAAATGCTGTGAAAGAACCTTTGTAGGAGATCCCCCTGCCAAACATCTAGAGGAGGTCGCCCCAGGAAGGAGGAAGCAAGTCTGACCCAGCAGCTTGACCACTGAGACAGTGAAGGCCAACTTCCAGCTCTGTCTGTGCATCATACAAGACTGGTGTCTGTAACTGGCACTCATGTTCACTGTCTCCTACAAGGAGACACAAGATCCTACAACGTCACCAACAGGACAGGTGCTCTGTCCCCATTTCCTTCTCCACCTGAAGTCACAAAGATCAGGAAGACCTTTTTAAGCTTTTGCAAATGGAAGAGGCTTGTTTGGCCCCAGCTGACGATCAAACAATATGGTGTTGAGTGTCATATAAATATCTGAACAGACACCCCGAAAACAAAAGCCATGACTGTACGAAAAGCCAGGTAAAACCCCTCTAAGATTACTATAACGGCAAGCGATTGAAGAAAAGCCAGTAGGAAACGCTGAACCACAGAGAGGCAGGGGAGTGCGGAAAGCAGGTGTGACGCTAGTACTTTTAATACAATTGATTTTGTGTTGACACTGTGGCTTTAACTCTTTGCATCCAGCAAGTACTGGAAAGTTGCACAAAGGCATTTGTACATGTTTGTCATTCGAGAGGCATCAGGGATTGTGTTCTATTTTGAGAATAAATAAGACAACTTAAAATCTGTAATCGCCTCCATGCTGGCATTTCCAACCATGGGTTTGGTATTGGAAAGATCAGATCTGTTTTGTTCTTGTTTTTAATTATACCTGACATTTCCTTTGATTGCTGTAGGCACAGATGTTCAGTTTACAATTTTTTAATAGGTTTTCACTTTTCTTTTTCTGCAATTCAACCTGGCAATGTGCATTTGTTTTATAATACCCATTTTTTAGTGCCAAATTATTTTGCTTCATTCATTCATTCTAAAGGTCAGCAGACCAAATTAGTTTAGTGGGTTTTTGTTTTGGAAGGAAACAGGTAACAGTGCTTCTGGGGCTGGTCTCATCTGTGGAAGTAGCTCCCAGCTTCTCTCAACAGTGGCCTCCCCAGCTGATTTAAGACACAGTGTTAACTAACTGAAAGGAATTTTATCCATTTAGTCACTATATAAATAAATGCTGACTCTGACTGGGCCTCCATCTGTGGAAGGAGGCAAAAGGTTAAGGGAGGGGGAGGAAATGAGAGGTAATAGTCTTTTTGTGGCTCTGTCTCCAGTTTTAACTGAGCTTTGCAGCAAACCTGCTGAGATGGGGGGG
>JAGPOW010002202.1:6885643-6906009 GCA_030014935.1 Caiman crocodilus
AAAGGGAGTGTGACTGATGGGCAGGCAAGGTATAGTGGTGCTTATTGGAAACAGGGCAGAAAGTAAGGGCAAGTAGCTTTCTTCCCAGCAGTTAGGCTGCTTGCAACCACACAGAAGCCCGACTCTGTGAGTTCATGCTGTGAGCGTCTTCTCTTGTGACGGAGAACATATAATTTTGAAGTGGCCGTCCTCAGGGGCAGGGACAGCAGCCCTTGCTCCTCGATGGTAGAAGCTACTGTGACACGGGCCGGTCTCCTGCGTGGCAGCCCCTTGCTCAGGAAAACAGAAGCCACAGGTCTCCACTGGCTCTGGTATCCTGCTTCCAGCAAATCCATCTCCAGCACCTCCAGCTTCCACTAAACGATCTGCAAACACAGGACAGGGAATAATAAGTCATGTCATGTCTGGCTGCGGCTGCTGCCTCTGGAGTCAGAGGGGGACTCGTGGCTTCCTCCCCTCCCTTCTGCAACCTCGGGCCTCCTGCCCGCACCACCATGTGTAGAACAGCCCTAAAGCTGCTGCCTGCATAGAAGAGCACCACGAGGCAAGAGCTGTATAGGAAACGGAGTGAACAGCTGGAAAGGAGGACCTGGCACTGTGGGAACAGCCTAGGACCCAGCGGAGCCCCTCTGTGCTGGTGGGGTGAACAAAGCTCGTCCTGGGGCATCAGCTTCTGCTTGGCCCAGGCCACAGAAGGCTTCACGGTGTGTCTGCAGCCTGTGAGAGCGAGAATCGCCATCCTCTCCCCCCTGGGCCCCGAGCCTGAGTGCTCTGCTTCTCCCTCCCTTTGGCTGCAGCCAGGGAATGGGGGCACAGGGAAACCAAGTGACTTGCCCAAGGTCACGCCAGGGAGTCTGGCAGAGTAGGGAGTTGAACCTGGGCCATCTAAGTCCTACACTGGCCAGTCTCCAAAAGCACTTGACTTTGCAAGTCTGTCATAGCCTCATCCCCTTCCCTACCTCTGAAGTGGCTTTCCTTGGCACAAGCTTTCTCTCTGTAGCCTGGTTCTCAGGACAGGGACCTTCCTGCCCTGTGAGGGCACAGGCCCCCAGGAGCTACCGTGGTGCTTTGCAGGGGTGGGGTTCAAAGCAAGGCCCCATGTTCCTGCAAACAAGCCTGCTCGCAGCTCAGCCGGAGCTCTGGGGCCTGGCATGGCCACCACTCAGCACCTGGTTCTGCCTTTGAAGGCCCTGGGAGCTGGGCAGATGGAGCAGCTGCCCCATCCGGCCTGCTACAAGGGACCAAGAAGCCATTGTTCAGCTGGGTCCCTGCCAAGCGAATGCTTGTCCTCCCATGAGCTGCCCAGACTGAGCAAACGGGATTGCTACCATTATTAGAGCTCAGGCTCTTGATGGCTGCCTGGCTGCTTAATTAGAAAGGAAGAGACAGGCTTGTTCTTTACACCGCCTCATCCCTGGGACGGGACCAGCTGTCGGCCAGCCGGTGCCAGCCACCAGAAGGGGAAGCCAGCAGTGCCAGCCAGGCACACATCAGTCACTGCCATTGCCTAACCATTGGGCTGCTGCAGAACCGTGGGCTGGATTTCCTGGGGAGGAGAACTTGGAGTTCGCAGCCTGGGGGCTTAGGTTGTCTTACCCCTGGAGTCTTTACCACAGGATTAAACGTCTCTGACTCTTTAATGCCCAGCTATAACACGGACCTCACCTGGGTGGTGCAGCTCAATCTATTAATGTTTATATAAAGTGCTTGAAAGCTTTGTATGCTCAGGGCTGTAGCAGAGCAAAGGGCAATGCTCACCTGATTATGGCAGCACCAGGCCGTGTGCGAGCCTGCTGCACACTGAGCGGTGGCAGCATTTGTGTCAGGCACATGCATCAACTATGGAGGGGTAGGAGCCTGAACATGTAATTGCTCATCTTTGGGGGGTTTCCCTGGCTGTTCTCCAAGGTGAGCCACAAACCACCTCCTTGACTCTCTCAAGAGGTTCTTGTTGCACCTCATTCGTTGAACACTGATGATTAGGCCATGCCCTGTGCAAATAGCTCCCTACATAGTGATTAGCAGAGCAAAGGGCTCCAGGAGAGAGCCAGAGATGTTGAAGGCTGGCACAGGAACAACTGAGGTCCAGAAAGTCTGTGTCTGGGCCAGAACTGAGCATCAGAGCCCAGGGTTAGACCTAGATCTGCGTGCTGGCATGGCCCTCAGTGCAGTATTATTGGAGCCTCCATACAGGAACCCAGGGAGATGGGATATGTGCTGCAAGGAAAGGCATCTAAACACTGCGACATGCCTGACATCACACAGGGAGTGCAGGATTTGAATCCCAAGCTGGTGGTCCCAGGCCAGTGCTTCCCCCTCTGGTGCTGCCTTCCCAGGTACCTGCAATCTGGGATTCAGTCAGGCTCCTGGACTGCTGTCATAGCAAATGTCCCTGAGCACAGCGCTGGGGGCAGTTCTCTGGCTTGTGTTATGTAGGCGCTTAGAGGAGCATTAAGGGTCCCCCCTGGCTGTAAATCTACATCCAAGACCTCATGCTGGCATTAGGAG
Organism: Caiman crocodilus; assembly: GCA_030014935.1. NCBI lineage: Eukaryota > Metazoa > Chordata > Crocodylia > Alligatoridae > Caiman > Caiman crocodilus. Next base: position 6,888,152 of record JAGPOW010002202.1, read on the forward strand.
CAGATGTGGTTAGAGCACCTGAATCCTTCACCCACCCCAGATGTGTTGCAAGAGCCAGCCCTTTGCTACCTGCCTGTATCAGGCTTCAGCTGTGCCCTGTTCTGCCCTTGGACTCTGCCACAATGTCCCCCTGCCCTCCAGCAGCTGGCACGTACCTTTGGATGAATCCTCTCTCTTGTGGCATGGCCCGGGGCCTGGTTGGCAGGAGACCGCTTCCCCCTTCCTCCTGAAGTGGGTCCAGCCCAGCAGCAAAGAGCAGATGAGGATGCAGAGGCAGAGGCCCAGCAGCAGGTAGAGCACAAGCCACTGGTCCTGGTCACTGCATGGCCTCTGCTCCACAACCACACTGGATGAGGTAGTTACCAGCGTATCTGAAAGTCATTGGGACAAGCAGCACATCAGCACTGGGCAAGAGGGGCTAAATTGCACTGGTGCTCGGAGGGGTCCAAAGCAGAGGCAGGGAGGGTGTGAAAGCGATTAGAGGCATTGCTGTTTGCAGTAATCCTATCAGACCCAGCTCCTTTCTCCCCTGGGTGAGACCTGCAAGGACTCTTCATGCACCCACCTCCCAGTGGGGTCGCCCCTGTCACTCCCACCCAGGCTGGCAGACACCAGCAAAGTCTGCCTGGGTACAGCCCCTGACCACCCCCACCTCTACCCAACAGAGCCCAGAGCATGGCCAGGGCTGGCGGCAGCCTCACCGCTCTCGCAGAAGGAGATGCACTGGACGGGGTGCTGCCCGCAGATGTCAGAGCAGCTCATGCATTTTCGCAGGAGGGGGTCGTAGTAGGAGCCGGTGCGCTCGCTGCATTCCATGGAGGCTGCGGGCAGGAGGGAGACAAACACGCTCTGCTGAGCCCGTCGCAAGAGGAGCTCCTGCGACGCTGGAGCCCAGCTCTGCTGGTCGGAGGCAGCATGCTCCGAGCAGGACGAGCACTGCCAACTCTCGAAACGTTATCCTGGTGCCTGCTGGTTCCTCCCACCCGAGGCCCAGCCCTGGCGCCAGGTGAAGATAAGATGGCCTCTGCTTTTTGTTTAAGCCCAGCCTGAGCCCGCCAGTGGCAGAAGGACAAAGGGAGGCTCATGTTTAAAACCTTGGGATACCTCATCCTCACTCTGGACTTCGGAGGACCTAGCTCCTACTCTCCAGTCTCAGGGACCAGATCCCTTGTTGTGGTCTTCAGCCACAGGCTGAATCGCTGGGAAAGGGAATGGTTTAAGAGAGCAAGAAGAGAGTGGCCGGGGAGAGTCCTGCACCACCCCACCAGCACAGCCTTCTCCCAGCGCTCCCCTGGGGCGGCCAGAGCCCTCCCCGCAGCCTGCCGTCACCCACCTCTGTAGGAGAGAGCACAGCTCCTGCCACGGCCCGGCAGCTGGCGGAAGGCACGTGCAGGCACTCCAGTGCCCTGCCCTGCCTGCTGCAGCTAGCGCCTGCCCAGGGCTTGCGTCAGCCCTGCCACACAGCTGGAGACGCAGGGGCAGGCATGTGCCATGGGGGAGCTGGCTGTCGGCAGGACCCGGCCACGCTGGACAAGGCAGGTTTTAGTAACAGAGCCCTTTTGCCAGTGGTAACCTCAGCAAGCCACCAGGTCGAGACCCCCCCAGGCTCTGGTTATTAGAGTTATCCCCACACCTCTGAGAGACTCCATCCAGACACGGGCTCTGGTGATTTCCTGGCCCAGCTCCGCACTGCCTCTGTGGCTGCCAGCTCCCTGTTCTCATGCTCGGAGGCAGGTTTCTCAGGGGAGGACTGGACCCAAGGATGCTACAGCCATGTCTCTGCCCTGCAGACTCCTCCCTTTGGGGCTCTTCTGGGGAGAGCAGTCAGAGGCTGCAATAAGCCCTGGCCTGTAGTGGAAGGAGCACGGCTGGGAGGGAGGAAGGGGGATTATGCTTCCTACCAAGTTTTGTCTCATTGCTGTCTTGAACACCAGCTGGCTAGAGCCACCTGAGAGCTTTGCCTGAGTCTGCTTCCCAAGCCAGCCCCAGCCCTAGCCCCACCTGCTCCTTCAGAGCTGCTATTTTTCATGGTGTTTTTGGCCCCATCCTTTGCAGGACAAAGCCATTGGCACAATACAAGGGGCTGAGACTCCTCAGAGCCTTTCGCTCCGGTCTGCACCGTGCAGCACGGTGTCCCTGGGGTAAGTGGCCGACCTCTCCAGTGCCCACGGCCAGTCTGCAAGCCCGGCCAGTTGGCTCCCCGAGCACTCACCACAGAAGGCAGTGCATCGCTCGACTGTGGACCCCTTGCAAACAAGCCGGCAGGAGGTGCATTGGCACAGGAGCTTGTCCCAGTACTGCTGATCTGTGCAATTATTCATGGCCTCCTGCCTTGCACCCAGCAAAGGGAGGTCTGCAAAACAGAAGGGAAAAGAAGATGGGGAGATGTCCCAGAGCCGGCAATCCTGGCCTCTGCTAGGGAGCTGCCTGGGTCATGGGTGCTGACCCACTTCCTTGGGGAAGCTTGTGTGGCTCTGACCAGTGTCAGTCTAGGCACCACTGAGGCCCCTGAATGTGGATCACCACAGAGTTAAATGGAGGGACTAGACTCCCAACCCTTTTATTTGTTCTCCGTAGGACTGTCCGAGTTATATCACTGGGGAGGACTACCCAGTTCACACTGCAGCTGCTGCCATCCCATCCCGATCAGGGCTCAGAGACACAGGAGTTGGTGTGTAGCAGAAGGGAACGGTACAGGGGGAGCAGCTGGGGAGACGGATGGAGGTAAGTGTGGCTAGAAGGGTTTGCTTGAGGCAGGGCTTTTTTTTGCCGCCGGTCTCGACCAAAAAGCACGGTCTTCCCTGACCTCCTAGCGGAGCCCATGGAAACCCCCCTGGGAAGGCATGCTCTGAAATGATGCTGACATCTGCAGGGCAGAATCGCTGGTTTGAAATGGGATTTCTGAAAAACGTCAATTTCAGAAAAAAACCTCCTGTCCTATTGACGTTTTCACCCAAATTTATTCCTGCCTGACTCAGAACAAAACCCCCTTGGGGAAGTGTCAAACACACCCTGTGAAATGGAAACTCCAGTGACCGGGGGCCTGTCAAGAAGATGGCGCACAGGGAGAGACAAGCTGGGGAAAAGCGGGGGCAGCAATGCCTGCAAGAGGTGCCCAAGACTGGGCTATGGCCATGCTCTCAGTGAGGAGTACAGCAAGCTGCAGGACTTTTTAATGCACAGGACCCTGTAAATGAGGCTCTTTTCAGGGAGATGAATAGCAGCTTCCTGGGCATTAGTGAGCTCTGGTTTTGCCTTGCCCCTTCCCCTTGGTGTGAGCCATGGGTCCCTGGCATATGGCCTCTCTGGCTCTGTGGACAGGGGTTGCCTGCAATATCCAGAGGACACTGCACAGCCCCACATACGTGTGAGAGAAGTTGGCAAAACCCAGCCTGCATGAAACCCTCTCCTTGAGCGCTGCACACCCTTGGTTCGGACCTGGCCACGCACTGGCACAGACGTGCCGCAGTAACAGAGCAAGGACCATGGCTGTAAGCCCTGGGCTTCTCCCTGTGGGGCGCTGTCCTGTCTACCACCGCAGCACCTTGCCATGAGGACAGACAGCACCAGGAGCCCACGTGTGCCCCTTACACACAGCAGGGCCAGCATCTCTGTTAGCCAGCAAAGCTTTTGCCGCGTGCCTGTGGCCCTGGAGGGCTCCCAGCTTTCCACTGGATGTGACTGAGGTTAAAAGTGACAAAAAAGGATAGGGCAGTCCAGCGAAGGGTTGACAACTTCACACTGAAATGATGGGGCAGACACCAGGCACTTTGTCAATGGAGCACCAGGGAGCACGTGAATACAAAAGCCTTGTCCGTGCTGGATTTTCCAGGGGACGAAGCAAAGGGGAAACTTGTGGCTGGGGATCTGCCTGGGGCGTCTAACATCAGACCCCCCAACCCCAATGCTGCCAAACAGCCCCTCCAGGGCCAACCCTGCAGGACAGGGTTCCCCTGACACCCCTGGACTTGCAGTAGTGACAAGGCCATACTCCCCTTTCTTTCACACTCACAGGCTCCCAGGAGGCCAGCACCCCCCAGCTGAGCACCTTGGGCTCCTGTCCTGCCACTCCTTGAGGGGTATGAGGCCCCTGGTGTGATGAGGCTGGGCTGAGTCCCAATAGTTGCCCCCATTTAAGGGGTCAAGTCTCTCCCTGTCAACGGTGCCTGTGCAATGCACTGCGTAAGGGGATGGGTGGGTAGGGAGGGTGTGAATCAGATTTCCTGTACTTCCCTGCAACCACCATTGTTCACATTTAGCATTTGCTAGGTGCTGTGACAAGATGGTCCCCAGGGTGGAGTTTGGACTCCATGAGACTAACACCATGAGCTGTGCTGGCTGGACTCCACCACGCGGGAGCTGGTCCCTGAGCCTGGCTGAGAAGCCAGCTGTCTTGACCGTGAGCACAGCACCACGTGGGGCTGCATGCATGAACATGGCTGTACCAGGTCCAAGACCAAACCAGAAACGAGGCCTCTCCTTGGGACACGAAGCCACGAGCACGTAGCTGAGCCCAACTGCCAGTCTCTAAAGCCAAGCCCCCAGCTTGCCCTGTTGTTCTGTGGGAGATGGGGGAATCTCTTTCTGGCCTTTCCTCTCTGAAGCGGCTTGTTCAGCAGCGGCTTGTTTATCCCGCCTGACCACCCAGCTGGGGCTTTCAGTTTGCAGCCTAGCCGGGGAGTTCAGCATCCCACCCCTTCCCAGTGCCTATGAGCTCCAGCATCACAACCCCCTTCTCCCCCCTGCAAGAACTCGCGGTTCCAGAAACCTGCTACATGGTTAACTCTGTACGGCAGCTTTCGACTCGGTAGTTCGACCACAGCAACCAGCAGCCGCTCTTGACCTCTGCAGTGCTTTGTCCTTCTCTATGAGTAGAGCTGGGGCTAGAGCCCAGGTGTCCCACCTCCCTGGTCTCCCCCTCTGTCCTCTTCCAGCCAGGTCCCCTTAAGCCCACTGGGCACTGGATCGTCCAGAAGAAACACCAACAGCACGTGGGTCTGAGCACCCCTCTGGCATCGGGGCTGAGCATAACGCTGGGGTGATGCCATCCCTCCCTCGTGAGGAGAGCAGATAGAGGGCAGAGAGAGCTGAGCCCTGCGTTGTCCTTGGTGCCTGCAGCCTGAGACGTAGTGAGAACGGTGTCCCCCCTCCATCCCTCGGGGCACCTCGCCGTGACTGCACGGCAGTTCTTTCTAGGATCCTGCCCAGGGCTGTGAGATGGTGAGCTGCAAAGTGGGACAGGCTGCACCTTGAGACCTCCTGTGATCCTGCCAAGCACATTGCCCTGCAGATCATCCCTGGGTCCTTTTCCATTCCCAGTCCTACCGGAGCCCAGCCCCGTCCCATGCTGCCCAGTACAGGAAAAATCAAGCAGGTAACTCACGTTTAGCCTCCTGGCGGAGTTTAGTCTCCCTCAGCTTCTGCCATCTCACTGTGACCCTGGTCCCTGAGCCTGCTCATTACTCAGGCGGTTTATTATTAGAGTTCAATTTGATTAGAGCCTGGGCCACGTGCTTCCTGGGGTTTCTCCCCATTGATGCTTAATGCAAATGATCCTTTCACGCAAGTTGTATTGACTTGTCTGACCCACCATCCACAAGGCCTGGTGGCAGAAACCTCATGCTTCTGCAAGACGAACAGCGACAACAGGCAACGTCAGCCATGGACTTAGGCTCCTACAGGTGGTCTGCGTCCTTGCGGAGATCGGTCAATGCATGTGGAAAACACCTCAAATGGATCAGACCAAATCTTGGGGAGACTTGTGCTAGCATGATGTCTCTGTGGGGTCTGTCTGTCTGTCTGTGCACTGGTGCCCCTTCTTTGGGAGCTAATTATTTTTTCTTTTTATGAGACTTTCTTTTAGGGAATGGCTGAGCAGTGGTGGTGGGGGAAATTCTCGCTGTGCTTTTTCAGCAGGTGTGCCACAAATTAGTCCCACACCCTCCCTGAGTGCCCGTCCAACCTCTTGCCCTTATCCCATGTATTGGGGCTTTTTCTGCTTCCTGCCATGTGCTCTCAGCCTGATCTGCTGCTCTGCTTTTTGCTCCCTGCCCTACCTGCCAATGTGCTGCCTCTCCTCCCCAGTCTGCTGCATGCCACACACGGAGTCTCTGCGCTCGTTCTCTTTGCTTTGCCTGGAGGCACCAGACTGTCAAGTAATCAGTGCCTGCAATTGCAGCCAGATTTTCAAAAGAACTCGGAATCCAAGATGCCACTTACTTTGGTGCTTAACAAGGAGATGTGAGCCCTAATTAAGCCCATTAAGCGTTGATGGAGAGAGCTGCCAAAGGAAGCCATTTTCAATGCATGGGAAGTTTTATCAGTGCTACAAAACCCAAGAACGAAAGTACGTGTTGTGGATCGCATATGCTGGCACTTCATCGTTTGCATGTCTACAGACGCTGAGCCCTCACTCCTAACCAGTCCTGATGGTGCTCACCTGGACATCTGACCCTTAGCGTAGAGAAGGCACCAGCCACTGCAGCAGGGGATGCACTGTATGGTGAAGACCCTCACGTCATCAAACACTGGTCAAAGGGTGACCGTAGGAGTGTTTTTTACTATGCTGGTTGCATCTGCAGCTTGTCTGGAGCGCTGTTGCAGCAAGGGGATTCCTAGCAATGGTGGAAAACCATCAACCAAAGAACATCTAGGGTAGCCTCATCCTAAGACTCAGAAGGGAGGTCAAGCACTGGCTGGCCTCGTGCACTCATTCCAGTGCAACTCTGCTGTCATCAGATATGAAACACTCCTTTGTCCCACTATGCCCTGGACCACATGCTGCACCCCTGATGAATTTGGGGTGCTAATTGCTACCACAGTTGTTCTAAAGAGCATGTGAGGAAGCTCCAGGTAATCCCTCCAGGATGCTGCCCTGGCCTGCCAGAGTCCCGGCCTGAATGAAAGGAAGAGATCTTAAACGCACGTCATCATCTCCATTGACTCAGCCACTTGATGTGCTTCTGAAACAGAGAAGTTGGCCAGAAAGGGCAGCACTTGACTTCTTCAGAAAATCCTGATTCACTACACCCAATGCCTCCCATGGGAAAAGAAGGGGAAATGTCTGTCGGCATTTAGTTGCAAGGCTTCTCAGAGCCAAGATGGATGGATTTTCTGGTGGACGGATGGGAGGAAACTGGGCAGGGCTCCCTCGCCTGACCCACTCTGCTGGGCTTAGAGCAGGGACTTGCAGCTGGCTCTTCCATTAATAAATGGCCAAACCCCTGGGCTGTGGGCTGCTGTGGAGTTTTGCTCTCCCTTTATCTTTCCCCTCGCTGGGGTAGATCTAGATGTTGAGACCTCTATATTGCCGTATTAACTGACCAGTGGAGAAACCGAGGTATCTGCTACCTTTTGTTCCCTCCCGGGGGTGTGATTCAGTCCAGAGGAGTGACAGGCTGAGCCCACGTCTGTACTGACACACTCATGATCCTCTAAATGCCCCTGTCCCAGGTCCGATGCCCTCACGGTTACTTACTGCTTCTCCTCCTCTGCCTTAGCATCTCCAGCTCTGCAGATCCTCCAGCTCTGTTCTTGCCGCTTCACCAAGGTGACCAGCCAAGCTGGGACCCTGGAGTTGCTGTCTCGGGTGATTGATGAAGCCTGAACTGCATGGGTTGATTTTCAGAGAGTAGGCGATGTTGGCGCTGCTGGGAGCTGCCAAACCCCCTGGTTTTCCCATGTCCACGGAAGGAGTCTAACAGGCAAGTCTGTGATGAAGCATGAATGTGACCCCTCCAGCCCCGTGTTTCCATCGACACCAGGGGACCAAATTCCTTTGCGTTAATCAGGACCAATTGCACCGAGCTCAGACAGTTTCTCTGAAGTCAGACTCAGGGCTTTGCATCTTGCTTTTCCAGGCGTCACACCTGCCAAGTGCTTCTGCCCACCCGTGGGAGTCCTTCCTGCCTGGCACTTGGTCGCGTGAATGCCCGTAGGACACTGACTAGGAACAAGCCCTCTGGCTCTCGGGTCCTGCTGGCCTTGGCTATTCTGCCCCAGCTCTTCCTTCACGCGGGCAGCCAGGGTCCTTCTCAGAAGTGACTCAGTGCAGGCAGCTGTGTCTGAGACTTCATCTGCAGACCAGGGCTGGGGCGGGGGGAGACTGCACAGCATCTTGCTTTCTCAGAACCACCTGCGGGGAGAACAGGGTTGGTTTTTTCCACTCTGTTTAACCCCCTGCTCTGCACCTGACCTCAGCACTTGGGGCTTGCTCTCATGGCTGGCGCACAGCCCTGGCGTTAGCAGCCAAGCGCTCCATCTCTTCTCTGCCTTGTGCGCCTCCCGGTTGGTGCCATCTGGGTAGCTTTGCACTGGCTCTTGATTTGGGGAGCAGGGCTCGGATGCCTGCTGGTGGCTGAGGCGCACTGTGGGGCTGCCTGTGCCTGGATGGCTGCTGCAGCCTCTCAGATGGGGTGTTGGGGAAGGTGGTTGAGAGAGACAGTGACATTCCTGCGCCTACAGGCAGCTGTCCCCGAGCGCGGTGAGTTGCCTTGGGCTGTGTAATGCAAGGCCTTGCCCTTCTACCTGCTCTGAGACGTCTCCTCCCGCCTGGCTGCTTGCGGGGCAGCTCTCTGCTTTTGTCTACAAGCTCTGGGGCAGACAACAGGTGGTTTCTCGTTGCAGCAGCCTTGTTCTGGAAACTGTCCCGACTTCGTCCCCCAGGCGAAGCAAAGAGAACGAGCGCAGAGACTCCGTGTGTGGCACACAGCAGACTGGCGAGGAGAGGCAGCACATTGGCAGGTAGAGCAGGGAGCAGAAAGCAGAGCAGATGTTGAGTCCATTTGCAGTCAGTTCCTGCTGCCCTGAGCTGCCTGGGGGGCCGGTGCTCTCCTTAGCCCCAGCTGTAGGGTTTCGGGGCCGTAACATGGTCCCAGGTGGGAGCTGTGGTGTCCTGCCCCCCAGGGACTAGCTGCTCCTTTAATGAGAATTTTCATTTTCTGACTCAACTGAAAAGAGTGGGCTGAGGTTTTGCTTTCTTCCCTCGGTTACATCCACTGCAGGGAACAAGGCTGATGGGAAACCAGGTCCCAGCACTTAGAAATGTGGTCCCAGCTGGGCAGTGAGGCCTGACTCTGCCCCACGCTGCGGCTTCCAGCCCTGCAGTCTGGAGACGGGCGCTGGCAGGCCTTGCTCCAGCTCTCGCAGAGGCTGACGAGACTTAGCGCGGGCCTGATGGATGCCAGAGGAGGCTTTGGGATTGCATGGTTCGGGGCGAAAAGGGAAGATGGATCGCTATCCCAGGAGACTCTGCCCAGTGGCCCCCTCCCAGTGCCCGCAGGCACGCAGTGCTCCCAGTGGGAGGCTGTCTTGTGGCTTTGTGCATGTTCACGGCAGCTGGGCAACGGACATGGATTGTGGGACGGGGGCTTGGGGGGAAAGTGGGGTCTCGGATGAGCAAAAAATCAAGACCCTTTGCAGGCCTACCAGGAGGGCAAGCGCTGCGGGGCAGTCCCTGTGCTGCCCCCACTCAGGTTGTTACTGCAATTCTGGTGCTGTTCAGTATTTTCCCTTCAATCCCCAGCCCCTGGAGTCAGGGTGTCACTGGAAGTTGCTGTTTTCTTCAGCACTAGCAGGCAAGGCCCAGGCCTCCCACAGCTGGGACCCCAGAGAGCAGAGGACCCCACAGCTCCTTTTCCAGCAGCTCCTGCTTTTCCAGGTGCCCCGTGGCGGGAGCTGGAGCCGGGCCGATTCCCCACGGCAGAGTTGTTCTGCTGAATGACTAGATGGCGCAGGGGGCAGGGGCGTACTCCCCACCTTTTCCTCCCTTTCAGTGACTGAGGTTTTAAAGGGGAAGCCTACCTCTGTAAATAGCAGCCAGCAAGTCACAGTTCCCACCCTCCTGAGCCCTCAAGGAGGAAGTGAGAGGTACTCTGCACAGATTTTCTTCTCTCTGAGCAGGAGCCTGGCAGGCTGCCTTCAGCCCAAATTCCTAAAAGTAACCCCCACTCCTCCCCCCCGTGCACACACAGCAGCTCCTCCCGCGTACGTGACCCCCTGCCCCAATCATGCAGACAGCCAGCACAGCAGCCCCAGATGCACGTGTGCATCCATTTGAGCACATCTCAATGTGCTCTTCTGCACACGGTGCCGTAGCAAAGGCCATAGCAAAGGGCGAGGTGGGGAGTGGGGTGACTGCCATGGGCATCAAAGCGAAGGGATGTCAAAAGGCCAAGGTAGGGCGTAGGATGGAGCCACGAGCGGCTCATTTTGGGGGCGTGGGGATGGGGAGAGGGCGACTCATGCTGCTGCTGCGTGCACTCCGGGGCATGCATAGGAGGGTGTGTGCCCCCCGGATCTGGGTGCAGGATGAGGGCAGGTTGCCGCTGTGGGCTTTGCCCCAGGCGCCAAACTTTATTGCTATGGCACTGTCTGCCCGCTGGTTCTCCTCTGTGCCTTGGCGCTGGGGGTGGTCAGCGGCCATCTCCACCTGGCCCAGCCCCTGCCCTGTTCAGGCTCTGCTCGAGTCTCCCACAAAGGAAATGCCACTGCCTGAAGTGGACAGTCATCTTGCTGGATTTTTCTCCCATCTTCACACCCTTTCCCCAGCTACTTGGTGTCTCTGGAGCTCGTGCCCAGACGGGGCCTTCTGCCTTGCTGAGGGGGTCCTGGCTTTGCAACGTGAAAAGGCCTGGAGGCTGGACAGAGTGGGGAGCAGCAGGGTTGAAACTAGAAATGGCAAGGTGCAGCCACAGCCCAGGTGTCTCCGGCCCACAGCAGCAGCACAGACTCATTCCTTTACCCGCTAATTCCCAGTGGGCTCTGCTCACCCCACCCGGCTCACTGGGTACTCGCTGGGTGACACAAGCATTTAAGGGGCCAAACGGGGAGTATTTGCTTCACTCTGGAAATAGTTCCCTCCTCTGCTTCGTTGCTGGGAGGGGGACAATGGGGACTTTGGTCAGCCCCGATAGTCTGCCTGTCCCCAGTTGTTGCTCGGTGCTAAGGGGAGTTTGCGATGTGCGTGGTCAGAAGCAGGTTCCATTGCTGGCTTGGCTCTCGGCTGCACTCGGGCTTCGTGGGGATGAGGGCAGTCGGGGTTATGAGGACTGAGGGATGCAGATCATGTGGCCGTGGGAGCTGCTAGTGGGAGTAAGTTGCAAAAGTCTCGGCAGTTCCCTTCGAACACGGCCCCGGTTGCTCTCTGCCACAAGCATGTTCCATGCCTAGCTGGCATCTGCCCTGGGTGACCTTCTTCCCTGTAATGATTCATCCGCGTGATGATTCATAAGTGCACATCTACCGTGCACTGTATCATGGGCCAAGCAGGCTGTGGATGCCCCTGACAGACTCAAAATGGAGCACGGTGACATTCATGCTGGGACTTGGATCATGCAGCTAGATTTGCATGATCGAGGGCAGCAGGGCAGGCCCTACGAGGAGAGGCTAAAAGACCTGAACCTGTTCAGCCTCCACAAGAGAAGGCTGAGGGGGGATCAAGTGACCATTTACAAACTAGTCAGCGGGGACCAGCAGGCACTGGGGGAGTCCCTGTTCCCCTGAGCACTCCCAGGAGTGACAAGTAATAACGATGACAAGCTGGCGGAGGGTGGATTCAGACTAGACATCAGGAGGCGCTATTCACTGTCAGGGCGGCTAGGACCTGGAATCAACTTCCAAGGGAAGTGGTGCTGGCTCCTGCCCTGGGGGCTTTAAGAGAAGGCTGGATGAACACCTGGCCAGGGCTATTTGACCCCAATACTCTTTCCTGCCATGGCAGGAGCTTGGACTTAATGACCTGCTCAGGTCCCTTCCCACCCTACCATCTATGAAACTCTACGCCTGACTGCGCTCGGGCACAAACCGGCGATTGACGATTGAAATATCAGGATGGTCGACTGTAGTGCTCGTCCCAGAGCTGTAGTCAACCTATTAGGTGTCCTGGGCTTGACCTGTGTGTGTGTGTTTGTATGTGCGTGTACATATGACATTTATAGCCATTTGGAGAACACATGTGAAATACTTATATTCACTCTTTCCACCTGCTTAGTAGTTCATACAACATTTTTCCTTGAGTAAGTAGGCTGGAGAAATGTCACACAAGGCCTGAGTACTGTTGCATGGCACCAATGTAACCCTGAGTGGCTGGCAGGGGATGTGTGAATGCACCTGTGTCAGGTCAGGATCAACCCATCACAAACCACTTCCAAAACCTGTGACTGTACTTACCTGGAAAGGGAAAGACCATGACCATTAAGGTGATTTTCCTACTGGCAGGGGAAGACCACTTTTTTGGCAGGGGGTAGTACCTTGATGGAGGTAAGGCATATATTCACTCTCCCACTTCCAGTGTGAAGATCCCGGCTCTACCCGGGCTTAATGGCAATGAGAGACTCCTCCCTAGGACAAGCAAAACTCAGGGGCATCTGAACCCCAAGCCTCTGGGCTCGGGCCTGCACGTAGGATGCCTGCCAAAGGATTTGGACGCATCTGAAGCCCCAGGTGGGGGCGGAGGAAGTTGGCCGGTAGTAGGGCCACAGCCTCATTTGGTTCTTGTCTGACTCACGGATTTGGCTGATGTCATAGACATCAGGTCGGGAAGGGACCTTGTAAGATGGCTGGGTCCAGCCCCCTGCACCAGGGGCAGGAAGTCAGCTGGGGTCAAATGATCCCAGCAAGGTAAATATCCAAATGTTTCTCAAAAGTATCCAGAGTAGGTGCTTGCATTACTTCCGGGGGGAGCTTGTTCCAGGCCTTGGGGCTCAGACAGTAAAGAAGTTTTTTCTTATGTCCATCCCAAGACCGTCTTGGAGGAGTTTGCGACCTTTGGACCTTGTCTGGGGTGCGCTAGCAAACAGGCGTTCCCTCAGATCCCGATGCACGCCCCTCATGTACTTACAGGCTGCCACCAGTTCACCCCCGAGCCTGCACTTCTCCATTTGAGTTGGAACACGAACATTTTTCCATAAAACAAAAAATAAATAGAAATCAAGGCTAACCTTGGGAGAGGCTGAGGACTAAGGAGGTAGGAGAGGGACTGCTACACCGTGTCCTTATTTGCCAAAATCCAACAGATTGAGCAAATTGTGCCCCTTCCAGGTACCCTCGCACTAGCTTTTCTCCACGGCCCAAGCAGGGCTGGTCCAGAGGAGCTGTTCGGCGGGCAGAACAGCAGGTGGCACCATTGACTAGCGCAGCCCTGGCCCGGACAGACCTGGCCGGTGTAGCCCTGGCTCCCTTTCTCCAGGTGCCCATGCCCGGGACAGCAGGGCTTGGCCATGACTTTGTAGCTGTGCCAACCCCTTGCTGTGCTGCAGAGATAGAAGAAAGGCATTCTGCTTCCTTGATCCTGACATGGAAAAAAACTGCACCCACGTGCCTACTTGAGGTGAAACCACTAATGGGTCCAATCATTGTGCTGAAGGAATATAGTCATCAATGGCTTCAAGTCCGCTTGGGAGGAGATTTAAGCTGGGTTCCCATGAGTTGTCCCGGCTCCAGTACTGCCTGCTACCTGCTTCATCGATATGGCAGATGGGACTGAGTGCGCTGTTAGCAAACGTGCCGGTGGCCCCAGGCTGGGGGGAGTTGCAGGCTCTGGTGGGTAGGATCAGGATGCTGAAAGACTTTGGGAAAGGGGAAAGATGGTCTGAAGTGAATCAAATGCAACTGGATAAGGATGAGTGCAGAGTCCTGCGCTTGGGATGGAGCAACTGCACGCGCAAGTGCAGCCTGGGGAAGCGTGGCTAGTTTGCAGTCGTGCAGAGAAGGACCTGGGGTTTCTAGCGGGCTGCCAGCTAGATACGAGCCAGTGGTGGTGTGGCCTTGTTGCAAAAAAAAAAAAACCAACAAAAAAGTTGGGGAAGCCAAAGCTCAGGGAGGTGAAGTGATTCTCCCAAGGTCGCCCAGAGGCCAGTGGCAGGACTCCAGGAGTCCTGAGCTCTGGCTTGGTGCTCCAGTGCCAGGCTCTTGGGTGACAGACTATTCAGGGGATCCAAGAGGGCTTTACACCAACCACAAAGGGAAAGGATGAACACAAAGCCACTGTGAGCAAATACCAGTAGCTAAACATGGGTGCTTGTTCTGATCCTAGTGGTCCAGAGGTACAAACAGAATTAGACAGCAACCATGAAATAGATATATGTTGTGCTCAAGGAATGGCCATCTACCTATCTACTTATCTGTCTAGCTGTCTGTATATAATACACATAAAAGCATATTACTGGTTGCACATGGTTTATCTGGTGCTTGAAATAGCTTCCCCTGCTTAAAAGCAATTATTGATATAAATGGCCGGGAATGTAAGTTTAAAGTGGAAGTGATCATGAAAACCAGAAATTGTTTAAGGGTCTCCTCCTGGATTTCCTAAAAACGATAATCCACAGACCTGGAAAAAGAAACCACAGCTTGATTTAAAAGCTGAGCTGAGAAGGACAATCAAGCCTAAAAATGAATATAAAAAAGACCGATAGAAGGGAAGTAAATGACATTGGGTATAAGCTGCAAGTTGTAGGCGGCCGATAAAGGAAGCTGAAGGATTTGATGAACTATCAAAGCACAGTAAGGTAAACAATGATTAGAAGTGGTTCTTTTAAACAATAAGGGACAAAACTTTCCCATTTGCTCGAAATATCAGCTCTTTGCTAGAGGCAGACAGTCAAGTTGTAAATGGCAGTGTAGAAAAGGCAGACATGTTTGATAACTATTTCTGTTCTGAATTCGGAAGGAAGCAGGAAGGTTGTCCTGCTTCTACAGGGCTGTCGATGAAGAATCAGTTTACCATCTGTAGCACAGAAGGATGTGAAGCAGTGTCTGCTAAAATTAAACCTTGTAAATCACCAAGCCCCAATAATATACCCAGGAGCTGTAAAGGAACTGGCTGAAGAGTTAACAGCACTGCTAATGTTCATTTGGACAAACCTGGAAAGCTGAAGGAATTCCTGAGGGCTGGAGGACTGCCCAGGGGCTCCAATAGTTAAATGATTTTAAAAAGCATGATGCCAGGAAATGCAGGCTGGCTAGCCTGCCGTCAGGCCCAGGTTTAATCATGGAATGGCTGAGTTCAGACTTGATCAGCAAAGAATAAGGCTACAAATACAGCTGGGATCAGTCAGCACGGTTTCCTGGATGGTTAGGTCTTGTCAAACCTGTCGTCTTTTGGCAGGATTTCAGGTCTGGTTGATAGAGCATGATGGATTCCTCCGAGGCATCCTGTTTGGGCCCACATGACATTTGATTCAAAACCTTGCGAGGTATGGAATTAGCAGGTT
Source organism: Caiman crocodilus (assembly GCA_030014935.1). Taxonomy (NCBI): domain Eukaryota; kingdom Metazoa; phylum Chordata; order Crocodylia; family Alligatoridae; genus Caiman; species Caiman crocodilus. Next base: position 6,903,361 of record JAGPOW010002202.1, read on the forward strand.
GGCTGCATTAGGACTAGTTCTCAAAACGGTAGGTGCTAACGGGCAAGATTAATGAGCGGAGCTGTTTCCAGGGCAGCTAAGGAGTGGTTTTTCAAGCTGTCCAATTGTGTTATCACAATGAGAGCAGATCTTGGCTGGTCAAACCTGCAGATGACGTGAAGACTGGTGGGACTGTGGACCCTGAGGAGGGTGGTGAGCCGAGTCACCTGGTTAAACAGCCACAGTCCAGCACGCTGCATTTGAATGCAGCCCAGTACAAGTGCCTGCATGCGTGAAGAGTGGAGGTCATCGTGACAGGGTAGGACGCTCCTGTCTTGGGAAACAGTGCCGTGGGGAAGGAGTCAGGTCCCTGGGGGTCACCTGGGCACTCAGAGCAGTGCTGTGGCACAGAGGGCTCTGGAGACCCTCGGCTGGGTGGGAAGCAGGGAGCTGGCTATGCCCTTACAGGCAATGCTGGTAACTGCTGCCAGCAGCAGTTGCATCTAGCCGGTGGAGATGAAGGCTGTCTGGGGCCCCTGCAAGGCTGTGGTAAATGGAGCACGAGCGCTTTGTATCAGTGTAACGCAGTGGGGACCCACGGCCAGCTCAGGGGCCCCAGCAGTTATGAAGCTTGAGCTGTCCGAGCATCCCTCCAGTGGCTGGATGTCACGGGTCCGCAACTGCAGGAGGTGGAAACCTGGGAGAAAGTTTAAATAGAGGCTACTGAAAAGATCAGGGGATGGTGCCCCAGCCGTACGACTGGCTTGCAGAGCTCAGCTTCCCCAGCTTATCCAAGGAGAAGGCTGAGTGCTGGCTTAGTCATGGTGTCTGGGAAGTTGTGCCTAAAATGGGGACCTGGTCACAGGGGACTTTTCAACCTTCCTGACTAAGGCAGGACAAAAGCCAGTGGCAGAAAGATATTCTTAGGTATTTTGAACATTGACATAAGATGCAGACCCCTCGCCCAGCCCCTGGGAAGGATGGAGGGGCACTCAGTGCCACCTGATGTCTGTAAGAAAAATGGATCGGGTAGGCAACCCCCGGCACGTGCCAGAGCGTGGCATGCGAAGGCATTTTGTTTGGCATGTGTGCCTCGGGGCGGATGGCGGGGAAGGGGCCGGGGCTGCACTGCAACAACGAGGACTGGGCCCCTCAACTCCCCTGCCATCCACCCCGGCAAGTCGAGGTTGCTCTCCCCTGCCATCTGTGCAAGTCAAGATTGCAGGTGTTTTTGGCACAAGTTGAGGTTGCAGGTGTTTTTGCCCAGAAACGTTGCCGACCCCTGTTTTAAGTCTATTCTTAAAAGCTCTGCTTTCATCCTGGCCTTGGGAGAAACTGTCTATGCAAGGGGTTGGCTTGACTTTTGAGTCTGTGGTACAAGGAACCTTCCTCTTCGTCCACTTCCTCGATGGGGCTGGCCCTCAACACGCTCTAACATGCCTTTGCACTCTGCGGTAATAAGGAGCATCAGATTGCAGCTTCAGGGCTACAGCTGTTTCCCTCCAGGGGTCAGCAAGGAATTTTCTCTTCCCCTCCAGTGCACAATTGGCCAGGTGGATGCTGGATTTTTTTCCATCCTTCTCTGAAGCAGGGGAGAGTGGCTGCAGCTGGAGGGCACCAGACGGGAAGGCTCAGCTTTCTGAGCTGGTTGGAAGAAGCCGCTTTCTCTTGTCTAGTTCAGGGTCATGCTAATCGCTGGATCCAGGGAAGGAATTTTCCTCCAAGTCTGACAGGCAGGGACGGTGGGGAGGGTTTGCCTTCCTCCACGACACACTGGGCAGACTGCTGTGCTCCTGCTGGGACCCTCTGGGCATATCCCACCTCCTCAGTTCCTTGGCAATGCAAGAGCCTCAGGGGACAGGGGCCACCTCCATCTCCCCTGGTCTCTGCCCATGACATGCAACACTCCAGAGTCCTGGGGACTGAAATGCTTTGATCTGACTCAGGTCACTGGCCATGCTGCAGAGGAATCTGGAGGAAATGTGATGGTCTGTGATAGACAAGTCTCTTCTGGGCTTACGCTACATGAAACTCTGTGATAAAGCCTCTATGACGCCCACTGGGAGAGAAATCCGAAGCTTTCCAAAGCTCTGTGGTGAGCTGTACAGGGCCTGGCAAAGTGGGCTGTCCTGATAGCAGCCAGTGGAGGGGAGTGGTGCACATGCCATCAGCATCCCCAGCTGCTGCCCGTGCGTCCAGGCTGTGCCATTGCGGTGCCCACGCAGGGCTCCCGGGAACATTGCTGGCCACGTGCCCTCTCCATGTGCATGAGTAAGTGGAGCTCCCGGCTCCACCCCAGGCACAACCCGGGTAGGACAGAGCAGCAGAAGTGGAGGAGGAAAAGGCCCTCGCCGCAGATTCAACCGTGCTGCCCACGCAGAGCCCCGAGTTAATGATCAGCCTGCCAGAGGAGCTCTCGAGGGAGCCGCCAAAGTTACCTTTTCACCGGGATGATTTACCTGGCGTGAAGGACATAGGGCTGAAAGAGGCCTCTCAGCTCCTTGCATCCTATCCAGAAACTACCCGCTCCCACCCGTCACGCACCAGTCACAGAGCATGAGACCAAATCCCGTTGTGTCGCCCAGTCCTGGCCGGTCTGACCTGGGGGGAAATTCCTTCAGTCTCTTTAGTAAAACGTTTTGTGGCAGGTAGCCTTTAGCATGGCACCAA
>JAGPOW010002202.1:6912934-6949923 GCA_030014935.1 Caiman crocodilus
TTAGTGCTCAGTAGCTTCCCTGTGTAAGGAAACCTTTTGTAAGGGAGATGTGACTCCAGTCCTCCATAAGGAATCTTAATATATGGGCTTGGCTGGTTCCCCACGGTGTATAGCCTGGATTAAATGGGTAGGGTGTATCTGCACCGGGTTTTACCAATGTGAATTTACTGGAAGTTTATTTGCGGTCATGGTAAAAATAGTCATGAAGAGTCCTTCAGGCTGTTGCACAGATCACACTACCCCCAGATGTGCGATGCGGCTGAGTAAATTCCTGGTAGGCCTCATACTTCATGGATCTGGTTATAACCCTGCAGCCGTATTGATTTTTGCATTTTGTTTCCCTGTTTGATTTTTATTCCTCTAACTGGTGAGCACTCCTGCTGCCAAAACCAAAGCCTTTTTGGTGGGGGCTGCCTTTTTCTGTAGGTCACGCTGCATTCATCTGAACAGAGCTCACGCCTCTCCGAAGGTGATCGGAGGGGCCAGTCTGTACCCGTGGTGTGCGCACCTGTGGCATGGCTGCATGCAGCTCGCTGCTGAGCTGGGTCCCCAGGGCAGCGGCACCTCTGCTGCTGTTATGAGGGTTATCTCTTTACAGCCGGAAAAGGCCTAAGAGGAGGGGGCTGAAATCAAAAGCAGGCTGTGGAGCAGAGAGAAACATCAGACCTTCTCTCCTGAGAGCGAGATATTTGTAGGCTTTACTTATTACAAGGAAATGGGCTGTATGCATAGGGGAGGTGCCCATATTATCCACAAAACACCCGCCTTGCTGCCATCCCTTGTGTGCCAGAGCATCCACACTGTTGTTATGAAGGTGCTGGCTGGGGAAGGGACCACCGAGGCCACATGAGGTGCCGCTGTGTCTATGCAACCCTTCTTTTGGGTGACAACAAGGTCTGCCCTCACCCGGAGAGCAAGTGTGACTGTCAGCAGGTGAGAAGGGTTCCGCTTCCTCCTGGCTGTCCAGTTTTTGTGGCCAGGGCCACCAGGCCACATGCATCAGTCATCCCTTCCCCACCAGCCCTGATCCCCGCAGCGTGCGCTTCACTGGCAGCATGCAGACCCCACGTGGGCCGTGCAGGTGCTGCGTGGACTCCCAGGGAAGACAGCTGTCCAGACCCACAGGCCGCGTGTTACGTGCTTGTGGGCTACGTGCAGCCCGTGCGCTGCCAGTCGGACAGCCCTGAGCTACAGGAATCAAGATTCCTGGGGGCAGCAGCATGAAGTGATCAATGTGGCTTCAGATGGAAGCTGATTCATCTCCTGTCAGCAAAGAGCAATGACATGAGAGTGTAGTAGCAGGGTGCCCATGAGGAGGTGGACTGGCGAGCCTGAGGAGACTGACAGCCAGCCATGCTTGAAGGGGAAACACTTGCAGGATGATGGGGCTGCTGGTGTTCGGCGTCCAAGCATGAGGCAAGGAGTAAGGGGAAGGGCTGGCTGGGCTGCAGATACAGATGCCCACTTTGTCCCATCCCTTGGTGCTGGGTCGCTGGGCACATCCCCCCTTGATGCTGCCCACCCAGCCATGAGCCCATGAGTAGAGAAAGAACATGCTGCTCTTGCCCTGTCATTGCTTTCCAGACCAGAGTGAATTTCTCAGCACTGCTTACATTGCTTTCTGGGTAACCAGTTTGCTCCTGGGCGGAAAAAGAAAGGCAGCAGGTGCAGATCATCCTAGCAGCATGCCCCTGTGACAGCTGTGGTGCCGGAGGTGCAGAGGCAGGCACTAGAAGTACTTCTCTGAGCTCAAACCAAAGGACACCCCTAGATGATACAGCTCTAAGGGCGTGCCTGGTCATTTGGGCTGCAAAGCCCAAGGTGGCCAGATATGCTGCTGGCCACATCCCTCCCCTGTGTGCCAGGGGCTCCACACCCCAGTGCTGATGCTGAGAGCTGCCACGTGGACTTATTCACCCAGCCCTCTTAAAAGTCTTAATATCCAAGTCCCCTGGCTCAGCTCTAGCATAGCAAGAGAGGTTGCATGGGATCAATGAAAGCTAGGAGTGCTGGAGGCCAGCTGCTCCTGGTAGCATCAGTGATGAACTGCTGGGGCTGTTTACCACAGAGCTCAACTGATGAGAACATCAGTGTTGGAGCTCAGAAAAATATTGCTTATATTTTTATTATATAAATATATATAATATATATATATATATTATATATAATATATTATATTGCTTATATAGGAAAAGACCTTCCCATGTTGAGCAATGGCGTGATGCTGGCTGGGAGTTCGGACAGCCGGGCTCTTGTCAGAGCTCTGGCACTGCCCCTGTAGTACGACCTTGGTTGAAACAACTCCATGCGGAGATGGGTAAGCTGTTCAGGGCAGGGACTACTTCTCACTATGTGTTTGTAAAGAGCCTAGCACCACAGGGCACTGAGCTCAGTTTGGCTTCAGAGATGCTAATAAAATACAAACAGCTGGGTATTTGGGGAAGAGGGGGGACAAAAACCTTCAGTACCCCAGCCCAGGCGCAGACTGTCCCTTAATGCCACTGCCAGAGCATACTGTATTTACACTGCAGAGGCAGAGTGCTTTCCACTGTGGAAAAATGTGCTGAACAAACAGAAGAGTTTCTCCCCCCACCAGTTTATGGCTCAGGGGCAGGAGGGGCCACGCAGCAGAGCAGAACAAACACCAGCTGGGGTGCGGTCTTCTTGCACAAACCTGGCTGCATTTTCCTGCTTCTCAGTTTCCCCAGCACTAGGATGGACCATCTCCATGCTAAGGGAACCCGCTGAAAATGTGTCTACACAGCCATGCTTCAAACCTAGGCAGGACCTTATCCAGTAGCTAGGACCACTGGGGCACGGATGGGAGACAAAGACCACGGCAGCCTCACAAAGCAAGGATCAATCACCCAGGTACAGGTTCAAGCGCTGGGAGGTGCAAGACGACTCCTCTCATGCATGCACTCTGCTTGCAACCCATTGCCTGATGACCATTGCCCTGCTCTTACGTACACTCCAAAGCCCTTCACAGAGGAAGCCAGCCCTATTATCCCTCTCTTGCCAACTCAGGCAGTGGGATGAAGTGACTTGCTCAAGGGCACTTGACAGATCTGTGGCAGAGCCTGGGGCCTCAGTGCAGTGGTCCACCCATGCAGCCTTCTGGAGCAGCAGCTGTCACTGGGTGCCTGTGTTGCCCCTGCCCTGTATTTCTGCCCACATGGCATCTTCTGACTGTAGAAATCTGAGGCTGCAACCTGCAGATCCCTGCCAAAGCTGTCCTGACTCCTTTCCTCAAGGCGTGGGGTTGTTGCCGGCGAGCAGCTTTGTTTCTGCATTGTTATTGCTTAAGCCCACATTTTTTTTCCCCTCTTATCTTAGCACATGCAAGAGAGATCCCTGCCCCGCTCTCCTGACCCTGCCCATCGATACTGGGGCTGCCTGAGGCTCTACTGCTGTTTGCTGCAATCAGGTCTGGAAGGGGCTGTGTCAAAGCACGTTGCGAGTTATTTTTTAACAGCTGTCCCCCAGGTTGTGGAGGGAAAGAAAGCAATCGGTCCAACTGGTAACGAGGAGGGTGTTTTCTATGTGCATAGAGCCATGGCTTCGGTAGCTAGGCAGGGGGTTAAGCTCTGGAGCAGATCACCTGGAGAGGCTGGGGGAGCCGTGCCTGGGCTGGGAGGGCTCAGACACGCCTGATCCAGCCTTGCACCCAGGGCTGACCCAGACGTCACCCCTCCAGGGCCCTGCCAGCCCCAGGGCCCTACCACGTCCTGGCTCCAGAGTGCCCCTTTCCTCCCAGCAGGCTTTCGCACCACCAGCCCAAGCCCGTGCCGCTTCCTCCTGGCAGGAACCAGGGTTTAGACTATTCTGCAGCCCAGGCTGCGGCTGCAGAATCGGAGCCTTAATGCCTGCAGCACCCCCCCAAATGCGCCCACCTCTGGGGTGGGAGACGGCAGCTCAGCGCACAGCACGCAGCAAAGGGAGCGGGTGCTGCCGGCCCTGGGGACGCTGTGCAGACCCCCCAGCCCCAGGGATATCCCAGGCGCCCTCCTGTAGCAGGGGGCGCCCAGCTGCAGCTCCCCAAATGCATCCTCCCACAGCTGCTCCAAGGGCCATGCACCCCCCCTGGGCACACATCTGCCCTCCACAGCCACGTGTGCTGCCCCCGCAACGGGCCATGCACCCCTCCGCGCACGGCTCCACCAACCCTGGCGAGCCCCACTCCCCTCCTGGACACCGCCACCCTTGCTACCACTCCCCCAGCCGCTCATTGGCTAGAGGTTTCTTTTGTTAGCAGCCAAGGCGCGCTGCTATTGGCCCGCCGGGCGTGCCACTCTAACCGCCCCGTGCCCTGCCCGCCCCCGGGCCTGAGGCGCGTGCGGCGGGGGCGAGGCCCGGCCCGGCTCGGCCCCTCCCCCACCCCCCGGCCGGTCTGAGGCGGGGATGCCGCCGCCGCCGCCGCCGGGCGCACGGAGCCGCCGCGCTGGGGCCGCGCTGGCGGGGCGCTGAGGAGCCGCGGGAGGGGCCGGGCCGAGCCATGTCGGCCAAGGAGAACCCGTGCAGGAAGTTCCAGGCCAACATCTTCAACAAGAGCAAGTGTCAGAACTGCTTCAAGCCCCGCGAGTCGCATCTGCTCAACGACGAGGACTTGAGCCAGGTGAGTGTGTCGGGGCGCGACCACGATGGGGGGCCTCGGGGGGCTGTGACTGGGCTGGCGCTGAAATCCCTTCCCCGACTCTAGGACGTGCCTCTGCGCGCTGCGCTTCGGTCGCGGCCCTGGGGAGGGGGCGGGGGTGCCCCAAATCCCAGCCGCTCCATCCCTGGCAAGCCCGCGCCCGGGGGGGCACACGGGAGTTGGGCGGTGAAGCCCGCTCGTCCCCCCCCCCCCGCCCTTAGAAGACACAAAGATGGTCCCTGCGCTGCGATGGGGGGAGCGGGGACGTCTCCCCTTCCCCGTGGCAGCGGTAGTGCCACCTGGGATGAGCCGTGCTGCCCCGGGACGGCGATCGAGCGGCGCCCGCTACGAGGGAGATGCCGAATTTTTGGGAGGCTAATACGGAAAAAATGTAGCTGGGGGGAAAAAAAAATCGCTCTGGTGTGCGGGAAGGAGGGCGGGGAGCAAGCGGGAGAGGCTGCTTGGACAAAGGGAACAACCCCCAGTAGGTTTCCTCCTCCTCCTGCTTCTCTCTCTTTTTTTTTTTGGTAAAGAAAATAATCATGTCCTCTGTTCCCACAGCTGGCAGGGTGACTCACGGGGGGGGGGCTCCGAGACTCAAAGTGCCTCCTGGCTCTGCAGCGCCGGAGAGCAGAGGGCCCGTTTGCAGGGTGTTTTGTTGGTTGGAGGTCGGCCTTGTGTCTCGGCTTCACCCCGGTGGGGAAAGGCTGAGGCTTTCTGCTGTTGCCGGGAGAGCTGAGCGCAGCGCGGCCCTCCCTGGCTTTGTTGGTGTCCGGCTCCCGACGCCCCCTTCCTTGTGTGAAATTCAACGTCAGTGCCAGGGGAAGGCTGCCCGGCAGCCCTGCCTCTGTGGAGGGGTGGATTTGACTTGATTTCTGCGTTGGGGGGGCAGGGGCGATCTGGGTGCTCCCCATAGTGTGGGGTCGGCCTGGCCCTTCAAGGGGATTTGCAAGGGTCGCTTCCCCACCTCTTTTTGGAGTCGCTCTTCATAGGCTGCACGGCTGTTCTTGGCTCTTTGTTTTGAGCAAGGGAGAAGTAATTCTGCTTGAAAGATAAGATGGTGGCTTTGTATTGATGTTTGTGTCTTGAGGTGTATGCACTCCTGCGAAGTATTTCATTTACTGCTGGTCAGAGTCACTTTGACCTCTTATTCTGTCTCCCAGCGCCCACACACTGAAGAATCCCATTAAATAGACAGAGCGGTATGGCTTGGTATAGTGGACGTTGAAGTAAGGAAGTTGTGTTCTCATGCATTCCAGTCATGCGTTACGCAGCCGCTAATATTACAGGGAGACTCGCCTGAGACAGGTTGCCTTTGCTCTCCGGTACGTAGCTGGGCTTCAGGCGGGATATCTTTCATTGCAAGACCTGGATATGTAGATGCTCTTTTCACAAAGTGGTTATTTTTCCATGTATTGTTGGGACGTCATCTGCCCTGCTGTCTAGGATTCAGTGACATTGACCTGGACATCATGTCACATCTGTGCAACAGGTTGAAACCCATGCTCTAGCCATGTGGTAGAAGAGACACCTTATACCAGGTTCATAGATACAGCTTTTGAGTTACCCAAGTCTGTTCTCTTACTACTTGTCTGGAGGGGAAGGTGTGGGTAATTGTTGTATTTTTTTTCCCTAGATTGCTGTATACATAACAGATTGTATCCCTTTTCCTTACCCTCCCTACACCCTGTGTTGTCTGGGATTGTAAGCCCTCTGGGGCAGAGACTGTCTTGCTTTGCATGTGTTTGCAAATTCTTGCATCTCTTGCAAACATGCAGTAATAGTAATAGTCACTCCCTGCTCAGGAAGCTAGTAGGAAAAACCCACCCGAACACCAAGACTAATGAACTTGGATCCCTTTAATAATCATAGTACTTAGCATTTCCAACTTCAAAGCATTGCACAAACTCTAAACCTTTAATCCTCCCAGTGCTATATTTCATGAGTTGTTTTTGTGTGGAACTCAGGAGTGAGTTGTAACAACTGATGGTGGCTTTGTGTGTTTACTGTGCATGAAGAAACTCCATTCTGCCTCTCCTGGCCGTGTGTGTGTATGGACCTGTATGCAGGCTTGCTACAGACCCTGCCTAATTACTTTGAAGTCATAGTGAATGAGGTTTTCATATCTCCAGGGCTCTTTTAGGCTCCAGTCCAGCAAAGCACTTAAGCGTGCATGCAACTCTAAGCATGTGAGCAGTCCCATTGACTTCTATGACCGTTTGGTCCTCCGCTGGAACCCTTTAGTAAGGAATCTGTTGCAGTGCTTCGAAGCTCCCCCTGAGGTCCCCAAAGCAGGTCATGATGGAGGGGTTGTACCAAGCTATTCCTTGCTTCCCCTGGTGTGTGCTGTATCTCGGTTGGGGGTGGGAGCTAGAGGCAGCTGAGTTTTGCAAGATTTGCTGTCTGAACTGGACTCTTGAGATGCTGATGTTCCTCTTTTTGCTGCTTTCTGCCAAGGTCTGTCTTGTGGAAGTGGAAGCCACTGTCTGGGTGAAAGGGTGGCGTGGTCTGCTTCTTAAGAGGTGCTAAATGTGCTTGTCTCTTTTTGGGTGGATGTGAAGAGGAGTGCCCCCTCCCCTTTGGGGTCAGTGGTGCTGTATCATGTTAACACCTGCCTAACAGGTGTTAGGCAACCTTTGTGTGTTAAAGTTGGTGAGCAGTTGCTCTTGGCAGAGAAGATGGCCAAGGATGTGTTATCATCAGACCATGAGAAGCTCCAGAGGACTGTTTACACTGCTTTGCTCCGAATTTGGCTGCTGGCACAGCTTGAGCCTTGTTTGGTGGTAAAGGCACCCAGGGGCAAGTGGGCTGGGAAGTCCCTCTCCCACTCTGGGTGCAGAGACCTTTACGGGGCAGGAAGCTGTGGCTGCCCTTGGAGCAGACAGTGTCAGGCATCTGAGGACTTGCCTGTGAGGCATTGTGTCGTGCTTACAGTCACTGATGTGCTCCAGAGCTGAAAGGTTGCTTGTGAGGCTGTAATGGACTACTTCTTCCCAGCACCTGCTCTTCAGCCCTTGGTTTGGGTGAGGTCTGAGAGCAGGCTGCAGATGAGTCCAAAGGAAGTGGATGGGCAGGCTTCTAGAAGGCTCTGGAGGGTGTCAGCAGACTTGTGGGGTAAAGGGGGCAGGATATGTTCACTCCCAGACTGGCCAGACCCATCACTGACACAGGATGGACAAGCTGCCTTGGAGATGCCAGTCTTCTCATCCCTAGACTGCCATCCAGGGCCAGAACCAAGGCCCAGCCAGCTCAGTGTCATGTGTCTGACAGTGGTGAGTGGTCAGTGCCTTACAGGAAGGTGTGTAAGAAGCGGGGTATGTGCAGAGTGCTGTGCCCCAGTCACCAACCATCACATCTTGGAGAGAGGGCTGCCCTGAGCTAGAGGCTACCTCCCTGGCAGCTGGATGCAGTTGCTCTGCATGGGCCTTACCATCCTTGCAGATTCACTTGGAGTTGGAAGCATCGTCATTTAAAATGTTCATGGGACAGTCTCTGTTTAGATTGATTTCTGAGGTCAGAAATAAGCTTCCCTTCCCAGGACAACTGGAAAAGAAGCCCAGGATTTCCAGTCAAAACACCTTTTTGATTCTTTAAAAAATGAAATGTGATGAAACCTTCTGCTGGACCCCGGATGTTGCAGGGTCACGCGAGCGAGGACTGGTTTCTAAGCTCCCTCCTCCTCCCAATGCCCTTGGTGGTAGAGAGAAATCTCTGTGCCGCCTCAGATGAAGCTGTCTCTCCAGTGTGCTTCAGAATTAAAAAGTTTTCCCTGGGGAAAATGAATCCTGCCCCCTGCCATTTAAATGGACTAGAAACTCACTCGAAACTTGAGGGAGCTGAGGGAGGGATACATTGCAAACAAGCAACATAGGAAAGGGTGGGAAGTTAAACACATTTCTTCTGGTCGAGGGGAATCTTTGTTTTCTCGCAGTGATAGGCAGTATGGAGAAGGGATTTCTGAAGACATCTGTGTTTTGACTGACTTAGCAATGTCCCTTTTAAGATTGTGCTGTGGATACCCAAAGGAATACCCAGATTAAAAATAACGGCCTTTCTCAGCAGCCTCCTGCCCCTCAATGCCCACCTCCCTTCCTGCCTAGGAAGAGTAGCTTTATTTTAGTCTCTGGGTCCCTTTGGGCAGTGTTATTATCCAAAGTATTAGTCACTGCATGGGCCTGTGGTCTGCCTGCCTCCCTCCAAGGAGCCCTGACCTCAGTTGGCTCCTGGAGTGGTAGGTAAAAGTACAGGTTCCTGCATACTCCGTCTTTTGCCCAGGCCACTCTTCTCTGAGCCTGCAGCTCCTTAGGTTTCAGGGGCCTTGTTTTTCTTTGCTTCGTCTGCCTTGATGGCCAGCATGGGCACCTTCTTCTGGCCTTCGTAGTGGTGCATGGATAGATGAGGGTGGCACATGGTGTCTTTGAGGACTAGTTGGTGGAGGGTGAGGGGAGGGAAGTGAGGAATCTGAAAGATCTTGAGGGGATGGCGGCAGCTCGCATCTCTGACATGATGGAGAGAGGCATGCAGATGTAGGGAACCTGGAGTGCAGTTTTCAGAGGGGCTGGGCACTGTCCCTGCTCCCTTTTGAGTTCTTCCCTTGGTTTCTGCGGGACCACAGTCAGGGTGGGGGGAGGGGGTGTGTGAAGGCAGAAATCTAGTCCAGGACTGCTTGCTTACAGCATGATGTTGAACCACACATGCAGGGCACCCATCCTCTTAAGAAGCCTCTTTGCACCAAGAAGGGCTTCAGTGAGTGTGTTTACGTAAGATGTTTAATGCACAGTAGACTAGTTCTACTGTGCATTAGGGCATCATGGGAAAAACCATGCTAATGCTCAATAGAATTAGTCTAGTGCACATTAAATGTCACAAAAAACTGCACGCTTGCTAATGTGCACTTAGAGATACTAAATTTAATGTGCAGTAGCAAAGGTTCATTGATGCGCTTGTAGATGTGCTCAGTTTTGGTTCTGTAAGCTCCATTTAAGAACCTCCTAGGCTTCACCAGCTCTGAGTTTCAGGGTCTTTGAACTCAGATTGTTTATGGTTGTTTGTGGGATCGGACTGCCTTGTGCCCTTGTTCTTCTGAGGAACTGATGGCCAAGTCCAGCCTGGTGATCTTGTAGCAAGTTTTCAGGGGGCTGAGTAAACTTCCCTCTTCCCCCAACAGTACTGCCTGCAATGAAAAGAGGTGGATTGTTCAGTGCTTCCAACTCTGGAGGTCCTCTATGGATTGGCTTGTGCCTGAGTCGGATATCTGCACAGCTGGCCATTTGGGGTTTGCATATACACAGTGCATTTGGGTTGCTGAGGGGGAGGAGAGGGGATCTTAGCAAGCAGTAGGACCTCAGCCTGCTGAGGCTGGGGTTGAAGTAAGGCCTTAACTGAGACAAGTCCCCAGTCTCGTAACTCTTTAACAGTTGCTTTTGCAAGAAGCTGTTCCTGCTGCTAGGGCTAGAGGCGCTTTTCCCTGGGCCAGGGGCCTGTTTCCCTAGCTTGGCGGCATCACACCCTGGAGGGCCCAGATAGGCAGGAACAAAAGCTGTTTTGTGCTCTCTTGTGTCACTGTGTGAAAATACCCAGCCAGTGGCTGCAGTGCAGCCTGGGCATTTCCCACAGCGTCTGGGGCGCCTGGGGCAAGGCAGCCTTCTTGCTATCTCCGTGCTGGGGTTGACTGTCTCCCCTCCTGCCTTTGCCCCTTGTTTTCATTTATTTGGGAGAGGCAGGCGTGCAGTACGATCCAGCATCCTTTCCTTGGTTTCCCTCAGCACTGAGGGCACTCTAACCTTTCCTGAAAAGCTCCAGCCCTGGAACATAGCCCCTGCCTGCACGCTTGCATTCCTTGCTTGCATCATGCTGCAAAAATCCAGCTGTAATTGCTTAATTATTAGGACCAAACAGGGGAAGATTCTCTGAAAATGTCAAACCCGCCTCCGCGAGCTGCAGCAGTGGGGAGGACTCAGAACTCGGCAGCTCCTTGGAGATGGCAACAGCCCGTCCAGCCAGGAGATGGCCTTACCTGTGGCATGGGAAGGAGTTCAGGGGAAAGGATGGCATTTCCTTCCTTCTATAACTCCTTTCCTTAAAGGTGGTTTCCCTTCCCACCCTACGGCAGAACGTCTCTACAAGAGGAGCAGCTCATGCGTGTTAATGAGGTGCGGGAGGGTGCCAGAGGCATCTCTGGATGTTCAGGCATCCTGCAGACGGGAGTGAGGACAAAGTGCTTGGTTTGTTGGTGTCAGTCTGTTCTTCCCCTGTGGCTGGGCACAGGAGCTCTGCTAAGGGACACAAGTTTGTTCCTTGTGTGGCTGTTCTGGGGCCTGAAGTGGCTCCTGCCTTGCATCAGCCTGAGGTCTTTGGAGAGCAAAGTCCTCTTTGTGTCCCAAGAACAAATGCTGTATTGGCAACAGCTGTGCAGCTTCCCTTCTCCCAGCTCCAGGGCACAACCCTGACCCGTGGGGACCCTTCTAGTTGGGAAGGAGAGAGAGAGGTCAGCGTGTTTCAGCTGCCCTTGGACTTGCCTGCGAGGTTGCTGAGCTGCAGTGCCAGCCGTTTGCACACTCAGCTACCTGCCTTGTGTTTGCAAAGCAGGTGTGCTGTGAAATGGGGGGTGGGGGAGCTTTGGACGTGTGCCTGGTTCTTGGCAAATCAGCCCACTTGTGTCATTCCCAGGTTAGCTGCCCCTTTCAGGGAAGGTCAGGCCTGTTAATCAGTGGCTGTTATCTGACCTCCAGAGAGGCAGTAGCCCCTTCTTGGGATGAGATCTCTTGGATTCCTAGGGCAGTCCCATTGCTTGGATCACCTGGGATGAGATGGTTCAAATCCCTCTGGTACCTTGTCCAATACAGCCTGCACCTGACTCTTGTCGCAGTCGCCTCATCGGACTCTCAGTGCTTCTTTGTCCTTGTTCTGCGCCAAGGAGTGAGCAGAAGGGGCCTTCCCTGCCACCTTCAGTGTCATCTACTGGTTACAGGTTGCAGTGGAAGCAGCCAAAAGCTGTTCCAGCTCTGACTGTGATCTGGGGGAAACTAGAGGAGCAAGAGGAGTTTATTCCAAATGCTGGAGCCCCTGGCAGGCACGTGTAGTTGGGGGCTGGCTGGAATTGCGGAGAGGGCTTGAAGAGCAATTCAGGGAGCTTTGCAGAGGTGTTGCGTTGTGCTAGGGAGCATCTTAACTCTGCTCCCTTCTTGCTTCTGTAGTCCCCAGATCTTTCCTGCAACCAGGTCTGTCTGGGGAGGAAAATTCTTTGTTTAGCTGTAGAGAAACAGGAAGACTTTTTGTGCTTGAGGTCACTGCACCTTAGTCCTGCCCTACAGGAGCAGCCCCTCCTGCTGTTCCCATCCTGAGAGCACCCCACATCTATGCCTGAGCCACTCAGATTTGTTCTCTCATTTCTTTGGCTTCTCTTGTGGGACTAAGGGCCGGGGTAGAGGATTGTATTGAGGTCAGATGTTTGCTGCTAAGCTGAGAATGAGCAAACTTATGTCCAAGGCCTCCCTTGCAAGGGTCACTGCAAGAGAGCAGAAAAGGGGCTGGCAGGAGGGACCCTATAGGTGGGTTGCAACTACCTTTAAAATAAGAGGTTGTGGAGTAGGATTGTGTCTAAACCAGATGGGGGCCAAGGCTTCACTTTGCTTGGCCTGTGCCTGGCTCTGAAGGAGGCCTTAGTCGTCCAGGTGGGTCCAGTTCATAGAATCTGTACCACTTGGTGTTTGCGGTGGGGTCTGCACACGGGTGGAGATCAAGGCTGTGCCTGGATCTGATTAGACCTCAGGGCACTGGTTGAATGAGAGCTCTGCTTATGGCCTTGCTTTTATTAATAGCTTCCATTCTTGGTATTTCCGAGGCCGGCGGTGAGTGATGTTTAATGATCTTTTCCTGTTAGAGCTGCTCTGGCTTCTCTAGTGCCAGTGCTTCCTGGCAGAGCAGCATGTGAGGGAATGGACAGCCCCCCTCCAGATGCCTCTGCCTTGTTCCCATGGCCCTGCCTCTCCCTTCCCCAGCACTTGATGGGAGTCTTACTAGCCTTGACTTACCCTGTTTGAGCAGCCTGAAGTCCTTCTCACCCCTCGACTCTGACTTCTCCAAGTTCCTGAGCATTTGTGTGGATTCAAAGCCCCCCTCCCATGGGATGGGGAGTGAGACCAGAAGGAGGCAGGGGAGGATAATGGTGCCAGCAAGGAAGTGTTTGCATTCCTTGACTTATCCTTTGCTGCTGCCTTCCCAGGGCAGGGGCTGGCAAGACACAGCTGGCATCCTGAGTGGATCTGTTCTGCCTTCTCTCTGACAGGAGGGTGGGGTTCATCCAAAAGGCAGAGGTGGCTTGTAATAAGGAGAGGAGGGACAGAAGCCATCCTACCTGTCTGGGGTGGGACCTTGTCAGGTGCGGGAGCATAGGATACTGGAGCAGAGGAGGGCACATCTTCACCTGAGGGGCCAGAGGGCAAGCAGGCTGACCTGGATGTCCTGCTCATGAGCCTAAAGCTCTCGCTGCCCTTTCTAGCAGTAGGAGCAGCAGCCCTAAAGAGTGCCCTTTGGTTTCTGGGCATCAGGATGGAAGCAGGGATTGTGTTGTACTCCTGTTTGTGCTTGCTGTATCTCCAAATTCAGGCGTGGGGGGCATGAATTCCCTACAGCACTACCTCTCGCAGGTGATCTGCCACTGCCGAAAGGCCCTGCATGTTTTCTAATATCTAGCTCATCCAGTGGAGCCCTCTCTTTTCTGCAGGTCTCTTGGAACAGGGCCGGAGGGCAGTTTTCATTGTGTGAATTGTGGGATATAGACCTAAGCGGCACTGGAACTCAGCCCTTCTCTGTTGCCGGTCACCCAGGGACATGCTACAAAGAGGGAACCGTTATGAGCCATACTTAACAGCTCTAGAAACCTAGGTCAGAGCATCTGAATCCCAACAGAAAGGCCCCAAGAACGGGTGTGATTCCAGGGAGATGGGGCACTCAAGACCTGGTTCCATCCTTGGAGTGATGCTATGAGTGAACATACCCTCTTTGGCCCTTCATTTTTTTTTTCTGTAAAAGCCCAGTAATGACTCCTAGCTTGCCAAAGTGCCTGGGATGAGTAGGGGAAGAGCAATAGCTGTTGCTAGCATTGAAGTGTCTGAAAAGCCCCTGGCAAACCTTAGCGATAGAGGCTTGGGCATTAGGGGTTCCTGGCTGTTCCTGCGAGTGGGACTGCACACTTCGTTCCAGCTGACACCAGACCCTTACAACACTTCTCCATGTGCGTTTCTTTTTTTCCTCACTCAATTGCCAAATTGTCAAAAGACCAAACTTTGAGCAAAAAAAAAAAAGGAAAAAAAAAATCCTGTCTGAACCCGAGACAGGCTGATTACGTCTGCGGCAGCCTAAACAGATTGTCCCAATCCAGCATGTGCACAGTGCCAGGAATCTTTCCCAGCGAGTAATTCAGACTCTCCCTCCCAGCCTGGTCGGGAAGGCTGCTCCAGGGGAATTCTTCACCATGGCTGCTTCAAGCTTTCGATTTCCCCCGTGTTCCTGGCTGCTTTGGTGTTATGGTCAGTGTTAGCCCTGTTTTGGTTAGGAGGTGAATCTGGCTTTTACATATGGCCTGGTATGAAGGCCTTGGCTCTTTTGGTGCTTCAAGGTTTTCTATTCTGTGCTAGTTGCTTCCTTGTTTGTCTTTGCCTCTTAGAGCGAAGGGGCTTCCCTTAGAGGTATCTTTTCCCCCAGAGTGCCAGGCTCAAGATGGTTTGGTCAGAAAAGTTCCCAGATGACAGTGCTGATGCAGGTCTCTCTGCTCAACAGCTTAGGTGCCCTGTGCCAGGCTGCAGTGAGCTTGGGGTAAGTGCTGCCCGAATGTGGTCCAAAGTTGGGTTGCGTAGCTCTGCGTCGTAGTGGCAACAGCTCTGCTGACAGTATCTGACTGTTCTTGGGGTCTTGTCAGTAGGTGATTCCTGGTTGCACCTGGGGTATTACTGAAGATTATAACCATATGAAATGGGGCTGTGTTCCCAGACTTCACAGTTGCCCCTAGAGCCTGTCAGCTCTTCACTCCATCCCTGCCTCTGGTGAGAGCTGGGGGTGGGGATACAGCAGCTCTCCCCAGTAAGCTGCCACTTCATGGCCAGCCCGGGTCTGCGGTGACTGGGAGTTGAGAGGTGCTGATGAATCTCAGCCCATTTCTTTAAGAATGGACAGTCGTATCCCAAACCCCAGTGATGCCATTTGCTAAACCCCACCACTGTCTTGGCTGTTCTGCCAGAAGCTGGTAGTGTAGACATGGCCTGTGTTGAGTCAGGAGTTGCAGAGGGAAGGTCATCATCACAGCTCCTCCTAGCATGGACCCAGTTTGTAGCAGCACTGCTGTACTGACACTGGTGCAGCTTGTTTTTCCGGGAGGAGCAGATGTCTCCCTGAGGAGTGTCGTGCAGCCACAGAGCACCCCTGGGGTGAATGTGGCTTGAGCAGAGGCCTGGCAGTGCATGGATGTGGTCGTTGAGCTCCCTTCAGTCAAGGAAGTAGCCTCTTTGGGCCTGGGTCCTCACAGCTGCCCAGCCGGTACCTCTTGCCAGCTAGCATCCAGAATACCTCCTCATCGGAGCCATTCTTCTGCTGTTTTTACCTTGGAGGCCCAATGAGAGGTGGTTGAGGAGCCAGCCCTTCCATCCCAGGCCTCCTGCCAACACTCAGGTTCCTGAGGTTGCAGGAGCTGGGTGGTTCCTGTCCAGAGAGCCAGGGATTCCTGGGCAGCGTCAGTGCGGCAGCTTGACAGCCTTGTGTAAACGTGGCGGGGCCACTTCCTTCTCCACTTCCTCCCATTCTGCGGCCTCATGGGCTGGCCTGGAGGCAGCGTCTTCCTTTTGACACAAGACAGGCCTGAAAACAGCAGCGCTAGGCTCAGCATGGAGGGAAGACATGCACCTGCTGTCCTGACTAGGGCTGATGGGTCCTCGAATGAGCAACCACTTGTCAAATGCCTCTGTCAAGGTTCATTGATAAGAAAAGGAGCTAGGCCTGCGGCTCCTAGTGGTGAACTCAGCTCTTGGAGTACGTTGTGGGTGAGGGCAGAAAGACTCCCTGGCTTCTTGCTTACCTGTTGATTGCCAAGAGCATGGCATTTCACCTCAGTTTCTCCAGGCCCTGTCATGGAAGGAGCCTGCACCTGCCCCTTAGTTGCCCCCTTCTTGAGGATGGAGGCTGAGCAAGACCAGGCTGAGTCAGTGACCTTTGTGTGCCAGGCAGGTGCTGCAGGAAATGGGGCTAGTGATTCAGATAACGTGCTGCTCTGAGTCAAAAACGCTGTCATTCCAGTGCCACACGACCCAAATCCTACTCACTTGTGGCCATTAAAGTATCTGTGGCTTTTTTTTTTTTAAGGTGGGTGAGGATGTTAGCTTTGGCCAGGCTCCAGTTGGGTCAATATTCCTTTGCTGCAGTTTCTGTTGGGTATAATTATTTTTCACTTCCCATCCTGTAATGGATGCCACCACGCCCTAGGTAGCTGCATTTCAGTATGAGGTACAGGTTTCTTATCTGCCTGACCTGGGTGTTGCATGGTTTGCTTGATGTTTGTCAAGTGCGTTGAGATATCTGGAGGAAAGGTGCTGGAAAGCTGGTTAAATATTATTAATAGTCACACGATTCTGGGAAAGCAGCAAATAGCAGCCCAGGGGACCTGCAAAATGTACACGCCTCTTAAGCGGTCACACCGGCATCTCTGGGAACCTGCGTGGCCTCAAATCCAGTTGGCTCGATCCTGTTACAGAAATTCAGCTTCTGTTTGGCGCTGGTTGGCTTTATCATCCTGACCCTTGACCTGTGCTTGGAGAAAACAAGCTGTGTGCAGAAGTTGGTGCTGGGCTCTGGTTTACTTCCAGGCTGTTTCCATCCCCTGTAACTCACCTGTGTACAAGCCTGCTCCAGTGTAGCTAGTGATACAGCTTGCCGCCCCCTTCCCCGCAGATGCACTTGCTTGAGTGTGAGAGTGGCTTGGTGTTGTTTAGCTTAGGCCTGATTTATAGCGATGCAGGCAGAGCTGTGAGTGTTTCCATGCTTGCAGCTGCTCAAGAGTGACAGACCCTCCTCTTTCAGCTGGAAAAGCAGTGCCAGTCCCCTCACTCAAAGAAGGCTTCTGCTACCATGGGGCAGCTGGCAGCAGGTTGTCTAGACCTGCCCATGCCTTTTGCTGGCTGCTCCCCAGGGTGCATTTCCCATCCTGGTGGCATAGCTGCTGCAATGAAGCCCCATGGCTCTGACAGGAGCCTTGCTGTGCACGTTCTCTGGTGGGTTTGCCCCTGCCAGAACTTTTGGTGGCAGAAGCAGCCTACTGTAGACAGCCTCTGTGTCTCTAGGGGCCGGCCTGCATGGGGTGTGAAGCCAGGACAGTGGTTTGGAGGGTAAATCGCACACCCGGTTCCATTTGGAAGCTGCATGCAGACACTTGTTCCTCCAGCACGCAAGCCACCGGGTTCAGTGCAAATTCAGTCCACTCTATCAACTTGCCTTAGCTAAATCGATATAGAAGCCCTGTGTGGCAGGGGCACGTGCTTCAGGATTAGAGTGCTTTTCATATCGATTTAACTAAGACAGTAACAAGCAGGAAAGTCGGGTCATAGGAAAGACTTAAATTACCTTGAAATAAGGGACTCTTCAGCTTGTAACGAGCATCAACACGTAGGCTTTAAACCAGCCTGACTTGTGGTGTGACTTACAGTCAATGCAATTGTCTCTGTTCCCTTTCCTCTGCAGACAATCCCTCACTGGCTTAAGCAAATCCAGATAAGCTTGGTTTAAACAGATTCCAGGGTTCAAGCAGTCTTTTGTGCTGGTTTAACCAAACTGGTTTGAGAGAGCAACTTAGGTTGACTTTGTGGGAGCTCCAGGGTAATCTCTTCCTGAATAGGGAAGCAGGTGTGGGGTGTGAGTTTCTGGCTGTGCCATGTTGTTGTACATGGATGTACAGTAGGGAGTTAATGCGGAGTAACTAGCAGGCTGTGCGGTCATGTCCCAATCTACTTTTGCAACAAGAATTACTGTGGGATAAAGTGTGTAGAGGTAGTCTGAGCCTAGGAGCTGAGTGGGAGCAGATGCGGGGAGCTGTTAGCCAAACAAGAGATGCCTTTAGTGGTAGCTGGGGAAAGATGGAAAGCACCCAGCTGAGCAAATTAACCACAGCCTGCTTGGAAGAGAGGAGGCTTGGATTTGCCCTGAGGGGTGGGGAGCTTGGCCTGACAGCTCAGAAAAAGACCTGGCATTGATCTGCAGAGCTTCATAGCACCTTCCAGCACAAGGATAGTTCATGGCTACTCAGAGGAGCCTCTCTTTGCCAAAACGGCCACCTCCCTTATGACACCTCAGTCATTTAACAATGCAGGGTAGCACTGGTGCTAGTTGTACTTTGCAGTCCTATAATGGCATTGATGGAGGTACTCGGATCAATTTGTAGATATCAACCCACTCACCACCCCTGGGAAGGTGCTTTGCCCACCACTGAAATGCAGCCACTGATGGGATGGACCCCAGGAGCTACTTAGTAGCTTTTGGGAGTTCAGGGCAAGAAGGAAGGGAGGGAGATCTGAGTGGTTTTAATATGGTTCTAACATGCTTTGGTTGCTTCCTTTCTGTTGGTGTGATGCTCTGTTAAAAACCAGAGTAGGACTTGCTTAGCAGCTCCTGCTCTCTCTTGATAAAGAGGGGAGGGATGGCTGGTCTCCCAATGCAGGTGAATAGGCTGAAGGTTATAGTTGCTGTATGGGGGAGAGGAGGCTTTCTGATGCAGCACTTCTCACTTCCCAACATCTTGTTACTGTGCATCTATTGTGCTTCTGTGACCCCCACCCATGCAGTGTCTGAGCACTTTTTTGTATTCCCTGCCTCCCCTTGAGGGCTACTAGTCCCACTTTGTAGATGGAGATCAGTAAGACAGGGATTTGGCTGGAGTCACATAGGAAGTCTGTGTCAGGGCAGGAACTTAAACCCTGGCCCCCCCCCCGGCCACAAGTGTCCAGATCTGATGCACTGCTTGAGTGCTGTGAAAGTGGCGTTTAAATCTCTCAACTGTCTGTTCCTTCTTGACTTTTGTCCAAACTGATAGAGGGTTAGAAAGGCAACCTTGACAGTGGGCTGGCCAGCTTCAGTCTCTGGTTCTTGGGCTCCAGCAGCACCACACTGCATGAAATGCTGGCCGTGACTGAAGCTGTGCCTTGCCTGCAGATGGTCCTGGACCATAGTGATGCCCAGAAGACAGGTGAGGGTCTGGGCTCCAGAGATCTTGCAATGGGAACATGCTGTTCTCCAGCTGATATGCAGCCTGTCTGGGAGCAGGTGGGTCATCAGGAGATAGCACAATGAGAGAGCAGGCTTGGCAGGTGGAACCACCTCCTAATTACTCTGCACGTAAGGAGTGGCAGTGAGAGGCAGTACAGTCAGGGGATGAGCACGCTGGGGCGTGGGAGGGGACTGGGTGGACAGGTAAGTTGGGGTGGGGCGGGGGTGTGTGCTTGGAGCCCAGGGAGGAAGGAGACGGGGAGACCTGGCTCATCGCAGGGACAGGAGCTGTGAGACATGGTCAGACGCCGAGGGGCTCTTGGCCGTGCTGCTGTGGGGGAGGAGGGTGCGGAAATCCAGGTGAGCTGTGACGTGCAGGTTGGGCTGCTGTTGGAGAATGGAGGGCAGGGACCTGATGGAGGTGTCTAGAAGGGGTCTGGGGTTTTCTGGGAGCCTGAACATTTGGGGTGGGGTGGGCAGAAATTATAGTACTTGACACTTCCTTGGAGGCTTTCTGAAAGGGCTTCCCAGAGTTCAGGTTCTGCACAGGGGAGAACAAAGTGGGGAGAAGACTGGCTGGGGTGTGGGGGTGATTTGGGTTTACACTGTGGTAGTGTTAGAGCACCTGGCATTAGGAGCTGTACAGACATGCAAGAGAAGGGTGTTTCCCAGCCCCTGGAAGGTGCTCTGTATTTGGTGGGGGAATTTTTGAACAGCAGGTTTGGAAGCTGAGGTGCTAAGGAAGGTGGCAGACTTGTCGGCTGCAATTGCAGGAGTGGAGAGGAGGAATTTAGGTACCGGGTCTTGGATGCTGGCTTTTGGTGGGTGGCAGAGCCTCTTGTGAGCCTGGAGAGGTGGAGTCTAGAAGGATGGAGGGAGGCTGCAGGGAGCAGTCCTAAATGTACCCCATAACCAAACTAAAGACCCAAACAAAACTCTTGGAGAAGGTCACCTGCTTCTCAGGCAGTGACAGGATCTTGTTTCCCTGCTCTTATTACAAGCAACACCTAACATTACCACATTGCTGAATGAGACTGGGGAATAGCTGTACTGTCTTCCTCCCCTGTACGTGCACCATAGAGCCTCCCTCTCTTGTCAGACCCTGCACACCTCGTGTGTGCTGCAGCTTTGGACATAAGGGTGATTTTCTTCTGCTGTTTGCATGGATTTTTCCCCAGGGAAGTTTTTTTTCCTTTTAATGTTGCAAAATGCTATAGGAACTAGCAGCAGGCATCCTGAATTAAGGGGTGGGGTGGGTAGGCTGAAACTGCTTGGGTGTCTGCTTCTATTGGCAAGGCTTCGTGGTGATGGCATTGCTTTAAAACAGGCTATAGATTATCAGCCTGCGTTCACCTCTCAAGTCTGGTGCATGCAGCTCTTGTCCCTGCCGTGTCTGTGATTTCCACTTCTTCCATGCCACATGTACACACGCTGGTTGCGGTGGGTCTGTGGTCTCCAGCTGAGTGTCTGAGTGTCGTTTCGTTGGAAAATGGCACGTTCAGTGGATAGGAGTTAAAATGGGGACAGAATGAGAAGGGGGCCATGTTGATAGCCCAGAGCTTTCCAAGGAGAAAATCTCAGAAATGAAGATCTGACTTTTTAGCAGCCTGAAGATCTTCCAAAAGTGTGTGCGCATGTGTGTACATGTATGTACAGTGGTGCATGTGTGTACTTGTACGTACAGTAGAATCAGAACTTACGTTGGGAGCTTGTTCTTCCTCCACCAGTGAAGACGCTAGTTCAGGGAGCTGAGATCTGCTGCTGCTCATTTATTTCCAGTTGCTCTTTCTTCCTCTTTATTGCTATTGGCTGCATGGGCCATTTTCCCAGGCATTGAAGTGACAGGGAGGGCCCCTTCTGTACAGGAAGGTGCTGCTTGTCTGCATTGATGGTGGGGGGGTGGGGTGCTTTTCCATACAGTCTCTAGCCAATCCAGGAAGGCAGCCAGGCCTGAATTTCTCCCTTCTGCTTTTTATTAACAAAAGATGTGGCTCTTCAGGAGAGGTTGTTTTTCATTGAAGAGTATCTGGAATAAGAAGTTTGCTGGAGCAGCGACTTGATTTCTTACCTCTCACTTAAATTAGCTGCTGTGGAGTTCACCAGTCTCCCAGTGCAGAGGTTCATAAGGGCTATAGGCCCTGATGGGGCAGGGGGTGTCTCAGAACTGTGGTCTGTTCCCTCATGACCTAACTTGGGCCTGCCTCCTGTCCCATGGGCTGTCCCCTTTCTCTATAGGTCTCTCAGGATTGCTCAGCCAGCCAGCCGTTATGGCAGAATTGAGTAAGGGTAAGCGTGGCCCTCCAGCTCCTCCCAGGATCTAGAGCATGAAGCTCAAAGCTGTTTCTAGCAAACCTATCAGATGGATTAGTAGATTCTTAATGAAGCATTCAGGCCTCCCAATGTCCCATGGGCTTGCCAAAACCAGCCCTGAGCTCTCTCAGTAGGAGCTCCCTCAGCACGCCCTTCGTGTGGTGACTGTCTGCCTGACTGGTCTTTCTGCTCCTTTGCAGGCGAAGCCCATCTACGGCGGATGGCTCTTGCTGGCTCCGGAAGGCACTGACTTTGACAACCCCGTGCACCGATCCCGGGTAAGGAAAGGAGCACCTTTGTCCTTGCTGTCATGGTTGCAGTTGTGATGGATGGATAAAAGGCTGCCTGGGTGGGCTGGTGTGGGGAGGAGCTGGGCTGA
Source organism: Caiman crocodilus (assembly GCA_030014935.1). NCBI lineage: Eukaryota > Metazoa > Chordata > Crocodylia > Alligatoridae > Caiman > Caiman crocodilus. Next base: position 6,934,498 of record JAGPOW010002202.1, read on the forward strand.
GTGAGGGGTGGAGGAGGATAGGCTGGAAGAGAAATGCAGGGAAGAATTCCAAGGGGTTCATTGTTGCTTTGCTGGTCCTGGCTCCTCTTTTCCTTATGCTGAGCAAACAGACTCAGTCCCACGTGTGCCCTGCTTTCCTGTTGTGTGGGGGAGGCTTGATTTAATATTGTGGGGATGGGGAGAGTGACGTATCGGCTGATGGGCAAAATGTCCTGTAATTGTGTGACCAGTGTGTGCGTGGGGCAAATGTCAGTGGAATATCCCTTAAGGTGGATTTCTCTAGGTAGGGAGCTCCTTTAGGGAAAGGCAAAGGTATAGCTGTTCTCTAATACTCCCAGTGCAAAGACTCTGGATAGAGCTGGATTTTGCTGTCTGCACCTTGTCTGGGTGGTGGGTGAGAGAGGCCCTCCATGACAGTAGCACTGTGCAAGTACAGTAGGGCTGCAGATGGCATCGGTGCTATCATGAGCAGCAGTTTGTTCCCAGCTCCTCTGAGCTGGAGAGACTGGCCAGATGGGCTTGGCTGACTGTAAGCTGCCAGCCAACCAGGACTCTGCCTAGTGCTTCAGCTTCTTTCCTTTCCATCCCATAAAGGGTGTGTGGCTGCAGAGCTGCATCCCATGGACCACACGTTGCTTCTGCCAACTCTGAATGTTTGCACCTGGCTTTTGAATCTGCTCTCAGCAGGAAGCCAGGCACTGTATAGGCACATGCCAGCTGGTGCATGGATAAAACAGACCTAGGGTGCCAGAGATTAATGGCATCAGGAAGGATGTAGCCATGGTTCTAGCGTAGATCAGAGCTGGGATATAATCATGGCCCCTGAGTCCTAGCCCAGCTCCTGATCCCTGGACCAAGCTTGGCTCTGGCCCTGAACCACAACCTGCCTGCTTCCCTCCATGTGTTTCTGGGCCTGAATCTGCAGCTGGGCTGGAGCAGGGGGAAGGTAGTCTCTTGCCTGATCTGACTGTGCTCCATGCTGATTTCTCCATGGAAGGAGATCTGTAGACAGAGAGAGCTGCCATGGGTCTAGAAGTAAGTAGGAAGTTCCCAGCTCTTGGGGCAGCCTGCAGCATTGGGTGGCAATTGATATTTGCCCTGCAGATCTGGATAGGCATGGTGCATGGGTGTTGTGGGTATTGAGTGAGCATGCCCTGTTTGGGTTGCTGCAGTGATGAGTAAATAAGTGTCCTGACTTAGCTGGGGTTTGGAGCACTGGGGTAAGAGCTGGGGATACTATATGTGTGTTTGCTCTGACTGATCAAGAAAGTTGGATCCTCCACTTGGCTGCAGCACCCATCAAATTGCAGATGCCTCCTTGCCACGTCACCAAGAGCTTCCTAGTGCCCAGGTAGATGTGGACAAATGTAGTCTCATGCTCTACCCTGTCCACTGCTTTACCTTCTCTTAGTGTGGGGCTGGCTGTTGAAGCCTATACAGAAACCTGGTGTAGTGGCTTGGGAGGGTGGTATGATAGTTGAGGAGATTATTTTTGCCTGGAGTCTTGTGCACAGGAAAGGTAGCCATCCATTTGGCTAGGAGTAGGGAGGGAGGTGTCCAAGCTAGCTCAAAATTCATGATGCAGCTAAATCTTAGGAATTGATGGAATAATTTATGATGAAGATGAGATCCAGCCATTTGTGACCAACACCTTAATTTGATCCCTTCCCCCCACCAGTTTGGAAGGTTCCTGGAGGATTGGTCTGAGCCCATCTGCAGGGCTCGTCAATCTGGGCAGTGCAGTGCCTGGCAGGTAATGGGTCCCAAAGGATTTACAGTTTCCAGGTGCTGGGAGCAGCAGGTTGTGAAGATGGAGCTGTTTGGAGTGTACAAACTTCCTGCAAGCTGAGACTTTGGCAACTCGCAGGTGGACTAGGGAGCTTGTACTTGTGCCTCCATCACCCACCTGGAGTGTTCCAGTGGAGCTGTTAAATAGGGTGGTGACTGCAGGGTGCCACTCACTGGGGCTGTGGGCCATCCCGTGCAATTGTGGGAGCCATCCCAGCATTGCCTAGAGACTGTTCTGGTGAGATCTGCCACCCCTGGGCCATGGAGTGGTGAAGGAGTGGGAAAGACCTTGCAGTCCCATGGTGATTTGCATGGTCCCAGGCAGGCTGGACTTCCCTCCCACGCTGCAGGCAGAGGAGATACTAGGATAAACCCAGGGCAGGCAGGGGCTGAAGGTCAGAACAACTGAGGCCCGTTTGGTCTCCCACAGAGCAGAGGCAGGCAGTGGGCCAGGCATCCTGGGAAGCTGTGGAGGGGCTGGTGGGGTCTTTCTGGGAGGAAAGTGAGCTCTGCTCTCTTTCTAGGCTAGGTTTTCCACTAGGGTCTGGATTTTTTGGCATGGGGGTAAGGGTGGTCAATCCCAGCCCTCCTGCCCCTCTAGCTCCTGTGCTCCCCTCCCCTTTCTCCCTGCTGCTCCTGTGAGCCACCTCTCCTCAGAGCCAGTCCTTCTGAGCCACTTCCTGTGTTATCTGAGATGCTGCAGACATAACTCAAGATTTGCCAGCAAGGGGAGGAAAGAAAAACTCAGATTCTTTTTGGATGCCCATGTAAGGAAGTCAGGCAGTAAATCAGCTTCAGAAAACTCAGCCTGGTGTGATCCAGGCTCCCCCAGCCTGGCAGGATGGCCCGGTGAGAATGGTGCTCTTCAAAGCACCCGTCCCCCGTGATGTTCATCAGCATGTGCCAGAAGGGAAGGCTGAAGAGTTACGCCTGGCAAGGGGTGCTGGGAACAGGCTCCTGCTGGGCATGTGGCTTCCATGGCTGAGTGCTGCCAGTTCTAACACGGCTGTTCCCATGTGGCCTGAGGCGTGTTGTCCTCGGTGGCACCCAGCCAGATTGTCTTTGCAGTCTGAGGCAGTGGCCTGGTGAGCCATATTCGCTGAAGTGTTGGGCTAGGAGAGGCTGAGTTCTGACCTAGCTGCTCTTGCAATAGGCTTCCTCCTTAGGAAACCCTAAAATGCTAAGCACGTCCCAACCCAGCCCAGTGGTCTTCATGTCGAGTCCATTCTGCTGGTGCGAGAGCTTTCTCTTCTGCAGTCCCTGTCAATTAAGGTAGCTTCCTTGTTATCTCTCTGCCTTCTTGCCTTTCCCTATTCCTGGTTTCTTCTCTTCCTATTCCAGGTCTCTCTCTTTTCCTTTTCTGTCCCTTGCTTGGACTGTCTCTGGCTTTGCAAGCAGGTGAGCAGCCCTGTGAGCCAACAACTGCGTATAACTGGCAACAAAGCCTTCTGGGGGCTGTGCCTTGATAGGGAGCTATAGAGTGCAGTGTCTGAGCCAAGTTGTCCTGTGGCTGGACTTGTCATCTGTGAAAGGATCTAGCTCTCTTCTTCCTACCTGGGAGCAGGGAGCCTTGTTTTGTTTATGATGGCTTGTTAGCCCTAGGGAGAAAGGAGCCTTGAATAACTGGCCTGTGTCTTTCCTCTTCCAGAAATGGCAGCGCCGGTTCTTCATCCTCTACGAGCATGGCCTCCTGCGCTACGCACTGGACGAGATGGTAAGCAGTGCCTCCTGCTGTGTTTCTTTGAGGGTGGCTTGCCTGGGTGCTGCTGTCATAGGCTGAGCCCTGAGGTGGAGGGCTGCGTGGAGGGCAGTCGCAGCCCATGGCACACTGGGTACCTGCTCTGGGAGCGGTTTGTGGTGGCTGGTACGTTGAGGTGATGGGGGCTGAGAGAAAGGGTGCCAATTGCCTGTGGAGCTGGAGATGCGTTGGCAGGACCCCCTCTGACCCGGTGATGAGTGCAGGGATAGGGGAGAGGCCTTGCACCACGAAACTTACTGGCACCAGGCTTCTCGAGCATGGCGGACAGCCTTGGGTTGTGGGGCATGCATGCCACATCGGACCTAATGGGCAGGGTGAGCGGGCTTTCACAGCGTATTGCTCTGTTACCTGCAGTCTCTTCTTGAGCCTTGCCCTGTTGCATGTGGCTCAGGCATTTGGCCTGTCTGATGCTGGTCACAGAGGTAGGGCCTGAGGGCTTGCCAAACATCCCAGCTTAGTTGGAGTTTGTCCTAGTCTTATCTTCAGAGACCCGCTCCACTACCATCTCCAGGCCCCAAACTGCCGCTGTGACCCTGTGACTCCTTTGGTGTGTTGGAGGAACACTGGTTCCAGCTGGAAGCACATGGGGTCTGTGTGGGGATACTTGGTGTGCCCCCCATGCTCCTTGGAGGCAGGGTTGAGTAGGGAGTGAACTGTGTGCCTCAATCCTCAACCATCCGCAATCCGCGGGACCTTTCCTGTTCCTGGTGCCCGCAGCTTTCCTTGCTCCTGGCTGGTGCATCCCAGCTCCTGAGCGTCGGGCACTTCTGTTAGCAGTGCCCACAAAAAGTAGGTCAGCTGGAACACTTTCCTGCTTCCACAAAGAGTCGCAGCCCTGTTATCTCTGCTCTCGTTCCTAGCTGCAATTCAGACACGCTCCTCTCTCTCCAGTCTTCAGGGAGCTGGGAGGCTCGGAACAGCCCACTCAGCTGCGCCAGAGCAGCTCCTGCATGATTGGCTCAGGTAGCACATCGATCCTTGAGGGGATAACAAGCCCCTGGGGTTTTACGTCTGCCTGGATTAGGTTTAATGCTTTGCTGCTCAAAGCAACGCAGAAGGAGGTGTGCATGTGTGCAGATGAAGGTGTACTGGGATGTGTGTGTACATGCCCATAGTGTGGAGAAGAGGCAGCAGATGCACACGTGTATGATGTGGGCGCTGTGTGCTCAGGTGTGGAGCCGTGCAAGTCCGTGGTATGGAGGAGTGTGTTGGCCCCTCTGAGCCTGACTATCTCCCACATGCATCCCCATGGGCCCAGCTTGCAGCCCGAGCCCAAACTGCTGTCAAAGTGGCTGACAGCTCCCAGCCCAGGTCCCAGCTGTGCAGTAGGTGAGACCAGGAAATCCCCCAGGGCTTCTGGTGGACCCATCCTTGTCATTACTTCTCTGCACAAAGTTCACGCATGCCTCCAAAGGGGACAGTCCTTGGCTACTTCCCTACTAATGCCCCACCCTGGTGTGTGCTGGGGGGTGAATAATATGCAAGAATTTGGGCCTATATGCAAGAGCAAAGCACACGATTTCCAAATTATCTGGTCTGTTTTGTTTTCCTTTGGGGGTTGAAGGTTGATCCAAGCCCCCTAAATAATTTGGACAGCTCAGGCAGGAGCAAGACAGACATATAATAAATTTGTACTTTCCCAGCAACCTAGTTCCTCACTGGGGTAATATTTCATGAGGTGATACAACAGGAAGGCAGCTCTGCTGGCTGGTGGGGAAGAGGCCAGACTCCCAGGAAAATTCCTGGCCAAGTGGGGAGGATTTTGGGAAAGCCAACAAGTCCTCTGCTGGCTTAGTGGCTTTGCAGCTTACCCTGGCTGCTTCCAAGGCCATGCAGAGACTGGCTTGTTTTCATAGGCTCTGAATTTCTGAACTCAGTGACAAGTGTGTTAGCAGTGTGGGCAGGCAGTGGGGTCTGGCCTCCGTTCTTACGGTCTCCCGATCCTCCGTGTTTCTGATGTCTTTGGGCACCTCTGAGGGAGAGCCTGTTGGGTGCCCCACTGCTGTTTGGAACAAGTCTCCCCCTTGCCTCACAAAGGGTGTTGGCCTCCAACATCCCCTGCCCTACAGACTCTTGCCAGTTGACAAGGGTTTGCCTGGGCGCACCTGGATAAAACCCTTCCTTTGTGGTGTTGAGGGCTGAGTGCAGCTCCTTAGCTTTTGTGGGAGGGCCCATGGTAGCTAGCACAGCCTGTGAGCAATCTCCTCCCAGGGGTGCAGTTTTTGTGAGCTTCAACATACCTGGCATGAGACTAAAGGGGTTCCCATCCCCCGGCTCTGTAGTTAGAGGAGAACTCCCCTTAGCTGAAGAAGCTGGTGCCAGCCTTGGACAACTTGTGCTATCCTCTGAGCAAGAAGGGTGAGGAAGTGAGGGTGGAGGAGCCACGAATGGTGCCCCAACTCCCACCCTGGGCTCTGTCCCCTGGTACACGGCCCCTTGCACCTGTAGAGAGGACAGCCAGGTTGAGTGCTGGCGCCTGGGCGTGGAAGGGTGCGTGGTGGCTGGCTGGAAGCAGTCATGGCTCCAGGGTGCTCTCTCTTGCAGGGGAAGTGCCGTGTGAGCTGCGAAGGGCAAAGTGCCTGATTTGCCAGGCATCTCCAGGGCCGGCGGGGCTTGAAAGAGAGAGGTGGAAAAACAAACCAGGGGAAAGCACGTGAGCCTGCAGTGTGTATATGTGTGCCTAAGGGATGGGTCAAATCCCTTGCCTAAGCCAAGGGCAGCCCTCTCTCCCCATCTGACAGCTGGGTTGATTGTTCTCCACCTCCCCTTCCAGTCAGCTTCCCTCTTGCATGTGAGGTGCGTGCAGCAGAGGAATAGGAAAGCTGTGAGTGCCACCAGTATCTGGGCTGCAGTCCTGGCCTATGGGGGTCTTATTCCCAGCAGGAGGGTTCAATCCCCTTCTCCTGCGTGTGGGTTCCTCAGGTTTGGCACCTCCTGATTGTGCTGGTAACAAGCTGCAGAACCAGAGCCAACTTTGGCGACAGTCAGACTTGTTGGTAAACGCTCCTGTCTGTAGTCCCCCCCCTCCCTAGGCAATTGGTGGCTGTGTGAGAAGTCACCCTCCATAGCATTTGGGCCTCGTCCTTCAGATATTGGCTTCCGAGCAAGAGCACAGCAGGTGATGTCCATCTCTGTCTGGGTGGGGGCTGGGGTAGTTGTGTCTTGTGGGTAGTGTGCTGGGGAAGAGACCTGGCTAGTAGGGGTAGGTGGGGAAGGTGGGCTCCATAACTGTGACTGCCATGACGTGGGGTAGGGGGTGCCAAGGAGAGTCTGTCTGTGGTGAGAGGAGACCCTGGCCCTCGGTAGAAGGGGATGGGGGGGATAGATGGATTGGGGGTTGGGCCTGGTTGTGTCCCATCCTCTCTCCTGAGCCCTCCTTCCTGCCTGGGCTGACACACCATGTAAAAATACCCTCCTGACCTTTCCCAGAGATTGATTCTGCTGCCTGCAGGCCTCTGGCTGGCATTCAGGCTGCTTTAAAGGTATCGTTGTGTTCCCAGAGGATCCCACGGGAGGCTGCAGTACAGTGACAGCCAGGCTTGCCGGGGTCCTGCCATGACCCTGCTGGGCACCGCAGTGGGACTGGAAAGCTTTGGGCTTCCCAGGGGCTTTGGCTTTGCCCTTCTCTTTGCTGCCCTGAGGCCCCCTCTGGGTGCTGGGAGTCCATACTATCGGAATGGGTGCCTGCCCTGAGACACTGCTGGGGCTCAAGACAATGTGGTGCAGTGCAGTGTCTTGTCTTGAGCCAGACCTTGGCCCAAGAGGAGAAAAGTCACGTCTGTCTGCCACGCTGTGGCCAACAGGGAGAAATAGGAGTGGCCAAGCCTTCTCCTGGGACCAAGTAGGGGAACGTTGCCTGCTGAATGTCCTCTGTGCGAGCCTGGGGGAGCTGTGCTTGCAGAACTGGCTGTCCTGGGACTGGCCACATCAGACACTGGATCTGTTACCTCACAGGTTGAGGAACATGGGGACCCTGCCCCCCTCCCCTGCCTCGCTTCTCACTCCCATTTCTTGCCTTGTCCCTGAGCCAGGCCTCTTCTGGAGTCTGCGAGGGTTTGGCCAACCCCAGATCCCTCGTTCTAGCCGTGGATTTATGCCTCTCAGAGCAGACCTGTGTTATCAGGGAGTGGGGATGTGCTGAGCTGACCGTCTGTTTCTGACGTGCTGGGAGGCCTGTTTATAGCAGGGATAGAGAATTTCTGCGTGGGTTTTCTGCAGGTCCCTCTGGGGAGGTCCCATGCATTGCAGTGGAAGTTTCCACGCAGGGTCCCTTGTACTTCACAGACCTGACCCTGCCAGGATCTTTTTAAGGAAAGGTTGTTGCTCCACAGACAGCATCAGAGCTTTCTGGGGATGGGGAGGGATGCACTTGATCCTCTCTGCATTGAGCGCAGTGGCTTCCAGCCCATTGCATAGAGACAGGTGGTTCCTGGTTTCTGCAGGTTCCCCTTTACTGCCTTTTCCAGTCACTTGCTCTATTGCATCCAGCATGTCTCATACACAGCGCAGTGTCCCTCCTTTATCACTGCTCTAGGAACACCAGCCCACCACGATCCATGCAAGCTGCAGAGGAAAGACAGCCCAGAAGAATTGGGACTAACGTTTCCCAGCATAGGGCATGTGAATCAGGACTCTAGCTTTGGCTTTTAAGGCATTGTATTCTGTCTTTTAAGTATCAAGGAAAACTTGTGACAGGGGCTGGAGAGCCATTCTGTAAATAATGGAAGTGAATTTCCCCAGGCTTAAGGGCTTGCTGCTTGCGTGGGGAGTTGTTATTGGGAGTAGCTATTTGAGAATAGCTTCCTGTGTGGATGCTCCTATTCAAATAGGCGTGCCTCATTCTGACTGATGTTTAATCCACTCCCAAATTTGGAACAAGAAGCTCGTATTTAAGGGTAAGAGCATCTGCACAGAGATAATTTTGGCCCTGTCTTGCACCTGAATGAACTTCCCTTCCCAGTTATGGGTAGGTAAGCCTAAAGGCCTGGCTTTAGTGTAAACACATGCTGAGTGTTTTGCCAAAGTGTTTGGCTGAAACGGGGCCTAAACAAGGGCTTCCAAAATGCACCTGGATTTATCCAGGCTTTACCCAGGTGGACAGGAAACATGGGGGAGAGCAGACTGCGAAGGGGAGGTCGATCGCAAAGCGGACCATCAGCGTGATCAGCTCTCCAATACATTTACTAATCTAATAGTTGCAGGATGTGTGTGTGTGTGTGTGTGTGTGTGTGTGTGTGTGTGTGTGTGTGTGTGTGTGTGTGTGTGTGTGTGTGTGTGTGTGTGTGTGTGTGTGTGTGTCAAAGAAAGAAGGAGAATTTGCTTCCTTCCTTGGCAGGAGGGGACTTGCAAGCTCCAGTTCCACAAAGAGCATCCGTCCATCTTCTCCCAGCTGCAGGGGGAAGGGAGAGAAGCTGCTGTTGTTCCTTCCCCGGCAGCAGCAGTTGGATTCCTGCAATTCTCTCCAGCGGCCAGGCCTGGCATGGGCCCAAGCAGGAAATGACAGCAGCGTGAAGGTGCTGTCTTTCATTCAGGAGGACTTGGCGCAGCTGAGGGAGCCGGGGGAGGGTTGAAATAGGGCCAGAATCTTAAAGGATCAGGAGTCCTGTACAAAGAACAACCCAAGGTTGGTGCCTCTTCCCTGCCCCCATAGCCAAGTCACTGGCCCGGGGTGCTGGGAGGGCTCCAGCTGTAGCTGGTTTCTAGCAGGGCTGCAGCTGTGCTGAGCCAGACCTGCTGGTTGTGGGGCTGAGGCAGGAGCCTTGGGGGATGGGGGGGGGACAGGTTTTGTCCTCCCTGGTGGCTGGGTGCTGAGCAAGTGCAGGTTCTGCAGCCCTGCTCTCACAGCAAGGCCTGGGCGGATCCCGTCTCCTGGTCACGGTCACAGAAGACTCTGGGCGGGCCTTCGAGGATCTTCCAAATGTGGCTTGGTCATTGGTCTGATTCTTCAGACTGCCTCCCACCTCCCCAGTTGCTCCATGGGGTTAGCACGCTGCCCTGTGTTAGGTCGGCCTTGTCTGTTGCTGCCTAATCCATGGTGGCTGCAGGCTGTGTTTGAGTCGTCAGTGGTGTCTGTAGCTCCTAGTAAGATGCCAAGTGGGGGCTAGTCTTTGCTGCGTTTCCACTTGCCCGTTCAAGGCTTGGCCCCAGCTTAGGAGCTGAAGGCTGTGGATGTAGGCAGCTGGTCTGCTCCTGAGAACTGAGTAGTGCTGGGCTGGCCCTGGAGAGGCACAGGTGGAGCAGAAAATAGCATTTGTGTGGCCTGCGCATTCAACCAGGGAGCAAATGTTTTCTGAGCTGCCTCCTCATGCTGTCATGAGTAGCATGAAGCCCTCTCCCCCTCCATCCCTCTCTGTGTGAGCACCCAGTGCTCATCCCCATGCACATCTCCCATGTGGTTTTCTCCTTTCTCTATATTGGGCCATGTCTGGCCTCTTTGCACTCTTCTTTGTATGTGTTTATTATCCCCTGGGGCCTCTGTTACCATGGGAGTCTGCCAGCACCAGTCCTGCTAGGCAGCAGCCAGCGGGCACAGAAACCTACATGGTACCAGGGGAGCCTGTTAGCAGCTGGGCAGAGACCTCCCAAGCAGTTGCAAAAGGGTATTGAATTGCACGGAGCTGAACCTGCTAGACATTAATTTTGTGGATCTGGCAATTTTGGCTCCTGTTAAAAGCCCAGCAGGGGGAGAGGCTGGAAGGCAGGAGAAATGGAGCTGAGTTCTGGAAGGTGATGGCAGAGGCATGCTCAGCTGTGGAGGAGGGAGCTCTGCCGGCTTTGTCTCTGGCCACTCTTGCTGCTTATTTTTAGTGAGTGACATTTGTTTATCCAACATTGTGACAGAGAAGCGTTTTTTTGCAGAGCATGCATCCCAGTAACCTTCATGTAGGCATCCCATAGCAAAGGTCACATCTGTTTCGGAGCTGGGGTCAGGAGCTAATGAGATGTGGGCCTGTTTGGAATGGGGCAGGGGGGTTCAGTGTGTGCGCGCACACAGGGTGGGTTACGAGAACTAGCAGCATGCATGTCGGCTGTGGTTCTGCTGCAGCTCTCATGGCTCCTTTGTGAGGCTGGGCTGCTGGTCAGCCTGGGTGCTTGTCCAACTGGCTGCTACTTTAGGCATCTTCTCCTTCAGTCCACTCTGTAGAAACCAAAATATCATCTGACCATCATCTGCTGGCAAGGGGGCATCTTGTCTGTTTGTGTCCTTGGGAAGGCTTTGAGTTTAGATGCGTCTCCAGAAGATACTTGGCACTGCAGCCTCTGACACTGTCCACTAGGAAGCAAAACAAGTGCACATTCTCCACCTTCCAGCAGCTGAATTTGGACAAGATGTATTTGGAGTTGGCTTCACATTCTCCTGCTAAGCCCTTCTTGGAGCAGGAAGGGGGTGGTCTTTGCCTGAGCCTCTAGCAAGGAGTGGCATTGCAACAGGACAGTGTGTCCTTTAGTATTTGTCCTCCTGTGGACCTGGGATCAAATCCTAACTTAAGTCACGATGAGAAAATGGATGCTTAGTGGCCTCCTAGGCTCGGCCGTGACTCATCTCGGGGTTGGTTTGCAGCACCTCCTTGGGGGCAGATTGCAGACAGCTGACCAGGTCAGCATAGAATAGTGTCTGACTGGATGGTGCGGGGGCGATTGGCAGGGTGTCTGGCCAGAGAGATGCCGCCTGTACTGCAGTCCCATCATAGCTGCAAGCAAAAATGGCACAATGTGTCCCCCTTTCTCACGAGAGCGGGGGAGATGGTGACATGGCCTCATTTAAAATAGCCGTGTTTGGGGCTTAGTCATGTGCTGGGATGTGCTGGTTTTGTGATAGGATGTGGCCACCTCTCATTAATCCAAGGCCTCAAATTCCTTCTTTCTTGCGGCTCCAGTCCCCCAGGGTCCCTCGGATGCCGGGCCAGTTACGTGTCTCGCCACATTCAAACAGCAGTTAGATCTGTCCATGTTTGAGGCTGGCACGAAGCTTCCTTTCACAGCTCTAAAACCCGCGTGACTGCCCGCTTTGTCAGGGGCTGGGAGACCCTGAGAAATGATTCCCTCTCTGGAGGAACTCCATCTGTGTGACGAATGTCGTTTACTTGCCATGAGGCCTGTCTGGGAGCCAGATGTTTTGCCTTGTTACATTTTATTGGGTGAGTTTTTATGATGGACTTCAATAGAGCAAGAAGCCAGCATGATGGCTGTTGGAGACAGGGGAGCAGAGATGCCCAGGGTATTGCTAGTGGCCTCTCCTTAACCTGGACCCAGTTTCGTTAATTGAGGAGAAGCTTTTGAAGACAGTCCATGGGTTTTGGCATTGGACTCTGGAGAATGCAGGTTCAGGAGGAGCCAGTGGCAGCAGCCAGTTGTGCCTGGGTCAGTGCTAACTTCCCAGTGGGAAGCAGAGCAGCCCTTGTTGCTTCAGAGCCATCTGTAACCACAGCACAGGGAGGCTTCTCCTCTTGCGTGCTCTGAACACCCTGCTCCAATTTCTTTGCTCTCTATTTCTCTTTAAGCACTCTGCTAGAAATGAACCTCCTACAAATTGCAAGTCCATCCTGCTTCACAGCCTCAAGGGCTTGGCTGAGAGGACTTTGAAAGGGCCTGCTGTTGTGGGACTGCAATGGTTTCATGGGCTGGCATCCTGGCACAACACAGGAGGCTTTAAAAACTGGTCTGTCTAGTGGCCAAGGCTGTTTCTTCTTTACTCTGCAGGGCTGAGCATCATTGAACTGTCTTGTTGCTGGCTCAGAGGCCACAACTTGTCTTCCTAGGCATTGCCCATAGGCCCTGTGGCTACTGGAGTCCTACTCCCCTTTCTCGGCCTGGGATGCCAGCTTGAAAGCTAAATCTGGGGCCTCAAATGCAGGGGCAGCAGAACAAATAAACGCACGTGCGGACTTGTAGGTGAAGGTTTCAGGAATTGGCACTTTGTGAATACTGCCACTGGCTTTTCTCCCTGTGCTCCATCAAACAGATCTTCAGGCCTGTGCTGCTGGGAACTTGAGAGATTGCCCTGGGGTAATAACCGGGCCTGGCTGCCAGCAGTGACCATCAGTTGACTGCACTCGGTGCTCTGAGGCTTGGAGGGAGAAGGCTGCACACAGAGGGAAGCGCTTGCCTTTGGGGTCAGTGCTGGTGACTCCCATTAGTCTTTGGGAGATCCAAGTTATATTCCCATGACCACGGTCCAAAAGCAGAAAGGACAGAGCAGGCATTTACCTGGAAAGAAATGCCAACCCACTGTCTGCCCACTCCCTGTCCTGCTGTTCCTTCAGGATAATTCTCCTGAGCTCCAAATCAATTAGGCTCCAGCTGTACCCACTTAGCTTCTGTTCCCACTCCTCTGCATTGCCCTTATTTCTGCTTAGTTGCCCTCATTGCAAACTCCACTGGGAGCCCTGACCCATTCTGGGGTGCTCTGAGGAACTGGCTGTCATGGGAGGCCATGCTCCTAACTGTAACAGATTGCCAGTTGTGTATCATGTGTAGCGTGGGATTCACTGGCCTGAAATGGCACTACTGGTTTGGGGGGGCTGATGGCACAGAAGGACTGCTGCCTGCTATCACTGTGTAAATGGAGGCCTGTCCCATGCAACCAGCACTTCCTGGCAGACTTGGCACAGGGAAAAGGAGTGGCATGGGTGTATGTGTGCTCCTAGCTGACATTCCTTCTGTCCAAGGAGTGATCCTCCCAGGGCAGGAGGGGAGGGCATAGGAACACACAGTGCTGCAGCCCTGCTGTGCCTGGGTCTCTTGGCTTCTCAGAGCCAGCCCAGCTCCCAACACAGCACAAGGGAGCTGCAGAGCCCTGGACGGAGGCGCTCCCAACCCCAGCTGTAGATTTAATTGTTCTGTCGGGTGAGTGGAGCAGTCCACAATGGGTGATGAATGCCCTGCTCTGCTCTCGCTGCCTCAAGATGGATCATGCATACCTCCGGCTGGAGCTGGCATGGTGCTGGCAGGCTGTATCCAGTGATACCAGTGTTTCTAGGTTAGCAGCTCAAGAGGCTGCTGCCGCCTTTCCTGAAGAGCAGGTATGGTTTGGGCTTTCCCACTCTGCCTTGCCATGGCAGAATAAGCGTGCCCCTTGGTCTCTGTGTCTCATTTCATCCTGGGCCTCTGCTGCTGCTTGCTTTTGAGGAGGAGGATTATTTTGCAGTACCAGGGACAAGCATGTTGAACTCATATCGCAGACATTTTTATGACTCTTCTGATTTAAAGCAGGGCCTGGCTCTTGCAAAGAATACCGCTGCTATTCAGCACTCAGCTTGAAAAATAAAGTCCTACCCAGACTCTGGGAAACTAAAACCAAAAGTCAGGTGTTTTGGGGGAGCCTGTCAGCATGCCTGCTCCCAATGCTCGCGTGAACAAGCTTGCTCAGACACGCAGAAATTCCTTGGTCCAAAGCTCTGGAATCAGCAGAGGTTGCGCTGCTTCCACCTCCCGCCCCCAAGCTGCCTGCCTTCCCCATGTCTCTAGCTGCAGGGGGTGGGAGTGGGTGGATGCACAACCACTTGAAGTCACGTTCCCATGTAAAAGCAGCAACAATGATTTTAGCTCTTGGCAGTAGCTGGTTCATGTCGTTTCCAGACTGACATGCTGGGCTGGCTGAAGTAAAGGGGCTGACCTGTTCCCCATGTGGAGGATGGGAAGGGTAGAAGGCACTGCTTATTGATTCAGGGATTCTGGAGGAAGATGCAACTCTCCTGCCAGTCCAGCATGGGAGGGTCCTGCAGAGGAAAGATTCTGTAGTGGCTGAAGGCTACACGAGCCAGTGAACTTCTGTCCCTCTGAGATGCTAAGTGGCAGGAGCTAGGCATGTTTTGTGCCTTTCCACCAGATTAGTAGAACATTTACATCCTTTACTCCCATGGTCTCTTGTGCATGCCTTGGGTTTTTGATGGGACTGTGATATAGCAGGAAATGGCTGTAGGTCCCTTTCCTTCTAGTTGAAGCCTGGGAGTTGAGTTACAAAGGCAGCTGCTCCCCAGCACAGGGGGATTGTGCCTGTAAGATCCTCCTCAGACCATGGCAGGAAGGCTATATGGTGTGGGTATCGTGAGAGTTAGCCAATAAGCCCCTGAGCCTGGATGAGGTCTCCTGGGCCATCGTAGCCAATCTTTTTGTGATTGCAAGCAATCATTCTCCTTGTGATTATCCCCTTCAACTCTTCAGCCCACCACAGCTACAAACATCCTATGGAAAAAGCCCCTTGCATGCCATAGATGAAGCAGATGAGCTGCAAGCACCTCCACTGTCTTAGCACTGCAGTAAGCACATTTTACTCTGACCAAGTCCAGGCGAAGTGATCCAAAGAGAAGTGGGACCTCTGCTATAGAAGAAAGCAAAAGCCCATGTGGAAAAAGCAGTTGGTCTGGCAGCAGGCTAGGCATCCGAGAGATGTCAGAGGTTGCACTGCTTAGAAGAAGGCTCCACTTAAGGGAACAGATTGTGGAAACAGCCATGCCCTGGCTGAACGCAGATAAACGAGCTGCTCTGAGAGGAGGAGCAAGGGACCAGCTCCAGACTGCTGTGCTGAAGCCCCCACAGCTGCAGTGTTATTCGTCATGGACCATTTCACCCCAGGGGCAGAGCTTTGGCCGAAGACCACTGGCACCCTCCAAAACCGTCCGCGTGCCATGAACCTCAAGGTTTATTATGCTGGTGCCATCTGCCATACGTTGAGTAGGCCTGGTGCCGTGAGGCCGATGTGGCTCAGAGATCCTGGGGGAAGTATCCTGTGGCAGGGGCTGGCACAAGAATGGTGTTAGTTTAGGGTGGAAAGCAGAACTGGGAAGATGGACTGTGCCCAGGCTACATGAGTGACGAGCACAGCAGCACTACACACTCGCCCTGGCCTTTGTTTTGATTGCTGCTGCCTATAATTAGGC
>JAGPOW010002202.1:6950451-6969818 GCA_030014935.1 Caiman crocodilus
GTGCCTTGGGGAGTCTGACTGGTGGTTAGAATAGGGAGCTGGGCATTAGAGCCCCCGGGTTCCTGGCCCTGACTTGTTGACTTACCCCATGCACTTGGGCTGGTCCTGATCTCTGTGCGTGGGTTTGCTCCTCTGTCAGGTAGGGATTGTGGCCCTCTGTCACTGGGGGGTGGTGAGGTTTGGCTGTCACAAGTAGCACTTAGTTTGTTCATCCTGTTGGAATCATTGTGTCGCTAATGATGAACCTGATGCTGCCTCTTCCTTCCATGTGTTACATCTACTTAATTGCCCCTTTAAGCCCTGTTGCAGGGGAGCAGTGACCTGGGGGGCTGAGCAGGGGTTTTGGCATATTGGAGAACATAGATTTTGCTCCCAGCTGTCCTCCTTGCTAGCTCGGTGAGCGCAATATAGCACTACGCGTGCTAAAAGTGGGACAGCACTTTCATCGTGAGACTGTCACGGAGTGGCATCTGTGACCTCTGTTTCAAAGAAGGGTCAAAGAGATCCGAGTTGTGGAGATGCATTAGCTGCCTCCATGGCACATTGTGTGGATCAGTTCGTGTCTGGGGCATGCTCTGTAGCTCTCAGCCAGTTTGAGAAGTGCCTGGTTAGGCTGGTTTTGAATGTGCTCCCACTTTAAGCCTTTTCTTGCTGCCCTTGGTCACAAGCTTCACATGTTGATCTATGTGGCATGAACAGATGTGGCTCTGCCAGGTGCTTTCTTAGAGCTGGGTCCTGCCCTAAATCCTCTGGCTTGGTAGTCTCCTTTTGCTGTTTCCCTAGCTTGTTTGTGTGCATCTTAAGGGTTTCATCTAGCTCCCAGTCTTTCCTATTTCACATTGGCAGTGACCCAAAGGAAGACGATGGGAGCCTCTTCCTGTGTGAAGGATTCCAGCTTGGGCGGTTCGCCCTGGCAGAGTGCAGATCCAATGCTTGCAGCACAGTAGTTCTGTCTGTAAATCAGGCTCTTTGCAAGGGTGTCAGTACAAATGTAATCAAACTGATGGCTCTGCCTAGATTGCTGATGATCTGAAACTGGGCGGGCAGCAAGGAGACTGGATTCAAAGGATTGGTGGGGAGGGGGGGCAGGGATGAGGCCAGCTCAGAGTCTGGCAGCAGTTGGAAAAGAATGGACCACTGGGATGAATGTATAAATAGAAGCACAGAGGTCGACTCAAAAGGGGGAGTTCTGGCAATGAACAGAGGGCAGGAGGGGTCACATCTGGAGCCCTGCATGCAGTTTGGGGCATCGTGTCACTGGAAAGACTTGAGGGATTGGAGATGGTAGAGATGAACACAGATGGGTTTTGGTGGGGGAGCAAGACAGGGACACAGGCCCAAATACATGCTCGTAGACGCTGTGTAATTTATAGCTGCGTGTAATTAAAGAAGAAGAGAACCATTTATTTAGGAGAAAGGGGCAGATTTTGAAATGTCACTGGAGCAGAGCCGTTCTGTATTAATTCTCATTCCCTTATGTCATGGTGCCTCATCTGCATTGTTTTAAGGACCCAAGAATTTGCGTTTCCTTTTAGATCAAAGCAATTTACTTTGGTCCTGGCACAGAGTGAGAGCTCTCTGGCAGGGCTTAAAAACAAACCTTCAGCATGTTTAGCCTGTCCAGCCTAAGTATTTTTTTCCCAGGCATTTACCATTAGAACGTCTCCCAGCTTCACCCCCCCTCCAGCTCTTAGCTTTTGTGGAAATAAGAAGCTTTAAAAACTGCTTGTAAAGACCTGCCACCAAATGTTGCTTTGTAAGTTGCTTTTGCCCCTGCAGTGGGTTTTCCTGCTGTATTTGCCAGATCTCAGGACTTTCAGTTTCTGTTCAGCATAAAAGGCTGCTGGCTTGAACACAAGCATATTTCCCATTTAAAACAAGCTGAAGCAAAAGAACTGTACTGTGATGGTTGTGAGAGAGGACAAAACATTTGTCCAGTAGTTCACTGGGCCCACCAGGGTCCTTGAAACTGGCAACTTTTAGCTACAGCCTAGTTCTTTTTTTCATGGCTTGCAACAAAACTTCTTGCTTCCTAGACCTCTTAACTTGGATTCATCCACCAAGAGATGTGGAAAACAGTTTTCCCTTCCTACGTGTGCTGCTTTGCTACTTCGTACAAGCAAAACTTTCCTGTAAAATCTGCCTATAAGGAACTGACGTCACCTCTTCCACCCAAGCGTAAAAATAATGCATCATGGAGGGAATGATTTGAGTGACTCTAATACAGAGGTGGGCAATTATTTTGGCCTGGAGGGCCATTTAGGGAGTTTTAGCTAGCTGTTGCAGGCTAGGTGCTTCTTGCCCTGCCCGCCCCCACAGCTCACCAAAACTCCTAAAGTGGCCCCCATGCTCAGTTGGGTGGCTGGGATGGGGCTACGGGCAGGTGGGGAGCAGCATCCAGGAGTAGGACGGCAGGCAGGCGGGGGCCATGGAAGAGCTGGGATCCGCTCCTAGCATGCTCCTGCCTGCGGAAGCAGCTCCTGTTGCAGGACATGCAGGGATCGGATCGTGGCTCTGCCCCAGACTTGGCCCTGTGTTGTCACTGCCCCATGATCCCAGCCCTGCCTGCTCATCCCACTCTCAAATGCTGCTCCCCACCTGCCTGTGGCCCCATCCCATCTGCCTGGCTGTGTGCTCTGCCTGTGCTGTTCCCATCCCTGGTGGTGGGTGCTGGGTGGGTGGGCTGGGGTGCCCAGACAGCAGGGCTGGGTCTGGTGGTGACAGCAGCTGGAAGGAGCTGCTGCAACCAGGGCTGCTGGGTGGCAAGTCTGACTGTGCTGCCCTAGCCTCGCTGCATACCCGGGGCAGTGGGGCCAGCCATATCTGCTGTGGCCTGGGTGTGACTGAGGGACCCACTGCGAGCTGGACAAAATCCCTTGGTGGGCCGGATCCAGCCTGAGGACTATGTTTTGCCCACCCCTTCTCTAGTACCTTGTTTTGTGAATTAATAGATCACCCTGAGAATAAGAGAAGATGGAGCCATGGGTCTGGAGAGGGCTTTGATGACCTCTGTTCTACGGACGTTCATTGGCAGTTGAGAAAACAAAATGGGAGTAGGATCATGAATTGAACAGGGAAAGTTACACTATTTTAAAAACCTGTGGTAATACCTCATGCAGTGCAGTGAAGTGCTCGGTTTTAGAAAGAACCTAGCAGAAGTTAGCCAGGGGATAAGAATGAGAGGGGCAGGGAAGAGCTGTCCTCTGAAAATTGATTCGAAAGCCTGCAGATGCTCAGCTGAGAGAAGGGTGAGCAGGAGGTGGCATGGAAGCCAGCCCAGCAGTGTCTCCTAACACCAAAACAAGGGGAAACTAGATGGAATGGAAAGTCGTGGATTCAGAACATATCAGAGGAAGTACCTTTTTTGGTTTTTTTTTTTCTCTATTCATGGTACATGTAGTCTGTGAGACTCATTGCCACAACAGCTAACTGAAGTTGGGACTCAAAAAGAGATTGGACACCGGGTGTCTGGGTAGGAAGAATGCGTATCCTTCTCAGAATAATACCATTTTATAAAGACTTTTTTTTTTTTCAATGGGAATATGAAATTTCATGCTTTTGGGTACAAGTTAGTGGGGGCAGAAGGAGCATTTCCTGGGGTGATGATTTGGGTAAATCCACCTCAGTGCTTCTTGCCCTTCCTGCCAAAGCGTCTTTACTGGTCAGTGTTGGAGATGGGCTGCTGAAGAAGATGAGCCCTTGGGGTTCATTTTACTGCAGTAGATGCACCATTTGGGGGCTTCCTATGTTCCACCAGGTGCTCAAAGCTTAAGCAGCCGGATGCGGTTTCAGGAAGGCAGAGCTCTGGCCTACAAAGTGATATATGTCTGTGCATGGTTACTGAGCACCTATGTTCTAGCACCCACTGACTCTAAGCATCTGCTTTGGTATCCTCCATCAGCATGTGAGCATTGGAGCCAAAGCCCTGAGCTTTCTACAGTCATGTAGATTTCCCTGGGAATTTAGCAGGCGGAGGTGAATTAACCTTGATGTCTTGGCTGAATTCCCTCAGGGGTAGTTACCTCTTCAACTTCCCTCCTTCAATGGCGAGTCCCACAGCATTGGAAGGAGGAACCCTGCAACATGCCTGAGATTCTAGATAATCTATTGTGGGAGATTTCAGTGTTTAATGGAAGATTACAGGAAAAATGTGGAAGGGGGAGAAAGCAATTTATCTAACCACCTCCTAATTAATGGGGTGCTCTGACCCAGCCCAGTCATTTTCTTCCTGGAAACAATGTGCCCTTTTGTTGTTTCTCTGCAGGGCAAGTTTCAAAGCCGAAATTCCAGTTGTGGTGCTGGGAGCAAGGGCAGCAGGTTGGGAGGGCCCCGGACTCATTTTCTTCCTTTTGAATATTAAGGAAATGATTGAAGCTACCTGGGTCTGTATAGGGAGGGGGCAAAAACCTTTTGAGGTGGAGCTTGATTAGTTTGGGAGATATTATGTCAGGGGGTTGTCTTCAGTAGCAGGGGACCGCTCTTGGGTATTCATTCTGGGCGAGTGGAGCTTTGTCTTGAAGGTGATAACCTGCCCCACCCTCCCCTGCACCTGTGAACGACTGCAAAGACCCCAGAACTGGTGGGAATGGCTTTTGTCCTTCCCATGGGCTGTTTCCTTTATTCTGGTTCTTTGGTGCAAGAGAAGTCATTCACTTGGGTTTCTACAGTGCCAGGCATCTGGACCTGTGATGGTCCTTTTATTTTACTTTATTTATTTTGGCTATGCAATATTGCAAAATAAATGTGTAATCATGACACACCAGTTTCCAGCAGTGGCCCAGAATTGTGGTAACACAGTTGTGAGCAAAGAATTGTGGCTGCGCCAATACTGTAGCAGGTTGTTTTTCTTTCTTTTTCTTCCTAATGAGTGCAAACAGTAGAATAAAGCATAAGACTCAGTTTATAAGCCAGCCCCAGTCTCCTCCTCCAGGGAGAACTAGTAAGGGGTCAGAAAGGGCTTCCTGAGAGTCCTAGGATGCCTACACACATGCAGCAAGGCTGCTCAGACGCACTGCAGTTACTCAATTTATCAAGTCTGCTGGAGTGTGGTAATTACTGCGCTGGAGCAGACTCCAATGTCACATGTGTCAGCGTCCCTGCACTTAAAAATGGCAGTGGGGGTGCTTTAACTAAAGCTCGTTTGACAGAGCACGTGTATAAACACCCTTTGTATATGCCCGTGTATATCTGCTCATTTGATGGAATACGTGCATAGGTGCCCTTTGATCTCCATTTTGTTCCCATCCAGCTGGGATGGTTGGGTAGCGAAGATACTATGTTAGATGGATTCTTTTCTAGCAGCTGGTCACTGGAGCATGTCCCAGATGCTGGCTTATGGCTAGCGGTAAAGAAAAAAATATAATGGGTCATTGGCCTAATGAGGGTTGAATTAGTCAGTTGTTCCTCCTCCTTGGCAGGCCTTCCCTCCCATGGTAGCTAGATCAGCAAAAGACTTTTAATGGAAGGACAAAGTCGGAGCAGAGGGGAGGAAATTATACTAAGGGAGAAAATTTTAAGGAGGGAGAAACAACAGTGCGACTAGAATGTACATCATGTGGCTTGTTCAGTGATGGCCTGGCTGTGCGGTGCAGTGGTGGCAGGTATTGCAGGACTCTCCTGTTATGCTGCAGACCGGCTCCGTAGACCAGGCTCCGACAGCCTCGAGGTCCAGTCGTGTTGGGCAGAGGGAAAGAGGCTTCCATTGAAGCCTGCGTGGAGTGAAAGGGACAGGGGAAGTGAACTCTCTGCAGAAGCAGCTGCCATTGCTGCTTTCCAAGTCTAAGCAGTCTCTAGCTACAGCTGTGCGGGGACCTCAGAACTGCCCTATGTGCCCATTTCCCCCTTTCAGAAGGAAGCGCAGCCCTTTGGCTTGGCACAGCTGTCATGTTTTTCAGTGAGGCATTGGATCTTTTATGGTGGTTCCTGTCTCTGCTGGGTAGCACAGAGGAGTGGTAGTCACGTGATATCCTGGCACTGTCAGGATGGCAATGGAGCTTGCACTGCGCAGCTGTCTCGGGCCACGAATTGAACAGAAGGGGCAGGAAGTGGGGGAATGGGACCGAAAACTCATTTCAGTTAAAAAGATCCCCGCTCCCCTTGCAGCTCCCATGGGCACCTAAGAGCATATGGTGGAGGATGGAGAGCCTGTTGGGTGGAAGGGGTGTTTAATCAAGTCTGCTGGAGCATTGGTATCTTGCCTAGCAGATACCAATCCACAGGGGGCATCAAAGAGAGGGCAGCAGGCTCCCCATGGCACTGCCTACAGCACCCTGGGATTGGACATGGGACCCTGGGGTTGTGTTTCCTCCACCCCCAGAAAGATGGTTGCTCACAAAATCTGAGCCTTGCTCCACAGAGATGCTACCCTTTTCCCCAGCAGCATACTCGTGTGCGTGTGTGTAAGAGCTGGGAAAACGGAGAGATAAATAAATACTCAATTAGGCGGGCGTCCAAGGTTCAGGATGGAGGGTAGGGGGAGGAGCAGGCCAGAGCAGCTCTGTCCAAATTTTGGAATGCCTGAGAAAACTGCGGGAGCCCAAGGCAAGCTGTGAGGTTGTGGGCTTCCCACAGACTCCACGGCCCACACTGACCGGGAAGGCCAGAGGCCTGGGAGCTTTGCAATATTCCCACATTAAACGTTAATAACACGGAGCGAAAACGCTGGCAGCGGGGCCATGTGACAAAGGAATCGCTCCCCCCTGCACGCCTTTGTCTTTGCTCCCCAAGCAAGGGAGGGAGCCTGGCGGCTCAAAGAAAGGAGCTCTGTGACACTGGTTTCTTTCTGAAGAGGGAGAGCAGCATTTATTGCATTAAGTACAGTACCAGGGGAAGGCAGGAGGATGGCAGCTCTCCAGGCTGAACAAACATGAGGCTTGTGTGTGTGTGTGTGTGTTTTTTTTCTCCTTCCGAACCTTGGAAGTTCAGTGTCTGCTTCACTCTGAGTCTTTGAGAAACGAGATCCCTTTCTGCTCAAGGCAGAGAGCGAGCGAGAAAGCATGAGCCGCGTTTCTAATTTTTTGTTCCCTTTTCCAGAGGAGATGGGAATCGGTAACGCTTCAGCTCTGACCTGATCTGATCCTTCTTGCCCAGTGGCTGCTGGCCCTGGAGCAGACATGTGCAGGGCGGGAGGGCTTTTTGTGGTGGGGCCAGGACAGTCTGGGCTCTGGGAGGGGTCTGAAGGCTGGATTACAAACTGCCACCCAGGTGAAGCCACCTTCCTCTGTGTGCACATGCCCGTGGAAGAAGATTGACATTGTTTCGGTTGCCTCAGTTTTTAAATCGCAGACTTTTCCTTGAGTTTGGGAACGTGTTTTTCATTTGTGCGGCTGGACGGAGTAGGCAAAGCGCGTCCTCTGTTCAACCAAGAACGTGGCTTGGGTTTAATACATTACTTATTCAGAGTCTTCAGTTCTGCATTATGGTAACCATTAGTGAATGTTATATTTCTGGTTTGCCAGGCATAAATTATTCATCAGGTTACTTTGGGGGTAGAAAGTTTCTGGCCCAGTTAGACGGATGCTTTCACATTAAACTCTTGGTTGCTAGCAACTGGCTGTCGTTCCCTGTGTTATAACTAACCTGGGGTTCGAGCCATTGGGTGTTTACTACCTTGTGCTTTGTTGACTTGAGAAACTTACAGTGAAAACAAAACCAGTGCATGTGTTTTTTCCAAGTGTCTTTGCATTGAGGCTGCAACTTAAAGTTTAAAAAAAAAAATCCCCTTGATTATACTGGAAGAGTCTACATGTATACTTTGCTCTTGGAATACCTAGTAGTTGTGTATAAATACTGATTCATACTCTGTAAGGTTACATTTGTGGGAACATTTTTGCTGGTCTTAATTTTGGGATTATTTTTAAATAACTGTTCAAAACCAAAATTGTAGGACAAGCTTCCAGAACTGACCGGATCCTTTCCTTTGAATGAAATTGCTAGGAACTACCAGTAAATAAAATCTCCTGTAGACTTTGTTGCAAGATAAAATCCCCACAGGTGAATCCCTCAATTACTTGATGCTGGCATGAAACCTTCTTCCAGGCTTATTTCAAACCTCATTTGTCCATATCTGTGTGATGCTAGAATAAAAACATTTTGCTCATTATGGAGAGGTGCGTTACTGCTGCTTAAAGCCCTCCGTGTCCTTAGATGTTGACTGATGCAGAGTGGGTGGGAGCTGGCAGGGGTCTGTGCTTTTTTTTTTACAGTCAGAAAATGGATTCATGTTTCCTCCCTGACCATATACCCTGACTGTTGACTTATTCTCTCCCTGCTTTGGAGAGCTGATGCTTTGTGTAACTCCTCTCTCTCTAGAGGCAAGCAGCACTGTCAGTGAGTAAGGTGGAGCCAGGGAAAGGGGGGCTGGAAGGGACTTTGGTCTTCCTGTTCTGCCATGTAGGTGGGGGTGTCATGGCTGTAGCAGGGCATACGCTCTGAAGGGTTGTTGAGGATGCTCATCGTTTGCTGGCCTGCCTCCACATTGTCCTGTATATCTCATGCCCCTGGCTCCCATTCCAGTGCACTGCCAAGCCAGGTGTACGGCATTTGTTCCACATAATCTCTTTGACATTCCCTCGCCTCCCTGGAGGCTACCTGAGGGGTGTCCTGACTTGTTGGGGAGGATGGGGAATGCACGCTTCTCCCTGCCTTGCAGCGTTGCCTCCTACAGAAGAAGTAATAGGCTGGGTGGGAGGTGAGTGCCGGAGTCTCTGCAAGGAGGGAAAAGGCCTGTGCTGCCAGTGCACATTGGCAAGTGCATCTTGGCAAATGTGCTTAAAAAACAGGTGCGAGAGAAACAAAAATATTTTGGGGCCTTCCATGCCCTGCAGCACAGGGCCCTGCCTCTCTACCCGTGCCCTGCCTCGTGATGTAGTATTGGTGTGATAGCTGCATCTCCATGAGGCAGGGGCAGTAGCAAAGATGGGGTCCCCTCTTATTCCATAAATAGCAGCAGGTGGTTCCTTCTTTCCCAGGAGAAAACGGTCCTTCCCAGTGTGTATTAATTATGGGCTTGGGTAGGGGGGCCTAAACCCAAGGCACTCTCTTCCTTCTCCTGCCAGACATGGAGTCCAGTGTCTGGGTAGTGTTTGTGTGTCTTGAAGTTGATAGTCTTTTTGGAGCAGTGAGAAAGTGTGCTACTCTTGGTGCCATTGTTTCAGGCTCTCTGCAGACTCAGGCAGAGATTGTGTTTATCACCAGTGACTCTGGTGTCATGTTATCAAGCTCATCTTGGCCACCCTTAACAAAGTCAAAATCACATGACTTCAGGAGCATGACTGTCCTGCAGTCCTGTGCCTTAATCTGGGCTTCCCCTGCGTGTCAGATGAGTTCTTCCTTACTATGGCTGGTACTGTCCGTAGCAGACACTTAACTCTGAAAGTGCATTTTGCCCATGGATCTCGCAAGTGTCCTCCATTTATAAAAAGAAGGGGTTGTGATGTACTAGCTGGAGAGCAGTTGGCAGCGTACATGTTGCATAACCTGGCTTTTGATTAGTGTGTAGCAAGTATGTAATGGTAAGATGCCATGATAAAGCAGCCGGCAGCGGTTCTCCCCCTGCTCCCGCCCCAGGTTGGGTTGTCTCTCCTGGAGCTTACAGTAGCCTGTCACTTCCCACATTTTCTTTTTCCTAGCGTTTGCTTGTCTCTGTGGATCAGTGCAGTGTTTGGAGGAGATTGGGGTTGGTGGAAGTGGGTGGGAGGGGGGATGGGAAGGGATGAGCAGAGAGATTGATTTCAGATGTGTCCTTAGCATCCTGCTGAGGACAACAGCAGTTTACATAAGGTCCCCCCAAGCCCTCTTGCATTGCTGCAGCTGGGAGGAAAATAAAACAAGGTGAGGGTGTTTGAAGCAAGTGGAGTCTTGACCGCTGTATCGTTTTGTTTTTTTGGGTTTTTTTTGGTTAACCCCATTGCATCTTCTCGCCAAAAAAAAAGAAGCCAGTCATTGCATTGCTCCAGGGTGCTAGGAAGCTGCCCAGGTATAATTAAGGTTTCAGTTCCCTCTTCCGCCCACTCATCCTTTGAGGGGAGGGACAGCACAATTATGGACTAAGCAGATGTTTTCAGGAAGAAGAAGCCTCACTTGTATTGCTCTGGTAATGCAATGTGCAGATGGAGGTGAGGAAGCCAATGGCTTTGCAGGCTGAGATGAACAGAGGCCTGTGCTATCATGGACACTGGAGATGGATCCGTCCCTTTGGGTCAGCCAGTCCATTCTGCCTGCTGACCCAGGATCCTCATCTGCAGCTGCCTCCAGTCAACTTGTAAGTGTCTGCTAGTGGGGCTTCCTGAGGTGCTGGGGAAGTTGAAATTCATCCAAGGACCTTCCACAAACACAGAGTTAGGATCCAAGTTACCTAGTGAGAGATTGCAAGGGCCGTCCTTAACAGCGAGGCCATGAACTCTGCTATCTGAGAGCCATCTTGGAGGG
Source organism: Caiman crocodilus (assembly GCA_030014935.1). Taxonomy (NCBI): domain Eukaryota; kingdom Metazoa; phylum Chordata; order Crocodylia; family Alligatoridae; genus Caiman; species Caiman crocodilus. Next base: position 6,960,880 of record JAGPOW010002202.1, read on the forward strand.
GATGTAGAATGCAGATGTTGGGAGGTCACAGGGTAATAGGAGGAAAAAGCTGCCCCAGGGGCAAGGGGGATAGCTGCTGGTGCTCAGCTATGTTACTCTTAGCCTTTGTTTTATAGCAATAGATCATCACCAAGGCATCTGTTTTTTCCCCTGGGGTCAGTTTTCTATTGCTATTGACTCCCCATCAACCAGTACTCCTTTCACAGCTCTCAATTTGTATTTTTTTCTTGCATTCCCAGCCATACATGTCTCCTGTTTTTTCTCTCAGTGGCTGCACAGCTGGGGAGCAGAAAGAGTCCTACAGGTATCTCTGAGCTGATACCAGCTCCTTGGCTGCCATGGCCCTTGCCCGTGCACTGGGATGGGCTCCTGGTTACAGTCATGGGAGATGGTTCAGGCCAACTGGTAATGTCAGTGCAGAGACCAGTTCCTTGCCTCTGACTTCTCCTGTCTGCCCTGTGAGCCAGGACTGGTAGCTCCTTGTGCATGGCAGTAAAACAGAGCACTAATTATTTCCCTTTAGTATCTGTATTGTGCGTCTGCGTGACGATAGCCATGTGTGCGTTTTGGTTGTTGGCCGATTTACTGGCTCTTGGGACCTGCCGTTTTTATATGTTGATACGTTAAAAGGAAGACTTTTGGCCTAGCTGGGTGACCTGGCACTAATGCAGATGAGCCCAAGCTAGAAAATTCCTTCGAGCCCAATCTCCTGTGTAGGTATCCCAAGAAGGGTTGCTGTGGGCTACTTTAGGAGGGTGAGAGCACTGGACCCTGGCTATGGGTTACATTCAAAGCAATGCAAGATGAAATGATTGCAGGATCCAGGGGTTACCTACAGAGCCTTGTCCATCCACATCTCTGGCCACCCCCTTTGCTTAGCATTGACAGACTGTGGGGTTTTCTGCCTTGTCTCATGATCTCTGTTGTCTTGTGGTTTTTCCACTTAAGCATTATGTAAACCCAGCACAAAAGCCCCAAAACAAACTTTCATTGTGGGCGCTAATCCTATTAAAAATAATCGCCTAAGACATGTCCCACCCAGCCATGCCCCTGCAAAGAGGAGTTCTTTTCTATCCTGTGGAGCATCCAGCCTTTAATCCTGTGTGTAAGTAGGTACCAGCATCGCTCCTTTCTGCTGGCTGCAATCACATGAGCCAGCTCCATCCTTTGAAATCGGCACAGCTGCTGCTTGCTGCCTTAAGGTTCAGTTTCCCGTGTTGGAGAAGGAAACTGGCTTGCAGAAAACCAGGCCAAGCTTTTGCCCGGAACTTCAACTGAACCTGCAAAATGGCACACGCAGTGTTTGGAGAAGCATTTTTCACTTTTGTGAATGCTTCTTCCTTTCCCAGCTCCAGCTGCAGGCCCTGAAATGCCCTATGAGACTGCCTGTATGCTATTCCGGGCCCAGCAGGAAGCACTGGAGATCTCGTAAGGAGTGTGTGGGGAATTAAATGAGATCTCCAGCTCAGTTTGGCTGAATGAAGATTATCCGCTCCGACCAGCTGAGTGCACCTGAACCTGTGGTGGAGTTGTGGAGGCTTAATCCTAGATAGCTCTCTCTGTTTTATTTTGAAATGAAAGCAGTGCTGGAGAAATGGCTGCACTGAGGATCCTGGATGAGAGACTTGACATCCTTCAGGCAGATAGGCTTTTTGGGGGGATAGGGTTGGCCCAAACCAGCCTTTATAGCCACCCTATGTCACCTGCTGTGGTTTCTTTGCTCTTTGACTTGGGTACCACATGGATACGCACCTCTGCTCACATCCATACTTGACACCTCTAGACAAGGAACTCGAAGCATTTCTAAGCCTTGTGACATACCTGTGAGGGTCAGAGAGGGATTGACTGGCTTCAGGCCAGGCAGGGCAGAAATGAAGTGAGGGCAGAGTTAGAAACAGAACCTAAAACTTCTGCCTCTCTCGATCTGGTCTCCTAAGCAGGAGGTAGCGCATTGTTGTACCAACCAGAGGCAATGACAGTGGCAAGCTGGGCAGCCCACAGCTCCCAGCTGGGTGTCCAATTCATCTCTCTGCTTCTTTTCCTCTTAGTGCAGGGGGTCCAGCTTTCCTGCAGACTGACGTAAACTGTCATCACTAACTTAACTGTGCCTGGCAGATCGTGAAAGAATAGGATACTTAGGTCTTGGCACAGTGTCTGCATGTTGCATCAAAATGCTGTTCTGCTGACATTCACCATCACACTGCAAAACCTCTGGAGGCAGGGAGCTATTCTGCATTCCTATGAACATTCCTGCAAGTGTCGTCTGCATGCTCCCTTGCAAGTCCTCCAGGGATATCTCCACAACCACCAGGATGTCTACAAACCCATGTCTACTTTCCTTGCCTCTGGGGTGCAGTGGGCTCGCACATGTGCCCTCTATGAGGATTGAATCTGCAAATGTGGGCTGCCTCAGAAAGTGGGAAGGGCCATTTTTCTGAGACAGTAGGGCTGATCTGTAGGGCCAGGTTGCTTGGTCTAATTAGCACTGAGTGATGAAGAGCTAGTGAGAGTCTATAAGAGGGACCGTTGTGCTGGCATGCTCCCAAAGCATGCAGGTGGTTGAGTTTTGGGCCATAAGTACTTGTCAAACCCCCTAGCCTTGGGCTGACAGATGCTGTCACCGTGCTTTATGAAGATGTGAGGCCAGCCTTTGGGCATGTCTGTATAGGGAAAGCTTAAGGCGAAGCCGCCAGAGGTGTGAACCCCCATTTAGGAATAACACAACTGCCTCTGGGGGTAGCTAATTCCTCTGACCCTTTGGTTGATTTGCCTTAGCTTTCCTGAGTGTCCCTGGGCAGGTGTGGCCTGACTGAATCTAGAGCTAGGGTTACTGCTCTCTGTAGGTCTTTAAGTCTTTTGCCCCTTCCTGTGTGAAATGCAGCTCTTCTGTTATACCTGTTGGCCCATTTAGTTCCTTCCCACACTGTTCTCTGCTAATAATGCTCCCAGGTAAATGTGGGGTAGAGCAAAACAGGTGGAAGGGAACCACAGCATTAGCCTCAGGGCCCTTTCTGTGCTGCACCTAAAACTGTGCGCGCCTTAAATGGTTCATGCTAACTGTTCAGTCGTGGCTTGGCTGGCTGGCCAAGGAGGAAGCCAAGCCATGTGTATACCCACTAATATACTGTTCCTGTGTTTTTGGTTTCAGAAAGATTTGGCCCTGTCCAGGCCAGTCGGTCAAAGGGAGTTATCCTGAGTTGGCTTCAAGCTGCAGTGTTGAGCTGTTCAGTAGAAGCTGGTCAAGACATTTTTTTTTCCCCTGTTCATTTTTTACCCAAATGAAAAGAAAACAAAAGACCTTTTTCTTTCCCCAGCAACACTTCTTTTGGGAATTTTTTGTTCTTTCTTTTCAGGGAAGACTTTTCAGTGAAGAATACTAGTGCTCATAAGATCTGACCAAACCTAGCACATATTTTTCTTTTTTTTTTCAGTAAGAAATGAGACTGTTTCAGTAATGCATCTTTTCTTTTTCTTTCAAGCTGAACTTTTGTTTCTTAATCTTTTTTTGTGGAAAATACTGACCTTTTTCCAGCTGGCTCTGTTAGTGAACGGTTGTGCTTCTTGGACCAGTGTAAGTTGAGGTGTTTATACTGTACACGGCAGAGGTCGGGGCCCTTCGCTGGCAGCTTTGAACAGCTGCGACTCCCTTGGTTGCATTGTTAGCAGCACAGTGACTAGGGCAAGCTTTGGGAGTGTGTGCTTGCTATTCTCTCCCCTCAAAGCTGTGTCTAAAGGGAAGCTTTCAAGATGGAAAGCTCTGGATAAACGGAGGTCTTTCCATCCTTCCCCACTGGGGCTCTGATGAACGGGAGAGACGCTCATGTACAGAGCAGCTCTTCTTGGTTTAATTCCTGCTCTTGGTCATGGGGCTGCTTGGCCAGGATACGATCCGTGCACAACACTTCATCAGGAAAGAGGAACACAGGCTCACGCCACCACTAGCCTTGCTGTCTGCTTCAGCTCCTTCTCTGCTGCTCTGACTTCTGACTGACCCTGGCTCCTAGTCCACCATCATTTGGGCTCCTCATTTTAAGCAGCTTTGGCCTGTGGTACCAAGCCTGCAGGGAGCCAGTGCTGGATGAAAGAAACCTACTGACCAGGGACAGCTCTGTACCAAACCTCTGGGCAGGAGTTTCCTGTTGCTGGAAGTCTGTCTCTGTCCTGTTGTCCTAATGCAAGGGAGACAGTAGGAGCGAGACTGCTAGCCTGGCGCTCTCAGCTGTGGTACCCTCCATCCATGGGACTATTCGTGGTCCCATGGCAACATAACTGGTTTGTATCCTCACACCGAGCCTCCCTGGTGTAGCCTGATGTAACCTCTGTCTGGGAGGTTCATGGAGTCTCATGACTGAGTCATGGCTCTGGGACAGCTGGAGTATGTAAGCTCCCTGCAGCTCTGGAGACATCCAACAAGAGCGGCATGTTCCCATGCTGTTCAAGTGACTCCACACAGCACGTGTCTTCTCCTGCTCCACCCTGGAGCCAGCAGACTACTCGGCTCTATCCAAACACTGCTCGTGTCGGCAGTGTCAATGCTGCTGGGAATGGCTGGTCCTGAGATGCCCACAACTTAGAGAGCAGTGGTTCTTAACCTTTTTTGTATTGGGATCTGTTTGTGAACATTGATGGTTAGTCTTAATCCAGTGCCCCTCACTCCTGACCTGCTGTCACCCATCCCCAGTGTGTGGGGCAGGGGGTGTGTGGGACATGGAGGGCCCCAAGCAGCCCCTTGCAGGCTGGGACCCTGCCTGCCTGCAAGGGAAAAGACACGGGTTCCCATGTTTTTCTCTTTTAAAGGAGAATCTTTTTTCAAATTTGATCCTTTTTTTAACATTTGTTTGCAACCCTTTCATACATTCTTGTGGCCTACTTTTGGTAGTGACCCATGAGTTGAGAAACACTGCTCTAGAGGACCAACATCATGTCCAGGGCAGCCTGAAAGCCCAGATTCCCCACAGTGCCTTTCTCTCTTTTTCCTAGGTGTTTGAGACAGTCTTGGAGGGAGGGGGCTTTGCTTCTGCATTGATTTTTATTCCATAAACCTTTGCATGGGGTTTAAACACTCTCATCAAAGTGTCTTCTGCACCTTCCCTTGGCTGCCCGAAGCATTCTGAGCCAGGTAATTCCAGGGGACCGGCTTCTTGGCCTGGATTTGGTTAATGAAGCCAAGTGTGTGGTACAGCTTGACCTGTGAGGAGAGGTGTCGGTGCTTTCAATCCCTTCAGTAAGCATAGGGTGGCTTGCTTGCAAGGAGCTGGTCTTCTAGAGCAGCATTGGCCAAAGAGCAAAGCCAACATTGGTGCATCTTTGTCATACAGCTGTGTGCTCCGAAGGGATGTGTCCATTGAGTCTTCTCACAGCAGCTACAATGGTACATCCCTGGCAGGACCTAAAAATACCCTCTTGGCTTAGATTTTTGGTCCATCTAAACTGGCTGCCTTCTGTGAGAGGTCCCCAGTCCTTGCCTGGTTCAGAGGAAGGTGAGAACCCACTATGAGTCGTCTAGTTTCTTGTCCAGTGTAAGGGGTGAATCGCACAGGACAGCGGTGCAAAGTCTGGGGCATCGGATGATCTGGAGCCCTGAGTATTTGGACTGGTGTGAATGGGGGTAGGAGATAAACCCTTCGTGGAACGGGCTGTTGGATAGGAGATCAGGTGGGTGGGTGACCTGGCAGCCGACAGCTAGGAAGCAGAGAGGGAGAGAGGGCCAGTGCCAGCTCTGGGAAAATGGGATCCCCAGTAATCTGCGTCCTTCCCACAACATGTGACGTAAAGCACTGTGATCTTTTGCCTCTAGGAACTTTAATTACATTTAATAAGCATTATCCACAGGGGAGCAGCCATAGACAACAAAGCAAAGCGACTGACTTGCTCAGAGCTATGTTATTTCTTATGGAGCTGGGACTAGAATCCAGGTCTTCCAGCTATTCACCCAAGCCCATCTCTAGGAAGCAGGCAGGAGCTGGTCACCCTGTACTTGTGGGTTGATCTGTTGTGTCCTTGGCTGATGCTGGCGATGGAGTGGGAAGGAGGAAGGTCACTCCACACACATCTTGGCGTTCAGAATTTATGAAGGACTCAGGAATGATTTTGTTGCTTAGCATTTTCAGATTGACATGCCGGGACCCTGCAGTCTTTTGGGTGGTGGTGCTGGAGTCCAGAAACGCTGTGCTCGTTGCCCTTCCCAGATTCATATTATGCGTGTTGATCAAGGGCGAGTAGTTGAAATTCTCCTCTCTTGCCCAGCTGCCTCCCTGGCACTTGTGGGACAAACACGCCATGCAGCGTGGGCTAATGTAGCTCCCTACCATGTCCAGCTGTGCTTAGGTGTGTCAGGAGAGTGTCTTTCCCCACCCCTTCCCCATTCCACATCTTTTTGAGTGACTTTGTTTTAAGATTCCCAGCCAATGACTTGTGTGGAAAGAGGGAAAATTGCAGTGTGCTGGTGGATGAGGGGAGAAGTGTGTGCGCATCTGATCTTGGCCTCTGGTTGGAATCCAAGTGCCACCGTTTCAAGACAGCTCCCAGGTTTCTCAGTGGGGAGGTCGGAGGCCTGGACAGATCCAGCTCCTCAGTAGGGTGGGTTTGGGGGGGCTGTTGCTGGGCCCTGCCAGTCTGGCACACGAGGTTGCTCTTGACCAGAAAGAGTTCAGCCTGTCGTGGGCTGTGTCAACACGGCAGTGGCAGCGTACCACCATCTTTGAGCATAATGGAAACCCAGGTCTCAAATATGGCATAAATGGCTCCCCTTCAGGTGTCCTCAACACTTCATTTCCACCATTAACATGTGTAGAGCAAGGGCAGCCAGGGCTTATTTCCTCTGTAGCGTGATTTGCAATGGTATAGACATGTCTTCTTCCTGTAATGAGTGCCTCTGGTGACCTAGGCTCCATGTGAGAGAGGGGTCTTTGTGCTGCTTCATTACCTCTGTGGTGTGCCCATTGCTTGGGTGGGTTTTGCAGGCAAGTTCAGTTTCTGGCAGGCCTCTGTGAATGGATGGATGGCCTTTCGCAGTGAGGGGGTGGCTCACTGTTCACAAAGGACTTGCACAGTTCTGTCTTTGAGCACGTTTCCTGAACAGAGCCTGGAAACTCGCTTACATGGCTGGAAGCCCAGAGACTTCTCCCACCTCACGTCTCAGTTTACCGTTGCTGCTGACCTTGGAGTGGGTTACAAGAGCGGCAGGCCCCATCTTGGCCACTTGGGAAGGGTCTGGTGGTTGGCAAAGGGGTCTGGTGGTTGCAGAGGGGTCTGGTAGTTGGCACAGTGCTTCCGCATCTTTCCCCTTTTGTCGCCTCTGCGCAGCGAGCTCTCCAGCGATCGGATGGGGAAGGCAGTCGGATGAGGGGCTGCGGTATCCTTCTGCTTTTATTTATATGCCCAGCCTTTGACACGAGGCTAGCATGCAGCCTGTAACAGTAGCACGTGGTAGTCAACTGGCTTCTCAGAGGATTTCACTGGTGCAAACCCCTTTTTTGCAAAGAGCAATGGGCAAGCCTCAGGGAAACAAGGGTGGGTGGGGGTGCAAGTATCCGTGCATGCATGTGTATGCACTGCTATGGGAGTGGGCACTCTGTGGCCCATTTGGCAGTAGCTGCTCTGGCAAAAACCAGAAGAGCAGCCTCCCTGACTAATTTGCTTGAGGGAGCTGTGTTGGAGATGGGATTCATCCCACATCCAGGTTGAGAAGAATCTCCCCTGCACCAGACTCTTGCAGCAGCTGGATTTCCAGTGCCAGGATTACTCCTGACATTCCTGGGATGCTCCACAGACAAATGGCAGATGTAGTTGGGTGGCAATCCTGATGCTATGAGCAGCACCATCGGGGGATCTTTGCCCCTGTTCTACATAGCGGCATCACAGTGGTCTTGGTTCCTTCCAGCCAGCGCTGAGTAGGGTGAAGCAGGTCTGCGTGTGGATGTTCTCATTTCCCATGAGCTCCCTGGGTCTTTCATGTCTTGTTCCCTCCCCACCCAGGGGTAAGTAGCCCAGGGGCTGCAGCGCTGGCTCCAGCTTGCTGCAGCAGCTTTTTCGGTTTTGCTTATGCTTTGAGATGGATAGGCCTGGGGATCCCTGGATTTAGGCCTGGAACCGGCAGCAAGTTCCAGGTGCCAAAATCCCTGGGGATCTCTGGGGTAGGAAGTGTTGCATTGGGTGTTTCCACGATCTCTCTATGTCCCTGGTAAGATCCAGCAGGAAGGCTGTCTGTGCGCAATGATTCAGCTTGTCTCTTGCTCTGCGAGTGATGGGAGCAGACAGGACCAATTTGGAACCAGGCGGTTTTGAGTTCAAGTATCAGAAGCCAAATGAGCCTGACCCAAAAGATGACTAAAGTTTTTTCCCTGAATGGCCGGCAAAACTGAGATCCTTGGCCAAGCCCCTGTCTCTCTCTGTGTGCACAGTAATGGAGCGTGAGCTCAATGGGCTTTTGATATCTTCCTCATTGCCATGGCAACCCCCTTGCATGCCGCGGATATTTTCTTCCTTTTTGACTTGGACTGGTGGGCCTCAATCTGCTCCGCTCCTGAGGACGTCGGCCTGGCAGCTGGGCACAGATGGGGATGCCTGGCTCTTCTTTCCCTTGGCCACTCCAGGGAGGTGAACATTTTTTGCATTTTGAATATTTAGTTGTAATCATCATGTCTCAGTCCTGACTGACCTGGGGCTCTGCAGCATGTTCGGTTCGCGTTGGGACAGGTTGCTTGCCAGCTCCCTTGACATAACACTGCCAGCCAGAGTCTGCTTTTGGCAGTCCCATGCTTTGATTTAAGTGCAGGTTCTCTGCTAGGTGGGAGGCATGGGCTGAGCTGTAGCAGTGGTCAGCATGGGACACCCAGCTCTGCCACAAACTTTGTTTGATCTTGGGCACGTTACCCTGGCTCGCGTTTCTCTTTCTTTAGACTGCAGGCAATTTGGGGCATAGAGAGAGAGAGAGAGAG
>JAGPOW010002202.1:6975022-7002686 GCA_030014935.1 Caiman crocodilus
GTGTAAGTTTTTGTGTTGGAGCCATCCTGCACGCTGTGGGCGCGCATGTATATAAATATGGATCTGTCGGACCCGAAGGGAACACTAATGCAATTCCTCCCTGGCTGCTCTTCCTCTGGTGATAATGAACAGCATGGAGGTCTGCCGTTGCTCATGCTACGCACGGGGGCTGCTGCACCCTCTCTTGGCTCTGGCCTGCTGTACGCAGAGCAATAGGCAGTGTTTTGTGTTTGCTGTTTTCCTGGTATGGGGATGCCTTTTGGTGCACGTGTGGCTTTGCTCACTGCCTCTGTGTACTTACCCCTGCCACGTTCTGGAGTCCTCCCCTCCCACCTCCTCCGGCTTTCCCGTTGAAAATGCACGCGCACAACCTACGGATGCCAACGCTCCATGTGCAGGCTCACAGTGATGTCAGCGGGGAGCTGCAGGTGTCTAGCAGGGATGCAAGGCCTGAAACCTTCAAGGCAAGGGCTGTCATTTCCCTTTCATTGCTCCCTCTTGTTGGGGAATGGGGAAGATCATCCCATTGTAGGACATGAGAGACCAGACCACCCACCTTCATCCTAGCTTGTTAATCATAGGCCTGACTCAAATCCAGAGGCCTTCATTGACTCCCATGGACTTGGGGTGAGGCCCCAAAATGAGCATCCACATGTGGTCTTTAATATAAGTGGTCTGCTCTGAAGGAGTGATTGACATGCCTGCTTCATGACTGCTCTAAAGCACCTCCCCTTTTAATTTTCTCTAAAGGGGGAGGCAGGAACATAAATGCAGCTTCAGAACCAGTTGGGAGAACTGGCTTTATAATTTAGTGGGTCTGCTGCTGGGAGTGGGGCCAGGCTACACCCCTATAGTTCATGGGATTTTGGGGCTGTCTGCTGATCCTGGGGAACAGTTGATGCAAAGCCCTGTCTGGTTACTAGTGGATTGATACCCACAGCACTGCAAAGCCTCAGAAATTAAATGCATCGCATCATGACCAGCTAAGCCTGCTGTGCGCTGGGGGGCATCTCACCATCTCAGGGGCTTTCCAATGCTGCTGTTGCATCGCAGCTGCTTCTAAAGCAACCTGGGACCCGGAAAAGAAGACAGGCCAGCTCCTTGCAGGGCCACCATGTGAGAGCCTCTCCTAGAGGTGCTCTTTTTGTACCCTGCAGTATGATCACTACTCATCCTTTATAGGTATCCAGTTATTGTCTTCAGATGTTGGGGAATTTGGGTTGCAAAGGCATTGAACCAGAAAAACCACCAATTCACCAGGGCACTGCTTTCCCCTCCTGCTCAGAGGAGTTTTCTTTCTAGTTCTTCTGTTGGGGTGTTTTTATATTTCTTTCCTGGCCTCTCTGAGTGGGTGCTTGTCCATCCTATGGTGTTGGCACTTACCTAGCTAGCCTCCAAGTGGCTGCTCTGACTCCACAGATAGAAATAAATACATGGGACAACTTTAAATAATTCCTGGGCTGGGCTCCTGCCTGTCCAGTTGTCTCTTCCTGGGGAAAGGCACAACTGCGTGGGGAGGACGATGAGCCGTCTGGAGAGGCCAAGGAGTGCTCATCTGTGGAGCTTCTAATAAGCGGTTGCACATTTGGTGTCCGCTGTGCCAGTGGTTTTTTCTCTTTCCTGTCTCCTCTCTTGCAGGCAGCTGTGCGATGAGGTGGCTGGTCTGTCCACTGCAGGGCACAGGCATCTTTCAGAATAGGTGACTGACTCACTCAGGGGTGTCTGCTTCTTCCATTTAGCCCTGCTGGCAAGGCTGCTATTTTGAAGAGCTCTGCCCCAGGGAGGCTTCTGATTCCTGTTCCCTCCCTGAGTGGGCATCCCACAGGCGAGGTGTATACCTTGATGACACCCTGTTACAGGAAGTCTGTTGCCTGGCCAGGTCCTCCCCTGCCTTGTCTTGGCTGGGCCCTGCGTTCCTCATCTCATGGGCTTGTTTACCGAGTCCCAGGTGATTGCGTGACACTGCAGCCCAGGCAGGGTGGTGGCACCCTGGCTCAGGCCTGGCCTGTTTCCCTCTGCTCCCATTCCTTTGCTTGTCTGCTCCAAGCATCCTGTGTTTGAGGGGCAGCTAGGGCAGGTGTGGGAGCTGCTTGGCTACGTTGGCACTGGCAGAGCAGGTGGAGAGTCAGCCCCGAAAACTCTTGCTAGCGAATCCACCGAGAAAACCAGGTCTGTGCTCTCTGCTCTGGCCTTGTCCATAATAAAGAGTTGGTAACAATGCATAGCTGTAGCACAGACAGGGTGCTGGAGTCTCTAGTCAGAAATCTTGTGGTAGAGGCAATGCCTTTAATTAGATGAACTAGATAATTGCAAATAAAAAAATGATTTGCAAGCTGTTGGGCTCATGCACCCTTCCTTAGGCAAAGGAAAAATACAATGATTGTAACATTTCTCCCAGGTAGAAATGAAACTTCATATTGCACAGGAGAGCTGGAGGTTGGTATAAGTTCTCCTGGGTAGAAAAGTTCATTTTATGCAAACTAGGCTTGGATAAAAGGTGAATCGGTCTATTTAGTTCACAGGTGTCTGATGGCAAGCAGGTGTCTCTAGTCTGCTCCTGAATTGAACAGGATGCACTTTCACCAGTGCGAGGTTGGGGGAGGGAGGAAATCCTTTCATGCACTGTGCTGTCGCTGAGATCAGATACTACCGGGGCGATGGAAGATGTGGGTACCGCCTTTGCCCTGCTGCAGCACCGAGTGCTTGCTCTAGTCAGCTTGGGTATTTGTGCAACACAATTGGCAAATATTGTGAACTCTGCCAAGGGGATGAGATGGGAGGACCATGGATAGGGTTGGCGAGGAGCTGCCTTGTCCTGCCCTAATTTCTTTGGGGGAGTGTTCCACGTCCACACCTGAAACCCCTGCCAGGAAGTTTTAGGATACAGGTAGCAAAAGAATGAGTGGGTCAGTGGCCAGGGGTGCCCTTTGTGTTAGTAAATAACTACATTCCTCATGGATAAGTCTCCTCCTGTCCTGAAAGTTGGCTGGGCTCTTATCCCTGGCAGAGCAATGGTCAGGGCGGGGAGTAGACTCGAACCCACACAACCATTCAGTGCAACCTCCTGGTTCTGGAAATGCTCGTTTCTCTGAAGCCAAGCAAGGAGAAGAGGTTTCTGGAACTCCAGTGGGAGCTGGAGGAGGCTTTTCCCTAGGATTTTTATAGCTTCCAGAAAACAGGAGTTTATCTTTATTGTTGTTAAGACGGAGAAAAGTCCTCTTCTGAATAGACTCCTCACAGCATGGAGTGAAAACCTCAGGCTGCATTTTCAGAAACAAGTGTCACTGGTCCGTGTCTTAGTCCGTATCTTAACCAGACCTCAAAACGCTATGCAGACAAAGGCTGTGGTTATCAAAGGAGTCTCAGGGTGCTTAAGTGTCTGCTTTTTGGAAGATGGGCCTGATTTCAGAGAGTGGACGGTCCACTTCTAGATGCCAGGCTTTTTTCAGGTGCCTGGGTGGGCACCTCGGTGTTGACGCACCCCAGATCACTGGTTGTCTGATCTTGGCTGAAGTCTGGTCCACGTGGTCTTTTTCTCTTCTTTGGCAGTTTTGCTTGTTAGATTGTAAGTGGGCCAAGGACCATTTTATTCTGTACAGTGCAACACTGTACCTGATTAGTCCCCAAGTGCTATGGTAATTAACACAATTAAGTGTCAGCATTGCTGTGCAGCAGGGAAAATATTTTCTGTGGCACAAATGGGCAAACTGATGCAGAGCAGAGCTAAGTGATTTGCCCAGGATCTTAGTCAGTAGCAGAGTCGGAGCCAGCTCTGGGACTCCTGCTTCTCAGCGCCATGTGCAAACTACTGGACTGTGCTGCCTTTCTTTTTCTTCCTGTTACATAAAAAGGATCGGCTGCTCCTGAAGGTATTTTGCTGGCACCCGAGCTGGTTTCCATGGCAAAGTACTCTGCAGCACTTGCCAAAAATAATCCTCCTTGCTGGCCTCGCCATCTGCAGGGGGAAGGCAGGAGTGCCAGGAGGAGGAAGTGCCTGTGGGGCGGCTTTTGGATGCTTTCTCCATGCCCTCTCTTCCACTTCAGAGCACTTGAAGCTTGTCAGTCCCTTCTGCTCTCCACTTCGTGGCTGTGGTTGTGGTCTGAAGTGGTGTCAGAGGGGAGCGGGCAAAGCCCGAGCCTAAAGGCAGAGGTCCTGAGAGCAGCCCAGCGGTGGAGCACTCGCTCCTTGGTGCCCCAGACCCTGTGTCCGGGGGTGGGGAAGGTCCAGGGGGTAGGCAGCTGCAAGCAGGCCGAGCCAAGGCTGGTAAGCTTCCAGCCTGTGCTATTTGGGGAGTCGAGGAAGTCAGACTTTAAAGGGCTCTGCGTGGGAGGCTGCTGCCAGCTGAGGCAGCTGGTGGTGGTGATGGGAGAGGAGAGCTGCGGGGGGGCCGCGTTGGAGGAGACGCTCTAATCGGATGAGAAGGGAGGGCTGCTCCAGATGGACCTGTCAGCTCCAGTCAGTGCTAACACCTCTTCCCCAGCCGCTGCCTGCCTCGCTTCCTTTCTGCTCCCTCTTCTTCTGTCTCCATGCAGCCGCCCTTGGCTCTTCATCTCCGTCCTGCACCTCCTCTTCCTGCTGTCCCTTCTTGGACCCTCTGACTGTGCTAGGAGACCTGAGCCTCACCTGACAGGCCCATCACCCCCTTCCTTGTTGCCTCAGTTTTGTGGCCATTCCCCATCAGGGAGATACTGCAAGGGCTCTGGGTAGTGCTGGCGTGGGTCCATTGCACCCTCCCTGTATGTTTTCAGATGTCCCCTCGTGGGCCTGTTGGGGCAAATCCAAGCCTCCTCCAGACATTTGACGATGACAGACCTCAGCTCCTATCAGCAGAAAGGAGACCTCTCCAGGCAGAGACAGTTACCACCAGGCTCTGTTTGTGACCTGGAAGGGAGCACGTGGGAACACAGCCGTGGCTAATCCCTTGCTTCTCCCTGCTCTGGGTCTGACGGGCTGAGGAATCCTGCCAGTTGCCTCTGGAAAGGTTCTGGTTTTTGTCTGCTGCCTGGATCTGGGGAAGTGGGGCAAGCTGCTTTGGATGACGTGTAAGAGCAGAGAGCCTGTCTTGCGAGTGAAGGGACGATCGGATGGAGTGGAATTAGGAGCCCACCAGGGGAATTAAAGACATCACAGCCTTGGCCTGTGTTTGTGCAGGGATCGGTGCTCCGTGCTGGCTATGCGGGCTCCCCCAGGCAGGAATGGCTTGGGAATCGCGCCTTGCCAGTGGTAGATGCTGCCACAAACCAAAGATAAACAGCAGCGTTCCAGCAGGGCTGGAGCAGAGCGAGCTGCCTGCCTGGGTCTGCAGGAAGGCACCGCTGCTTTCCCAGGCTTTTGACAAGGAGGCTCTCGTCTTCGTAGCACGCAGCTCTGGGGCGGCCCTGTGGTTGGTGTTTCCTGCCCTGGTGTCTTAGTGCTGCGCATGAGCAAGTGTGGAGCCACTGTGGGCGCAACTCCTCAAGTGGTCTTGGCTACTGGGACCCGCGTTACCCCTGCCATAGAAACTTGTCCCATGTCTGGGGGTGCTAAGGGTGGTGACAATTGTAGGTCTTAAGGCCAGACAGGGCCGAGGTGTTAACTGTGTTACTGAATCGTCTAGAAGCTTTGTACCCAGGCCTGGTTGTTTCTGGGTGCTTTGGCATCTGCCTGCTCCTCTGGCAGTGCCAAGCAGCCACCTGCTAAACATGAGGGTCTTGAGCTGATGCACCCAAAACGTGTAGGCCCTTTTGAAAGCTGGAGCCTTGGACTCCAGCTGGACTTTGTTCCAGTTGAGGGAGAAGGTGAGAGTGCAGGGGTGGCACTGCTGATGCTGCACTGTAAGCATTAGGACCCAGGTCTCTCAGTGCTGGGTCTTGCAAAATAAACCAGACCAGAACCTGGTCCTCTTCCTTCAGAAATCTTGCTCAGAGCTCCTAGTGCTGAGCATGGTGGCTGTAGCCCTCAGACCATGCTCCAGCATGTCTAGTCTGTGCTGGGCTGGGAACGCCTGTTCATGGCAGCTGCCTGTCCCCAGCATTGTCATAGGCAGTGTCTAGTGGGGCAGCTCGAGAGGGAGTCATGCTGGAAGGCCTGGAAGAGGCAGAGGGGAGTACCGTCAAACCCCAAACCAGCTGCAGGAGGTTTCTTGGTGCAGGAAGGCTGTGACAGGCCAGCCTTGGGCCTTGCGAAAGGGTAATATTTAGAACAAGGTGGAATAGCAAATAGAAGTTTGACTGTGAGAGCTGGTATCATATCCAAGCACAGAAGTGCTGGTGGGCTCTGACAAGGCCCCCACGATCCCTGTGAGGTTGCAGAACTTGCCCTGGACACGCAGGGGAAGTGCTGTCTCTGGTGGGAGTTGGGACAGAAAGGGTTCAGATCTGTGAATTGTCATGACTTGAAAGCTTTCTAGGGGACAGCTTGACTGAGGCTTTGCATGGCTGAAGAGTAGCAGGATGGGATGGCTGGAGCCAGCCCCAAGAGGGAAGTGGCAGAACTGTGACTGGGGTGGTTGGCTGGGCTCCCTGGGGACCTTGTGAGTAGACAGGTTTGTTGAGAGCAGGGTTTTGTGCCACCAGCTGCGGTGCCCGGCTTCGTGCTCAGCTTCTCCGCTCCCCTTAACACATCTCTCCTCTCTTCCAGCCCACAACCCTCCCCCAGGGCACCATCAACATGAACCAGTGCACAGATGTCGTGGATGGGGAGAGCAGGACAGGGCAGAGGTTCTCTCTGTGCATCCTGACCCCCGAGAAGGAACACTTCATCCGAGCTGAGAACAAAGAGATCATCAGTGGGTAAGTGGTGGGCCTGGGTGGAGGCCAGGCCCACCTTTCTTTAGTGTGCACTTTGGAACCGGGGCCCTGAACAAGCCAAATTCAGTGTTAAGTCTCTAAGTCGCGGGCTCAAGATTGCTTGCTGCACATCTGGGCTGGTGTACTCACTGCGGGAGAAGTTGGAAGGATTCAACTGGTGCTTTAGGTATGTTGGGAGCTGCTTGCTAAAGGATGATGGCACAGGTTGTCCTCAAGTCCCTCTTACCAGGAAACCTTTATCTCCTGCCACTTTTCATCCATTCCTCTTTGGCAGAGGCAGGTTTTCCTCTTCTTCTCCTCTCCCTTCCTCAGACCCCCATGACCCTCACATGCTCACAGCAGAGCAGAGGGCAGCGTGGCTCCCTGCAGCCGACTGACTTCCTGGCTTCAGGGACAGGATCGATATTCAGACCCTAAAGTTATGCTTGCAGTGTCTCCCCAGTGCTGTGGGGCCACCCCTCATAAGCATGCCCTGATCCCCACCATCTCACATGTACCAAACCCAGAGTGATGAAGCTGCTCTGGCTGTTCTTGACAGGTGTGTGTCCCACGTGCTTGGGGCTGGGGTTGGCCTGTGTCTGTGGGAGCAGGCGAGCAGGACTTTCTTGGAAACCGTAGAATGAGCACAGGGGACTCAGCATAGACACACATCCTGATGGTCACTAGTTGTTATTGAAAATCTTGGCCTTTGCACCAGTTCTTATTGTCTGCTGTTGATGCCTATCTCGTCCATTGACGTAAAACCACCAGGGTGTTTGTGAAGAGGAGAAACTCCAATTGCCCTGTGCAGTGTCCCTTAGTACTTTAGAAATGGACAGGTTTGGAGTGCGAGGGAGACCTGAGCAGTGACCTAGTCGGCTCGTGCTCCTCACAAGTGAGTCATAATTGTGGGTTCCAGCACCTAGGTGCATTTCATTTTCGGAGAACTTTGCCAGGATCCTTCAGCATCTATTTAAGGTGTGCCCTGGCTTTCCTCAGCCCTCCTTGTGCTGCTTAATTATCGCATGTTTTTTCTCTCCTGGTGCCAGGCCAGGAATGAGGGAGGATGCCTCCTGCCCTGCCCCTGTTCAAACGCTTGAGCCTCTCCTTGGCATTACCATCCTGGTCTGTTCGGCTTTCTGGGACAGGGTTTGTCTGGAATGTTTTCACGATACCACGCGTAATGGTCATGAGCCCTGCCATGTGCCACGGCTTCCCACGGAGCCTCCTGCTACTGTGTTGACGGCCCGCTATATGGATAGCTGAGTTTCTCCTTGCCTGCATGTCTGACATGGCAGCTTGTGCATTGCTTGCTCTTTGCATGGCTCCAACAGTGAAACTACCTTGGTTGGTTTCACTTGTTTCTAGCTGGGTCTTCTTTGCCCACCAGCTCTGAGCTCAAGGGCCTGATGTTTGTGGGATGCATTTAAAAGTATGGTGGCCCTTGAATTGGGTTTTGGTCTGAAAACATCACAAGGAGCTACCTAAAGAAAGTCACTGCAGTGGGAAGGTTTGGCAAACAGGCTTGCTCTCTCACTGCCTCGGCACTGTGCATTTGACAGCCTTTGCACTGCCCTTGCTGGTGTTCTCCCCTCTCCACGCCTGTCCCAAGTGGGTCAGTTCTTCATTGCTTCTTTGTGGTATCGCAGTCCATTGAGCTGCTTCCCAAGCTCCGCATGGAGATCTGACTTCTGCCAGAGTCCTGGCTGCTAGGACGTAGACCCAGCAAGCTGCTTTTAGTGCTAGGCCACTGACTACCTGCCATTTAGGAGCGAGCCGTAATTACTGAGTGACTGGAGACCTGGTGATCCAGGGGAACTAATTGATCCTCTGATTTCAGGGGGAATTCTCTTCTTTAAAGCAACTCTGAGATCTTGGGCCTGATCCTGTTGGCCAAGCAAGGCTTCCCTCCAGTGCCCCAGGCCTGGTCTCCAGAGAGCTGTCGCCTGGCCCGTGCTTCTTGCAGGCATTTGCTCTCTGTTTTTGGTTCTTGTTGCACCTGGGGCAAACCTCTGCCTGTGCTTGCGGGGAAGGAGTGTGGAAATGGTTTGGTGGATCATTTTTTGTCCCCTCCCTCCCCTCCCTCCCAGCAGAGCCACTGACCTCAGAGGAAAATAAAAATGATGGAGCTTGCTCGTTCCCAGGTCTGCTGCTGGAACTGTTGCCTAGCTACGCCCAAGGTTAGGCTGCTCAGGGGGGAGAAATGCACACACGGGATTTTCCTCCATCCTCAGGTGCGGGAGGCTGAACCAGAATCATTTCCCTGCCTCCCTGCTGTCCCCTGGTGGGCGAGGAGCAAAGGGAGCCTCGGGTTTCCCTCGTGGAGCAGCAAAGGCAAGGAAGAAAGGACACCTAGTCCGCATGGCGAGGGGCATGGAAGAACCGTGGCAAAGTACTCCTCGCCCCACAAATCCCAGCCCCTGGGGCTGTCCCCTCCTGCAGTTCTCTCCCCGAGGCAGAGGTCCCATCCTCCCCTTGCATTCCTCCTGCTCCGGTGGTCTCTGTTGCCACTAAGGCCCCTCATCCCAGCTGCCCGGTGACAGCATCCCCACCCCACAGCTTCTGCTGGTGCCCTCGGCTCGGGCCGAGAGCTCCTGTGGGTAGGGCCCTGCCTG
This sequence comes from Caiman crocodilus, assembly GCA_030014935.1. Classification (NCBI taxonomy): domain Eukaryota; kingdom Metazoa; phylum Chordata; order Crocodylia; family Alligatoridae; genus Caiman; species Caiman crocodilus. Next base: position 6,984,406 of record JAGPOW010002202.1, read on the forward strand.
GCTGGGTTCACCCACCCAAGCAGTCTGTTAGCAGAGCAAATGGATCCAGTTGGTTCTTATTGGTCCTGGGGGAAATCCTGACATTTCAAACCAGGTTTTCATTGAGAACTGGAACAGAAGGTCAAATAATAAAGGTCACTGCCCACCTAATTCCTCCTCCCCCCCCCAAAAAAAAAAAGAAAAGAAAAGAAAAAAAAGATGTTTTCAAGCTGGAGATGCTGGAAGAACAGATTCTGATGCTTTGCATCTAAGCGTCTTGCATCTAAGCGTCTTTGCATCTAAGCGTCTAAACATCTAATGGGGTGTTTCAAATCCCATGGTGTTTTCAGTCTCCAGATTTGACAGCTGTCATTGCAAGGGCATCTTCCCACGGAGGCTTTCAGAATGGTGCTTCCTGGCAGGGTGGCTTTCGTTGTGAAAAACGATTCACCCAGCCCTGCCTAATAACCAGAAGAGGGTGAAGAGCCTCCCTTTCGTATCCCTCCTCCATGCCCCATGGAGGTGTCTCTGCACTTGTTGGGTTCTGCCTGGGCTGGATGGTAGGATCAGCCTTCCAAGGACATTGTACTTGGGCCTTTTACAGGCTTACAGCTATTTCCCTATCTCTGTGGGTGTGCATCTTGCCACCAGCTGCCAGGGCTGGATCGCTGATCACACCTGGAATCTCTAGTTTATCTTGCGCTGTCTTGGTCTGTTGGACTGTAGCCTCCCTCATGTGCCAGAGTTGTCCTGACCTCTCCCAAAGCAGGAAGCTGAGGAGCCAAGTGCTGGGCTACAGCTGCTTGCTTTGCCTCTCTGGTGTGCCACCGTCATGGGGGTTCCCGCCAGCTGCAGAGCCAGGATGCTGAGGAGCCTGCCTGGAGCCCCTGTGTAAGTTTCCAGCCTTGGTGCCAGGCCTTGCCCCAGTGCGCTCCAGTCTTTGTTGCCCAACCCGCCTGCTCCCAGTTGGAGGAAGCAGCGGGCAGGGTTCTGCTCTAGGGACCAAATGGTGCGTTGGGCTGGAATTACAGTAGGATGGGGCATTGCTTTGATTTTTAAACCACATCAGGCCTTGTTTCCTGAGGTTGCTGTCTGGGTGCAGGATGGGGGATTGTCATTTGGGGAGACTTGGGGGTCTCTGCATGAAGCAGTACTGATGAGGCACTTGGGGAAAGTTGGCGGTCTTCCTTAGTTGGGGTGGTCAGCAGCCGGGTCCACGCTTAGGCAGCTATAACCTCCTCGTACTTGCCACCAGGTGCCAATGTTGCCATGGCTAGAAACCCCTGGGCTTTAGGTGCAGCTGCAGGAGTGAGTGTTGCCCCCTGTCGCATACCTGCAGCAGGCTTGTTTCCCCATTTTGTCTTTTTTTGTGCCCTTGAGATTTCCCCTGTGAATCCTACAGGAGTTGCTTTGGGAGCTGAACAGAGTAAGGGAACAAGCAGTTACCTCCAGGGACTGCTCAGACCTGTTCCACCAGCCTGGATCCAGTTTCTGGGTCTCTAGCACATGCTGGCTCTGCGGCAGCTCCTGCTTTTCCCTCTCTGCTGACATATGACTTCCCAGTCTGTAGCTGATTGACAGCATTACAGGCTCTCTCAGCGGGTTCTGCTCCTCTGACCCAGCCTTTCCCAAAACGTACAGCTGTGCCCTCGTCTCCTCCTGTGCTTGGCTTTTTCTGCTCTGTCATGCCCTGGAACGTTGCAAAACGGCCCTGTTTCTCCTTCCTCTTTCTTCCCCTGCACTGTGTGTCTTGGCTGGCTCCAAATCCCAGCTCAGCCTGCCATTCCCAAACCCTGCTCCGTTCGCTTCTGGGAATGCTGAGAGAGACGCACGCTGGATAGCAAGGTGGGGCTGATTTATTGCGCCTTGGCCCAGCATCTTACTTCGAAGCGTGGCATTTGCTTCTGACTGTGAACATTAATCATCCCAAAAAGTCACATTTGGTTCCAAGCCAGGGTAGTTTCATTTGCAATTGCAATGCGACATCAAGACTTCTCCCCCTTCACTTGGATTTGTTTTATGCTCATTGCATGCTTCTGGCATTTATTGCCTAACCATAACCCAGCTGATGTGGTCCTCCTAAACTATTACAACACCCGCTCCCAAGGAAAAAAAAAAGATACAGTGAACTGAAGCATGGAACATTTGAATCAGCCATTGTCATCCTGATTGAGCCTGAGTTAATTGAAATGTAAGAGCTGCTTATCAGGACATGGCAAGAGCCTGTAGAGAAATCCACAAAGCAAGTGATGCATGGCAAGTGCTGGGCTTTTTAAGACCGTTTCCTTTCTCAACTGTGCCTGTGGTTTTTGCAGTGAGGCCAAAGCTTCACTTGAAAAATGAGGACAGGACTCAGCAAACTTCATCCTGCCAATGATCTCAACACTGGTTGCTCTCAGAGTCGGCCCGGCTGGTGAGGTTCAGGGCTCGGTAGTTCAGAACTAGAAGCTGGGGGTGACAAACTGGGTTCTGGAATCCTTTTCTGCTGCACCTCCACGGTTTCTGAGTCAGTTTGTTCAGTACTGTTCTGTCCCTTTCTGCAGCTACCCCCTCTCCTCCAAGAGCTGTTCTTCCTCTTCAGGCCTGTGGTTCCTGACGACTGGGAAGATGAAGAATTTCTGGGTAGCATTTTGCTGTGCTGGCCCTAACCAGCTCTGCGAGGTTGAGAGTCTCTTTGTGCCAAGTTCCAGCTTGGAGGGAATTTTTATGGCCAAGTTATAAACCCCTGAAAATAGGGGTTAGTAATGGAAATGCTGACGCCACCCAAACTCCTAACAGCATGAGTTGTCTTGCTGGAAGGCAGCCGAGAGGTTTCTTGTAGTGCTATGTGGGTTCCAGGGAGGTGGCTGAATAAAGTGTCCACCTGGCTATCATGGTCAGACTTGCCGGTCAGACTTGCCAGTCAGACAGAAATGCATTATGTGCTTAATTCTTGTTGCTGCCTACCCTCACCACAGCTCCTTCTGTTTGTTTGCAGGTGGCTGGAAATGCTGATTGTCTATCCAAGGACAAACAAGCAGAATCAGAAGAAGAAGAGGAAGGTAGAGCCCCCAACTCCTCAGGTAACCCCAGGTGGTGATCCCCAGTAATTCACTGTGACCTGGAGACCTCTTCAGTGACAGGAGCCCACTAGGACTCAACCTAAGAGAGGGGATGATCTGTCTCGCCGCACTGGCTACTCTCTGCAAAGCAGGTTCAGGAAGATCCTCCTTGTTAGCCAAGTTGATGTGAAAACTGGGCTTGTGGCTGGAGTGCAGCTCTTCAGCATGCAGGGGGTTAACATGGTGATGTCAGGGTAGCTAGGATGGCGTGAATTAATTTCCAGATGTCACTTCCCAAGGTCATGTTCTGCTTCTCCGCCTGCTTTGAAGATGAATAGTCTTTATTAGCACTCATTAGCGTCACCCTAAATCTCTCTGGTAGCAGCCAGTGCTGCAGCAGCTGCATTTAAAACCCCTGGCTGCCCCCTACCCAGCTGGTATGGGAGATCTGGCTAAGGTCCTTTTTGTGGAGGGCAAGCTTCATTTGTCCCCAACCCCCTTATACCTTCAGGTGTGGTCCTTTCTGTGCAAGCTGTGCATGCTGCTGGGGTTGGTTATGGTGGGTTTGTACATCTAGGAAGGGTTTTACAGCTAAGAACAAAGTTGGATTTAGGTGTGTAACAGTGTGCATGTGTGTATGTACTGGGAAGCTTGCCGCTTCCCCAGCTGCTGTCTCCCATCCCCAGCACAAATGGCATCAAATCCAGAACACATGCTCAACAGCTGATTTATAAAGCCTCAGACAGTTTCCTCCTGGGCCTGGGGGTGTGTGGGCATGGCGTGGAGGGAGGCTGGGAAGATGAGGAAGAGATCCCAGCCGTTCGCAGGCCTCTCAGGCAGAAACAGCCCAGGAAGGAATTCCTCAGGGCTCCAGTTACCCTGAATGAGATGACCCCTGAGATAATGAGAATTAAAGGAAAATAATAAAGGCCTGGGCTGAGCTGGGAGCTTTGGGGGCTGGAGCTGAGCTCTCCAGGGACCCAGCGACGGCTTTGCACTCACTTTGACTATAAATGGTAAAAGCTGGGGCCGGCTGTGACTCACTCCTTCCTGCTAGTCTCCAACATGGACGGAGTGGGGGAGAATCCCACAGATCTGGAATCTGACCCCATGGCTGGGCTAGTCTCTGCCTGGGTCTGAGAATGGCCTTGTCCCTGGCTTGCCTTGACAAGTATGTGAGTATGTCCTGCCACTGGCCTGGCTGAGTGGGACCAGCTGCGGGAACTCACCCAGCAGATCCGCATGCCTACCCAGGGGCTTCTGAGAGCTAGGCAGGGGGTAGGTTGGAAGATAGGCCCAGTCCCTTTCCCCTTTCTGGGGTACGGTTGTCCTTCAGGTCCTTCTACATAAAGGCTATAGGATGTCCACATGGATAGGGCCAGGGCTGGCTCTGTGTAGTGGGAAAGAGCAAAGCTTTTAACTCCCACCGTGATGTGTACAGGGTGGGAGAAAAGATGGGGAAGAAGCTTGCTCTTTTCTTTATATTAACTCTAGCCTGGACGCCCCCTCGGCCTCCAGCCCCCTAGAGTAGTGGTTTTCAACTTTTTTGGATTCAAGGCACGCCCCCCGCATTGGACTCACTGCACCCCTCTATAATGTCTGTGAATTGAATGGCACCCCATTTAACAATAAATGTACATATTACAATATTTACCTATCGCCCCAGGGGCTGGGCTTCAGGGCTGGGGGTCATCTAGGCAGGGACAAGACTGAGCCTGGCTTATCTGCTTGTCTCCTTATGTCTTGGGGTACCCTTCAAAGGATCTGGCAGCACCCTGGTTGAGAGTGGCTGCCCAAGGTGCTCTCACTCATGACACTAGGTCTTCTTGGCTCCCCCTTAGAGCATGGAGACAGCTTGGACTTGGCCAAGGGAAGCCCCTTGAGAAAACATGTCCCTCGGCACCATGGCTTGGCATTGCTGTGACACCTGCACTGCTGTGGGAGCTTTTAGCTCCATCACAGGGGCCAGCTGAGCTCAGAACCCCCCTTGCCATGACCCCAGCTTCTCTGTGCAGGGACTTGGCATGTCAGAGCAAGAGCTGCAGGCTGGGAGCTCCCCGCACACGTGCACGGGGAGGAGTGGAAATGTTACACGGCAATAAACACAGCCCCTGAAGCTTTGAGGGGGGAAGGGGAGAATGCAGCCAGAAAAACATCGTTTTGGGTTACGTTTCATTGCCATGGCAACCTCTTGGAAACCTTACAGAATCCAAGCTCCTGAGCACCAAATAAGGTAAGCGGCTGTGAGGAGACTGCATGCTGCCCGGCGGAGGCGACGTGGCGACACCCGCTCCTGGAGCGCCGTGCCAGGCTGCCCAGGTGTCACAGAGGACAGGCTGGGTGCTGAGCAGGGAGTGCCCCTTCCCCAGTGTGTGGTGCAAGCTCAGGGCTTCCAAGGGGGTAAAAGAGACCAGGCTAATGCTACCCTTGGCCGTGGCTGTGTGGCAGAGAGTGGGCAGCAGGGTCAGGGTGCAGCGCTGGGCTGTGCTCCCTGATGGGGCTAGGTCCGTGCTTTGGAGGATGCTGCGGCTGGCTCTGCACTTTGGCGAGAGCTTGTGGCAGACACGCACATGCTTTTTATTTGTGTCCCAGCCTCTGCTCCCTGGCTGCTCTCCGATTCTCCACCCCGGCTCCCTCACCCCTGGAAACTCATGGCTCTCACCATTGCTTTTTGCTTGCTGGTCTCTTCTTCTTGGCCCTGATTTTGCAGCTAGTGATGTGTCATGGCTTCATGTCTTTCCAGCACCTCCGATCCCATCCATCCACTCCCCAGGGGTCTCTGTGACCCAAGAGCAACCTTCTGGTCTTGCTGTTATCCTTGGCCTCTTCTCCTTTGGGGCTTCCGTCTACAACCCTCCTCCCTTCCCCCACCTCTATCACTGCTCTCAGCCCCTGCCTCCCTCCCTTGAGGGTGGCAAGACTGGGCTGGGGTATTTCTGACCACTGCTGTGCTGCTGCCTAGTGTGATATGGGGTTTGTACCCGAAAGCTCGCAAAGAAGAATTTTTCCAACTGTTTTAGTTGGTCTAATAAGATATCAGATTTATCTAAAGAACCTCATCTGCATATGGTAATGCCTGCTTCCATCCTGTCCTGTCACATAAGGGGAGCACTGGGTGTGTGTGGATGGGCTAATTGAGGGGCAGAGGGGTGAGTTTGCTTGTGCTCGGGTCCTGATGTGGATGAGGCTGATGGGCCTCCGAGCTGGCCCCTGGCAGTGGCTTGTTGACATGTTGGATTTAATGAGGGACAGTACCAGAGCACCCACGAGTGCTGCAGGGACTTGGGTGTCTGGGGGTCAGTTCTCTGCCACAGCTTTTTTGGGTGATCCTGGGCAAGTTACCTGCATGATGGATAAAGTCATCAATGGGGCCACTTCACTGAATTAGATTGGGCCTGTCTGGCAGAGCTGGTCATACAGCAGCATCTCTGTTTGCTCATGTGCTGGGGTGAAGGAGGCACGTGTAGGGTGAAGCAAGTGGTGTTTCCACCCTGTCTCTTAGAAACTGCTGAGCCGAAGCCATGGCACCTGCCTTGCCTGTTGAACCAAGTTGTTCAGTAACAGAACGGGGATGCCAGCGCCCAGATTCTTTCCTTTTTTTTTCTCCCTCATGCAATGCTGGCTGGCAGTGGGACAGCCGGGCCTTTCAGAGTGGCTAGGCCCTGTGTGTGGCCCTGTCTCACTGCTGCTGTTTTCCGCCCCACCAGCCTTGCTACAATCGCCAGGGAAAAAGCTGGTGTGCTGCCAAAAGATAAAAGGGCTGGCTAGGTGGAAGGAGGGTGGTGGCTTGTTTTTAGCCTCCAAGAGAGTTTTAGGAATGGAAAGGATGGGGGGAGCAAAGCTGTGCAGTAGAGAAATTCAGACAGCAGCAGAGGCCTGCCTGGAGTGACCGGGTGGCTCTGGCTTGGGTGGCTTAGGTGGGACAGAGGGGCTGAGCCTTCCCCATGGAGCAGTTGACCCAGGTGAGGGTGGTGTGTTTGACTGGAACTGTGTAATGGTAGATTGGGGCATGTGGGTGGCATTGGGGCCAGAGCACGGAGGGGCCTGCCTGAGAGGTGAGGCATCTAGGAACAGGGTTGGGGAGGGAAGGGGAGAAGTGGGGTGCCCTTTTTTTCAGCTAAGCTTCCTTGGTCCTAATGGTCCATCAGAAAATGATGCTCCTAGAGGCTGTGTGTTCTCCCATGGGAATATAGGGAGCGCAGGAATTGGCAGATTGGGTTAGACCTCAAGTCTTTGTAGCCCGCTGGCCTCACCAGATGTTTCTGGGGACTGGCGTTGAAAGCCCCAGGCTGCAGGAGACCAGCGACGTGTACCTGTGAGCTGACCCTGCACGCAGCCTCTCTGACTTACTCCATGAAGAAGCAGCACAGGCCCAAATTTCAGCGAGGTGCCACCTGCTATTTTTAAGCTATGTAGTTGTGCCTCCTGGCAAGCTGCCTTCATTGCGTCTGTGCTGGGCCCCACCAGCCCTGGAAGTGTTGGGGTCCCCATAAAATGTAAAACAGACGGAGCCATTTGCTCTACGCTTGATCACTAGACCATCCAAGAGAAAGCTCAAAGGCAGGAAACGGAGCACTTTCACTCCCCACCCGCCTCTGCACAATCAGGAGCTGGCCAGGAGGGCAGGAAACGCCACGCGTATCTGTCTGCGCAGAGATTTCATTCCCTGCAGAAAGGCTTCGGCATAATAGTGCTAGACACGAGCACAGGCCTTTTATCTTTACCGTCGCACTCTCCCCATTGCCTCTTCCTGCTTCCCGTCACCTGCCCAACTTGTGTCAAGGGAGCTGAAACTACAAAAGAGCCGTGGCTTCCCATCCTTCCTGTCTCTCTTCCCCCGCCCCGAAGCTGGCTGGAAATGAACTGATCCCAACCTCATGCTCCAGCCACGTAGCACCAGAGTGGTCGGTGGCTCTGGACACCGTGCCAGAAGTCTGTCACCACGGACTCGATGCAGCTTATCAAAGGAGGGAGGGGACTAAGCGTAACCAGAAGAAGAACTTTACAAAAGGGAAGGGAAAGAAAACTCTTTGAAATGGCTTCTGTTGCACTTGGCTGCTTTTCAGGCCTCTCTTCTGTAAGGAAACGAGCCTTTAAAAGTAAATATGCCCCTAATCCGACACAGTGTCATTTGTGAAGGAGCTCAGGGAGGATTGGACAGCTGCAAGCGCTTGCATGTTATCTGCACACATTTCTAGGTGGCTTTTCTGCTCCTCCCCAGAAGAGTCTGGGACCCTGGGTCAAGCCTTGGGGCTGCATAGCTGCGTGTTAGCCTTCCCATGTCGCCCTCCTACTCCCCGGCTAGTTGGGACTAGACTGTGCAGCAGGAAGTTCCTACACTAGTGGTGTAGATCCCTGCTGGGAAATTCTGCAGTTTCCTTTTTTAATTTCTCATCAGTTCATCTGTATTCTTAAAAATGTTACATCATTTCTCTGTCCGTGTCACCTCAGAAAAAAATCATTATTGCAGGGGTCACTGAAGGGCACTGTTTCAGTGCTTTTTCTCAGCTTGCGAACAGATTTTTAGCTTAGGGAAGAAGTGGGCACTTTTTTAATGAGTCTTTTTGGCGGGGCCTGTTTTTTGGCCTTGATCTCCCACTGGAGTCAGCTGCTGGTGCTGTGTTTCTCTGTAGAAACCAGGACAGTAATATTTAGCCAAGATCCTTGAAAGAAAGGATTGGCCTCCACGCTGTTTGTTACCACCTCTGTTCCAAGACTGGTGTATACATGTGCAGCTTGGATGTAGACTACACCTAGACACCGCGATGCTGATGTGGCTCCAGTAGAACGCTGACCCTGCGGTGTCCTGACATCTGCTCCCACTTGGTAGAGAGGCAACTAATATTTGAATGACAAAAGAGAGGGAAAGGAACCGTTTGGACCGTCTTGCTTACACGGTGCTGCTTGGCACACTTCCATGCCTTCTGTGTGTATTTTTACATACACAAGTATGTAGATCGTCTAGATTTTCAGAGAGGACAAGTAACTTTGGGTTTCCCCAAAAAAATCTGATCTTCAGGAGATCTTGAGCACTCACTTTCCCAGTGCTGTTCCTCTTCAAAGTGTTTCATGGTAGATGTCCAAATCTGGAGGGCGTTGCTGGTCAGCTCTTGAGAGTTTAAGGAGGTGCGGGGACGGGGGGGTACAAAGGGGGAGAGCGGAAGTCACCAGATGCTCTAAAACTGTTACAGTATCTAAGGGCTTGAGCCGCCACATCCTTCTGGGGCTAGTTCTTAAAACCCTGAAGTGTCCCATGAGCTCAGTGGGTTCGGTCCCAGCAGTGAGCGTGTGCCCGGTGGGAAGCATGTTTACATGATGCTTGCCATAGTCATTCAAATTTGCCTTGCTTTCTCTGCAGCGTGTTGAACAGTGGAGAGGCTGGGAGGGGTTCACAATTTGCAGAGAATATTTCGTGTCGGCTTTGTCATTCATTGCTTGGCTGTTCTTTGTACTCGGTGGCTTTCAGGGAAATTGTTAATGCAGAAACACTACATGAGAAGAAAAAATTGTAGTTAATAGATCACGGCTTTTTACCAGTTGTGACGGTCTCAGTCCCTTTGCACATGCGAATCTGCTAACCTGTACTTCCTTTGTCCCAAAGAAATCAACAGGCTCAGCTTCCTGTAGCAAGGTTCACCTGCAAAATAGCAGTTCTGGCTGCCTTGCAACAGCAGTCGATTTAAAGATGCATTCAAAATAACTTTTTTCTTTAAAATATTTGTAGCTCAGTAAATCTGTCCTTTGAAAGTCAAGGTCCTCTCACATAGTAAGGCTCTATGGTGCATTGTTGTTGTTTCTGTAGGGCTTGGAAAGCACTTCAATCAAAGAACTGATGCTCCTGTTGAAATACAGCGGAATGAATTTTCTCTCTCATGCAGTGTTTTCTGGCTTTATATTTTCAGCTTATCCTCAAAATGTTCAGAGTGAAGAGACTGTGTTGATCTGCTGGCAGGTGAAAGCAAAAGAGAGAGGCCTGAGGCCATGCAGGGTTGTTAAAGGCAGCAGCGATGTGAAAGTCAGGCTGTCGGAGGTGGCAGTCCTGCAATGAGAGCGTGCACGTGGACGGGGAAGATTGGTATATCAGGTTCATGGCGTATCCCCTGCCAGGAGCGCATTGGAGAGGTAGCAATGTTGGCTTCAAACCTGAGGGGTGTGAGGGTGAGAGCAGACTCCCGTTACGGCAGTGTTAGATCTGCACTGTCCAATGTTGGCCAGAGATGGGAAGCTGAGGAAAGGATTGCGGGAGATGAGAAAGAGGAGCAGAAATCTTCAAAGGCAAAAAAGAAAGAGAATGTTTGGATCCCTCCGGCAAATGGCGGGAGACCGTGCAGGTCTAGGGTGTCCTGCAGATACCTGCTCGTCTCCAGCTGACACACCTGCTGATTGAACTGTTGACGGCCCGTGTGTGCTGAAGTCAGTGGATAGCCTCACCCGTATCAATGGTGCTTGCGTGGGTCAGTGGGAAGGGTGGGTGCCCAGTTTAGCCTCTCTCCAAGTGCTACCAGCTTCGTCTTTTTATAACAACTCTTTGTCCAAACTGGGGAGCCTTGTAGCAGGAGCCAGTGGGGGTGAGCTAGGCTTGTTTCTACCTGGGCAAATGGGTCAGCCCACAAGGCAAACCTTGCTGAAATACAACCCTTCATACCCCAGGAGACCCAAAGTGCTTTCTCAGAGGAGTTTCATCTTAGCAAGACATTGTCCTATACAGTGTCTTGGCTCATCTATGTCCCCTGTTGACTGGGCGGGTGAGGGCTGCCCAGCTCAGCAGGCGCCCCTCTGACAGATGAGAGCTCCCACCCTTTGCTACGCGGCTCAAGATCCAGGGCCTGGTTGGGCATCAGAGCCTGCCTGCTGTGGCCAGGGCTGCCATTTCTCTTGAGTGGTTACACGGTCTTGTGAAACTCTGCTCTGAAGTCTTGGTCAGAACAGAAGAATGTGCAGCCTGATGCGACAGCCAAATTCAGGCTGCCTCAGTGATCCTGGTGGATCTTGGTGATCGTTGTCTCAGTTGATCCTTCTAGCGTTAGGAGGATGAGAGGGCGTTCCACGGAAGGGGATAAGGATTGATGTGCAGCCTTCTTAGAAATGAGGATGCCTCCCAGTAAATGTTGAGGGAAGGGAGTCAAAGTACGGGGCCCACATGCTAGGAAATACCTGTGATGAGAGATTCACAAATCCCCTTCCACCCCCAGGATCTTGCTTGCATTTCTAGGGTTCATTGTGTTAGCTGGGATCCCCTGGGAAGAAGGGGAAGGAGAAGCCCTGGGGAGCGGGGTGGTCCTCTAATGTTTGTAGTTATAAGTCTCCTGTCGGTCTGTGGGGGAGAGGCCGGGATGCTCCATCGGGACAGTCCCGATAACACTGATCTTTCCGTGAGTTCTGATGTAGGTCAACGTTTAAAGGAATGTCCTGGGTCTCGGTCACTTCTTGAGGAAACCAGTCTCCCTAAATGCCCTTTCGACACCGTCTCTACATAACCACCCCGCTACACTCGTTGCTGTGATTTCGGAGCACGTCACACACCCCAGACTTAGAAACCCCTGCCCGGGGGTGGAGGCAGGGCTGGCAGCCTGAGGTGTGGGTCAGGATGGGATGCACCAGCGGGGCAGAGGGGGAAGCTCCCCCAGAACAACTGCGAGCACAGGCTGCAAACGGACAGAAAAGCAGCGAAGCGTTCCCGTTGTGCAGCCTCCTGTCCGCAGAACTGGGAGGGGCTGTTCCGATTTGAAAAAAAACCCGGCCCCAAGTTGTGGCTCCGTCCGTCTGTGCCTCCATCTTCTCAGGGCTCGGAGGTTTCCTTCGTGTGCGAGCTGAGCTTGCCTCTGCCCTGATCGTCCCTCCAGCTGGGCGAATGGGAAACATGCGTGCTCTGTCTTCACATCCTTCCCCCGTGGGAGAAGGCTACTGGGCAGTTCCTTTCCTGTTGCAAGAATGGCCCGAAGCCCTGAATTAGCCTGTGTCACTGGCAGCTGAGCTGGTACCTGCCACTATTCAAAGCCTATAAATAAGTTAGATTAGGGGAGGAACATACTGATCCATTCTAAGTGCTGCTAGATCCATGTCTAAACACCGCTGGGCCTCGGAGCTGTGTGGGGGATGGACGTCGGGGAGGGCAAACCTGCTTTGTGTGCCCCCATGTAAGGCCGTGCCTACAGGCAAGCAGCGTTGGTGGGTGCGTGGCTCTTGCTGGGACATGGCATGTATCCTAATCCTCAGTATTTTCTGGTTCTTTTTAGGAGCCAGGTCCTGCCAAGATGGCCGTGACCAGCAGCAACATCCCCAGTGCTGAGAAGGTCCCTGCCACCAAGTCTACATTGTGGCAGGAGGAGATGAGGGGCAAAGACCAAGCAGATGGGAGCAGTAGCCTCAGCCCGGTCCAGAGCCCTGTACAGAACCAGGCCGCGCCTGCTGGCTCCCTGAAGGAACCTGTGCTGGAAAGCAAAGAAGGTGAGGCTGAGAGGGACGGGTGCCAGTGCTGTTCTGGCCGCGTTTCTTCCTGGCTTTGGGGGTGTTTTCCACTTCACCCCGAAGCTGTGTTGTCTCGTGACTAGAACAGGGGCCTAGAAAAACGGCCTCTTTTCCTTGTCTTCACTCATGTTTAGAAATACTGCGATTTTAGCAGTATTTAGCTCTTCTGAGCCTCAGTTCTGCTCCCTGAGCGGTCTCCAGTGCTTGCATTGGTCTGCTCAGAGGTTCCTGTGCCTTACTTTACCCTTCCTGGAGATGGATCCCTCGCTGGGCTGCTGTGGAGCTCAGCATTTGCAAACAGCTTAGCTGTCCTCTGAGGGAAGGTGCTTTCTTTCAGTACGATTGTTATTAATAGCACAGCCACCCCAAGGACCTTATTTATTCACATACTTCATTTGCTTTTTTCCTCAAAAATCAGCGAGTGAAAACTGGGGCACATCTTGCATGAGGAAAGTTTAACCCTATTTGGTTAAAAGGGAAAGTGTATTTTTCCCCTTTATCCTGCCTTCCTGGAACAAGGTGCTTGTGTGCTATAAGTACAGTATTTCTGCCACTGGAAAGTTTTTCTTTACACCTGTTCTCTTTTACTATCAATTTATTAATTGCCTTGCCTGGCCAGGGGTGGCTGCATTGGACCTTGCTCCATTGCTCGGCTTGAATGTTCACCTTCTCCAGAGCAATGCATGCAAGTAGCAATGGTTTCTTGGGGTTTTAATTCTTTTTTTAATGATTTTTTTTTTTTTTATGAGCTGGGTTGGATACCTGGCTACCTGCTCACACCTGAGAACCTGGGACTGAAATGGAGAAGCAGGAAAGGATCTGCCTCGGTGGTGTTGAGAGAGGCCCAGGTGTAGATGGGCGCTCAGGGCAGCAAGGAGGGACCTGAGCGAAGCACAGAAGACCCCTTTGTCCACAGTTGTGAAATGGGCACAGGTTCCCTTCTCTGGGGACATTTTTAATCTTCTGTGGTGCGAATGGCACAGACAGTCTCATGCCAACTGACAGGATGTGGGAGAGGCAGTGTTCTTCTCCCAGCTGGCATGGAGAGGGTAGGCCTGGAAACAACAGGATGAAGTGATGAGAAGAGAAAACCCTGGATAAGGGACTGGAAACTGTTGTAGGCAAGAGCCTTGCCCTGGCAGGGAGATGGACAGGATGACCTCACTAGGCTTTTTTCTTCCTTCAGAATTGGATCAGGGAGCGAAGGAGAATTTTTTCCTCTTTGTAATTCAAAGCATTGCCAACCCCCTCCCAGCTGGCCCCTGGAGGGTACTACTAGGCACAGGCTGCCCTGGGCTGTGTCCTTCATATTGCCAAGCCCTGGAGCTCTGTTTCCTTATCCTGTCCCTATAAGAGGGCAGCTGTTTACATTTTGTCTCCTCCGACTAATGCGTGGAAGGCGCCCGCATCTGCTGCATTGTTCGAAATGAAACAATAGGGGCTGGGGCTTTCTTCCTGCTCCGCGTTTCTGTGTTCCCCTTGGACAAGTCACGGGGGAGGGCTGAAAAGCCGAGTCTGTTTCCTTTGTCTCCATGATCTAAGTGGTGATCTAAAAGGATTGCTTTTCTCCTCTCTCCCTTGGGATTAGCTAATGGAATAGGACTGCTCCCTTTGCGCCCTTGCTCTGAATTAGCAGGAGCTTTGTTTCGGATGAATCGATTGGGTTTTGGCTTGCGTGTTTTAGGACATGGCCACAGGATTGAAGTGGGTGTAGGCGTCTGCGTGCGTTTGTGAGGCAGCTTGCCTGATGGCGCGTTGTGTTGGGTTTCCTTGTTCTCAGCTGCCTCAATTTTTTTTCCATGAAGCAAATGTATGTATGTATGTATGTATGTACGTATGTATAAAATAATAGTAATAGTATGGGAATGAAAAATGTGTCTTAAACACTGCTCCCACTGCGCATACGTGCACACACGACATGCTGAGTTGTGCTTGCTGGTGTTTGAAGAAGATAAAACAATGAAGCATCCAGCTGATGACCTTCAGATCTGGATGGGAAGGTCATGGCTGGGTGGAGAGCACTTGTATTGTCCACCTGCATTTCACCATCCCCTCCCCATCCTCCCCGTGGCAGGTCTGTGCCTGGAATAAAACCCAGTTTTTCTGTGTCCTAAACTTCCACATGGAGAGTCTCTTACAGGTCACTCATTTGGGGAGCTAGACCCTGGTCATGTTCAGGGATTCAGGCTAGAGTCTCCACCTCCCTGAAATCAATCCCACACGTGCAGGGCATGGTGCCAGTGCAAATGCAAAATGGGCATCGCTCCATGTGACTTGGTTGGCCAAAGTGTTAGGGAAATGTCAGTCTGAAGGGTTCCCTGTCCCTAGCCCCCTTGGCTGTGCTGGCATGTTGGTTGGAGGTCACCTTCAGGCTCCAGTAAAATCATGCAGACACAAGTTGTCCACCTCACTTAAGGGGAAGGCACCTGTGCTGGAATTACAGCAGGGCCATGATCCCCTCCCCAACCTTCCAGTGTTCCTGAGGGGGAGCTAGTAGTGGGTCCAAGCTTCCTTTAGCTATTAACGCACCTTCCAATCTCCTGGCCCCCTCACTTTGCTGGAATAAGACCCTGTGAAAATAGATTGCACTTGAGACTAGTGCCTGCACTACTGTGAGCTGGCTGGGCATCAGGTCTTCCTTCTAACATCCTCAGACCCAGCCTGACTCTTGCACGTCTTCAGGAAACCCCCTCCCATCTTCTGTTGCTGTGTCTTTCCTGCACAGGCAGGAGCATGGTGCTGTGGACACCAGGGAATGAGGGAAGACTCTCTGGGTCCTTTTGCAGCCTGGCTGCTCCTGAGCAGATCCTGAGTGCTTGTTGGGCTGTGGTAGCATCCTGCTAACTGTTTTCCTGCCTGTTGGGGAAGGTTTCTCAGGCTGTCCCTCCCTATTTGAGTCTTCATGTCTGTTGCAGTTTCGTGGCATCCCGAGCAGCAAGGCTTTTCAAAGCCTGAGCAGTGATGTGCTGGAGTGTGGTGGATCTCGGGCAACCTCCTATCAGATCTCACCTTCATAGAAAAACCTCTGGCATGAGCTAGGACAAGAGCTGAGGCTTACAGAAACCCAGCTTCCCTCCAGTCAGGTGGGGTCTCTAGCCAGTATCATGCCTGGCTTGCTGTGCTGTTAGTCCCTGCCCTGTCCCATTCTGCGCAACCAAGGCAGGTTCTATGTTATAGCTGCCTTTTACACAAATAAAGAGGAGCAGAAATGGGGTTTGGACCACATGGAGTGACCTCCTCTCCATCCCCTTTTCTGCCTTCTCAGACGAGAGCTCCATGAACGGTGACCGACTGGACTGTGGCCGGAAGGCGCGTGTAGAGAGCGGTTATTTCTCCTTGGAGAAGACTAAGCAAGACTCAAAGTTGGAAGAACAGCAGCTGCTGCCTCCGCCATCCCCTCCCAGCCCCAGCACCCCAAACAACAGGTACAGTTATCCCAAATCGCCTTCCCAGGAGCACGCCCGCCCCTTTCCTTCCCCAGGTACCCGATCAGGCAGTCGAATGGTTAACAGCTACTCCCTGAACTCCCTGGACTCGAAGAGCACTTGCCTCACGCACAAGGACGTCAGCAGCCGAGACGGGGGACAGGGAGCAGACAAGTCGGGGCGCTCCCTTTCTTTTAAAGCCAGCCGGCAGTACGCCACCCTGGCCGACGTCCCCAAGGCCATTCGGATCAGTAACCGTGAGGCCTTCCAGGTGGAGAGAAAACGGCTGGAACGGAGGACTCGGGCCCGCAGCCCCGGCAGGGAGGAGGTGGCCCGGCTCTTTGGCAATGAGCGGAGGTAAGGCACCAGGCGCTGACCTACTTTTAACTTTTGCTTGACCAGGATCCGGTCCGTGAGTGACTGCTGGAACTGATATCAGTGTTGTTCCCCCATGGGCAACAAGGCCAAAACCTGCATAGGTGTGTCCATCGCTGCAGGCAGCCTGCGAGTGAATGGGAATTCAGAGAAGAGCCCTGCCACCCTGGGCAGGAGGGCAAGGTTGCCCAGGCCTCACGGCTCTCCTGGGTCACCCAACCTCAGTTGGAGGCTTTACTGAGGACACTCCCAGCTGCTTGAAGCAGGGACTCAGGGTTGGGCCAGGGCAGAGGCGCCTCTTAAATTTGTAGCCAAGTCGTCTTTCTGGGCCTGCCACTGCTTTCCAGTTTCCCTTTGCTCTCTGCTTTCCTGCAGGGGAGGTTGCTCCTACTGCAGCTCGGAGGTGGGCTGGTGCAGGGACACTGGTCTATGCCAGTCAGTTAATGGATTCCCCATTGGTGCCAACACAGATGTGTTCACACCTGGCAGACCCCAGGTCTGGGCAGTCTGTCCTGGGGGTGGTGGCTGCTGCAGACCAAGGGGATAAACGAGCTGCCACAGGATGTTGTATAGTCGTATTGCCAGCGCTGCCTCCTGCCTCCGCCCTGGACCAGTGTGCAGTGGCAGCTGGCAGCATTAATTAGG
This sequence comes from Caiman crocodilus, assembly GCA_030014935.1. Taxonomy (NCBI): domain Eukaryota; kingdom Metazoa; phylum Chordata; order Crocodylia; family Alligatoridae; genus Caiman; species Caiman crocodilus. The sequence goes on from JAGPOW010002202.1 coordinate 7,001,339, forward strand.
CTATTTTGCTAAATGGTGTTGGGGGTTGCATGTGTTACACAACAGTTTAATGAGCTGAGAGGTTTCAAAATGTCACGTCATTAATTGTGGAGAGAGGAGCATGCTGCAGAGGCAGCCGGGAGCGATGCACAGAACAGCGCGGCAGGGGAGGCTTGCCCTGGGGGTGTGAGAGAGAGTGCTAATAGCATGCTCCCGTCTTTTCCTGGGGGCAGGAGGCTAGCTGTAGCCAGCCCTGGAAGAGCTCTGTTTGTGTGCTGAGGACCATAAAGTAACCCCAGAAACCCAGGCATTGAGTTAAGTCAGTCCATTTAGCACCCCCTTATGTGGCCATGGGTGTGGGGGCTTCAGCACCATGTCAGCCAGTGCTCACCGGTGGCTTTCTTTCACCCTGGGAGGACTCCTCCAGCCAGCTCTCCTGCCTCCCACAACACAAGCATGGCCTGCAAAGCCCAGCTGCAGCTATTTCATGAGTGACTCGGCCTCGCACTAGTGCTTATTCTGCTTGGCTTAGCTCTGCAGGAACCGCATGCACCTCTAACCTGTGCTCTGGAGGGCAGCGTAGCAGTTTGGGGCAAGGGAGCGGAGGGAGGATGGACCTGTGCTACAGTTCCTTGGCCCTCTCCTCTGCCCTTCCCTGTGTTGAGTGAGAAGGACGCCATGTTCCTAACACTTTGGCTGGAGAAAGGGTTGCAATTCCCGCTTCAGAAACTGCGCCTATAACCTCTTGGCTAGAAGCTGGCCTGCTGAGGCTCAGAGGTGTCCTGGCAGCTAATCTCTCTCGAGGTAGAGGCTCATGTTTTCTTCTAGAGCTGAACCACTGGAGTGCCAGCCCCAGGTTGTGATTGCGCAGCCGAAAACTAGCATATTGGGGGGGGGAAGGAAGTGTGCTTCTGAACAGGCTCCTTGGTGCTCTGGGTGCACAGGTCGGTGTGGGGGGAGATGAAAGGAGCAGGGGAAGAGCTGGCTAGAAAGTGACTCCTGGTGAGTGAGGCTGCATGCAGACCACCGGTGCCAGGGTGATGGAGGATTTCTGAGCTACTGCCAGACATTGTCCTTTTAATTCCCCACCCCCCATTCCCACATGGCAGGTGCTTTCCCATTTCCCCTGGCCCCTTTGTTTCCCAGGCTCCCGAAGCTATCAGACCGCCACAGGAGATGGGATTTTATTGAATCCGCCTCGGTGAAAACTCCCCTCTGTTATGTCTAGCCAGCTTATTGCCTTTATCTACAGTGATTTGGCTCTGCCTAGGGAGCGGGGGCAGATGAATGCTTTCTGTGCTTGGCTGCTAATGGTCTCTTAAATATATATATATATATATATATATATATATATATCTATATATGTATA
>JAGPOW010002202.1:7002786-7017558 GCA_030014935.1 Caiman crocodilus
TCAATTATATATATATATATATATATATATATATATATATATATATGTATCCTTTATTAAACTCCCTGGGATCCCACCAGCATAGTGTGAGCACAGAGCGGGGCTTTGGGGTTGATTTCTGAGGTTGCAGCAAAGAGGCTTGAATGGAAATGAGCCTTTTGCAGTGTCGCTCCCTGTATCGCAGGATACCTGTCGTAGTTGCTTTGCCATGAGCACAGGCAGTGAGCGTTGTCCCTTGCTCACCAGGGTCTCTGACTGCCCTCCCCTCCAGCCTCTGTACGGCTCCATTTCCCTTTCCTTCCTGCAGTCAGGGCTGCAAAAGGGGTAGGAAGAAGGGAACAGTCAGAGCCGACTGGTATAAGTGCTGGAAACGATGCCCCCTCCATCTTTGCTTGGCCTGAGATTTTAAACGGATGCTCCCTCCAGACAGCTGAGCCCCAAAACTGTTGGCTCTAAACAGTTTCACAGGCCCTCCTGTGCTTTGCCAGGAGAGTAGGTGGCATGTTCACCGAGGGTTGGGGTAGACGAAGGACGTGGCATGTTGAGTGCTCTTTTCCACCAGCATGTGCGAAACTGGGCATGTGCAAAACATGTTCGGTCTAAACAAAGAGCACTGGTGCTCAGGGACCAGATCTTTAAAAAGGATCCTCCAAATTAGTGACTCAACAGAAGGGTAGCACCACATAATGTGGACCACCGTCCATCTGTGATGATGCCCCAGCACTGCGGGAGAATGGGAGGCAGTCCTTTTCCCCCAAGCAAAACTCCAGGGCTAGTCACCCTCTGGGGTGCTTTTGCAGGCTGTGGGGAGGGAAGAGCCACTTGGTCATCTGGAGGAAGGTCCCTTCTGGCTGTGGGAGGGCAAGCGGAAAGCAAGAGCGTGGAAAGCGGTGGGGATGGGAGGGCCTGGGTCTGAAGGGGTCGGGTACAGGGCAGAGGAGTTGAGCTTGGCCCTCTTTGTCAGACCGTACAGTGGGTTATCAGTCAAGGCGTGTGGGCTGCAGTGGTTGGGATTCACTCCTTTACCCCTTACCTGTGAACTGGGCCAGGTGGGGAGGAGGTGGGCGGTGCGGTTGGAGAAGTGCTTGCCAGGGGGACCTCCATGTTCTGAACACTCAGGTGGATTTGGGATTGCAAGAGGGCTGGTGCAGCACAGTGCCAGAGAATTAACATTTCCCACCGCTTGGCTCGGCTCGACTTAGCTTCTCCCTTTAATTTGAGTAACTTAGTTTTACATTTGATCTCTCTTTCCCCACTCCTCCTTCCGGTTGAATCCCTGCTGGGGGTTGAGCAGACCCATGCTTCTCTTCCAGGTTGCAGGTGCCAGCCTCTCCTCTGGGTTTCAGACCATTCCTCTTTTTTTTTTTTTTTTAATGCTCTTTCCCGTAATCCACTAATGAACCTGCTTCTGTTTTATCCGTGGGGAGCTCATACGAAATCACTGGACCCACACGTATGCCCTTCTAACCCAGCGAAGCTGTACTGAGATGCATCTCTTTGTCAGTCTTTGCAGCCGAGCTCACCTGCTCCAGACTGGTCAGTACTATTGGCCTCTCCGCTCCTCTTTCTGGCCGACCCCGCTCAACCACGGCATGAGCATAGGTCTTCCTGTCTAAAGAGAACTATGTACTGACTTCCAGTAGCTGTGGCTGAGCTATCTGCATCTACTGTCTCCCCTCCTCGTAATCCCCATTTTTCAGGCCTCTTTTCCCCTTTTAAAAAAAAAAAAAGATCTTATGGGTAGTTCTAGTTAATGATCAGGATCTGTGTTTGAAGAGGCTATCATAGATTATTTAGGCCCAAATATTAGCCAGTGACACCTTCTAAAAATACCTATATCCTTCATATAGATGGATAGCTCTATAAAAGAGAGAGGGCAAAGATTGAAGTGAGCCCACGGTTTCTGAGAGCGCAATAATAAAAGGAAATGATGATCTGCTGTCGCCTATCGTCCGTGTCGGAGCCCCCCCTGCTGGTCTGCGGCCAGGAGCTGGGTAACTAGTGCTGGCTCTGCCTCAGCGGGAAGTCCTGCGTACGGTGCTGGGGAACAAAGGGATGAGGAGGTCGATACAAGGCCTTCAAGCTTGTTCCTTTGATACTAGAGAACATCATGGCATTAGGATGTCTGCAAGCCTCATTTGTCCTCCCAGGTGTCAGCCTGGGTCTGAGCTGGGTGTATGGTGGGGATGGCTCCTTTCTCCCAGCTCAGGCTGGAGGCATATGGCAGCACTAACGCCTGGACGTGGGATCACTCACATCTCCATATTGCAGCGGAGTTCTCCAGCTCATGGGATGGAGCCCATTGGAAACGGTTAAACAGCTGGGTGTCATGGGCTCTAGGACAGACATGGCTGTCCCAGAAGATTTCCCCCAGGAGTGACTGGTTGGAATTGAGGGAGATGCCCTGCAGTACGGTGCTGGCCAGCTCTTCATGTGTTGCTTCCTGGGAGAGCTTGCACCATTCTCTGGGTACAGAGCTGGTACGACGGCTTCTGCTAGGATGCTCCTCCTCAGCCCAGCACTGCCCGGCTCTGCTCAGCTGGGAGAGGGGAGTTAGGCTCGCCACAAGAGATCGACCCTTCCTTCAACAGCTTCCCATTGAGCTGAGCAGCCTCTGACCACCACACAACGCTGTACACCCCACGGACCCGTCCAGCAACATCCCTGTTCTGCCACAGGGCAGCAAACTGGTGGCTGCAGAGCCTGCAGGCCTGGCGGTGGCAGCTCTCACTCCTTTTTAAGACCCACCATAAGGCTCCCAGCTTGTGACCTCGTACGACCTCCCTTCCAGCCCACGCTGGTTCTGAACATCCGTGGAGCTCCCCCGTGCCCCTGCTCGGGGTCTGTAACCCCCTAGATTGAGAACCAACCGCTGCCTGAGGGGGCCCCAGCGTCCTGCTGCCCAGCAGCTCCCCCAAAGCCCTCGCACCATTTCCTGAGAGTGGAGGCCCCTCCACAAGTGCTGTGTGCAGGCCTCAACCCTCCACTTGTGGCCTCCTCATTGACACCCTTTCCATGAAACAAATGTATGAAGCCAGCTGGAGAGGGGGAAGGACTCATGGCCACAGAACCTCCTTCTCCTATTTCCTTATTTATTTCAGCCTCTTCCCTTCCAGTTTCCTCTCCTCCTGGCTCATGCTGGCAAGGAGCAGTGAAACCGCCAAGGGATTACAGCCGGTTCCCGATGGTAGTAGCCAGCTGCCTTCCTCCTGGATGGGGCCTGGCTGAATATGCAGGAATTAGGCCGGCGGTACCAGATGTAGAAAAAAAATCTAAATGCCACCGAGTGAGAAGGGCTGTGGGGTGGAGGTGGCTGGACTCTGAAGTAAGCCCAAAGCCAGACTTTGATCCTTACCCCACTGTCCTATGAGGCCGGTGCCATGGCAGTTCTGGGGGCGACAGGTTTCGCACGGCGTTGTCCTCTCGGTGCGCAGCCATGCACCTGCTCCGTCGCTCACCTGGGATGTGCAGCCCACAAGCCTCCAGGCGTTCCCAGGCACTTTGCTCTGTGGACACATGACGGTTTCTTCTCGCTTCTAAGACGGGCGCCTTTTAAAAGAGCTGCCTCTTGCTGAATCCCGGAATCCAACCTCCTCTGTAAGGACTCGGGCTCTGCTCCAGAAGCACAAGGAGGGGGGTACTGAAATGCTTCTCCCAGCTTCAGTAAGCTACAGCGGTACCTGAAGCTGCTGGCTGCCTCTGTCTTGGAGTCTCAGACGTGGGTCCCCCGTCTACTGCTTTCCCTTGGCAGAAAGGGTGCCTGCTCCTTCCTTCCTTCCTTCCTTCCTTTCATTTGTTTTTTCCTTTGGATCTGTCCTGTTAATTCTGTGTATCCCTGAGGTAACTTTTCCTTCCCTATCTCTTGATCCTCTTTCAGTTCTTCTTGCTGCTAAATATTAACCAAAAACCCCGCTCTCCCAATCAAAGGAAATTTGGTCTAATGATCGCTCTTGTCAGTCTGTGTAGCACCCCCACATCACGCCTCTTTACCGTAATAACCGAATTCTGTGGCTTGTGTTTAGCAGCCTGGAAGAGATTAACAGCTTGCATGGAAGACGATTTCCTTAGCGCTAGCTTTGTAGCCAGGCAAGTACTAAGATGGCCCCGCAGCTTTTGAAATGCTCCCCGCTTTCTACTTCGTAGCATAATTTTGTCTACATGCAGCCAATGTTTGCAGGGGCCCGTTCACTCCTGGGAACCCATGGGCAGTTGCCACCAGGGCTGCTGGGAGCTGCTCATGTGGGCGTGGGATGGAAGGAGAAAGAAGCCCCCAAACAGGGTCTGTGCCCCCAGTAGCAGCACCTCTCCTGAAGTGTTTAGCTGGCAGGACACCATTCTCACCTGTACTTCAAATGATGCTATTAACCCTGGGGCTGTGATTTGGTTACAGTGATTTTTATTTTCCTGTTCGATGATGAATCCTTGGAATGACTTTTGATTTCATTTATTTCGTGTGTAGAGAGATTATATTGAATTTCCTTTTCTGTTCGTTCATTTTCCAGCCTTGTTTTCTTCCAGGTCTTGTTGCTCTCCACCTTCTCCTGCTGTGTCGCTGTGTGACGTGTCCACCTTTACCTCGCCTGCTTCGCTACCATCTCATCTCAGTCTCGAGCCGTAGAACACCTCGATGGCATGGCCCCTTTCATGAGAAATCAACCTGCTTTCAATTTTTTTGATTTTAGTTTTTGTTTTTAATTTTCTTCAGCCCTTCATCTGATAGGGCAGAGACCATGTTAATTCATGGGCCTCTGTTTCCTTGCTTAAACCAAGATGGGACCAATGACAAGGGGCACTGTTGGGTTACATTGAGCATCCAGATTAATTCCTCTTACTGGTACTACTGTGCTTTTTGGCTCAGAGCCTGTGAGCTGCAGTATATGGACATCTGCCCTGGACCTGTGCATATTCCAGCTGTGCCTGAGCACAGATACCCATCCACATGCTGCAGCTCACAGGTGTGAGGCCTTAGATGGTTAAAGTGGAAGATGCTGTAAAAAGTTGATTCTAAAAATTAAACTTTCCCCGCTGCTTCTGTCTGACGGTCTCTTTGTCAGCAAACACTGAGCTAGTGAACTCCTAGTTCTGTTTGATTTTAATTTCTTGTTTTTTAGGGCCTAGCTCTGAGCTGTGGTGTTTGCACTGCAAACAGAGCAGGGGAACATTTACTCTCAGAACATCCCTCAGCTTTTATGAAATGTGGTGAAAACTCTGTTTTAAGCTAAGTTTGAGGCCTCGTCTACCTGACAGTGTCCCTTTGAGAGATGAGTTGAAAATAACTGTTGATAATTGAATGATTTGTTTCTCCTGAAGTGGCTTCTGATTGACGACGTGATTTTTTTTTTTTTATGCATGTGTTGGTGATGAACCTGAGCCACCATGCACAGATTCCTGTGCTCCTAAGCATTGTGATTTAGGCTGGGTCAGACCTTTTGATGAAGCCCTCTTCTGCCAGTAGGTTTGGGTTTAAGTGAAGTTCAAAATCAGATTCCAGATTTTGCAGCTCCTCCGCATTGTGATGAGTGGATTCTTATGGGTTCGTAGGCTCTGATAAAAGCCCAAGGGCCTCTCTGGTACAAAGAATCAGTCTCTGAAATTTCACACTTCCTGGCTTTGGTACAGGCTCACCAGCCTTTCTTGATGTCCTAGTGTTTCTGCAAAATGAGCTTTGGTGAGCAGGTTGTCAATGGACTTACTGCTTAGCCTTGCAGGCAGGGGCTGGTTCTACTGCAGTAGAATAGCCTCTTTCTAAACTGGGCATGCAGGATAGTTTAAGTGAAGAGGAAAGCCCTGTATTGGACCAGCAAGTGTGCTACTGCAGTAGCCACTCCTGTTACTTATAGATATGAACAGGAACACCTGGTGATCAAGGTCTTTCCCTTGTTGAGACCTGTGTACACACTTAGCCTTCATGACCAGGGGGAGGTGGTCATGGGGACCTGCTGGATTGGCCCATGTGGCCAGAGGGAGGGGTGAAGAGGAAGGGCAAAATGAGCCAGCCTCTGACCAATATTGAAATTAGCCCTTTCTGGGAGGGAGAACATTCTTGCAGCTCTGGAGCTACTGTCAGTGTTGACACCTCCGATGTCCACCTGGCTCCTTGGGGCTAAGTGTGTGCAAGGGAGGGGCTGGCTTGCTTGTAACATGGGCCTAGCAAAGAGTTTGCAGGTGTTTCCGTCTCCTGGCTCAAAGCTGAGCTCTCAGGAGTTGCCTGCTACAGCTTCAGAGCCTACAAGTAAAGTCCTGCATGGCAGGTGGAAGTTGGTCTGTTGCCCCGAGTCTTCTGCACCACATGGGATGCTCAGGGAGCTTGTACGAAGGGGCAGGGTGTGAGGCCAGGTGCAGAGCTGGGAGAGAGCCCTCGCTGCAGGGAATCGTGCGGTTCTGAAGTGACTCCGCACGGTTGCTGCCCTTGCATTTAAATGTGCTCTGGTTTCCTTTCTCTCTCTGTCTTCCAGGCGATCCCAGGTCATTGAGAAATTTGAGGCATTAGATATAGAGAACGCTGAGCACATGGAAACTAATGTATCGCCAGGCTCTGCCCTCTCCAGTGAGACGCGCCAAGGCAGGAGTGAGAAGAGGGTTTTCCCCAGAAAGCGGGTAAGGCTCTCAGCTTCTGTCAGGCGTGAGGGTGCGCTCAGGAGGTGGGCCGGTGGCTTGGATCTAGCAGGCTAAGATTGGTCTGGCCGATGTTCCTACTTGGGACCTGTATGCAAGGAGCACAGTCTGGAGGGCATGGGAAAGGGATGTGCGACTAAAGCAGGCCATAAGCTTGAGAGTGGTAAATCTCATCAGGAACCCAGGCAGGTTTGCTGCCTGCTTCCCAGTCTTTTGCCTACTGTGGAATCAGAGCAGAAGATAAATCACGTTTTTGTCTCTGCCTCCCAGAAAAGAGAGGGAGGCATCAGGTCCAGCAGAGGTGCTGAGTCGCATTCAAGTAAAAGAAATGGGCAGTGTTGACAACCCTGTAGCACAAAGTGTCAGCAGATGTGTTGGAGCCAGTCTAGTGCTTTGACTCGATCCAGGAGAGCCGTGTGCTTGTAGAAGCTCAAAGGCAACCCAAGGCGCCACCTCACCAGCTTTAACTTCTTAGGCTAAAAAATGCATCGTGGCTGCACAACTCTTGCAGTGCTAGGAGACTAGACTTGTTCCTCTGGACTGTCATGATGATCTGGACTCCTTCTCTTTGCAGGACTCTGAAACCGCAGCAGTAGGCTCCATCCCAGAGGTCTCTGCTTCCCCTTTGTCTCCACACCGTAGAGCAAAATCACTGGATAGAAGGTCCACGGAGTCCTCCATGACGGTAAGCCCGGCAGGTTTCTTAGTGTTGTACCTGGATGTGGTGACAGAAGTGCTGCTTTGGAAGCTTTGTTTCCATTCACACCTACTCTCAGCATTAGGCTTGTGAGACCCCCAACCCCTCCCCCGTCCCTTGCCATCATCAAGGAGGATGCAAAGCCACATTCGGATCTGATGTAAAAAGCTGCGATTCCAGTAACTTGATCCAAACTTGGCCTTGAGTGTCATAAAGACACCCCCTGTTTTATCTCATCTGCGCCACTGCTGAAGCCTGAGGAGGGATTTGTCTTCCTTAAAGCACTGAGCAGATGCAGCAGCCGCTTGGGAAACCAGTGCCTGAGGTCCCTAGTTGGCATGTGATTTCCTCCCTGCATAAAAGCCACCTCCAGACAGCTGTGGTGGCTGTTGTGGTGTCATGGAGAGGTTCATTTCCATGCATGTCCCATTGCCCCTGCTGTACTCCAGATCGGTGCTGCCCGACAGCCCACTCGCAGGCTGTCAGAGGCTGCCTCAGACTTTTCCCCCCACGTGCCTCCCTTAGTTTGCAGCTCCTTCTGTCAAAGTGACTGAAATTCAGTCTTTATTGCACTCACTGGTTTGTTTCTCCCCATCTCTGTAACCTTGTGATCCCAAGAGTCTCCTGAGGACTGGGTTAGCTCTGTCAGACTGGAACATTTATCAGGCAAGTCTGTCTTCTCAGACTCGGGGAGGTGCGAGCTCATCCCCTTTGCCTCTGTCCTCAGGCTTTCCTGGTGTGTGCAGCTTGTTCCCTGTCTGACAGCTGTGTGTGGGTTTGAATCGCAGAGGCCTCTCTCAGGCCCGCGTCCACCTGTCCCTTCTGTCTGCAGCCCTCCGCTAATGCTGGTTGTGGGTCACAGTGTCTGTAGCTCCAGTGTCGGTTCCCCTTGAGTTGCTGCTCTGGTGCTTTGCCAGAGCCACGTGCGCACTGTGCTCAGCTGCACACGCGGCATGCGGCGATGCTGGTGTCCTGTCAGCATCCCAAGTGAACTGTTCACAGTGGTTGAACGGCTCTGCTGGCTTCGCTCATCCCACACCAGTTCTTCAGTGTTTTAGTCAACGCCTGTGGTTCTACTGCCAGCGTCTTCTCTCTGTGGTAGCTTTCCAGGCTGCCTCTTCAGCAAGGACCGTCTGATAAGATCGGGGTGGGTGTCTCCCATGCAGCTGTCCTCCATGCAGGCTGGGGGGCGTGCAGGTATTGCTGAATCTTTCTCGGGTCCTCCTAGGATCCTGCAATGAGTTTGATAGTGGCCTTGGTATTTTCCATGGTACTGAGCTGAGGTGGGGTCATTGCCTAACAGGAGCACTGGTGCTGGGAACCAACTGGACTTAATGGATTTGTGTAGGCAGGCTTCCTTTCCTCTGCCCTCCACATTGCAATTGCCACTAGATCTGGGCTGGGTTGTGGAAACCTGGCTTCTCTCTTCCCCTCTTCCTCCTCCACTCCTAGCTGCTCCTCTGACCTGTTCCTGCTGGGAGTTTTCCAAGCCCAAACTCTTGGCACCCATCACTTTCATAGCAACAAGTTGCAGTGTCCTAAACCCAGGGCTGTGACTCGCTGCATGCCAGTGCACTGAACAGGGGGACAAGGGATCCGGCTTATCGCTCTGTGGAGAAGTCCTCTCTTCTTACAGTGAAACGCTTGTTGCTACGATCTGCCGTGAAACTCTTTTCTGAGGAAATCTGACCAGGGCTCCATATGGGGTGGTGAGATACTGGGATTCCCTCTACTCGAGCCCTTGGGGTATTTCCAGGTCTCGTAAATCAGAGCCCAGCCTTATTTTGAGTCCTGTGGCACCACGTGACTGCCAGCTGCCAGCCATGCCCGGCTGAGTTCATAAATAGAGCCAGAGAAGCAAGGAGCAAGTGCTAGGAGGGTGTGTGGATGGCAGACTCATGAAGGGCCACAAGGAGAAGGTAGGCCTGGACTTCCTTCCCGCTGGCTGCGATGGCAGGCCCCGGGGTTCAGTGCTTGGGAGCTGTTGGGTGGGGGTGGGGGGTGTCTGGCTTCTGAAGAGAAACCCCTCTCCCCTGACACCAGTGAAGGGTCGAACATTTTAGAGCGTTTTGCCTGGATTCTGTCCGGATGAGGCAAAAGCTGGTGTGCAGCTCCTGGAATCGAGCAGTTGCATAGTGTCCCATCAGATGTGCCAAGGCCCTGCCCCTCTGAGGCACGGCCTGGGCAGCAGCTTGGCAGGAAACAGCAGAGAAACCTGGCAAGATATTCTGGAGGAATAGAGCAGACCTCACATTGTCACTGCCCCCTCCAAGAGCAGGGATGCAGCGTGTGGTGCCTGAAGCCAGTGCCATGGGAAAGGGTGGGAGTGGAAACTTCTTGAGAAGGTTCCCGCTGTTGAGGAAACTCTGCTGTGCTGGATTCCAGCATAGCCTTGTCTCATTGCCCTTGATCTTGGACCAGCCAGACTAAAACCAGAAGAGTTTTGGCTTCTTAGGAAACTTGCATGGGATTGGGTAGCTTGGACCCATTAGCCAAAACCTGGCTGGACTCCTACGAGCTGATCAGTGTCAGAAAGGATCTGGAGCCTTGCAACACTAGCCTCCACCAAGAGGCAGCACGTCTCCTGTCTGCTTTCCAGAGAGGACAGATTTCCATCTTGCTGATCTGGGCCAGGTTTCTTGGTGTATCTCTGCTCCCAGTTGTGCGCCCCCCTGCACTTTCCTAGCTGCAGCTGCTCTTTTTATTTGTTTTGTGTTGGGGCCTCCAAGAAAGCAAATGGGGCTTGCAGACCTGTCCTGTTCACACTCCAGGCAAGGCCACAGCTCTGCATTGCTGTATGCCCAGAGAATTGGGGATACAGAATATCTCCTCCCATCAGCAACCCTGGGAAGTTCAGTCCTTTCTGAAGCGGACCATACAAGGAGTGATAGCAGGGCAGACTGTGCAGCCTGCCTCCTAGGTCAGGTATGGCCTGGGCCATGATGGCTTTGTCTGGAGGAGCTGTCTTCATTAGATGTCAGGGATGTAAAGGCTGGCCATCTTGCTAATACTGGATGCTGCGGCTGCTCCCTCCAAGGGAACTATGTTGGTACTGGCACCATGGTGAGTCACGGGAAGGCGAATGCTGGTGCAGACACAGCCTGAGCAAAGCATGCTGTGGGGTCTCTCCTTTTCCAAGAGCTGAAGTTTAGCCTCTGCCTTCTGCTCTGGTGGCCCCGAATCCCCTTGTTCTGGCTTTCCCTATGGCTGGGTTATATTTCATGAGATCATTGCTGTGGTATTTCTCCTTGGGGGAGATGGAAGCTGACATGTCATCTCAACCCCTGGAGAGTCTTAAAGCTTCTGTCTTTTCCCTCTCCTTGCAGCCCGACCTGCTGAACTTCAAGAAGGGATGGCTGACAAAGCAGTATGAGGACGGGCAGGTAGGTCCAGCAGGCACTGGCCTCTTTGGTTGCCCTGTTGACCAACTGACCACCGTTCCACCTCCACATCTGTACAGGTTGGCAGGAGGATTTGGCCTCCCCATCATGACTGGGAGCATTCACCTGCCCACATGTTGTGACAACACCCAAAACTCAAGTACAAGGCCTAGGGTCATGAGCTGACAGGAGAGGTTACTTGTTAAACATTAACAGGAGAGGCTTCCACCTGCCCAACTGGGGGTGCACAGCATAGCAGCCTCGGCCTCCAGGGCTTTCTGCTTTGTTTGTAAGCCTTTCCTGGGGGCGTGGGTTGTGTGTGTGTACGTGAAATGGTTTTAGGTCTCTTCTGATCCACATGGCGTGCTCAGCACTTCTGCCTTCCAGCACAGCAGGTCGGCATTAGCCCTGTTCTGCACAGAGATGTCCTGGCAGAGCAGCATGCAAGGAGAAGCAGTGTACAAGAGCTGAGGGACAGGCTTGGCAACCCCAGCTGCGTGAGCTATGTACAAGTCAGATCTGCCCTGGGGCAGGACTGGCTGGTGCTGTGTTCTGGGGTGTGGGGGGCAAGCTCAGGGGCCTGCCTCTCGGGTTTCGCTTGGACTGTAAGCACTGGGTTTCTCGATCTCTATTAGTCTCCTCTCCCTTACGGCCACCGCCTGTTCAGCCTCAGCATCCAGGTGCAGAGGAGCCTCTCCAGGCCTCAGGGAAGCAACTGGGCAGAGAAAGAAATGGAATAAAAATGTCCTCATCAGGCACTAATGGTAGCACCAGCTACCCGTTTGCTCCAGCCACTCCACGAGGGGATGCAGGGACGTGTTCTGTCATGGGAACCCTCAAGGCTGGCAGTTGCAGCTGACCTGGGAACTGGGAATGAGCTTCTGGTGCTATTTATAGTGGTGCCCTCCTAGATTTTCCTGCCTCGCAGCCCCCGCGCCCCAGCCTGTGCGGAGGAGGGAGAGGGCTGACTCAGCAGCGTGGGGGCACAGGATCTGGCACCTGGAGCATCAGGGGGTGATTGTCAGCCCTCCCTTCAGAGCACCACAGCCAGCAGGAGGATGACTGAAAACAGAATCTTGCTTGTTGTCTGTTTGTTCTGTGCGTCTGTCTGCGATCTCACTGTCTCCTCTCTGAGCTTTGCTCTTTTGCCACTCCAGAAACCCCCCAGTACTAACATCTGGGATCATAATGAAGCTGGGTATTCAGTGACTTACAGATTTGAGGCCCAGGTTGCAAGTTTGGTAGCATTCAGTTTTAATTAGAAGATATCTCTTGTAATCTCTCTCTCTCTCTCTCTCTCTCTCTCCTTGCATCCAAACACAGAAAAAAATCATCCAAATGAGAGACAAAATTGAATAATTCCCTTGTTAATTTGGCTCACACGGGGCGGAGGGGGAGACCACACTCTGGTCTGTCAGATCTCCCTGGCAGTTAGTCCAGGAATCCATGTTTGTGAAACGCTGATTTTTAGCTGCAAGGTCCTGCAAGGTTTGTGACAAGGTGTTTAACCAGTCTGGGTCCCTCTGTCATCTCCTGCTATGTGCTTAGATCACAAGCTCTTTGGGCAGAGACACGTTTTAGTTCTGTGCTCAGACATCACCTAGCACAGCGTGCTTCTGGCCTGTGACCAGGGCTGTGAGATGCTGTGGTGATGCAGATAGTAACAGTGTGATACTTCCAGCTGAACAAAGCGAGGGGAAATAACTGGAAATAATGAGAATTTGGGCTTCTCATCCAGTATAATAGGGGGCAGGGTCCATGTACCTGGGTTATGTTAGCTGCATAGAGCATGCCAGGCCTAGCTGCATGCACAGGCCAGCACTGAATGGGTGCTGACACACTGGGTATGTCTGCGCTGCAGGGCTGGCCCTTCCTATGGACGTTCTGGGCAGTTGCCCCAAGCAGCGGAACTGAAAGATGGTTTTAGTGCCAATCAGCAGCTTGTGTTTGCTTGATGGCGTTAGCTGTGGGAGCTGGTGAATGGTGCCTGTCAAAGACCAGAAGCAATGAAGAGTGAGTCCTTCCAGGGCTAAGAATGCAGCCATTAAAGTCATTCCCTTGCCCTGACAGTGCGCTGCGATTGCACCCATGTGCTCACACTGGGTGTCTGTGGAGCTGTTTTGGGCCAGCGTTCAGTTGGCTAAACAGATGTTGCCACCCAGAGGTGGGCTGGGCTCCCACAGATGAAGCCCTGTACTGGGCCCATCCCAACTTCCCCTTCTCTCTTGCTCCTGCCAGTGAAGGGCTCTCAGCTACTGCCCGGTGTTGGCCTTGGCTTTGCCACCTTCTGAGCTGTGTCATGCAGGGGGAGGGGATCACCCTCTGTTTGGTCCTCACCCAGTGATACCTGTTGCCCCAGGCAGGGGTAGAGAGCAGCATGGTAAAGAGCCTGCCTTGTTTGTTTCCTAGTGGAAGAAACACTGGTTTGTGCTGACAGACCAGAGCCTGAGGTACTACAGGGACTCAAAGGCAGAAGAGGTAGGTGTCTCTCTCCTCGGAGTCTAACCCTGTCTGTTCGGGGTCTGAGGAGTCGCAGGTGTTTTGTGTGGGCCCTTCACCTAGCATTCCTCTGCATGAGCATGTGCGCATCCCAGTGTCCAGGATCCTCACTGGCTGCCTTGCAGGAGAGCTAGAATGTCTGGGAGCACGCCCAGATTGATGGTGCTCCTTGCTTCCAGCAGTGGGAGAAGCTCTGGCCAGGCCCATCCTTAACCTCTGAGCCCTCAAAGATTTGGGGAGATACAGAGCTGGGTGTACCACCTTTGTCCTGGACAAGTGTTTTATTGCTCAATGTCCCAGGTCCACAGGTCCCTTGATGGGGCTGCGAGCACATCCGATGTCTCTCTGTTTGTGCCTCTCTGGGGTCTGCAGCTTTGTCTCACCAAAGCAATACTGAGGTTCAGGCAGACCTCGAGAGGAAAACTCAACAGCTTCTTATTAAGATGCTGCTTTAGGAAGAAGGCCCAGTGCCCTGCCACATGCATGTACCATGGTTTTGGTTTGCAATAATCCTTCAACCCTTCCCTTTCCTGTTTCCCCAGGCAGCTGATTTGGATGGAGAAATTGACTTGTCTATGTGCTATGATGTTACTGAATACCCAGTTCAGCGCAACTATGGCTTCCAGATCCACGTAAGGACGATTCAGAGAGGGGAACTGGTAGAAGCAGGGGGTGGAGTGGTGTGGCAGGTACTTTGATCAGAACAAACTAGGGAGCCCATCTCCAGCTCCCAGTGCTGGATGGATGGTAAGAAGGTGGAACCACTCTTCTTGTATATCTCATGGTGGAGCCTTGCCCACAGTGACCACCCCTGTCTAGGTGGGGACCAGCCAATGCTTCATCAGCAGCTGGTGGTAAGATCTGGGAGGAAGTGAAAGGGATGTCTGTAAGAGCTCATTCTCTGAGCCCACAAAGATAGTCTTGATGACAGACACTGATATACGTCAAGCGGTTCTGTTTTGTGTCTCAACCGTGGTTTCCATCCTGAGCCTCCTAAAGGGGGCCCTGGGCAGCTAAGCCCTTTAGGCACAGTGTGTGGAAGTGGGCCGTCGCAGCCTGGGTGGAAGGAGGGAGAGTGGCTGCTTGCCATGTTGACCTGCCCCCTCCTCTTCCCCTAGACTAAAGAGGGGGAGTTCACCCTCTCTGCAATGACATCTGGCATTCGACGGAACTGGATCCAGACAATCATGAAGCACGTTCGCCCCACCACTGCTCCTGATGTAACCAGGTAAAGCACTAGGAACAGCTGCACCCAGGGAGGGATTTCCCGCTCACTTCTCATAACTGCCCCTGTAGCTTTCTGGCTTGCTGTACAGAAATAACCCTGCCCACACCTCTTCCTGACTCTGCTCCGTGTTGGTTCTTCTCACCCTCTCCTGCTTCCCTCTTCTCTGGGCTCTAGTTGGACACTGTGTGGGGAATGAGCTTGCATCAGTGGTTACTCTTGGCTGCGTGTGCAAAATCCAAGGGGGTGGCTTAAAGCACGGCCTATCACTTTCCCATGTGGAAACGTTCCATGTTCCTATGATAACGCTCCTTTGGTTTCTGGGTCAGGGCTTCACTCTAGGGGCAGTTCAGCAC
>JAGPOW010002202.1:7018221-7082450 GCA_030014935.1 Caiman crocodilus
ACGTCCTCTATCTGTCCCCTACCTGCGCCGCTCAAACACACTCGCCCTCGGACGGAGCTATGTGGTGGATCTCTCGTGGGTCTCAGGGAATCGTCCTCTCTCCTCACTCCTGCGTATGTTTGATTTCCATGCATTCCCAGGAAAAACTTCTCTTTGAAACTATCGGTGCTGAAGCCCAGGTTGGAAAACTGTGTTCTCTCCTGTATTAACGTTTTGTGGTTTGTATATCTTGTGATTCACTGCATGCCCCCCTTTTCTGCACTTCAAATGGAAAGTCCCGCAGTTTTCATTTCTTCTTTTAAAACTGAAAAAGCAAGAAAGAAGGGAAGAAGCAACCTGGTCTTGACACTTGATTTCCCCAGATTGGTATCTTCCGATGCGAATAGATAGTGGCAATTAGGCCTAAGCGTATCAGACAGGCAGTCAAATCCTTAATGATTTACATAAATTTCTCTTTTATTAAGTTGGCCAAAAGATTCTCAGTGCATGGCAGAATGTTTTCAGCTTCATGAGGATCTGATTAGCTTTGCGAGTGAGAAGTATTTTACCATGGGGCTGAATGTGAACCCCTTCCACTCGCAACTGTTAAATGAAACCATCAGATGGGAATGCTGGGCCCTGTGCGCTGGATGCAGTGATGCCTTTTGTCCTGGTGCATATGTGGCATGTAGCCGAGGGCTCAGTGTATCATATGTACCTTGCTGTACGTTGCTACCATGCACAGGCTCTAAAATGGGTTCTAGAAAGTGGGGATTACTCCAGAAAAATTAATGGCAACCTCTTGGCCTCACATAGCTCTTCCCCCCTTTACATGCCATTGCAGTCTGATCCACTTGGTTTGATTTGAAATTCCACTTGTCCCACTTTACCCATAACCTGGTCCCTTGAGAAACTGCTGGCAGACGAGACTGCAGTACATTTTGGGTCATTCTGCTGTGCTGGAGCATGGTGGCATTGATCCTCTCTGGGCTGGAGATGGGGGCAGCACGCAGACTCTTCTCTCCTAATCCTCTTTTCCATTGTAAGGCCCCTCTCATTTAAAATGTGACTTTATCCAGTAGCAAGCTGTAGCTGGAGTGCCTGGTTGTCAAGAGCACTTTCGTATCATCCTGGATCTCCTTAGGGTTAAGGCCCAAGGGGTTGAAACCAACTCTGAACTGGAGCTGGGCAGCTTTGTCATATTGGATGGGGTTTGTTTTGTGGCTGCACGTGGCAGAGCTGAAGAGCGAATCCTCTCCGGGCTGGCTGCAGAGACAAACTTGCCATGGCTCAAGTGTGTGAAAGCTCAGCCTAGCTGAGCTGGATGATTGACTGTGGAAGGAAGAGCATCGGAAGATACTAGGGTTGGAACCATGCAGTACCATTCCCCCGCGTTCTTTTCTTTGCAAGATGCACACGTGAACATGTTTTGGGGGCTGACAAAGGGTTGGGGAGATTCACTTCTATTGTAAATGCTCTGGGGACCCCACTCCTGTTTGGCCCTCTCCCAGGGGTGGTGGTCTTCATGCATGGAGCTCCACTGTTAGGTACCATGGTAGCCCTGATTTGGCTGCACTGCAAACCAGATAGAATGGCTTTGTGGCTCCGTTTGTTCTGTCTCCATGGAAAGCCAGGGAGCCTGACACTCAGTGCTGTGCTGGTAGCACAACTGGGGGGCGGGGGGTGCGCTTGCCTTCTACAAGGCAGCTCTAGGGCAGAGGCAGGAAGGGACAGTTGTGGCAGAACTGCGGTTCTTGGGATTCTGGTAACAGCCAGGCCTGAGCAAATGCCTGCTGCTCGCTTCAGGACAGGAGTCTTCTGTGGGAAGCTAATTCCATGGAGCTGGCTCAGGGCACTTTCATTAGCTGGTTCTTATTTTTCTTTTTGTTTAAATCCAGCCTGCATGCTCCCAGGCCAGCATGTCCACGGTTGTTTAATTTAATACGTGATTCTAGATGATCCATAGAGGTTTGCAGATGCATCTCCTTTCCCTACTAACACTTACCCTTTCCTGCTTGGCAAGGACGCACCTTCCCTCACTTTGACCCCAGGCTCAGCACCAGAGGGTCATGGCTTCCTTTAGGCTGCCCAAGCAGCTGATATCCTCAGTGACACTTGTGGCCATGTGCACAAGAACTCTTGCTCCTCGCAGCATCTGCAGCGGCACGTCGGAGAGTGCGGCCTCCCTCGCGGAGGCTGACAAGGCGCAGAGCCCTGCTGTACAGAGAAGCAAACCTTTGCCAAGCTCGGACAGCAGCGCTTAGCTTGTTAGCCAGCACCTCTCAGGGCCGTTGCATGCTTCCCTGTGTTTCTCTGTGGCTGCTAAATGGCAGCCTGCTCCACTTCCTTTGGGAGCTGTACCCTGGCACCTGTGAATCCATGGGCACCTTGGGAGTGACCAATAGCAGCAGCAAGACCAATGTGTGACTATGGCTTCATTGAGTGAGCTAGGAGGAAGGAGCAGGTTGGTCAGAAATTCTGGGCCTTGGAGGGACAGAAGGTACTGTTGGCATGGTGGGAATGTGGCCTTCAAATCCAGCCTGTCAGTGATGATAGCTGGTGCCTGATACTTGGCCTTAGCCCAGTTCTGGATGGACAGGTGCCCACGTCCAACCAGCTGGCACAGCTGCTGCCTTCCTTGTGGCTGGTATCTGCAAAGGAGCCCAAGGCCCCCAAGTGAGCAAGGCAGAGAGGAACCCCTAGAGCTCCTTTGTTGCAGGTCTGCTTGGGTTGGGAATGGTGAGCCCACTGAGCCACAGCTGTGGCACAGCGGCCTGGGAGCACCCTGGGAAACGTCACTGCTGGCTGTGCTGTGCCTGCTCTATGCATCAATTGTAAGGCCTCGCTCCCCGCTGGCGTCAGCCTGGTTCCTTTTGCCAGGGCTGACTTCACATGTGGAGCTGCTGGGAGAAGGGAGGAGAGAGTTCCAGGTACGGGTCACGAGCGGCTTCCGTGGCAATGGGAGGGATGCACATGACCGCACGTGGTGTTCAGGCAGGCTTAGTCGCCCATTTGCTTGCCTGCCGCAGTGGCTGTTTGAGGCGTGAGTGGGCAAGTGGTTCATGCCACAGCACAGCTCTGAGTGATGACGTCTTCCCTCCTTTGTCTTCCCTCGTAGCTCCTTGCCAGAAGAGAAAAGCAAAACCAGCTCTTCCTTTGAGACCTGCCCGAAACCAAGCGAGAAGCAGGACTCAGACCAAGCAGAGATGGACCCGGAGCAGAAGCGGAGCCGGGCTCGGGAGCGCAGGCGGGAGGGGCGCTCCAAGACCTTTGACTGGGCTGAGTTCCGCCCCATCCAGCAAGCCCTGGCGCAGGAGAGAGCCAGCACGGTGGAGTCTGCCAAGGGCGGCACCCCCATCTTCCCCAGGGAACCCAGTGTGCTGGACACGGACGCTGGGGAGCTGGAGAGGGAGCGCGCGCGGCGGCGGGAGGAGAGGCGCAAGCGTTTCGAGATGACTGATGCTGTTGATGGGACGGGTTCGGAGGATGCGCTGCGGATGGAGGTGGACAGGGTCCCGGGCTTGCCCGTCACTACCGACGTCAAGCCGCAGAACGTTCACGTGGAGATCGAGCAGCGGTGGCACCAGGTGGAGACGACCCCCCTGCGTGAGGAGAAGCAGATCCCCATCATGCCCCTGCATCTGACACATTCGGAGGACAGGGAGGACAAGCTCTCCAAGCACCACCTAACCACGCTGCTGGAGAAGGAGGTAATGGGGGAGCCTGAGCCGTGACCTGCCTTAGCCTGTGCTGCAAGAGGTTTGCAACTGGGAAATGAGCAGTGGGATAGCTCAGGCCGGAGGCTGCGTTTCAGTCCTGTGTCAGGAGCAGAGGTGGTAAGTGGATGCTGTAAGGCCTGAGTGAAGAGATGCAGAACCCAGATCCATGTCCCTGGCATTCCCTTTCCCTCTCATTTTGGTTGCGCTCACAGCTGTCACCGCTCCCATCTGGATGATTATTACGGCAGGCAGAGACAACTAGGTGGGTGCAGGGCCCAGAGCAAATCAGCCTGTGCAGGGCCTGAATGCAGCAGTGGGGGTGGGAAGGGTGGCCGGATGCAAAGTCAGCCCAGCTCCACAGGGCCCCCAAAACTCAGGGCCTGGGGCAGGAATGGGGACGCTTTGTCCTCCTTTTCCAACCAAGCCATCCTGTAGTGATAGGGGCTGTGGATTTTGCTGTTCAGTAACAAGTCTCCTGTGGGGGGAACTGGGCAGCATTTGAACCCTGCTCTCCAGAGGGAAAAGGTAAGGATGTGACTACTCTGCCGTTCAGCTTTGCATTCCAGCCCCATCCTTGGATGTGATTCTGCGTGGGCAAATATGAACACACAATGCCTCAGCTAACCTAAACGCCTCTAGAGCATACGAAGATGGGTGCATTTATCTAGACCAGTGGTTCTCAACTTTTTTTCTGTTGCAAAGAACTTAGAGAGTCCAAAACTGTGGATTCCTAGTTGAAAAATCTGGGTTTATATTGTGAATCGTGTTTGCAAACCCGACTGCTACTATTTTGTGGCACCCTAGAGCACCCTTGAAAAGATCTCCCGGCACCCCACGCAGCCTGGTGGAGGATCATTGATCTAGACCTTCCCTGCGGAGCCAACATTGAACAGTCTTATGTTTCAAGAATGCCACTAATTAGCTGTTTCTTAAGCCCTTAGGAGAGGCGGATAGGAAGCAGAATTTGCTTGGAATAGACCCCGGTCAGGAACAGCAGGGGTTGTGGGCTGCGGAGCAGTCATGGGTCCGGCTTTCGAGTAGCCAGGCGAGTTGCAAATCGGAGATCCATTAAGGCAGAAATCTCCAGGTTCCAGCAAGGGGGAGTTCATCCTCCACTTCAGCAAGTCTTAAAAATGAACCCAATTGACAATGTTTTTGTTGCTAGGAGGGGTTTTGGCAAAACAGATAAGGCACAAATTATAGAGGGAGAGAGGCAGCCATAAGAGAGCTCAGCCTACTCTACACAGCAGCTGTGTACATCTTCCCTAGTCAGTGCTTTTTGGTTCTTTGTTCTTTCCCAACAGCTGGAACAGAGCCAGAAGGAGGCACTGGACCTGCTCGAGCAGAACCGGCTCCTGCAGGACCAGCTGAAGGTAGCTCTGGGCCGGGAGCAGAGTGCCAGAGAAGGCTACGTGTTGCAGGTAGGAGGGCGGGGAAGGAGAGAGACGTGTCCTTCATCTTTTGCTGCACCTGAAAATAAACCTGTTGGGCTTCAGTCCAGGGCACTCATGAACACATCTGGGTCAGAGTGGAAATGTGCAAAACTGACCACATGCCAAGACTTGTCTTTCTTACATGTCGCTGTCCTCCTCCGCATCCATGAGGTCAGGTCTTCAGCCATTCTTTTATGGTCCCAGTGGTCTGAGATCGAGTGGATCCCTTTAGTGCTCGTATCTATGTTGAGTCTTGGGATAAATTCACCAGCCATATTCTGCTGAGGAGAAAGGAGCCATAGCAGACATGGCCTTGGCACAGCTGTCAGTAATGTTTGTCCCACCACGTGCAATCTTACATGTGCATGCACATCTCTCATCTGTTCTGTACAGCCAGAGCCGGGACCAGTGGTTTGGCTACGTGGCCTTTCTTCCAGAGCGCTGGTTTTTGACCACAAGATGGACCTCTGAGTTGCTCTGTCTGGAATCCTGTTTTGGACTGGTTAAAGAAGAAAGGGGAGGGAGCAGCTACTGAAAAGCTGTTGCCTTCCCCCAGGTGCCCAGATACAGCCAACAACAGCATCCTGAGGAGGAAAGTCTGTGGGGCTGCTTCAGGCTGGCCCGGCAGAAACGCTTTGTGCATGGAGTAGAGCTCACTCTTCCTTGGTTGCATCAACTCTGGGTCAAGGCAGCCATGTAGCTGTACTTGGCACTACCATGTTGGGGAGCTCTGGATTTGACACCCCAGCCTGTGTCCTCCCCTTGGGCTGGCTGAGCTGGGGCAGAGGCATACCTAGCCCAGGAGAGCACTGTGTGTTTCCTTGCTATTACCCTTGGGAGAGGGGAGGGGAGTTGCATTGCAGTAGGGCCCAGAGACCCCAGGTGATAGGCACAGTGCTCTGAAGCTGTGACCTTCACACTCTTGGACATCAGGGGAGAGAGACGCTACCAAAAGGAGAGTAGAGATCCTTCCAGGAGGAAACCTACATGTATCTAGTGAACAAGCCAGCTGTGCTGCAGGGAAGCCCCTGCCACCTTCCCCCACTGATTTCCCAATAGCCAACTCAGGAGTCGATTTAACCCTGTTAAACTGAAGGAAGAGCGAGACCAAGAGAACGTCCAAGGTTGGTGAGGGACCGACCACTCATGGGAAGGGGAAAAACCTGGCCAGGCCTGTTGTCTGTTAACAAACTCCCTAGTGCTGCTTGGATTGGCGACTTCATGATTTGCAGTTGTAGCTTCCTGTTCCTAAACCATGCATTTGATTTTTCTGTTGTGATGGCAGCTGACATTGGCCATAGGCCCTGGGCAGAATCCCACATTTCCACACCAAGAGGCCAGCTACTGTTTCCCTGGAGCAAAGGCATCCTACCTCCCTTAGCCTGGAGCCTGGAAGCTAGTCAGCTAGCACAAAATCAGCTACCCAGACCTGCTTTAAGCAGACTTCAGATGTCCAAGTCAGCCCTAATGCCTTTGGTGTTAGGACTGAAAGCAAAATCCCTAAGTAACTTGTGCATTCATATAGTTAAAATTCGCTCAAACTGTCATCCAAGAATCAAGTTGGATTTTGTTTTGGAGGGTTCGGAAATGTTCTGCTCCCTCCCCTTAGACACCCGCAATAGCAGCTTTGCATTTCCCAGTGTCAGTGAGAAGCAGGAGTCAGAATTCCCCATGAGCCTTGAGTATTTCTAACCCCTGGCAAGCAGGTAATGCCTGAAATTGGAAATGGTCCTGTTTTCATAAGTCTTCATCAACTTTAGAGCATTTGATCTGAATGAATCTCTGCATCTCCTGAGGTCTTGCCCAGCCCTGGCCCCTGCCGCAGCCCCTTTCTTTTTGTAGATGCATGTTGGGCATTAAAGCTCTCAGATTTGTGACAGCCCCAAAGATTCTGCACATTTCTTAAAAATGCTGAAAAGGATGAACAGTAAGCGGGACTGATGCATGCACCCTGCACTGAAGCCCTTTCTGGTCTCTTACAAACTGTCGTCTGTCTCGTGCTGTCCCGTTTAATCACGAGCGGTACATCTCAAACCCTTTGTCTGCTAACAGGTGGCGAAGCGCTAGACCTCGCGCTGTCTCTTTCCAGGACCCCTGTAGTGTCTTCTCACTCTGGTGGTGGAGGGCGGGAGCGGGCACTGTACTAACCTGTCCAGGGGGATACTCTTGCATGTTAAGCATGGGGTCGATCTTACCGTAACTGAGTGTCACATCTGTGGGCTTTCCCTACCAGCAGACAGAGTACAGCAAGGCAGGCCAAACACCTAGGCTTAACGCTGTGCTGGTCTTGCCTCTTCCTGTTTGTGTATTTTTTTTTTCAAGGTATTTAATTTCTGTTGCCTTTTGCATGACTCTGTGTGAGCTCGCTCTCTCTCTCTGCATGTGACACTGCTTTGGTTTGACTCTCACGAAGGTTTGTTTGTTTTATTTTACATTCTCATCATGCCTTTTTTCCCCTTCACTTGCCTCTCGTTTTATTTTTTACAGGTAGCGATTTTAGATCCTTCCCACTTTTAAGCTTTAGCCATCCTGTCTTTTTCAAAAGATGAGCCGCTAAAGAAGCCTGTTTAGCCCTTGCAGAAATGACATCACTATGGCAGCCATCTCATCTTCCTGTGGCTGGCAGGAAGTGATGTCATTCACTGTCAACCTCACTTCCTATTGTTGCTCTTGTTCTATAAAACCTTGTTATCTGGAACTGTGCACTTTTTGTTTCATCACAAAACAAACAAACGCACCAAATTGAGCAGCTCTTCTGTCCGCCCGTTCCCATCCCTTCCCTCCCTCCTGTTGTCCTCACTCTTTCTGATCGCTCTTGTTCTTCTGTCCCCATTTTACTTGTTTCTTTTCCATTGCTTTGGTTTTGTTCAATTTTTCTTGTAGAGTTTGTTATATTAGAGCTGATTTGATGCTATTGTCCATGTTTTCTGTTAATCAGAAGCAGCTGTCGCTCCATTTTAAAAAGTTGGTTTATTTAAAAAAAAAAAAAAAATTACATACCAAGAACAGAAACCATCTAAAATTGGAGCATGTGGGTAACAGCCAAAACTACCCAAGGAGCATTTCCACGGCCTGACTGGCCAGAGGTGTGACACTCAGAACTGGGAGCCAAGAGTGTTACTAACCTAGTATTTAATCAATTTTTTTAAGACCGAGGTGGCCGCCTCGCCATCGGGTGCCTGGCAGAGGCTCCATAAAGTCAATCAAGATCTCCAAAGCGAGCTGGAAGCCCAGTGCCAGCGTCAAGAGCTAATCAATCAGCAGATTCAGTCCTTGAAACGTAGCTATGGCGAAGCAAAGGATGTGATTCGGCACCACGAAGCTGAGATTCAGAGCCTGCAGGCCAGACTCGGCAATGCCGCGGCGGAGTTGTCCATCAAAGAGCAAACTCTGGCCAAGCTGAAAAGTGACTTGAAGATGGAGAAGGAGAAAGCCAAAGAGCAGCTGGAGGAGTGGCAGCACAGTGAGACCACTCTGAGCTCCCAGTTAAAAGTCAGTGAGCAAAAGTTAAAGGCGGCAGAGGCGCTGCTGCTAGAAAAGACGCAGGAACTGAGGGATCTCGAAGTGCAGCAGGCACTGCAAAGGGACCACCAGAAAGAAGTGCAGAGGCTCCAGGATAGGATTGCAGACCTGAGCATGCAGCTGAGCGCTAGTGAACGGGCCCGCATCCTAATGGAGGAGAAGCTGCAGAAGAATTACGAGGCTTTGCTGGAAAGCTGCGAGAAGGAAAAGCAGGTTTTAATACAGAGTTTGAAGGAGGTGGAGGACAAGGCCAATGAATATGAGAATCAGCTGCAAAACAGTGAGCAGCAAATGGAGATTCTTCAGAAAGAGAAGCTGAATGCAAAATGTGAAGGCAGCGAGATCGTGCACCAGCTTGAAGAGCAGCTGGAGATGAAGGAGGCCAGCATCCAGAAACTGGCTGAGCATATTGAGGAGCTGGAAAGGGAGAGAGATCAGATAAAATGTAGGTTCCAAGAGCTCATGAATCAAGTTGCTGAGTCTGATAACGAGGTTGCCAAGCTGCAGGCAAAGTTGAAAATGGAAGAGACCAACTATCAGAACCTGGAGCACTCGTATGAGGAAGTATCAGATCAATTCCAGAGCATGCAAAAAGTGTTAAAAGAAAAGGAGGAGGAGCTGAGACATGTGAAGGAAATGCACTTGAGAATTGTTGAGAAGAAAGACCAAGACCTCAATGAGGCTCTGGTGAAAATGGCTGCTTTGGGTAGCAGTTTGGAGGAAACTGAAGTGAAGCTACAGGCCAAAGAAGACGCTTTACAGAAGTTAGCTAATGCCGGCTCAGGACCATGTGCTGAAGATGCAGAAGACTTCTGCACTGATCTTGAGGCTGATGAAAATCCTAATCCAGAACAGGGACAGCATCTCCAAACTCGTGATGAACTTCCAGGTTTGCATTACACCTCAAAAGATGATGATGAAGGTACTGAGACCAGCCAAAGGCAGGCTGCTGAGCTCACCGTGTCAAGTACAGAAGAACCGGCATCTCCATCCAAGTCTCTAGAGCTTCAAGACAGAGATATCATTCAGAAAATCTTAGCAAAGCCTGAGGCAGGATTTGTAGGTGCCAAAAGGCAAAGAATCCGTTTCTCGAACATCCAGTGCCAAAAATATATCCATGCAGATGGGTCAGAGAAGAACTGGACTAGTAGCACATCTTCAGACACGAGCCAGGACCGGTCATTGTCTGAAGAAAGCATGTCATCAGAACTGCCTGTTGGTTACCCGTCCTCAGGAGCCAGTGACTCGGAGACTTATCTTTCAATCATCCATTCCTTGGAAACAAAACTTTACATTACGGAAGAAAAGCTCAAAGATGTGACCTTGAAACTGGAAAGTCAGCAAGGTCACAACCAAGAGACCCTGATAGCCCTTCACCATCAGTGGGCCAGCACAGAGTCTCAGCTGAGGGAGCAGCTCCAAACGAGCCTGTCCCAAGTCAGTGCTCTGGTTTCGCAGTTGGAAACTGAGAGGCAGGACAAGTTCAAGATGGTAGAAAATCATGTTAGTGAACTGGGGGATTTCCAAATGAAAAACAGCCAAGCTCTGACCTGCTTGGAGAAATGCCGAGAGCAGCTAAGAGCTTTGCCTAATTCTGACAAGGAAAAAGAAAGCAATTTGTTTCTTGTGACTCTGTCCAGCATGGAAACCACCTTAGCAAATGCGGTCCGAGTCTTGCAGGGAGCGCCCGTCTCACCCGATCGTCTGCTGAGGGACAGCCGTCTAGCTGAAACAGCACAAGTAGAAGGAAGTTTGTTTGATGAAGAGAAACAAGTTTCCCAGCAGCATCAAGCTGAGATGTTTGATAGAGACCACTTAAGGCTGCTTTCTGAGAGAGTAGCATTCGAAGCCTCCCTGATCAACCAAATAGCAGACTCTCTGAAAAATGCAAGCTCTGAGATTTCCCAGATCCTCCAGGAGATTCACGGGACAGCTGAGGTGGTGTTATTAGAGCCAGCAAATGTTTCTCACACAGCTATTGCATTGGCCAACCTCTTATCAAAGAAGCTGTTACTAGAAGGTGAATTCTGGAGCCAGGTAGAAGAACTGAGAAAGCACTTAGGCACCAAAGACGAGGAGGTAGAAGGCAAAGTGGAAGCAGTTAGTTTTAGTTTTCCACAATGCCTTGTCCACACGATAGCAGACGCCTCATTGATCAGGGCAGAACTTGGTTTTGTTGCGCAGAAAGTGAGAGAGTCTTTTCATCGGAGGCTAAAAACAATTGAAGAAGACCTCCATAATACCAAAACCGCTCTCCAGCAGCATAGATGCATGTTGGAAGAAATCATCAAAGCATACAGGACCCCTGAATTTGACAGGGTTATGCATCAAATTTCTGAAGCACTCGAGATCCAAAAAGATGTTTCAGACCAGACCCAGGTCTTTTGGGGTGGGAGTCATCCGGAAGTGGCGCTGCATCAGGACCCAGTCAAGATGGAGGAGGGCCAGAGTTTGACAGAGCAGAGTAGTGAAACTCTTGTTGCTATTCAAGAAGATCTTGCGCTACAGCTGAAAGATAAAGCAAATATTCTTAAGGAAATATCTGTTGCCTTACTATCCCTGTCCCCTGAGGAAGCCATACAGGACTGTCAGAAGCTACTGAGGGTTTCTCAGAGCATGGGAGATCTTGAACGATACTCCTCTTTGTTAGTTCAGGATGCGGTTATCCAGGCTCAGGTGTGTTATGGGGCTTGCAGAGTTAGACTGGAGTATGAAAGGCAGCTGAAGTTTTACAAAGAGTCCTTGCAAAACATGGACACTGTGTGTCAGGAGCGTGGACAGGCTGTTGCTGTCCTTCGGGAGGAATATGAAGACTTGCTTCGAAAACAGCGGAGCGAATATGGCGAGATGATAACCATCCTTGAAAAGGAGAACGCAGACCTTCAGGCAAAAGTGTCTCAGCTGGAGAACCAGCGGGGGTTCTTGGAGGAAGAAGAACACAAACGTAGCAAAAGCATCAGCGAGTTAAAAGGCAGGTATGAGGAGGAGATGCGAAATGTGGTAGAGCAGTTGAACAGGACTGAGGACACTCTAAAGGCAGAGAGGGCGGAGAGCCTGAACCAACTCGATGCTGTTGTCCGGGACAAGCAGGACATGGAGAGGTACCACCTTGAGCAAATGCAGACACTGGAGGAGAGGTTCCAGGCCAAGGTGAAGGAACTGCAAGTCGTCCACAGCGAGGAGCTGCAGAGCCTGCAGGAGCGTTACAGCAAGAACCTGCAGTGCTTGCAAGAAACGCTCGATGACTACCAGCGCCAGCACCCGGAGGCCGTGCCCTCCCAGGGGTCTGGGACCGCGCAGACACCAGAGCAGCCTAGTGGAGGCATGCAGATCTCCGAAAGCGAGCTAAACTCCATGCATGGGCTGAGGGAGCGCATCCAGGAGCTGGAGGCCCAGATGGACGCCATGCGAGACGAGCTGGAGAACAAGCACCTAGAGGGGAGCACGGCCACGCTGAGGGAGAAGTATCAGAAAGACTTTGAGAACCTGAAGGTTTTGCATATGTTTAATTTTATGCTTTTCTTGCCTGCCAGTACCTTATTCCAGTGTCTGGGGAGGGTCATACTTGTACAAGCTGAAAAAGCACATCCCCCATGAGAACTAAGGCAGTCAAGAGGGAGAAAACCGTTAAAACGACCTAGGTTTCTTCCCGCTTCTGTGCTGTGGGGTATTCTAAATGCATTGCTCAGGTCTTCCAGCCCCTTGCAACTGGGGTTTTAAAAGGCTTTGTCTCAGTCTGGGAAAAATTCATGATTGGGAATGGTCTCGTGGTGGGCGCTGGGCCCTTAGCGGGAGGGGGAATTTCGACCTGCTTTAATAATATTGTTGTGCTGCCCTCCAGCCTCCACAGTCGTGAACATTGTACTGTTTCTCCTCCTGCCTGAGATGTAGATTGTGTGTGTGACTCTCCGTACAAAGTTTCCTTCCAGAGCTCTGTCTTTCCCAGTCTGATCAAACCTTCAGTCGATCTCTGCTGTCTTCCAAGTTCTAACAGGAAATGCAAATAAATCCATCGTTACGGAGGAAAGGCTGGGGGGGGGCACAGAAATCTTGCTGCCAAAAAGATGTCCAAGTTTTCTGGGGCGTGGGGAATACCAATCTCTGCTCTTAAGCTGCTAACAGGGGAATCCAGTGTTGCTGTGTCTTCCAGCAATTTTATTTTGCATGACAAACAGTGCACAGTTGTTACAACTAACCAAAAAGTCTGTAAGAGGAACAATGGCAACAAAAGGCATTTCTGCACAACACTTCATTGTTCAAGGCTGACGAGAGACGTCGCACCCTTTTCAAATTACGTCTTTGAAAACATTCGTTTATTTTTAAAACCCCAGACCACTTCCAACTGGAACTGGTGCTGCAGCAGGGCAGTACAGCGTTGCTAGCAGCCCTTGAGCAGATGGCTGGGTTCAGTGAGAGGAGGATGTGCCAGGTCAGCTGATGCAGGCTTCACACAAGGCAGAAGCAAGTCTGGTTGATGGCTCTGTAAGGAGCAATAGTGCCTTGGAGTCGGGCAGTGCTGGGCAAGCCTGCTTCCAGCGGCAGGATAGTATTCAGTTTGGGCTGTGTGAAGGTAAGGAAAGAGTAGGCGGTGTTCCAGTGCTAGCTGAACAGCCTAGGAAGACGGGCACCTCCCTCAAGCTCCTTGTCCCTCTTGAGAAGCAAACCCAGCATTCAGCACCTGGGTGCTGGACAGAGAGGCAAGGAAATGGCCTTCCTGTCCTTCGATTCCTGGATGCTGCTGTGTGGGCAGTAAACTGAGAATGCTCCGAGCCACGGGGACCTGGGAAGGGAAAAGCCCTCGCTGAGCTCTTACCCAGGTCTCCCCCACAGTTGTCAGTCATGCCAACAGTAAATAATACTCTTGTCTCGCCAGCAAAAAAGGCTTTGCTGTCCGTGTGCAGGGCTACGGGCCAGGCTCCAAGCAGGGTCTGAGAGTCCTTTGTGCGGAGGTGTGGTCTTGCTTCATAAGCAATTCCCTTTCTTCGGTGACTCACAATGGCCTTTTGGTTGCTTCCAGACGCTAACACCCACAAGGCTGTTCTGCCTTTGGCTGTTTCGAACTGCTGGAAAACCTTCAGTCTGTCAGACAGAGAAAAGAGTAGAAGCCCCCTCCCCCTGCACCCCCTCCAGCAGCCCTGGGCTGATGAGGTAGAGCAGATTGGGTGCATCATGCTCTGGAAGAGCCTAGGAATTGAGGGGGCAGGAACGAAAATCCATATTTAATTGTCATTAGGTAGGAAGCTTACCAGGCGCTTTCCTCAAACTCTCCGGTATGCGTACTAAAATACTAGTTTCCCTTCTGTACTATGGAGAACTTTACTGCCTTGCTAATAACAGGTGTAGGTGTGGCTGCACTCTGGCTTCTCAGATTTACAGCAATGCATTTATAATACGTTCAATACTGTACCTCCCAACTAAAACGAGCAGAGAGCCTTTACCAGTTTCCTCCTTGACATGATACCTGCAGAGACCTAGCCTCGGAAGCCTGCTTTATCAGTCATGGGCTCAAGTCCCACGCTGGGTTGTTGGGTTGTACCCAAGGGCTGGTATTTCAAGCAAAGACTGGTAGTGTATGCCAGTGATTCCCAACCCTTTTTAGGCTGCAGACAGGCAAACTGCAGACTGGAAGTGACCGGCAGACTGGCAGCCAACCTTTTTAAACTCAGTATAAAAAAGGGTTGGCTGCCGGTCCGCAGCATGCCACTTCCGGTCTGGCAGCCAACCCTTTGCGGCCCGGGGGTTGGGAACCTCTGGTGTACGGTACTGTTCCTGGAGGCATTACGCCTGGATTTTTGACCCCTTTAAAGAGGGCCAGATTAAAGCCTTCCTAGTCAAGGGAACTGAATTACACTAGGATAAGTGTGAGTGGATCTGACCCAGCAGCTTGGTTTGGAGTTGCCAGAAAGGCTGTGAAATCAGGATAATTTGGCCAATGCAGGCCTGTGCCATTAGTGTATAAGAACCCCAAGTACAGACAAGTGTCAGACGTGGCTCTCCCAAGGTATCCCAGGCTTCATTGTGCCCCAGCTCTTACATGCTCTTCACCCTGTACTCCCTGAAGTGCTTTCATGCATCTAGATCACATGGCCACCTGTCCTGCTTCCTAGTGCTTGGGCCCACCAAACCAGGCTTTCTCTTCGGAGAACTGAAGTCTCAATTTATAGTGGCTTTGCTCACCCGCCTCGTGTCTGAAGTTCAGTTTCCAAGCAGAGATCCAGGAGGGAGCAGGCTCGCACTGCTCATTGGCTCCCATGATGAAAGGGAAGTCTTTGAGCCAGCACAGATCCCCAAAAATGCCCTGAGGATGGAAACAGGAGTACTGAGTTACAAGCTGGGTCCTGCTTCTGGCAGGTCACAGGGAATGTGACTGAGCATGACACCCCAAAAGACAAAGCCAAGCAGGTGCCAGTGCAGTGCCTGACTCGGCTGTGCCAGGGGGAGCTCGCAAGCTGTGTCGGTAGCAGGAACACTGCTGACTTCTGCCCAAGCCCCCCAGCCAAGTGCAGGAGAGGGGCCTGGGGGACGCCAAGCACAGACAGGATCTGCAGTGGTAGCAGTGATGCTGCTGTCCATCCCAAGGGCTGAGCGGTGCCCTGTTTGAGATACACTGGTGGTAATACTAGCGAGCCAGTCTCAATCTGTAGCTGCAGCCCCAAAGGCAACCATGTGCTCCTTCCCTCCCTGCTGCAGGCAACATGCGAGCGAGGGTTTGCAGCCATGGAGGAAACGCATCAGAAGAAGATCGAGGATCTGCAGAGGCAGCATCAACGGGAGCTGGAGAAACTGCGGGAGGAGAAGGACCGCCTGCTGGCGGAAGAAACGGCTGCCACCATCTCGGGTAAGGGGCCGGCAGGTTTGTCGCTCTGGGGACACTGAGTCATGGAAATGACAGTCCTCCCTGCCTTGTGGAGAGGGTGGAGGTGGGGGGGAGTAGCTGCTCCAGGGAGCAGTGGCAGGACAGGCAGGTGGTAGCCTCATCTGTATCAGTCGCAAGGAGCCAGTGGGAGAGTGGAGGATGATGTGAGGGTGGAGGGGCATGCACTCGAAGGGCAGGATCCCTGGCTACGCCTGGGTGAGGGGAAAGGGGTGAGGGGCCTACTTGTGTGAGAGTGGGGGGAGCCGTCTCCCGTCTCCTCCCCAGGTCTGTGTCTCTGCTTGGCTACAGTGATTGGGTTTCTGCCCTGCTAACGCCAGGCATTAGTCATTCCTGTGGGTGATTTATTGCTAGTTCCACAATGACTTCATTTGTTGGTGCCACTGGGATGTTAAAACGCCTGAGCCCAGGGTGTGTGTGTGTGGAGCCTCATAATCAGGAAATCACATGCGAAGCAAACAATTGTTGGACTTCATTAAAAAAGCAGGATTTGCAGAAGCCCTTTTCTGCTTGACAGCCGATGCCAGATAATGAAGTGATTGTGAGGCAGTGAGATTACTCACTGAGGTGAGCTGCGTTTGGATGGAGCCCTGAATGTGTCACCTCCTCACGGGGCGCTAATCCTCTTTCCACCCTGCACAGCCATCGAAGCCATGAAGAATGCCCACCGGGAGGAGCTGGAGCGGGAGCTGGAGAAGTCCCAGCGCTCCCAGATCAGCAGTGTCAACGCGGATATCGAGGCCCTGCGGAGGCAGTACCTGTAGGTTTCTCCCTCTCCTCCCTGAGCTATGAGCTGGTGTATGTTCAGTCCTGTTGGTTGTACAGTCCCAGGCCAGAGGAGGGTGACATGGAAGCTTCTCTCCTTAAATCTGAGCATCAGCCCCAGACTCCAGATGCTTGTCTGTAGAGCATCCAGCAGCTATTACTAATACGAGAAGCAAAATACAGTTATCTGGTGCCGGTTTGTGCACAGCTCTGGCTTTATCGTTAAGCCAGATGTATTCAGACGAGAGAAAAGCACTCTCCTTTCGTAGGGCAGACCCACTCTCGCATGGCAGATAGGAGAGTTAGTGAGCAGCCCAACCAACTACAGTGCCTGTGTATAATGTATAATGCACAAACAGGCAAATGCCCCCTTTCCCTCCGTGTACAGAACAGGTGCAATAGATTTCTGCCCCACAAGTCATTTTAAGTGATCAGTGAAGCACCCGGCAGTGTTTCTCCAGTGGAGGTGTCAGCTGTGAGGCAGTTGAAAATCCTCCCTGAATTTCAGGAGAGAAGGCGGTTCCTTGGTCACCTGAACTTTAAGATTTTCCAAAACCCGAGAGCATTTCCCTCTTCTGTGAGGCTGGAGTTTTGGCAGCCTAGGCCTGCGGGGGCAGGGGGCCGCCTGGTTCAGCTCTGGAGAGCAGGCCCAGCTAACGCGTCTCTGGGCTTTGCCCCTCTGCAGGGAGGAGCTGCAGTCAGTCCAGCGGGAACTGGAGGTCCTTTCAGAGCAGTACTCCCAGAAGTGCTTGGAGAACGCGCACCTGGCCCAGGCCCTGGAGGCTGAGAGGCAGGCCCTCCGCCAGTGCCAGCGAGAGAACCAGGAGCTCAATGCGCACAATCAGGTGAGGCATCAACCCCCCGCCCTGCTTGAGAGCGCCTCACGCCCAGTCAGTTAGCTTGGAGAATCAGTGCTGCTGGGCATGGGAGGCTGAGTGCCCAATGGGATGGTGCTGTGCATGGCAAACAAGGCTAACGAATGGACCTATTGGCATGCCTAGGGAGCCACCGAAAATGTGGCTGAGAGATCTCAACCTTGGAAGGGTTCGCCTGTTCCCCACTGCTCACATGGTGGTTCTCGTTTTCCCAGGAGCTGAATAATCGCCTGGCGGCTGAGATCACGCAATTACGGACGCTGCTGACTGGGGAGGGCAGGGGAGAGGCTGCTGGCTCACCTCTCACACAGGGCAAGGATGCCTATGAGTTGGAGGTAAATGCTCTGTCCCAAGTAGCCGCTGCTTGGTGCAGCTGAGGAGGCAGTTGCAGAGAGCGGGTTGGGGCATGGGTGGCCAAAGAGGTCACTGACGGTCACTGGTGCAGGGATCACCCTGTAGGCCCTGCCCTCCAGCTGGTCCTCACTTTGAAACAGCTGTCGGAGGGACGGGAAGAGGTTGGGGTGGCTGGGAGCACAATCAGGCCATACACATGGTGGCCGAAGAGTGAGGTAGAGCCAGGACCCTCCTCAGTTCTGCAGTTCCCGTTCTGGTTTGAGCCCAAGTCTTTTGACTGCTCCGTTCTCCTCTATTTCTGATGCATAATATGGGAATTGTGCTCCGGGCACAGTGGGGCTGCGAGATCCTGGTGGAAGTACAGCACACGGGTTGATCCGACCACTAATGGGTGTACCGTGTTATCCTCACCAGCCTCAGGTTCCCCAGGGGACCTTTTCCCCAGACCTGGCTGCTATCCACAGATTGCCCAGGGATAGGGCCCGTTTGAGAGTGTTGCATGAAGCACGTTCTGAACTGAGCCCTGTGGTCCCCGCTCAGCTGATACCCAGGCGTGCTCAGCGCACCCTTTGTGATGTTTTGGCTGGTGGTGGGAGCCCTTCTGTTCCTGGGTGGAAATGCCCGTTCCCTTTCTTTCCCTGCAGGTCCTGTTGCGAGTCAAGGAATCAGAAATCCAGTACCTGAAGCAGGAGATCAGCTCCCTTAAGGATGAGTTGCAGACAGCTCTGCGGGTAATGCTGGGGGCTGTCGCTGTCCATGTTCTGCCATCCCTCTGTGGCAGTGGATGGCTTTCAGCAGTTGTGGCTTACTTATTTAGGAGTCATGTCATCATTTAAATATTTTCCTCCCTTAATTGAATTAAATGCCTTGGGGGGAGGGGGAGAGGGGTGGAGATGGTCATTTTAATAAGATAAAGATGCCTCCTGGCAGCATCAAATCTCAGGGATTTGTCTTGGACCCAGTAACAGTAGATCTTAAACTGAGCAGAACAACCTCATCCTAAACATGGAACTGCGCCGGGCTGGTTATGGTGCATGGGCCAAGGCTGGTTCTCATAGTTGTAGCAGATCCGTGCCATTTTCAGGTTAAAACCAAAAACTGCAAACAATAATCTGCAGCAGGCCTGTTTGCATGCGCTGCTTTCTCCTGGATGGAACTGGAACTGTTCAACTCTGTGTCCTAGATTGCTGGTAGCCAAAGTAGAGCCCCCTTGACCGCATGTGGCGGTAGCTGTGATTTCAGATCAGAGGTCTGTTCTCCCCCAGCTCTCACCAGCAGCTCCTTGTGGTTTGGGGTGCAGCCTGGTGAGAATCAAGAAAGGCCAGATGTCCAGGGCTTTGTTCCAGCTTGCTGCTTCCCTTGTCCTTTAGTCAGCATGTCAACTGGCTGGCTCCATTTGTCTGCCTTGCTCTGCAGTGACCCTGCTGGGTTTCCTTTGCCAGGAAAAGAAATACGCCAGTGACAAACACAAGGATATCTACACAGAGCTGAGCATCGTGAAGGCCAAGGCAGACTGCGACATCAGCCGGTTGAAAGAGCAGCTAAAGGCGGCCACGGAAGCGCTGGGCGAGAAATCCCCCGAGAACACAGCCGTGTCAGGATACGGTCAGTCCTCTCTTCTGCTGCCCTGTTCTGACATAGACCGTGTGTGGGGATGAGGGGGCTGGGAGGGCCAAGCTACAGGTTTGGCATCCACCCAAGATCCATTTGAGTTGCTGGCATGGCAGCAGGGGTGACTGGCTTGGTGTGTGCAGAAGGGAGGGCTTAAGGGGCGGTGATGGGAGCAGGAACAGCCGTCTCCAGTTGCCTAGATTGCAGCATAGGCTGGTCGTGATTGAGAAGTGCCTGTGACGGGCCTCTGCGCTGTGATGCATTGCTCCCTGGTCTCCCCACTTCCAGCCCAGAGGCTTTGCTCCTAGTAGCAGCAGCTCTTCCTTCCAGCCTGGGCAGAGGAGGCTCCCCTTGTATCTTTGGAACCGTTTTCTGAGTCATGCTTGGCATGTTCCTTTGCATCAGGGAGGCTGTTTCCTTGTGCAGCAGTTGGAAGGAGTGGCCATGCTGGCCCCCTGCACCCCTGTGCCAGGGTGGCTCTGCAGGGCAGCAGTGTCATGCCCAGCAGGAGTAGGCACTTCTACTGGGTTGGTTTGCCCCTCTGCCAGCAGCTCTGTCCCCAGCCTCCCTATGATGGGCTCCAGATTGGCAGCCAGTGGGCTAGGGGCAGCACTTGACTCTGCTCCTTCTGCTCCCTGCAGACATCATGAAATCCAAAAGTAACCCCGATTTTCTGAAGAAAGACAGATCCAGTGTTAGCCGGCAATTAAGGAACATCAGGTCAAAGGTGAGTGTGTCTCCCCTGTGAGGCCTGTGTGCCCCACATTGCTGTCTAGCACGGGTGTGTGGAAGCCTGCTCCAAGAAATTAAAAAAAAAAAAAAAAAGAAAGAAATTAAAACCAAGGATGACTGGTACGGGGCGAGGAGGAGGGTGTAGGTCAGAACTCCAGTCCCAGTAAGGGACAGGGTGGGAGCTCAGTGCTGCTGCGCATTTGCGTCAGCCCCCAGCACGTGGGAGCAAGTCCAGTGCCTTGCCATCAGAATGGCCATGCTGCTCCCTGTGCAGGTAGGCAGTTGGTGCAGTGGCAGGCTGTTTCCCATGCTCCTTGCGAGATCCTGCAGGGCTGGGTCCATTGCCTCTGGCTGAGCCTGCAGCTTGCTGAGTCTAGCTCCAAACCTGCCTTGGCAGCTCCTACAGCTGCAATTTGAAGAGGCAGGGGTGTGCCGTGCTTTTCTGGCCCGTGGTACTTGCTCCCCATCGTAATGCCGAGGTGGGGGTGTAACTGGTGTGAGTCCATGTAGGTACCAGAAAGCGCTTGTCCTGATAGCCAGCAACGTGGTGTCAACTCCTGCAGCATCTTCAGTCTGTTAGCACCCAGGTGTCCTGGTCCTAAGGAAACTTTTTTGATTTACCCGGGCAGGTTGGGCCAGCCCAGTGGCTGCCCAGTGCTTCAGTCTGGCCATTCTGGGCATCAAGTTTTGTCCCAAATTCTGGTAATGCAGCCCCTGGACCCCATGTGTGGCCTCTACTCTATCAGAATTTCACCTTGCTGAGCATTTCCATCATCTCCATGGGGCTCCAGGCACTGCATTTGTGTGGGAAGGACACAGGAACTTCGATGTTTGGCATCTCGTTCTGATGGTGTAAGTGGTCGGGACAGTGCCAGACACAGCAGGAAGCCAGTCGCGAGCTTCTCGCTCTGTCCTGTCCCAATGCTGCAGGAACTGATGCTCGTTGTCCCAGCTGTACAAAGCCGATGCAGCCAACTGCTGTGTCTAGGCTGCACCAGTCAAATACATGGGCATCCCCACCATGTGCATTCAATGTCTGCAGCTCGAGGAGGCAGCCCCTTCTGTGGGCATCTCTTAATGGTGCAGCAGCTGTGCTGGTGCACAGCATTGGTCTGTTGGTTTCCCTTCTCCACTGCCCCTTGATTTGCTGCTTTTGTCGGCCCCTCCGTGTCTGCGTCTGTTTGTCTGGAGCACGTATCTGGGCAAAGGAGACTCCGACCTGAAGACCCCGTGGCCTGTGCGGATGGGCAGAGGCAGGGGGGGCTGGGAGAGGCCGAGGCCGAGGCCAGGCTCGGAACGCAAACGCTGCTGGGACTGACATGCTGCTTGTTTTCTGTTTTGCTCTCTCCTCCCACAGTCCGTTATTGAGCAGGTCTCATGGGAAAACTGAAAGGAACCAGAGTCCAGGTTCCCTGTCACGTAGGTAAACCAACCCGTCCCCACCACGCAGCACCACTCTCTGCGGGGGCCGCCCACGCGTGCATGCCCCGTTCACGCCTCCCATAGCCAGCAAGACCCCCTCCTCTTGATTCTTGATTCTGAGATTTGATTCTCCCGGGAGGGCGGGGGAGCCTGGATTGCTGTAAAATACAAATCACCCCGTTTGGCTCTTCCCTGAGGAATCTGTGACTGTCTCGCCCTCCCACTCTCTCCCTCTCCCACCCTCACCGACATGGCTGTCCGGCAGAAAGGAGGATTTGGATAGCTTTCGGGCATTCTCCCTGGCTAGGTGTCGGGGGCGTGGGACTGAGTGTGCATGCTGAATGACTGTGCATGCCTCTGACTAAACTCACAGCAGCCTGCAGGCTTGCAGGAAGAAGGGAGCCACAGGTTTGTCATGGTCGGGTTGTGGCGTGGGTGAAATGATGCCCTCTCCCCCCACACTGCATCCTAGATGTTGTTTTGAGGACTCCAAGCTCATTCAGCAGAAGAAAGCAGCTCGTGACAAAGGAGAGAGGTCCGTTTGCCATCGTGTGGCAAAGATGCTGAGATTGGGACGCAGCTGGCAGGGGAGGAAGTAGTGATAAAAGAAGAGACGGTCTGAGAGACTGAGGGAATTTGCCAGCTTGGTGTTAATTGGACTGGAGGGGTCTTTATTTCCTTGCCATCCTTTCACTCCAGGCTCATGGGATAAGAGACTGTTGCCTTATTGCAGCAGCCCCTTCCCAAGTGAGGGGTTTGCTTTGTTGCTGTTGGCAGTGGAGTCTCATGCACCGTGTTGTCCCCACCCAGAAAGTGAGAATTCAGAGGCGCAGGCTGGCTGAACAGGCCCTACCTCTGGCCTACTTAGATGCTTGTGCCAGAGAGACGCTTGCTCCTGAACTCCAAGTTTCTTTTCTGTCCTCTGGAAAGAAGAACTGGAGTGGAACAGTAGTCGCCTTTCTCTTCCCATTTACAATGGGTTGCTGATTCTCACAGCTCAGGCAGTGAACCCAGATGGGTTAGTTTTCGGATCCTGCTTTTCATCCACTTGCCAGAAATTGTTCTGTGTTCCTGATCCCGTCAGGGGAGCTTCAGAAAGACCGTGGCCATTGCAGTCCCAACGATCCTGTTCGTGGGGGCTCGGAACCTGCCTGCCCCAGCAACCAGTCGTTAAACAGATCTTAGCTTTGGGCCTATGCTGCTGCGATTGCTCCTGTTAATTTTCTGGTGCTGCCCAGTGGGGAGCTGCAGGGAAATGAGAACATTGCCAGGAGCTGCGTGATCGGGACAGTGCAGAAAGCCCCGTCCCTCAGAGCTGCTGCGTGTTGATTGTAACCGAGCATCCAGAACCCAAAACGGCTAGGTAAATTGGCCCATGGCAGTTGGCCACCTAAGACAGCAATACTTTTGCAGTCATTCTGTCCTGTTCCACCATGCTTGAGAAGGCTTTCAGTGCCAAGCTCCCAAACGCTAGTACTGGGGGCTTGAAGGGTAGAAGTTGCCATCTCACCAGCTGAGTCTTTTACCTCTAGAGATACGGGTTTCAAGTCTGAAGTGGGTCATGAGTTTGGTCCCGCTAGAACGTGGAGCACAGTTCATGAGATTCCCACCAGCTGCGGAAGGCGTAGGCTGGGGTCACAGCGCAGGGTGGGGACTGCAATGCAGCAGTCGGCTGCGGTTTCAGGGCTGCTTGGGTAAAGCGTACAATGGAGATATGGGGCTTTAGCCACTTAGTGTGGATTCCCCAGCAGTCAGGGGAAGCCAGCACGCGTCTCCGCTCCAGAGCTGTTTCTCTTGGCAGAGCCCAGCAGGACTGCTTGGACAAGCCAGGGGCTTTGCTGAAGCTGGGCCCACACTCTGCAAGCTGCAGGGATTGCTTTACGAGCCAGACTCCCCAAGCTCACCGTCCTGCGTGCCTCATTCATTTGCGGCGATTGTCACCCGGGGAACTTCCAATCTCACTCTCTCTAGGTTTGATTCACCAATAATAACATCCCATCATAGCGTGTTCTCTCCGGCATGCTCCACTAATCTCTCCATTGAGGAGGCCATCCCTTCCTCCTGTGTCCTTTGCCTCAGCATCTGCACCATCCCTGTGTTTGCCAGACGCCTCATTGCTTGGCCTTGCTGCCGGGTCTTTGACACACTCCCTCTCTTGTCTCCCCAGAGTCTGAAGGAAGGCCTGACGGTGCAAGAACGCCTGAAGCTTTTTGAATCCAGGGACTTGAAGAAAGACTAGCTCTTTTTTTTCCCTCCCTCCCCTTCCCTGTTCAGCTCGAACACCCGCACCTGGCAGCTCATGGCCATGCAGCACGAGCACTGTTTTGTTTCTTGTTCCTTTTGACCATCGTCGCTGCTGTTGGTCTAGACACTCCTGATCTGACTGGGCATGGGTCTTCCCTGCCCCCGAGGGCTCTGCCACCTCCTGCTTCATGAGATACTTCAGAGACTACGAGGGAGGAGGCGCTGGACCTTGGTCCCCTGCTGCTCTTTGCAGGAGAATCCTTCCTTCGCTGAACAACCATTACACTAAGTGTCAGTATTAAGGCTGGGTGCCTGTTGATAAGCTAACTGTCGTACCGACTGCGGTGGGATAGGCCCAGGGCCTGGGCGGCGCAGCCGGGAACTCGCTGCACTGCTGTTGCTTGATCCTGGGCTCTGTGCATGCCAGGACCCTGACCGTGGAACTTGCCTCTTGCACTTCTGGGCAAAAGCAGCAGGAAGAGCAGGTCGGTTTGAGTTGTAAGCAGCCCTTGCGGTCAGGTTTGGGCCTGGGTCACAGCACTGATGGCCACTAGCCGAGCAGAGCAGAGGGAGGGAGTGTTGGTTGGGCTTTGTGCCTGGTTACAGACAGAACGCCCAACATTCGTCTGAAACAGGCTTCAACACAACCTGACCCAAAGGCCTGCTGCCCTCCATGATCCTCCGAGCTCTGATCCCCGGTGCTGTCTGAGCAATGTGCTACAGGATTCACCAGTCCAAAAGCAGCCTAGCAGTAGCTGTCTAGCCTCCACCTACTGCCCCTTCTTTCCATCACCCCTCAAAAGTACTAAGGCCCTTCCTCCAGTCTCTGGAGGATGGATGGATGCTGACCACAAAGCAGAACCAGCTCTGGCTGTGGAAATGCTCTGCTCAGTCCAAATGCTGCCTTTCACTGCTCCTCCTGCCTACAAATGGCTGTAGTTGTGATGCCACTTTGGGGACACATTTTGGAATGAGTCACAAAATCCTGCATGCTCCCAGCTGCAGCAGCATCGTGGCCCCTGCCTACTCCTGATGGAGGCTGGCTTAAAACAAATGCAAGCCTGTTAAGCAACAAAGCAGGTGGGAGGGCAGGAGATTGGAAACAGCTGAGGAGATGGAGGGAACCCAGTAGCACAGGTGCAGCCCTGACCCAGGGGGGCTTGGCAGCTGTTTTGCCAGGACCCCTTTGCCCAGGACAGACACTAGCTCAGTCACTGCACTGCTAATGACACTCCACGTGCTGCCCCCAACTCCTTGGTTTCAGGCCTGATTTGACCCGGCATAAGAACCTGTCCATGCAGGCCAAGAACCGCATTTAAATGCTGGTCCAGCACTGGGTTTCAACCCTGATTTGGCCATCTCGCAGTTTTGGTTGCATCATGCTGTGCTTCTAAGAAGCTGCACCCTCCTCTAGGGACAGAAGGTGCTGCCTAACTTTGGAACTGCAGCATTTGGCTGGAACTCTTTTCACAGGCTGTGCTGATTTCTGGCCTAAGGCTGGTGCTAGAGCTGGTTAAAGCTCTGCTTTCCCAGGGGAGGAGTTGCTTTTGTGCTGCTAGGCCACAATTGGTATCTTCCTCCACCCCTCACTTTTGAAGCCACTAGCCAGCCTTGCATCTCTGCTCCATGGTGGGAAATGGGTGCTGTTGTCTCCCTCCCTGCCTTGGACCCAAACTGGGCTGCTGCGCTTGTGTGTGCATCTATGTAGGATAGGCAAGGGAGGGCTGAAATCCCCATCTCTCCCTGCCCCCACTCCCGGGGTGCCATGCTGTGCCTAGGCATGTTGGAGGCAGAGGGATGTGGCGAGATGCTGCAGCGAAGGGATAAGAAGTGGGGAGACCATGCAACACTGGCCACTCTCATGACCCTTACCCCCATCCTGTAATAGACTTTTATGTGTTGTCCACACAGCCATAGGACCTGACCCAGCACTTTCTGCTCCCAGAGACTCTGGGGTCAGGCCAGCTGCCCAACCTCCTTCCTGGACTAATAGCCAAGAGTCTAAGAGCTGCTCCTTACATGCTGACAACCCTGCATGGACCAGCCCTGGTGGCACGCGGCCTTGCCCCTTGTCTGTACTCCTCTCCTGCAGCGGAGAAGCACAACTCGCTGCCTGTATTGGGTTCAGCAGGGACCTAGAGCTCTTCAGCTCTGGCGCTAAGCCATGCACGCCCACGCTGAGGTGTACCCATTCTTTAGTACTTGCTGGCCCTAGAACAGATGAGGAGCTTTCCTTACCATTTCTTGCCAGTGTTTGGGGAAGAGGGACTTCAGGATGGGCTGGTCCCTTTGGATGTTCCCACCCCGTGTGCCCACCATGCTGTGGCAAGGGTGCACCTGGCAGGGCTGGTGGTGCCGTCCGTGCTGTGACAGGCCAGAGCTGAGGCTCGCTACTGCCAGGGAGCTGGGTTGTTCACCTGCTGTGTCCATTTACTGTATAAGCCCTTGCGCATGCAGCACAGCCGCTCAGCTGACGCGTACAATAGCCAGCTTGGTCTTTCCCTG
Organism: Caiman crocodilus; assembly: GCA_030014935.1. NCBI lineage: Eukaryota > Metazoa > Chordata > Crocodylia > Alligatoridae > Caiman > Caiman crocodilus. The sequence goes on from JAGPOW010002202.1 coordinate 7,044,257, forward strand.
ACCTTTCTATTTGAGCAGCCACCAGAAGAGGAAGTCCTTTTGTTCCTAGGCTCCGTCTCTACCAGTCGGGGTTTGGCGGATGTCTGCTCTGCTCCATTAGCTTTCCAGCCCTGAATTCTCCTCAGAGGATTGAGCCTGTGGGATGCAGGCTGGGGTCCTTCAGTGTTGTAACTGCTTCCCCACGAGGGTGCACTCGATTGGATGAACTCGATGCCTCTGAGCAGCGTGCTCACCCTGAAGGGTGCCGGGGAGCATTGCTTGCTTTTACGCCAGCTGAGTTGGCTGTAGTGGAGAAACCACATGTCAACCACTCCTCCCATTACAGGCTCCTCTTTGCCTTGGGCTATTGCAGTGGCCACTTTGCTCAGTGAATTTGTTCAGAATCTGCTAACTCTTGAGTGCAAAATAAAGGTGCGTTATGTCCCCCTTTTACAGCTGCACTGCCAGTAGGTGGAGGCCACAGGATGCGGGTGAGGAGGCGAGGGCTATAAACAGGCAGGGCTTGCTGCTGTGTGGTACACTTTCACTGAGCCTCAGGTGGATCCTAAGGGGGATGATTTTGGGGGGTGAGGGAAACTGAAGTCACCCTTCCTTTGCTGTATGCTTCATCCCAGGGACTCTTCCTGAGGCTCAGGCCCTCAGCTTTGCCCAGGTACTCTGATTAATGAGTCGCTGGCATCTCTTTGCTTCACTTGGGTTTCTGTTAGATCCTGCTTTTATAATGCTAGAGGAGCTTGGTAATTAGCAGAGCTGTGGAGCCATGCAGCCTGTCGTGGATGATGTTGCCTGGCACGATGAGGTGGCAAGCTGGCTTGGAGGAAGAGTTTGCAGTGTGCTGACTGGCAGTGGGGTGGGCTTCTGGGCCATGCAGACTGGGTCAGGTGCTCCAGCGGAGGCAACAAGGGAAAACTGAAGTTGATGGGACGTTTCCCATCTTCAGACCCAGCAGGTGTAAAAGTGGGCACGGACAGGGAGAAAGGCAATGCAGGCTAGTGGAAGCACTCAGGTGGTGGATGCTCAGTGCGAGGCAGGCAGGGAGAGAAGTGGAAGCAGCAACGAGCAAGCCGGGTAGCAAGAGGAAAGGTACTGGAGCAACGGCGGGTCCAGGGCAAGCTCAGAAAGCTTTCTGCTCATGCTGTCCTGTAATAACCCTGTGGCATGCAGCTGAGTTGGGGGGAGAGTCCTTGGGCTTGTTTAGATGCAGGGTCCCAAAACTGCTTACAGCAAGAGGGTATTTGATCTGACGGTTTCCTTAGCCCATTAGTCTTTCCCACGTGTATGCACCCCAAGCGAAAGGCCATATGCACAGAAGTTTTGAATAGGTTGCTTGAGGGAACGTGCGGTTCTTTGTAAATCCAGGACCCTGCAGACGATGGGTGAAGCCGCAGCAGTAACTCTGCCTTAAACTAGCCGGCATTTGCCCCTCAACCTCCCAGTGTCTTATTTCCTACTTTATGGCAACTTTCAGTCATCCTGTAACCTGTCTTATTGGGTCAGCTGTAAAAGGATTTGCTCCAAGGTCTGCCAAGACTACCAGATCAGCAGAATCTGAACTTGTTGGATCTGTCAGCAAAGGTTTTATTACTGGGAATCTTTAACTAATACATATTGGCTCACCTTTCTGGACTTTTCTGCCTTGTAAACCTAACTAGATGTGCTGTCCCAGAGAGAGGAAACCAGACAGGAGACACCGGCTGCAGACAGAAAAGAAGTGTGTTGCAAACAAGAGAAAGCTATTTGGAGGGAAAGCCACCAGGCAACACATGGAGGAGTGGGTGGGATCACCCTCTGAGGAATATTCTTAAACTTCTAGGAATGTCTAACAAGCCAAATAGATGCTTTTCTTGCTGAACTTTGCTGTGTTAAAGTATTTAACACCTGAACAGAGGTCTCTTAAAGTGCAGTTGTGGTGTTCTTATATACTGTCCCTTTTAAGAGCAGTGCGTGTTGAAGCTCGGCCATCTCCAGAAGGGGGTTTGGCCCTTTTAAAAATGTCTTTATGCGCTGCATGGGCCAACCCTCTGCTCTCGGGTGGCACAGGGAGCTGCGCCATCCCACCTGGCTGCGGTGCTCGTGGCTAGGAGCTGACAGAATCTGCATGGCAAAAACCACTGTTCCTGTGGTTAGTTCAAGGAGGACAACGTCTGAGTGGGGCTCAAACACGTGTCCTTCCTCCCTCTCTCCGAAACGCTGTCACAAACCTTGCTTTTCTCCCTGTCTTTGGTTTTGATGTGACAGCTACTTGACCCTTTCTCAAGCGCTAGACAGTGTCTTTTCCTGCACTCCCAAACCAGGTGCAGTAAACACAGGTCCTAAAACCGTCCCGTAGAGGTGCAGGTCAAGAACATGGTTTAAAGGGAAAAACAATCTTGCAGAAGTCTCGGCTGTGTGCAAGGCTCTGTGGTAAAGCCCAGTTCTTCCTGCTGCTTCAGCCTTTCTCCAGGATGAGAGCAAGCAGGGCTCCTCTAAGACCGACTGGGGAGAGGGCAGGAAGAACAGCGAGCAAAATGTCCCCGATTTGCCCCAAGCGTTTCAAATTCTACTTGCATTTTTCCAGCAGAGCATCTTACAAATGACTTCTCTGGCTGTGGCCAAGGCATCCTCCCTAGGCAACAGGGTGAGTCCGTATGGTAGCTATATTGCTTGAATTGCTCTTAAAGGGCACAGTATATACATTGTGTGAATATATATCTATATATATTGCAAGCCGCTGCATTTTACACAATCCTCCACTATGAAAAGTACTGAAATGTGAGGTCTAGTAAAAATCAAGTTCAAAGTAAACTGTAGAAACATAGGCTCTTGCTGACTGCTTCCAAAGTTTTGTCTTTTGTGGAGAGTTTTTCCTGCCACTTTCCTTTTTGGAAATAATTAGATTCATGTCCTTTTTAACTGTGACTTTTCCCCCTTTGTCTACATAAGAAAGGAAAGAGAAATTTGACAGAATTGCTTCAGAAACCGAACTTTGTGCCGACGTGCAGAGCAAAAACGAACAAACAAAAGTTATTTTTCCACAACAGACGTTGAGTGGAACACATCACAGTCCTGAGCGTTGAGAAACACATCACTTTTGTAGCAGCTGTATACTTGATTGGGATTCCACTAGACCTTTGCATTTTTGTGGTTCGTATGCAGTACTTTCTTCATTGTGAATACTTAAGCACATGCACGCTCAGTGTAGCTTGCCTTTCCTTTGTAATTTTTCCATTTTTTTAAAAAAAGCTTTGTTATTCCTCTCTTTAAAATAATTTAAAACCTGTATAGTATTCAAAGCACGCAATGTAAATATTTATTACTCAGAAGTTAGTGGAGGGTTCTTTTTCTGTGACTAAGTTGTGTTTTTGTTTTTTAAATCTTGTTCTAATCCAGACGTCCAGTTTGAGGTTGCAAGAGGAGATCCGAGTGTAATATGTTGACCCCCCCCCGTGCCCCCGATAGAATGTTTGGGTTTTGATGACTGTTATAAATATCTTTTAAAATGTCTCTGCTGACCTACACTTTCAGTTTTGAAGACACCTGTCCAAAGAACGTGTACAGTGTTTTGAGAACTGTAACCTTACAGCACTATAAATTGTTTTTTCCATTCAGAGAATTCAGTAATCTTGTGTTCAACAGTGGCATTAACATCCTGTGAACGTGCAAAACTGCTAGCTATAGAAGTAGTAACTACTTTGTGCCTAGAGCATATGCAAGGATCCTTGCACGCTAACATAGGACTGTTGCAGCGAGTGAACAAAGGAGCTTAGGGCTCAGTCTGTGATTGTGTAACTCGTGCAGCAGCAGTGGAGCTACTCTGTAAGGCTGTATGGAATTAAGGGAACTACAGACCAGTCTGTCTCCTGGCTGTGCAGTTACATATTGTACAACAGCATGGAATTTACTGTAACTTCCGATATGTAAGGAACTGTCTTCAAATATAACTTTCAGTACAACGTAGTTACTACTGAGTTGCACTTACGATGCGATCCCCTATCACTGTATTACAAAGCATAGTCGAAAGACTGGGGAAGGACACTCGATAGTAACATGGGCTGAAACCAACTGAGCTTTGTCAGCTCGCCCTAGTGCTTGATCCTGTCTCAGCCTGCACTTTATTAGACTACTAGAGGAGACTGAGGGTGCGGGTGTCCACTAGCCGAAGCCTGACTAGCGAATCGAGTTGGTACTGTCAGAACTAACCCAGCTGGCCACTGACCAGTAGTAGTTTACTGCAATCACAAGCAATTATTTCCTCACTTCTCCCATCTTCCTCACGCCATAACTGTGTGTTCGATGGGACAGAAACACTGACTTTTTGTTCTAATCTATAGAGAGCAAAATGTGTTGTAAAATACTAAAGACTTTGGTATGTAGGAAATAGATAAGGATTCGTAGACTCTGACCCACATTCGCCCTCTTGGGACCTGGAGTTCTGGGGTGACTTGAGATTATGAGAACTAATTTTTCTGAACCGATAGGGGTTTTTGGGGATAACAGGGAGTGGGAGAGGGAAATGTAGTTTTGGGTGATACCTGCGTAGCAGTCACAATAGACACAAGTCCAGATGATGATTCATCTTCCTCACCCTCACACCACCAACGCAGTTGGGACTGGAGGGCTGCTTTGGCTCTTGCGCACACCTTTGGCCAGCTGCCCAGCCACAACTGGAAGAGCCTGAAAAATGCACCCTCCATTACCAACTGAACTGCAAGAGCTTCAGCCCTGGGGCAGATGGAAAGAAATCCCAAGGAGCTGTGCCTTATGGTGACACCCTGGAGTCAACTACGTTTCTGCAGTGGGCAAGGCGAAGGCAGCTGCCACCTGATCTGCTCCTTGGCTGAGTGGTAGTAATGACAGCAGATAAAGCCCTGAGGAGCATGTTGCTGGTGAAAGCTGTTGAGGGTGGCATACAAGTCGGAGTAGATCTGGTGTGGTGAGGCGGGAAAAACTGGCCACCTGTTGTAAAAACCCACCCACCAGTGCTGCAGGTCTGAATGGTGCAAGGTAGGGTGAGGGGCAGGGGGAGGGCTGGGGACTGCACCTGTCTGAGGAGTCGTGTTAGGCTTGATCCATGTCCTCTTGCAAAGGGGAATGCGTTTGTTTGAGGCTTCTGTTTTACTGAGTATGAGCAGGAACTTCTCCCTTTCCTCTCCCCCTCTGGTTTTATTTCAGTGCTTTTTTTTAAAGCCACTGTTCCCAATCAACTGTTCACTGTAATAGAAGTGTCACTTTTATCACAATATTTATTCCTTACAAATCCTGTGTGACATGCTAGGCTCCCATGGATGTAGCTGATCATTTTTATTTTGTAAATATAATTACCTAACTTTACATAAACTATATCGTAATAAACTATTTTTGCACCACCCTTTGCATGCTGTGTAGCGAGGCATTTGTTTGAACAAGGATGTCTCTTTGGAAGGGAAAGCACAGGCAGGAGGAGGATTTGAGCTTCTGAGTTAGCCAAATGCAACATCAGTCTTGGGTGTATTAAGGATGGAAAACCCATCACACAGCGTCACATTTCTTAAAACAATGAGCATTGTACTATCTGTTAACAATACAATGACTCATGCTCCTGGATGGTGGGCTGCTGGAAAATGAGCTTCCCCTTTACCTGGCACACACAAGCTGTGGACTACTCCAGCCCAACCACTGCTAGGGCAAGGGTAAAGACCCTTGCAGGTTTACCTCGGTGGGTGTTTTAATCTTTTTGCCTTTCCCAAAGGAGTCTCTGTTTCTCAATGAAGTATAAGTATATAGAAATTGTGTGATCTGCACTCCAGTAAACTCACCAGTCTTCTTCCTGCATGACACCTCAAAGAATGAACTAGGGCATGTGAAATCTTTCAGCTCTGCCATCCCCCAGGAGCAAGGATTTGGAGACTATTTGGTTCCTTCACTGAAATGTGCATTTTCTACTGATGCACAATTAGGGCTTTCTCAATCTTTCTTTAGGTGTAGATCCTTCTAGCACTTCATGCTGAATAGAAAGCATGTATTTTCTGAGGTTTAAGCAGCCAAGATGCCTACACAGGTACATCATTCGCAGTTTAGATCCTGGTTTAAAGCTCTTTAACCCTCACCTGTCCTCTCCCACAATGCAGTGTGTTCAGAACAGATGCCTGCATTTCACATCATGCTCCCTCTGCTGACCGGGCTGTATCACAGCAGCAGATGAAGTGAACTTGGGTTTGCAAAAGCTTGTGCTCTACATATACAAATGCACCTTTTATAAAATAACTAAAATCTCTACCCTGCCTTATATTGATTAAGTTCCATTCCAAAAACTCTGCTTTCTGGTAGGTACTGATATAACAGTGAAAGCTTTTAAGCAAACTCTGGCGAAACACTTAACTGTTATAAATAAAGATAAGCACTCAAGTTCAGCTTTGCTATCAAACAGAACAAAAGCAAGTCAGAAGAGTAGTTAACACAACAAAAACCCTTTACTTTTACAACCAGCATCAAGTCAAATCCCCATCATCTCAGACACAGGCAGGTACCAGGGCATTTATATTCACTGCTTTATAAATGTTATCTTTCACTTTTACAATCAACTCTATACAACAGTATTGTGGCAGATGGGGAAGCCTTTCCTTTCAGGTTACTATTTCAACTGTACAGGTAGATGCAAATAAACTGGGTGAGCTGCTATATTACTTATTGGTTTTCACACCACATGAGTTCAGGCCAGAAATGAGTAATAGCTCATTATTCAAGGGAGCAGCACAGTGGGGGTAGACCCCTGGATATCCAGGAATCTAAAAAACCTGCATAAAAAGAAGTGGAATAGTGCATGCAGGGACAGCATGTGCCACTCAAAACCAGAGTCCGACCAGCCAGAGCTATACTGCAGCTGCTGGCCAGGCTCTGAGCAGCAGGATTGCTGTTGCTTCAGCACAGGAGGCCTCCAGGGCTCAATGTCAGGCTGCTGGGGTCAGCTCAGTGCTGGCCCCAGCCTCCTCCACCCCACCCAGGGTGACCAGCCACACGCCAGAGCATGCATGGCACGTGCATTTCCCAGGGACAACTAGCAGTAGCATATTTCCACACTTGCCTGGACGTGGCCATTTTGGATATTTCTTAGGTTTGTCTAATGAGAAATACAGTTGCTTTGCAACAAGTCTAGAACTGTGCAACATGGAATTTTCATTTTCAAAAAATCCAGAAGCTACTGTGACAGGTAATGTCTGCATTCCATTCAGGTGATGACCTTACAAGGGAATAAGGTAACTTAAATGTTCAGTCCCAGACAAAAAAAAAAAGACCCATTGCTCCTAGCACCTAACATGAACCTGGGGGAGAAGGGTAGGTTCACGGAGAGGCTGGCAATCCCTCCTGGAATTTAAAGTGGGAAAGGCAGAAGCCCTGCATCCAGAAACTAGTCAGGCTGTTGATCTGGAAAGGCTACGTTTGTCTCTCTGCATATGCATCCTGTCCCCTATACACACTGGGATTTCCTTCTATAGCTCAGCTCTCCAAGAGGCAGGGATCCAGTCATAGTCAGCTTTGTTCTCAAGATCATGCTTTTAAGAGCTCTGCTGATCTGGTGGATCCTGTATCACTTTGGAGGCTACCCTGCACTAGCTGGTTTTTTATGCAGACTGGCAAGTACCCTCTCCTGCTCTACAACCCTCCAGGGAGCTGCCTGAGACTGCTATTCCTAAACTAATGAAAAAGCAAATCTTGACAGCAGTCATGTCACAGGCAAAAATACTTATAAAGAATGCATTTTCCGTAAGCTTTCTCTGGCCCATTTTAAACATTAAATGTCTAGAGCATTTACCACTAACAATGGCATGTACTACAGTCATTGTCTCCACATCATGGCTGTCCAACTTCTGGGCAGCTGGGGGCAACATGAAGCGCAGGCTGTACACCCAAGGGCCACATCCCCTGCCCCATGCAGGCAACCCAGTATGCCTTCCATCCTGCTCAGCCCAGGCAGCCAGGCTCCTCCCAGCTGCAACACAGCATCCCCTTCCCCTCCTGACCATGTGCTGCTCACCTGCAGTGTGTGAAGCCCTAGCCTGCCTTTTGTTGCACACAACACAAGCAGTCCAGTCCCCTCCTGTGCTGCACATGCAGTACAGGCAGCCCCTCACTCCCCACCCCCATGCAGCTTGGGCTCCCTGCTCCTTCCCCCTATACTGCTCTGCCAGGTAGCAGATGCCAGAGGAGAAAGGGGGAGCCCAAAGAACCCAGTTGCACCCAGCAAGGGGTGGGGCAAACCCTGAAGGCCACATGCCAACCTTTGGGGGGCTGCACATGGCCCACAGGCCACAAGCTGAACCCTGCTCTACATGAACTATAGCTTTGCCCACAGCCCTCTATATCCTGGTAGGACTCGGAAAGAAGACATGTGGCTTTTATGCTGCCAGTTTGAGACTCTCTATGCCTGCCCCCACAGCAATGGCCTGTACAAGGAATGGTATCTGCAATGCCACAAGGAGATAAACAGCTGTTCCACTGCTGAAACACTTAGGATTGTTTAAACAGTCCAGACATACCTTGCTTTTCCTGTCCTGCTCCAGTACATGTCAATGAATGAGCCACTATCTTGAACTCCACCACCAGAGTTGCAACAGACCCTCGCAGTTGTTAACACTCACAAAATAACGTATCCAGGATGTTGGGTCATGCACTTTCATTTAGCTCGCAATGAACTTGACTCTGAATTCTTCACTCTTGCAGAGAAGTTGAACTATGTTGCGGCCGAATGGATGAGAATGTCTGGAAGCTCATAATGTGCTGGTCTTTGTAGCTATAAACTAAATACAGATGAGCTTGCTGCAAAGATCCCACTTGCCAAGGCTTCCTCCAGCTCTAAGGAATGGCTTGATTATTTCTGTTTCTTTCCTTTGGGGAAAAATGTGTAATTGGCTGGATTGTACTCTTCCCAGATCCTTTCGAACTCTGCCAGGAAAGGCTTCACATATTCTGCGTCCTCCACGATCAGCACGTTCTCCCGGTTGCTCTGAATGGCTTGAGTGGTCCAGTTGAGGGAGCCAGTGATGAGCACCTTCTGGTCCACAATAGCAAATTTGTGATGCATGTAGCCACTCTCCTGGTCGTGGCGCACCTGAATCCCTGCAAACCCGGAAGAAATGTGTTGATGCTTCCTCTGCAGGGGCACAACCAAAAGCCACAGTGTTTCCTAACTTGTAAACGAGTGGCTGTGCACCCGAGTACTGATTCCTTCAAGGACCCGTTAGCATTTGATGTCCTTCCTCCCCCGACCCCCACACAGAACGGAAAATGCCACCTGTGCCACGAGTCCCCGAGGCCTGCTACATCGGCCTAAGGGTGGCTCTTCCGTTTTCGGGCTGGAGCCACGACCCACTTTGTTCCGGAAAGGGCCCATCCCGACTAACACGCAGAAACCTGGCTCTTCCGAAGACCAGCGTCAGAGAACCACCCTCGCACCCTGGCTGCCTTCGCCTCCCTTCCAGACTCTGCCGCCCCCATCTGCAGGACCCTCCCACGCACCGGCCAGGCGCAGGCGGCCGATCTGGGAGCCGTTGACCGCCATGTAGTCGGCGTCGGTGACGACGCGCACGCGGACGCCGCGGCGGTGCAGCAGGTGCACGGCGCGGGCGAGCTGCGGGCTGGAGAAGGCGAAGACGCAGAGCTCGAGGGAGCGGCGCGCGGCCAGCAGGCGGCGGAGCAGGCGGCTCAGGGCGCTGTCGCCGTGCGGCAGGGCGCAGGCGCAGGGCCCGGGGCCGGGCTCCGCCAGCAGCGCCTCGGTGCACGTCACCCGCGACGGGAAGAACAGCACCTCACGCACGGGCCGCCGGCGCCGCCGCCCGCCGGCCGCCCGCGCCAGCGCCTCCAGGGCCAACGCCAGCGCCAACCCCAGCGCCGCGCCGCCCGCCCAGCGACACCAGGCCGCGGGGCCCGGCAGCATGGCACCGCGTCGCCCGCCGCCAACCGTCTCGACGCCAAGCGCTTCTGCGCAGGCGCGAGGGGCGGGGCCAGGCCGCACGCGCTCGCCGTCAACGGTCTCGACGCCGCGCTACTCGCTTCTGCGCACGCGCTGGGTGCCCAAGTGCTCGACGCCGCATGCTTCTGCGCATGTGTGCCAACCCCCCCCCCCGGTCTTCCTCACCGCCGCGGGCCCTTGCGCATGTGCGAGCCTTCTCCCCTTTGGGTCTTGGACTTCTGCGCATGTGCTCCTCGCTCCACAGCACGTGGTTCACGGGTTTGTGCGCAGGTGTAAGCGCCCCACGGGGTTGCCTCGCGATTTGCGCGTATCGGGGCCTGTAAAAGCAAGCTCCCTGCATCAGCCTGTGCGAGCTGTCAGTGCCCCGGGCAAAGAAACTCCCTGGCTCCGTGCAGCACTGGGTGGATCCTGCCAAGGTGCTTTGCTCCACAGGGCTACCAACCCTCCAGGATTGCTCTGGGGCCTTCAGGAATCGGATATAAGTGTACAGGAGACTGCTGCGGGTCACCCAGGAGATAAAGGATAGGACATCCATTAAAATGAGTATCAAATGTTGAATCCAATTTGTACAATTGTCCACTGGGTTTTTAAAATAGAATAGTAACGTGCGGTTGCCTTCCTGATGCGAAGCGGATGCACGGTAATCCATAACTGATCTATGCTAGCGCGTGAGCCCGTTGGCATTCTGGAAATCTCCTGGAATAGATTCAAACAGATGGTAACCCGACTGTTCCACCCAAAGAAAAGATGGAAATCTGCTCCGGCTCAGTTAACGAGTTACACTGAGCTCTGTTGAGGCCCTGGTTTCTAGAGCAAGCATGGAAATAAAGTGGTGGTGTTGTGAATGCAGCACAGGCAACATATTGGGAGGGGGACTACTAGTGCCTTTCGCTGCCTTGGTAGAAACATCTGCCCTGCACGTACTCTTTGTGCGTGTCATCATTCAGCCATGCAAAAGGAAATTGGGTTGGGCTGAAGAAAGCTGTCCTACTTCAAAATCTTGGCCCTGCTAGAGCGCATGGCTAGAGGGGGGAAGGAATGGCAAAAAACATCTGCTGATGCTGCAGATCTTCCCTGTCAGTGAATCAGTGCAAGCTAAGACTCGTGTGCATGTTCCAGAGGCAGCTGCTGGTGAGATCTGCGCTCCTAGAGCTGCAGGGCTCTGTCCACCTGACTAATTCAGGGATCTCTTTCTTTAACTGCATCTCTCTTGACAGAGGAATACACCCACTGGTCTTCACAGCTGCTTCATGCATGGATATTGGCTTCTCCTCCCTCTTTACTCCTGGTGTGTTAAAGCTGTGCTCTAATTATAAATGAGCCCTGGCTGTGTGCTGCTTGATGTTTGCTCATCTGAATGAATTCAATAATGAAATGCCTGATGATGAAAGGGTGTCTGTACAAGACTGGTCAATGAGTGGTTTCACCACCTTTCCTTTGGAGCTTACAGAATTTTCTTCACAAATGAAGTTCTTGTCTTTTTAAGATGCCATCTCCAACAATGTTGTGCCTTTTGATAAGCAACTGGGCCAGTAGTTCAATTTTAGTCTCAGGAGCAAAAGAAGAGCGAGATCAGCCAGTCAGGAAAATTTTGCTTGTAGATCTTGCATCTCTGTATACCAAACAGCTCTGTGTGCACCCAAGAAACTTCCAGGAACAAAGTACACTGGGTTACAAACACTCCGTTTTGTGCTTTCATTTGCAATTGCTCCTTGAGATCCTGAAATGTTTCTTGGAAGATAATTCTGTTCCTGTTGTATAGTTTCAATGTGTAGGAATGGCTGTGAGTGGCAGGTTAGATGCACTAGATTGTAACTGCAGGGGTACTTACAGGTTTGGTCTTTTGAAGAGCACTGAAAAAATGTTAGAGTTAAAATAAATCCACTCTCTCCTTAAGCCAGTATTTGGGCCCTGAAGAGCAGCATCCTTTTAAGTGTATAAAGAGCAGTTTGCTGTTACATAGTGGTTTAATTCAGAGCTATGTTTTCCTGACTAAGAAGTATGATTAGAGTGGAGAAAACATTAGAGGCTATCCTAGAATTTCAGAGTCCTCTGGGCACAACAGCTTCTGCAGTCACAGGAGCACTTCTCTAGGCTTGACAGGCTGGAAAAGTTTGTAAATAAGTCTTATTTTCATAGAGAATGGGTCAATCACCCTAATTCTGAGAGCACCTAGAAGATACTGGAAATGGTTTCACTGCTCTAGGTTTTTCTCTCTCCTAATTACTCAACACTTTTTGACCTGCCCTCCACTGTTAAAGCCCTATTCCCAAGAAGGTCTTTCCAAATGACTTACCACTGGCTGGGAAATGGGGTGTTTATGCTACATGCGGGTTATTTCCCCTTTCATCAGGACAGCATGTGTCAGGCTTCCACGCAGTCAGAAAACATTTATAGTTTCTGCTTGATTGAGAGACTTGAAACTAAACAAGCTGGTTAGTTTGTGAAACAGCATAAAGCCTTAGTTTGTTACTAAGCTCCCTGGTATGGCTTTTGTGATGGCTGTGAAGTGTCTGTAGTTAGAATCATAGACAATGAGGGTAGCAAGGGACCTCTACAGGTCACGTCTAATCCAGCCCCCATTGCCTCATGCCAGCCAAGGCTGTCTACTGGGGCCTTAAGAACCTCCAGGGATGGAGAGTCCACAATCTTTCTGGAGAGCCTATTCCAGTGCTTTACTACCCTCCTCATGAGAGTTTTCCTAATATCCAGCCTAATTTCCCTTGCTGCAACTGGAGACTGTTGTTCCTTGTTCTGTCATCTGCCCCCACTGAGACCAGCCCAGCTCCAGCCTCTTTGTAACTCCCTGCAGGGAGTTGGAGCCTGCTGTTCAGTCCCCTCTATCTTCTCTGCTGCACACTAAATAAACCCAGTTTCCTCATCCTTTCCTCACAAGTTGTGTGCCCCAGCCCCCTATTTGTATTGCCCTTTTGCTGGTCTCTATCTGTCCACATCCTTTCTGCAGTGGCAAGGCCAGAACTAGACATAGGACTCCAGAAGTGGCCTCACCAGTGCCAAATAGAGGGGACGAATCACTTCCCTCGCCCTGCTAGCAATGCTCCTACTCATGCAGCCCAACAGCCCGTTAGCTTTCTTGGCAGCAAGGGTACACTGACTCATACTCAGCTTATTGTAACCCCAGGTCCTTTTCTGCAGAGCTGCTGCTTAGCAAGACAGCCCCCAATCGGTGCCTGGGATTGTTCCATCCTAAATGCAGGACTTTTTACTTGTCCTCATTGAACCTCATGAGATTTCTTTTGGTCAGTCCTCCAACTGGTCTACATCAGAGATAGGCAACCTTTGGCACAGGTGCCAGAGCATAGCACTCAAAGGCATTTTACTCTGTATGCATGCCTTGGACTGGAGATGCACTGCAACAAGTATTGGGCCCCTCGTGGATCCCCTACCATCTGTGCCTGGCACACCAACATTTTACATGTTGAGGTCCTGGGTTTTTTAAGCCCTGGTCTAGGTCTTTCTGAATCCTAGCCTTACATTCCAGCATATCTACTACCCCCCACAGCCATCTTGGTGTCATCTGCAAACTTGCTGAGGATGCACGCAATCCCATCTTCAAGGTCGTTGATTAAGACATTGAACAAAACCAGCCCCAGGACCAAACCCTGGGGCATGCCACTTAATACCAGCTGCCAACTAGGCACAGGCACAGAGCCACTGATTACTACTTTCTGAGCCCAATGATCCAGCTAGTTTTCTACCTTACAGTCTGTTCAACCAACCGATACTTCCTTAGTTTGCGACTAAAACCACCTGAAAATAACCCGCTGCTTGCTTATGTGAAACCATGAGAAGAAAGTAACGTAAAGAAGTCCTTTTGGACTCGGTAGCTGAAACCCTGGCCAACAGCACAGCAGGGGTCTGCACAGTTCAATTGTTCTGTCTGGGCAGTGCTAAAAGCGAGACAAACCAGACTTTCTCCATTTTACAAAAATAGCTCGTATCAAGGTTTAATGCTTTGTCTTTTTTACAGAAGTTAGGAGCAAAAAGCTCCCTGTGTATCTTATCTGCAGCTTCTTTTCATTTAAGTTTTACCATTCCCTTTGTGCTCATCTTGTTAAAAATACAAACACAGCAGGTCAGTGCAGTCAAGTCCCCCCATGCCATCTTAAAAATTTCTAGTCATAGCATACAAAATAAAACGATTTCCCCATTTAGAAACGGTCATTCCTTATAAGTGTTTCCCAACCTTTTCTGTCCCACAGCACTTACCTGGCTTTTTCAGTTCCACAGCACACTGGCCAAACAGGGGGGCAGGGAGGATAATCGGCTGGGGCGCAATGGTGACAGTAGCAGCACAAGCTGTAGCTTTGCCCCCCATGATTCTGTGGCACACCTGGATTCGTCTGACAGCACACCAGTGCGCCACAGCACACCAGTTGGGAAACTCTGCCTTATAACAAGGACTGTACTAAGATCCAAGGTTAGTATCTCAAAATGTATGAGTGATATTCTTCTTTGTGCTGGCTGGAGAACTGTTACTGTTTCTTATCGTTTGTGGTTCTGATCCCAAGTGAAGATCTCCGGAAGCAAATCTGAAGTGTCATTCTGAAGTTAGGATATAAAGTTGGAACAACTGCAATCAAATAGGACACTCTAAATAGTGTCTGCTGTAGCATATGTCAAATCAAGTATGCCAAATCCCTGCAATTACTACCTCTGCCTAAGATGTAGTGTTCAAAGTCAAATGCCTGTCTAGGTTTGTTTTTTTGTTTCCTCACACCTTAATCTAAAGATGTTATGCTGGTTTGAGAGAGGTCAGATAAAGATACTCTGTATGTGGAGTTCCAACTATCAATCTGCTTTTTTATGGCAACACCCAGGGCTACTTCTAATAAAATTCAGTTTCAGGAGTCCTGTCATCCCATGGAATCTGATGCTGCTACTGGGGGTGGACGGACACGACTGACCAGCTTATTCTGTTCTTTGCTAACTCCTGGACTTATGTCTCCTGATAAATCTAGGCTGACAGTGGAGTTTGAGAATGGAATCTAATGTTTAATTCCCATGCAGAGTTAAAGCTGCTTATTCATAGCAGACTACTCTGGAGCTGCTCGCTTCTGATCTGGAACATGACTTTGCATCATGAAATGCTGTGGTTTCTGATGAAGTGAGAAATGGGGCTTACACAAAGTCCTACAAAACCAGTATCTCTTATAAATAGTCCTAGTAAAACATCTTGATTACATTACTTGCAAGCAGTCCCAGATGCATGCACTCAAGTCCAGTCTTGCAGACATGCAGAGGACAAACTGTCTGTGTTAGTCTGAGGCAATAAAAAATTTGGTAACGTTTTACTATCCACCAGCTGCATGTGGTGGAGACTCAGCTCCATGGACTACCTCCAAGGATTTGAAGGCAGCCATTGAGTCTGGGCGTTCCCAGTTTAGTTCCGAGATTCTGAAGAAGTTGGGCTGCGGACTGTTGACATCAAGTGCGACTTGTATGTCTTGCTCAGGCCAGTCATCCAGAATTTCAGAAGCTTGACGTTGTCCTCCTCAGCAGCTCCCAAAATGCTCAGCAGTTTTTGTGTGTCCTCCTTGGGCCGGCTGTCCACTTTGGTGAACTTGAAGAGGACCTTCACTTTACTGCAGGAACAAGAAACCTGTCAGCTGAGTGGCAACAGTGACAGCTTAGTGCAAGGACGATTTGAGATACAGGAATAGGCAGCACTGCAAGTTCCCCTGGGGTGCCCAATTCCCTGTTGTGTGCAACAAAATACTAATAAAGGACATACTCTAAATAATTTGCTCTTGTGCTTTATGTCTATTTTTCTCCCAACCCCAGCCTGATCCTTAGTACTAGGTATGGCCAGCACTGATGATAGGCTCTAGAAGGCATTCTTTCCCTCCTTTTGCTACACGTGTCAGGACCGGGTTTCCCCCAAGCAGGAGTATTGCATGTTGGCAGCAGCCAGGGCTGTGAACTTTGACTGGAGTATGCCAAGGCTCCTGCTAGGGATAAACAAACCCGTGGCTATAGGATCGAACCAAATCACCACATCTGGGGTCATGAAGGAGTTTTACCCTATGGTCAAGCTGGCCTGGACTGTAGGGACAGTTGGTTTGAAGCATTGTACCAAAGGGTGGTTTGTACAGGTTTAAGAACAGGTTAGATAAACACTAGACTCAGATAGTTTCAGGGGTGGGTAAAATACAGCCTGGGGGCTGGATCTGGCATGCGGGGCCCCTAAAAAATTAGAAAATTAATATTTATTTGCTCCTAGCAGCCTGTCAAAGATGACAGGAGCCTGGGGCAGTAGGACCCACAGGAAGCTAGTGGCAGGACCCAGCAGCAAGGTCTGCCCAGCCCTTGCCCCTCAACCAGAAATCCCTGCCTAGCAGAGGCTTCTGGCCTAGGACCATGGGGCTGGTCCTGCTTCCCTGCACCGGAAAGGGAAATGTGGCCCTCAAGAGTTTGCCAAAACTCGGTAAGCAGCCCTCCGCCTGAAGTAACTGCCTGCCCCTGGTTTAGATCCTGCCTTGAACACGAGGGTTAAGGCTTGATGACCTCCTGAGATCCACTCCAGCCCTACTTTTTCTATGATTCTATAAATAGTTAACCGTTCTAAATTTTCTATGTTAGTCTTCCTTCACGTTCCTATGTCATGCATGTTTATCTCCATTCTAGCCTTCAGATAATAATGCTAAAACTGCAACAGTCTATGAGTGAATTCACTTACTAGGGCTAACCACTTATTATTTTGTCATATAGTAGCTCAAGATGGCACTAGGATGTTTGGCCTGCTTACCTGAGGTAGAATTATATTGTGCCTTAATAACCCAATGTACACTGACAAGTTGCTCTGAAAATACTAATACATCTAATCCTCCTAATTTGTGAGACAGATAAAGACTGTCAATGGAAAAATGGAGGTGCAAAGGTTAAGACTTGCCCAATTCTACAAAGGGATTAGTGTTTGGCCTCCTTGTGCTCTCTGGAGCACATGTGCATGCTGCTCCCTGGAGGAAAAACCTAAAGCCAAAATTCAACTGGTTAAATCCATTATCTGTGAAGGGAAGAATATCCAGCTTGGTTAGCCCAAGACTGGAGGTCAAGACTGTTTCAGGCCAGTTCCTTCAAAACTTGAAATGCCTGAAGCCTTTTCACGGAAAGCAAAAATCTGCCTCTTACTTCATCCACTCCTCTTTCAGGCAGACGAGGCACTGGTCTACAACATCAACAGAGAGGTTCTGGTTGGTCAGAGCCGCTTCAATCTTGTTCAAAATGGTGGGGCCAACTGTAAAAACAGAGAAGAGAAAAGGGACACTAGATCTACCCATAGCCACCTTCAGTGCATTCATCAGCAGTAGAGGCAGTGTCTGTATTTGTTTAGAAGTTCAATAGACAAGACACATGGGTACAAACTGTTGTCCACAGATCACATTTCTTTTCCCCTTAATCCTAATTAAAAGGTAGTCATTTGTACTTGCTTTTCACCATTACTCTAATCTGGTGCACTGCAGTAGCTGTAGTCTCCATCTGCATTGAACAGTAACAGCAACAGTAGAGTTTTCAGAGGGCTAGTGAAGCCCTTGGCTGGCCCCTTAACTTTCACTGAAGAAAAACGATGTTGAGGGATGTTCTTGTAAGACATGTGCTTGGCTGCAGGATCCTACAGCCATACTTGATGAGCAGTGGTAGCTTCTGAAGTACACAAAGACCCTCTTGTGCAGTACTGTTAACATTCTGGTTTGTCTCTTATCCCTGCCTACATCAAGAAGTGGTGAGTGGAGATGAAGGTCAGCCATCTGTTCCCTCTTAAGAGTCAGTGAACACAGTTCATCTATATAAAGCTTGCTCTCAAGAGCTATGGGAGTATAAGAGGGCAAAAATCTACCAGGTAGAACTGAAACTTACCCCATGCTGTTCATAGCTGCAGGTTAGTGTTACATATGGGGTTGGATCATTTTATGATCGTTATCTGTCTGGTTGGACTAGACTCAATTTGTGCAAGATAAGGAGAATGACATATTTCATGGCACAGTGTTCACCACAGGGTCAGGGAAGTGTCTCCTTACACAGGCTCCTTCATGACTAGTCAGATTTGGTAACAGAGATTTACTTCTTGTCTGAAGAGTATCAAGATCTGCTGATCTAGCAGAGCAAATCCTTTACAACTGAAAGCAGGTCAGTGAAATGACTCGTAACTAATAAATACCAAGCTTCGTATTTAAGAGCAGTGCCGAATTGACCTTACCTTCTCTATACATTTCCTAAAAAGCCAGAAATCAGGAGTAAACCCTTACTGCCAGACTCTAAGGGAAAATGTGATAACAGCTGAAGACTGAGACTTTACTTTGATCCCAGTGGCAAATGGCACCGTAACCCTGTTTCCAAAGCACCCACCTCGGTCTGCTGCAACAGGACTCCCACTGGTGACCACAAACTCATACTTGCTGAGGGACTGCTCATCATCAAACAGAACAGGGTAGAGGCTGGACCGGGTGGCAGTGCGAACTTCCACAAGGACAGCAAATTCTAGAGGGATGAAAATAGGCAGTAAGCCATACACCACATGTGTGCGCTTTGCTTCTACGGGGCAACTTTTCCAAAGCTGAGGGAGATTTCAGTGAACTTGTTTCTAGAGGAAGTATTAGAACAAACTAAGGTGACTGAAAATTAGAAAGTCTAAGAGAAGTTGATAAATCGACCCCTCCGTTCCCCAAACCCCATGATTCCCTAAACAGGAGGGCAAATTTAGCTATTGAGTCAGGATGGGCATTTAACTAACTGAAGGCAACAATTAGGAATAAAATTTTAAAAAGACCTAAGAGACCATGCCATGTCCTTCTGCCACAGGCTAGAAAAGACTTATGGAAAAACGGCAGAAAGGGGCACTAGCTCTGGCTAAACAAGTGTTGCTGGACTGATTTGTTCCCTATAATATGGACGGCAGTGATCAGAGCCGGTTCTTACCAGATGAGAGTATGTGTGGTGGGATTTGTACATGTGGGCTAAGCCCCAGGAAGTTGCACCGATACGCCTCCTCATACTGGTCACTGTACGGGATAATCCGAATGCAGCCCACAGGCAACATGGTCTGCAGAAGGAAGAAAACACATTGAGAGATGCATAAGAACTAAGCAATTGCAGATATAATTTCAGGTCCAAGTTCTTCCTGTATTTCCCATGCTTGCTGGGTTGGGAGTACTATCAATGAAGAATCAGCTGATTTTGGGAGACAGAAATATCTCAGCTAGGCTGCCTGTGGTCAGTGCACACTAGACTATAGAAGAGGGAACAAATCTCCAACCCTTCTTGGTTGTGGCCAAGCCTGCTGCAATGCAGAGCCCTGAGTGAAAGTGATCCTGGAAACTGCTGGCTTGACAGAACTAGTGTCTGAAACCATCTTGCCCTTTCACTAGTTCTACCTGGTGATACTTGCTCCATTATTCCAAAAAAGCCTGATTATTTGAAAAAGCTCTGCTCTCTTCCTGATGGTTTGTTATGATGTAGCAAAACACTGATTACTGTAGTCCCCACATAAGTCAGACTCATTTGTTTGTTTGTTAATGTAATAGTACTACAGCAAAACAGAATCGCGTGTTTTAAACAATGCAAAAGAAGTCGAAGCACATTTCTCCCTAGATTGTATTCCAAAGCGAGGCTGCTTCAAGGATCTGAACTATTAAAGAAATATGCAGGAAGTCACAGCAGGCAGATAAAGAAACAAGTTCATACCCGCAGCACGTCAAAGGCAGACTGGACGAGATCGGCATCTCGTGCTTTCCAGATGACCTGATTCCCCATAAGAACATGCCAAGCCAGCATGCGAAATGCAGATGCCCCGAGGACCTGAAACAAATCAAACCAAACCTTATTTGGATGCTTGACTACTTTCTTTCACAATTTGAGCCCATTCAAGGCATATTGATTGTCATGCTGCCAAACAAATAATAAAAATCCACTAGCTTTACTACTCTTTAAACTGTGTCCGTCATCACCAGTTTAAGTTTTTAATGCTGATGAGAGATGCCAGATGAAAGAACGTTCCCCAAACAAGGACAACACAAGCAGCAGCAAATGCTTCCTTGCCAGTCTGCTATGACCCAATTCAAATTTTAACACCACAAGAGAGATTAGCTCAGTTTCAAGATTTATTCACCGAATCCTTGGCTTGCTTCTAAAACTAAAAAAATTCAGAGGTTCCTCAGTAGAGAGTTTTGCTCTTTTAGTCAGGGTCAGACTGATCACTGTGTTTGGGATCAAGAAGGAATTTTACCTTGTGGTCATACTGAATGAACCGTAGGTCTTTTTTGCTTTCCTCTGCAGTCTCTTCTTCCTTGAATTTCTTGAGTATATTTTAATGACCACTCCCTGTCCTCGCAGTGGCGGCTCACTAGCAGCATCTTTAGTCCCCTACTTTACCTATGGCAAGTTAGGATGCTTTTTGTTGCTTCAGACATTGTGTCTGGCAGTTGTACAAGTAGGTTGCAAAGTTTAAAAAAAAAAAAAAATAGGTTAGATAATTACTTGTCTGGGATGATTTAGATAGGAATGACCATGCCATGAGCAAGATGAGATGACCACCTTAAGTCCCTTCCAGGCCTACTTTTCTCTGATTCTATGAATTCTTATGTCAGTGAGCACCTTGTTAAAGGCTCTGGTTCTCTTTACCTACCTGTCTCATGTGCCTGAGGGATCGGAAGACTGACAGCCTTCTAGGAGTGTTCCAGTTGCTGCAATCTGACATCAAAGACATGTCAGTGGAGCACTTGGATAGCTCCCGCCCTTCTACCCCATCTGGCTGAGTAGAGGACTTCTCCTCTTCTCCCTCCGAGCCATCCCAGCCTTCTGACTCTTCTTTCAGATCTGTAACAAAAGACATTTGTCATGAAAACCACTTTCCCCACTCCCCCCTTTCCTCCAAACTCAGCAAACACTAAGATCTCAGCTTCTGTATGTTTTCTAGTATGACTTTACACTTAACATACTATGGCACTTTTTTTAGCTGTGGTTGCAAATATGTAGATCTTTTCATGACAATAGTATTTGTAATTATTATGCAAGTTAAAGTGATAAATGTAACCACATTCTGTGCTACAGTGCTGTAAGATAATCACCAAAGAGTCAGGAAGTACATTTTCACCCTACAGAAAGAGCACTGCACAATTAAATGTGTTTTGGGGCTTTCTGTATCCTTCCTTTGACAGTTCCTGCTACTGCCTTGGAGACTACCTGGACCAATCACCCAATTTGCTGTGGGAAAAATCAGTGTTATATTTCTAGAAAGTGTGTGAAAGAGCAGGACAGGGGACAGCCTCATCTCTTACAAACAGTAAGTTCTTCTGGCCAGTCAGACGTGCTGCAGACCCAAACCAGCAGGATAGGAATCATAATGATATGCCCATGTATGAATAACAAAATGTGCACAGGAACACCTGAGCTTCTACATTCCAACCAGGTTCTTTCCATGTGGGAAGAAGCTGGTCACTGGACAGGCTATGCCACACCATCACACAGGCAAGAAGTGGGATGAAATGAGCTAGTGTTTTGCTATTCAAAGCACTGGGAAATGTTCTTCCTTCCCCAATAGCTTTATGACTTGCCTGCAAGTTTTTCCATTTGAACTAGGGTGTCCTCTGTTGGTGCTCCTTCCAGAAGCTTCTCTGTGAGGCGGCTGCCACAAGCTTTCAAGAGCCTGGAGAGAAGGAAAGGAAATTGGTGTTCATGGTCTTCCTGTCAGCCAGAACCAGGCCATTGGAATATCAGTCTCATTTCATATAACGTATCAAAGTATCTCACAACACACTGGATTACCAAAAGACACTGGAAAGAGGCTGGCAGGTTGCACTAACTTTCAGCAACATATTTTATATCCGCCCCAATGTCATGACACTCTCCACAGCATCCTTCTAGGGGAGTCTGGCATGTGAGTTTGGAATTGGTGAAGCATGCTGTGAACTCTCACTAAGCAGCATCCGTTTGGCATATGTATATCCCATGATACATATCACCTGCTATTAGGGCAGGCCAGTGTTAGTCTGCTAAGTACAACAGTTATTAACTGAGCAGGTTGAGGAAGAAATCTTCCCTTCTTCCATCTTTATTTTGTGCCTTGTACAGCCCTTTCCTCTAAACTAAAAAGGCTGGAAAATACAGGCTTTCTTTACAGCATGTTAATGCTGCCTCGAACCTACCAGAAGAACTGCTGTAGTATAACTGGAAAAGCTTTGTTTTTACAGGACCAAGCAAGCTGTTGCTTCAGCATGCACAGTACTTTCCAGTTCAGGGATGACAGACAGAAACCCAAAGCACTACTGGAATACCCACAACCTCGATGCCTTCACCCCATCCACAAACAGACCATGATTTAAGAAGACAGAGGACATTACCAAGCAAAGGAGGTATGCAGGCAGGCCCACAAGTTCTCATCATTGGTCAGTGATGTTAGGGAACGGGCTGCATTGCCATTGCGCTGGTGCAGGAAGGGAGTGAAAGCTGTATTCATCCGCTGGGCACGCTGCGGGCACCCATACTGCTCAGCTTCAAACACCTGGGTTAAGAAACAGTGAGGGTAAAATAGATGCAAAAGGGAGCAAGCCAGACACAATGAGATGCTTTATTCCATGCCTACAAGGTGAACGCAAGATTTTCCTTACTGCAAAGCTACAGAACCCACAAATTGAAAATTTTCCCCTGGGATCCAGAGCTGGATAAAAAGACATTACTGCAGAGAGGGCTTGGACTGAGAATATGGAGTAAGCCATGCTGGCACATCTCTCAAGTTGCTACCTGCTATCCTGTTATCCAAAATCTCAATTGTTTTGTTTTTGAAACAAAATTCATCCCTAGCTTTTCATATTGTGAAGATAAGCTAAAAAAATGTGAACAGCAAGCAATGGCCGCAGAAATATCTACATATCTGCAGTGAGCAGGGGCAAAATTTTCTAAAGCACCTTTGTCTTTCTGGCTCTTAATGGGGTTTAGGAGCTTTTGAAAGGCTGGACTTGAAAGCCTAAGTCTCCAGTATCTTTTAAAAGTTTATCCAGAAATAAAACAGTTCTGAGGTGTTATTTGAGATACCGAATCTCACCAGCCAATGGTAGCGACCTTTAAAAGTTATTTCATTTCTCGCATAAGGAAGGAAGATCAGCAGATCCATACAAGGCACAACAGGAGATGGCTCATGTTGGTGACAAGTGGGCAGACACTAGCACCTTTCTTCTCACATCAGGAAGTAGCCAAGCCCTAAAATCTCAGGAAAGCTCACAGATGTAGTCAACCACCACCAAAGCCCAAGGAGCGCAGGGGGATTTCAGAATTGCATGGTCAAGTTCTGAACATCAGCAGACTACAATGACCCACAACTCATCCAGGGCTGAGCCTGCAGTACAGCCACCTCTGTCCTCCTCCATATCAATACAACCTCTGCTTATAGGCAATGAAAGAGGACATGGGAAAGGTCTACGTGCTCTTCTGAGGGATATAAGGCTACGTTCAGGAGAATACTGTACAGGTGTCTGTCCCTCCGTATGTCTGAGTCCCACGGGCACCACCTAAACTCCTCCTGCAACTACAACTGTGCATCCTGCGTTTTGCTTCCTCTTCCAAATCAATGCATATGTATCTATTCTGCCCACCCCTCTTGCACTCACTGCTATTAGAATTCTCTCCAGAGCAGATTCACCTTGAGTGCTTTGCCCTGAAGCTCATCAATGATGCCTCGGATTTTTCCCAGCAGGAAAGGCCAGGAGTTGATGAGGTAGATCCGATCCATCATTATTGTAATGATGCTGTACCAGCGCTGGAAGCCACGAGCCAGGCTGTCTTTGATGAAGAACGTGTGGCTGAACACAAAGCCATGCTGTTCATCGCCAAAGAAGATGGGACCTTCACGTCCTGGGCAGACCTGGAAGGGAGAGTCTGGTTTAAACACATCATTTAACTGAAACAGCATCATGTCCCCCCCAACCTTCTCCCTCAAAGCTTGGTAAGTTTGAAGAGCGTAAGGTGAAGATGCAAACACCCAAGTTAACAGAGTCTCCCCCATATAGAGGAAATGAGGTAAGTTAAAGATCCATTCAGAAGAGTTCAGAAATACTTAAAGCAAATTAACTTGATCACTAACAGCATTTTTGTGCCTCATGAACAGGCGCAAACTAACACTTTCTTCTTTTCCAGATCAATTAAAAAAAGAATTCCTGCCAATAACTGGCTCAAAGTGGTTTTCCCTGCCACCCCCATCCCCGTCTTATGTTACAAGGGTGAGAGTAGCAGTGTAGTGCCTTACGCTAAAAGGCACAGAAGTCCCTGAACAGATTTTCTTCCTGTTTCCCACATCACTTACCTCGCAACTCAGGCTGCGAACACAGGCCTGGCGCACAATGCTGAAGAGCTGTGGATGGTTTGGGTGCTGGTGGCTGACATATTTGATTGAGGTCTCTTTGTCATGGCTGACGTATCCAGGGTGTCCTGCTGCAAGGGAGCGGCAACCCTGAACACAAAAAATATCCAAGTTAGGACACAACCATCTACCTAATGTAACCAGATACTTCTGTTACTACGCTACCTGAACTCTTCTCTCTACCTTTTCTGCCTCACTACATCCCCTTTGCTTATTCTTATTTGATAGATGGGAACTAAGAGAGTCAGGGGCTAAGGGATTTGTCCATAACCAGAGAGAAAGTCTGTGACAGTCTCCCAACTAGTATCCTGCCATTTGAAACATCCTTCCTACAATGGTCTTTTCACTCACTCACAGGGCCACATATTTTATGTTGCATACGCAACTTCAAATTCACCTAATGATGGAAGTAGCTGCGACTCCAGTGACTTAACATCTGTCAGTGACACCCGAGAGAAACCAACGCCTAGCAACAAGTCCTCATGAAAGGTATCAACAAGACTTAAGCAGAAAAGCACGTGCACAGAAACATCAGTGCTTCTAACTACACTTCCACCACTACTTTACCTGGGTATGGGACTTACTCTACTCTACATCTCTATGAAGGCACTGGCAAACAACTGTGATACTTTAATTAGAAACTGGCTTCTTTCCAATGGAGGTGAAATAATTGTTACCACTACAGTTTAAAAGGGTGTGGGAACTATTTGTTTTCCTCTTCAATTGTAATGCCTTTTATCTAAGCCAAGGACACACTGTATACAGACACGGGCACACATTTACCTCACACATGTCTGACTTCTTTGGCCCGGGACTGCTGGAGTCAGCACTAGCACCCTCCGCTGGGCTGTGCGACCGGATCCTACTGCTCATCTGAATGCCACCTTCCTCCTCCTCGGCCTGCTCGTTCTGCCCAGGACTGTCTCCATTCCCTGCGCCTTGAGGAAGGGGCGAATGCAAAACTTCTGTGCAAAAGAGGGTGCGAGGGCCGTGGAGCTCACAGAAATGACAGAGGGCAACGATAGCGTTCATTGCGATAGCTTGGCTTGCCCGTCAGGCCTCCTGCAAATGAGGAAGGAAACAGCAATGTCAGTATAAGGAACAGAGAGAAACACCCTGCGCCCTGCTTGCCACTAGCCCTGTTCTTCCCCCAGCGGGAAGCCTGGAGACTGGCTCGGCTCCTGTCTCACGAGGCCGTGCAGAGCTACAAGGCCACAAATCACTACTTCTGGCCGTGCTATGCGTCTCCGCACTAAGTGGATCCGTCAGTTCAGTGCTGGATTCTCTGTGCAGGGCACGGGCCAGGTCCAGCCCATGCGACTCCCCAGCCACCCTGCAGCACGCCTGATTAAAAAGCTTAATTGCCCCTTTGGCACCTGCCTCCCCCAGCTGGGACCTGCCGTGGGGGCGCTTGTGGCCAAGCTGGGACCTGACCTCCCCCTAACGGGCACTGGACCCTCCACGGGGCACTGGCCTGGCCAGCCCCACAGCGGGGTCCGATGACCCCCAGCACCAGCACATCTGTCCCCCGCTGTGACCGCATTGAATGCCCCACCCGGGGGCACCAGCCCCTGCCCCTCGCTAGGCCTTCCCGTACCCCAGGGCCCAATGCGGGGTCCCTGCCCCCCCCAGCCTGCGGGCAGGCCCTCCATCACAGGGGTCAACGCCCCAACATGGACGCCCCCTCAAACAGCTCCCCAGCAGTGATGTGACTCCCCTGCACTGGCGTGACCCCCATGTCAGGGGTCCTGACCCCACCCCCGCGCAGTGAGGTAACCTCACGTGAGGGGTCCTGATCCCCCCCAGCAGTGACGTAACCCCCATGTGGGGGTCCTTCCCCCTCCCGCAATGATACAACCCCCGTGTGGGGGATCCTAACCCCCCTCAGTGACGTACCCCCCCGTGCCCCGCCCCCAGCAGGGACCAGGCTCCCCGCGCACCGGGGTCGCGACCACTCACCCGGCGCCTCCTGGTCCCCCCCCGCCCGGCCGGTCCCGTGGCCCCGTCCGCCTGACACAGCCTGGCAGGGCGGCCCATACCACCTGACGGGGGGTGGGGGTGTGCCCGGCTGTCCGAGTCGTGTGGCCCGCGCCGGCTGAGGAGCGGGGCGGGCAGCGAGGAGGCGATGCGAACACAACAACGCCCCGTTCCCCGCCGTCACCTTCTCCGCTCGCCTTGCCAACCCACCATGCCCCCCCCCGTCTGTTTGCATGGTATAATCCGAGGCTATCCCCCTCCACAGCCTGAGGACGGAACCACTTTTTCGCGGGGGGGTGGAAGCGTTGGCGTGGCAAGGCCGCCTGCGGCGCGTCGCACGCGGGGGTGCAACGGCAGAGCCCATTGAAGATAGCACGGAACGGGGAGGGGGGAGTGGGAACAACTGTCCTGCTCTGCCCGATAAGGTGCAACCGCGCCCCCCCCAGCCCCGCGGCGACAGGCGAGATGGTGCGGTCCGCCAGGCTCAGTCATGTGACATATACAAGGCTGGGCGGGGCGCGTGCAGCGGAGACCTTTGCAGCTGGGAGCGGGAGATGCTGCGTTACCGCAATGCAAGACGAGGTCCCCCTCGTTTTATATTCACATACAAGCAAACCTCATGCAGTGCAGCCTAGCATTGCCTTTCCTCTTGCCCGCGGGCAGCACACCCAAACTTGATCACCACCCCAAGTGGGCTCACAACCCAGCAGCCTGGGTCTTGGGGGTGCAGGGGCTGTGGGCTGGGAGTGAGGGGCCATGCTGAGAAAACAGGGTCCTGCCGAGGAAAAGTTTAGGACACAGCCTTGACCCTGGGGAACTGCCTAGGAGCAACCACCGTAAGCTGCAGCAGGGGCTGCACTGAGGCTGGAGATGAGAAGAAACATTCGGGCTAGGAAGCTGGCCAAGGCCTGGTTGGGGCAGAGAGAAAGTGTAGAGTCTCCATCCTAAGAAGTTTCCAAGAGCAGGTTGGACAGGTGCTTGGGTAGGACGGTTCAGCCAGGGATGATTCTGCGTTCGCAACGTGCTGGACTAGATGGGACTTGCTCCAGCCTGCCTTCACTACAGTGCTACAAGATCTGCACCTTATGGACTAAGACGGACAGAAAACACAAGCTTCTGTGAACATGAGGTCGGCGTTCAAGCTAGGCAAATCTCTGAAATAATAGATGCAGAGAAGTAGACACATTAGAAAGAGCTCCCTGTACCTTTTCCTTTAGTCTTGGCATCTCTCTTTGCACGTGCACTTTTTATCCTAAAGGACAAACATCTGAAATCCTTCCCCCACCATCCCCTCTTAAATACCAGGCACGCATGCTCAAGATACCAGCACGCAGGGTGGTCTAAGGGTGAACCTAGGTGAACTGTGCACCCACCATTTCCAGTATAGCAGTGGGGTGGGGTGAGCTGGCCAGGCGTGAGGGGCACTAGCAGTACTGGGGGCAGAGGTGATGCAAGGAGCTGTAGCCAGACAGGGCTGTTCTTTAGAATGATGTTCCTGTTATTTTGTTCTGCATATAATTTTAGTGTTTTATCACCTTGATTTAGACCTATAACCTCCAGCAGTAATAGTAATGCAGGAAGATTCACCAAAAGCTTGTTTAGAGGGGAAACAAAAATTAATCCCTGTAGTGGACATCTAAACAGAGAAATGGTCTATCAACAGCTGTTGGTGAAGTCTGATCCATATTGTTTCAAGCCAATAGCTTGTTAAATACCTGCTAAATAAAACATGGCTAGACTTCACAATTCACAGTGGCTGTCCTGAAACATATTTAAAGATGTGCTTTGACACAGGAAGCTGTGCCAAGAACTACACTCCCATTAAAAAAAAAATACACTGCATGTTCAAGTATTGGGACCACCACAGCACAGATTCACTAGACTTTTCTCTCACACAAGCACACAGTATTTCTTCTTGTACTAGAGGTAATTGCTAGACCCTATCAGAACTGGGATTTCTGTATTGTCCCATCTCTATTTCCAAAGTAGGTCTAAGAACCCTCCAAAAGCAGATACACTTGTACAAACCAACCAGCCAAACAGCACCTTCCTTTTCTGCTAGAGATGCCTTGTGAGCTTCAAAGCTTAACCAGGATCTGTTAAAGTGCTTGGTGGCAAAGTGCAAGACCACATGCACCAGCCTGAAAAGTCTCATTCCAACCCCTGAGAATTACAATTCCTTGATAGAATAAAAATTACTGAATGGGGGAAGAGGGGGGAGGTTACTTTACAAAAAAATCCCCATAAAGTAGTAATAAAACCAGTCTGGAAAAATCTACCATCTCCTCCTTCCAGGCCAGCCAGAGTGTATTTAAAACAAACTAAGAAGAGTTAACTTGTTTGTGATCTTTATTTTTCCAACAGTACATTTAAACAACTTCTCAGGACTAACCTCCTCAGCCAATTTTGCCATGCAGGGAGAAAAAAAATAGAGTCATTTCCTAAATTGTACAGTTAACCTAGGACAACACACAGAACGGGTCACAATCGCCGTGTCGTGAAGGGAGAGGAATGGCGAGAGGAGCAATTTTAGTCAGGCAGCAGCACCTGGAGCAATGCAACAATATTGTGTGCGCGAAGCTCAGTAAAGGAATTGCTCAGTGGCACTCCTCTGTGGCAGGAGCATTACAAAAATTGTTCACAGAACAGCGTGGAGCCATTTAATTTGTTCAGCATTACACTCCCTGTTAAACATCTGAACTGAAGCCCCACCCCGTGGCCAACTACCACCATTGCAAGGCAGGCCACATCTGTTTTCCTCCAAGTTAAAATGCAGTTAACTAGATGCGAAGTATAGTTAGGGAGTGGGCAGTTTAACTGCTTAGAGAACAGGGAAGAGGGGAAAAATGCTTAGCATTAAGAAGTGTAAACTGATCTGATCCACCTCTTCTGTCTCCTCTCTGGCTAAAAACAGACTTGCCCCTTCTCTAGAAAAAAGCCTTTGTAACTGGATCCTAGTCCCACACACCCATTGTCCCACTTCAAGTACCTGTGAAATACCAAGATAAGATGTGCTAATGCTGTTTCCCAGGACAATCGCAGCCCGTTCATTCCAAGGACAAGCTAAAGGGAATGTGCCAGTCAGGTCAGGACTACCTCAAACACTATGTCTGTTTTTAGCCTTGCAGTAAATGACTGATCCATGGTAAATTAAATGCCCTTTCATTCAGGGTAAACTGCCCCAGTTCAACTTTAGCGTAGTGCAGGATGAACAGAAAGCTAGAGCATTTAGAGTGAATCAGAGTCAAGTCCCTGCTTCCTCCGCAGAACACTAATTGCTCACCTATCAACACCCTTATTTGAGAGTGTGCATGCATCTAATATTTTGCGAGCACCTTGAGGACATGCTAGACCTGAAGATGTGGCCACAGGATTTTGTGGATGTTAAAATAAGACAAGTCTTCTATCCGGTGCTCTTAAGCAGTGTGTCTTTTCTTACCACACGGAAGCATTCACACCAAATCCAAAATACTGAAGCATCCTCAAAGCTTCTCAGTTCCCCATCAAGATGTGAATGGTCCTGCACCTTCTAAAAGCAATTCAGATGAAAACAATGCAAAGACTCAGTTTGCAACAGAATTTCCAAGACCTTAATGACATCAGAACTGAGACACTGCTCGTCTTACCCCAGTGCATCTTGGTGCCTTACGATTCATATCAAACTGAATACTTGGGGGTGGCATTATCATTTTCAAAGCTGTTTTACTGCAACTATGAATGTAAGAGGAACAGGTATGGCCAAATTCTTAACTGGCTTTGAAATGTTTAAAACTCACATCTCTAACACGGAAATAAAAAAATATTGTGCTATGAAGAACTATGCAACTTGAAATATTACATAATACTTGTACAACATTCGTTTATAATATGGGGCTTACTTTATGCAACTCTGAAGATGTGATACCGCAACCTTTTATCAACTGCATATAATAAACGCTAGTTTGCTTCTTGCGGTATTATAGTCTGCTGGAGTTATTTGAGACAAGCCCACAGAACAATAACAGGACCTGCTTACATTATAGTTCAGCTGCCACATACAAGATCAAAATAAACTTTCTGCCGTTAGAACTTCAACAAAATACTTTGGGTACATTTACTTCCTACTTAAATGATTCCTCTCTGATTGAGGGAACATTTTGACATATTTTTATAAGTAGCAGTTTGTGGTTAGTCATTTTCTATATGCCTTGGGTGGTTATTGTACCTAATTTCACAGGCTTTCACAACAACTCCTCACTCAAGCCTGCAGTGCCATCAGTCTTACACTTGACACATGTCCATGGCGCCAGGGTGGAAAACTGGATAGCACATTCAGCATTTAATCCTGCAGTGGTTTTAATAAGGCATTTAAAAATATATCACCAATCTCTTTGCTCATTACTTGTAATGAGTACTGGGGAAGACAAGGATTTGCTTTGAGATTAGGTGCGAATTTCCTTCAATTTGGGAGTCATTAGGATAGGAACTGCGAGTGTTGAATTAAACACCACAGACCTATGTTTTTTAAAATCTATCATCAGTTAAACCGCTATTTTATAACCAATTGTAAAAAACTCTATCTAGGAACAGCTTGGGGATTATTTTTCTTCTAGTAGAGAAGGCATGCCACTGCCACAAGGGCTCTGCTGGACTCCAGAAGAGGAGCCCTCTGAAGAACAATTCGAAATATCAATGTTGGAAGCACAAACCTTATTAGCTCTCTCCCCTACCCCTGCTCTGTGTACCTGTACATTTCACGTGGTACAGCTCAGCTTCCAGCTAGGAACAAAAATGAAGAGGCCAGGTTTTCAGAAGTACCCAACAGTTCTCATTAGGGTAGGTACGCGGGGGCTGTTGTGCATTAAGCAATTCTGAAAGTCTAACACAATGACAGTTATTTATGTCTGACAAGGAGAACTTCAGTGACAGGAACCAATTCAAATGTGCTTTGTTAACAGAGAAAAGTTTTAGATACATGAACACTACATAAATGACAGACAGCCCAGTGGTTTAAAAGGGTAAATTATTTCAGTAATTCAATGGCAAATTTCTATTATTTCAGTAAGTCCTTGACTTCAAACCACACAATACTCTTCCAGCATTTCACCTGCCTTCGAACAAACCTGCTTTTATAATAGAACTTTATAACCACCTCCACAGCGAGGTAAGCCCAGAGCAGATCTATGGCACAGCTTGTATCTGAATTCATTTTGAATACCAGGATGTGGCAGAAACTCCTTTATGCCAGGTTGTGGGGGTGTTGAGCACAAGAATTCTATTCAGTGCAAACTGGAGTTCGGACTCAGCTTCCCACAGCATCCAGGTCTCCCTTTTCCTTTGGCCTAGAAGTTGCAAGAATATTCAACGATCCATCTGTTTTATGCCAGCAATTGAAAAACCAATAAATAGTCGTCAGTACAAGGGAGCCCAAGGGTTTTCACAGCAGGACCAACTACCGCCACTAAGCCTGATCCCACCCCGCCCCAGAAATGAACTCATCCTGATGTTCTCAATCTTTTAGAAAGAAGGAGATGGCTTATATTTAAGTCACCTAATAGGCAGCTGCCAGTTACATTCTGCCCAGGTAATCTAAATACAAAGTCTAAATCAGACTGTGTTTTATAGAGCAAACCGAGCTTAAAATGCTTTCAAATAATGTATCAGTAATTGTCTTGTAGCCTAGGCAATCCAACGTTTGCTTATATTCTTCCCTGAATTTTTTGCAGAAAAAGGAAAAAGAGGACTGCTACAGAAACACAGCAATGTTCAAACCATTTAAAACAAAAGGTAGATTATTTAATGCATTAACGATGTTAATCTGAAGATAAATAAATCCACAACAGACTTTAAGTTTCTTTGAGATTTCCTTTTTCTTTGCAGAGAATATTTTTTGGAATCATACAGTACTGAGAAGGTGGTGTTTTATTTTCTTAATGTCCAGGTCAAAATCTCAGTTCTCTCTGCTCTGTTCATAGGACTTTTAAATGCCCAATCCAGAAGGTGGTTCTCTTTAGCTTTTGCTTTAAAAGCAGAGTAGTAGCATTGTTAATTTCAAGAATAACTGGATGGTTTGCTTCCTGAATCATCTTCTTGAGAGCCCATACTCTGTAAGGGAATAAGAGAAGTTATTTTTTTATTTTTAATTCCAAAGTTTTGCTTTTGTCCCAACAAGAGCTCTAAGAAGCTGAAATCACACAAAATAAAAAGCACATGTGGAAAGAGCTGCACTTTCTCTTTTTACACAGTTGCATATTACCCACATTACACATTTGACTTGGTACTTACAACATAATACATTATAGCACATATATTCAACATAATTCATGCCTACAGCATCACATGCCTAAACACTCAGAGATCTAAAGGTAGTTACCTTCTGCACAAACTGAGGGTTCACAGTGATCTCTTGATCCATGGCTTTCAGTCGTTCATCAAGTTCTATACATTTCAGCATCTAAAAACCATGTTGAAAACAGCAAGTCAATTAGCTGCCCTGTTGGTGCATAACACACCTGCCTTAAGTAGCATCTACACTTTTAGCCTTTCTCCACAAAGGAATTTATGGTCCCAATTAATGGAAAAAAGTAACACTGCGTTTATTCGGCTCACTGATTTTTGTTCGTTCCTTTTATTTTGTCCTGTGTCTTTTCTCTAGCAATCACGTCAATGACCATTGTCCTATGTTAGCCCTGGGAGAAGTGAACAGGTCAACCTGTAGTTCAATTGTTCTATATAT
The DNA here is from genome assembly GCA_030014935.1 of Caiman crocodilus. Classification (NCBI taxonomy): domain Eukaryota; kingdom Metazoa; phylum Chordata; order Crocodylia; family Alligatoridae; genus Caiman; species Caiman crocodilus. Next base: position 7,077,242 of record JAGPOW010002202.1, read on the forward strand.
TAATGAAAAGGAAGGATTTTGTAGTCAGCCTACCAAATGAACATTTTCCTTTACAAATCTGGTGTCAACTCTGTAGTTTAAGATCAATATGGGAGTGTGGGGGGGGAGAATTGGACTGCTGACACACCTCTGGTTATACCTACTGTACAACACCAAAGATAAATATTTGTCATACAAACATATGTTCTAATTCCAGAGTAATTACTAAATTACCAGAGTAATTGTGGAAGCACATCAGCAAGTGCCCGATTTACACAAAATCAAGAACCAAATATACCCCAAAGATGTCTGCCTATAACTTCACTACTAGATTTTGAAGACAATATATTCCGTGATAATTTAACAGCAAGAATGCATTAAACATTATTTACCTCCTGATCAATGTTATGAAGCATAGCTGGATTGTTATACTTTTCAGGATTATCGTGGAAACAGACCATACCATCTTTCTGATTAATACTTGCAAAGATTTCACCATCTTCTATCTGGAAGAGGAAAAACCATTTTATGTGAAAAAGGCAGAGTAAGTACTAATCACCAATCTGGGTGGCTTGTGAAGATGGTTCAAATGCTCATTCTTCAAGCTCTGGTTCTTCTTTCCCCAACAGCCTTTTCCAAACAGAGAAGTATTATAACATTCTGGTACAGGAAACACACTACTTACTCTGCCTTAGATGAAAGCACTTTACAGACACTTTGTGAAGAAAGCAACCTGAGATTAGGGTACGCTTCTGGTAGTCAAACACTGACCAACTGCATTAAGTTTTTAAGATTCTAGTTAAAAAGCTTTATCTGGTTTGCTTTGGTAATACAGAACACTTCCATTTCTTAATGATTCTTACCATGTGAAGGACGTATTTTTCTGCTTCCTGGGCCCCTGAGAGCTGCACTCGACTTGCCATATCTTGTAACGACAATGTTAAAAACGTCTGAAATTTAAAAAACGTATCAAAATGTTATACTGCAATACCACTGATTGCTTTTCATGCAGGTTTTTACGCAGCATTTAACTAAAAGTTGGTGGGACTGTGGTAGGTAGAACAAAGTACTATGCAAAGACCTGCAAGTCGTTTCTTCTTCCATGGCTAATGTTGTTTTACACAACTGAGAGCCTATATACAAGTGTGTACCGGCACTTCTGGGGTCCCTTCCTTTCTAAAGGAAGACTTAGCAATATCTAACTTCCCTTTTCCCTGTGAATGAGGAGTTCCTACCCTTTTAATACAGCCATTTCAAGACAACTATTAATAGTTTTAATTTTGGGAGTTACCTTCCAAGACAAATGCTGAGACATGCCTGAAGATCGGAATATCCGAGTACAGATTTTTGACCTAAGTGTCCTCTGTCTCATCACCTCTAGGAATCCATTTGATCTTTTTAGTTGATTACATGTATAACTGTTTCTTCCTCTCCAAAATTCCTTTAGCACTGGATAATCCCAGACTTAACTATGTGTCTGTCCTTTCCTGCTTTGCCTCCTGTATGCAGGGAAGCTGTGAAGGTCAGTTTTTGATAGCAGATGGGAAACCTGAAGGTACTGTGTAGTGACACCTATGGCCACAGACCTATGTTCTGTGGTCAAAGTTCTTATCTAATATAAATTAGTCCAATCCGCTGACTTTTACAGTAGTATGCTAGTTAACACCATAGTCTGAAAGGCAAGCATTTGTTTTTTATATGCTATGCAGTTTAGAAGCAGGCATTAATGCTATGCATTAATTAGTTGTGGCACAGCATAGATTCTGTTTTTATACCCAGACCCCTTTCGTATGCAGACTCTCTCTATCCCCCCAATACATTTAACTATTTTTTTTTTTTTAAGTACAAAGGTAATGTATTGCTCTAGTTCTTCATGAGTACATTTTTGCTTCAGCAGCATTGTGTAGATAATTTGTATAATGCTGAACTTTTTTTTAAAACTAATCAGTGCACACATAAACAAACTACTATGAACTGGATCAATTTCACACAGATACATGATGATATTTTTAGTTTAACTCTTCCAGCAGGGATAAACCCCACATTTCTAAAGACCAGCAGGAGGCCTGCACCTTACCTTAGTTAACCTCTGAATATTCTTTTTATAAAGAGATGACAAGCACTGCTTAACCAGCCCCATATTGTTATCTCTGGTGAATGTTTCACTATGCTTGTTCACAAGATTTCGGAGCTCCGAGGGTTTATTGGTTGAATAAACTTGTGCTAATTCATGGTAGGCATTGCTAAGGGGCTGCAATTAGAAAAAGAACACAACGCTTAATACACACAGATTTTGGTCTTCTGTCTTGTGACCATATTTAATAGCTTCCACACTAGAAATTATTTCAGCCACACTCACTGTTCCCCAGGTAATTCACACACTAGACATTCACCATAGATTTAAATTTAAATCAAGACACAGTACAAGTGAAACTACTCTTTATGAAGGACCTCAGTTACATATTGATATTTATCAGGCTCATGTTTTAGATTTTTCTGTAAGCAATTTTCTCTAAGACCAGAACATCACTACAGCATTTGAGGACTCTTCAATTTACACCTATGCAGAAGTGCCAATAAAAATAATTCCTTATGAAGCTGGAGGCACAGTATATACACTATTTCAATTGAGCTTTTTCCAGGATACCAAAAAAAGCACTAAGCAGTTTTCTAGTCAGACGCATAGCCAGCTATTTGTTGGCAAAAAGGTATGCTAACAAGCAGATTATTACATTGTACTTTCATAGTGCAACCCATGGGTTGTCTGTCAATAAAAGCCAAACAAAAACTTTCATTCAACAGCAGCTGAGGTTATATTTGTGTACAGGTAATACAAAAGGAAGTCTATCAAGCAGGTTTTTTGTGTTTTCACTGTGGGGGAAGAGGTCGACAGAGCCACCTGCAGGACAGTACTGTAAAAAGGATGCACATTATCCAAGAGGCAGGTTATAAACACAAAAAGTACGGTAACTCAAATCCCATGCCAACAAGGACTGCCACAACATAGGGCCTACATGCATACATACAAAAACCTCACCCAATGACACAGCAGACTTCCGAACTCACTGTCCTCCGACACAAATACAGCTCACTAACACCACAATAGCATGAATTCTTAAGTTGTGGATAGTTTATGTTGGAGCTGACACTGAACATCAAAAATCTGGCTCACAATTTAAAAGCACTTAAATGGAGTTGAGCAGCTGCTTCAGTTTCCTCTGTTTTGGCAATATACATTAATTAGTTGTGGCACAACATAGATTCTAAGTGGTAGTAGGAAAAATACCTAGGTCTTGTACTGCACTTTGTAAAAGTGTGAAAACTGCAGATTTCATAGATTGGTCAGGGTTTCATAGGTGGTCAGGGTTTACAAAGAAAGGAATGGAGGGAAAAATAGCATGCCTAGCACCTCAGTGGCTGACCTGGGTTCATCATGACTGCAAGATTTGTCTCCTAATTAATCTGAATTTCTTGACAGAGATCATCAACAGTGCACTTTAAGAGTCAAGGAGAAGCTATGGCGTCACATGATCTAGCCAAAGTGAAAGTTTAGCAAATTTATGCACTGCTGAAAGATCTCACGTTTGCAGTTGTGAAATCAATATTTTTTTTTTTTTGCCAAAAAGCCCATTCATTTGTTAAGATGTATGAGCTGTATTGCAACATAAGCAATGCACCTGCTAGTTTGGAATGTGCACAAGTGGGACAATATGAAGCCACTACCTGTCCAAGTCTTCTGTAACTTGTAAAGAAGCCAGACCACTTGTTCCTAACATTTCCAACAATCCAGAACAGTAACCAACTCCATTAGAGACCCAAGAAGAAAAACGCCACTGTGTCGGCAAGAACCACATAGGAATTTATAACTCAAATTATGTGACTAAATTCAAGACTTACCTTAATGAATCTACCCACTATCTGGGATGTGTACTTCGGCAGCTGTTGAACTTTGCCAAGTAGTATCAAAGAAACTAGAATATACTTTTTATACGATTCCAACATAATATGACTGACTGCCATGGCCGGAGTAGTTATTGCCTGAGCAAGAGAAAAGGGATGGGAGTAGAAAATGACTGTCAGTGGGAGTTAAAAATAAGCATACTACTGAATTAGTAAATTCCTATATTAAAAAAAGCTCTATATGCAAAGAGAATATGATGAAACATAAAATGAACCATTAAGTTAATATCAAAAGGAAAAGTTAAGAAAAAGTTAATTTTTTGTGAATGTCACCCGGTACATCCTAGAAAGACACCTTCTACCAGTCAGCCAAGTGTAAAACTACATAGTATTGTCTACAGCAGGTACATCTACACATGCGCATTAATGTGCAATAGCCTATTTTACTGAATATTAGAGCGTCACAGTGAAAACTGTGCTAATATGCTAAAGTGCAATAAAATTGGGCTACTGTGTATTACGTGTCATTAAAAAGTGTGAGCTTTTGCTACTGTGCATTAAGACAGCCTAATGCACATTTAGTTAGTACCTCACGATAAAGGATGTAGTAGCAAAACAGTATTAATGAACATGTAGACACACACACTGGGTACATCTACACGAGACGCTAAAAGAGTAGACTAATTCTACCGCAAATTAGTGTGGCAGGCAAAAACCATGCTAATGTGCAGCAGAATTAGTCTACTGACTAATTCTGCTGCACATTAGTATCATAAAAAAAGCATGTGCTGGCGCTACTGCGCAGTAGCACTGATTACAATGCATTAAATTAGTACCTGTTATTACAAGTACTAAACTTTGTGCACCATAATTATGGTGGATTAACGAACATGTAGGTGCACCCAGTGATACTTAAAGTGATGCCAAAAGAATCAAAGCAAAGCTTCCTTGCTTAATACTGCCGAGCATTAAATACTGATCAAGGGTTGTCCTAGAAACCTCTGGGAGCCTTTAATGCAATTAATTGTAAGATGGGTTACTGAAAGTGGTTATGCAGGTCCTGTGGAAGCTGGGATTACACCCCCCCCACATCCTGACAAGCCCAGCTGTGCGGTATGCAGCGCTGCAAACACATCTGCAGCACCATATACTACATAGCCAGATGTTCTCTGCACTGCAAGGGTACGCTGCCTGTACATGCACTGCTCTATTATTTTTTCCCTGTGAGTTTTTTTGGCCCCCAGAGGTAAAAACATCCAGAGGAAAAAAACCCAAAAATGGAGCACTGCATGCACGGGCAGCGCATGCTGCTGAAAAAGAAAGCCAAGCC
>JAGPOW010002202.1:7082550-7097642 GCA_030014935.1 Caiman crocodilus
TCTAGAGCTGCACTGCAGCTGCCACCCAGGCTGTGCCCAGTAGTATCTCTGCTGCTGCAGCCCCAGGAGGCCCCCAGATAAAGCTGCCAGGGCCAGCACAGTGCTGGCCCCAGGCCCTGCTACTGTCTCCAGGGTAATTTGCCACACGCCAAAGTGCATGTGGCACGGACGCTCCCTGAGGACAAGTAGCTGTGGTGCAAGGTACACCAAACGTACCTTGGAAAACCAAATGTCCAAGCTCATCTGGATGCACGCACACACATATACACACTTCATAAAGTTGTCAGATCATTCACACGTGTAGAAACAACTTTAGTTAAGCCTGAGAATGCCAAGATTGCTGAGCATGATTAGTTTAAGTCCATTCTGTGCTGGCTAACCTTATTTTACTGAAAGGCCAGGGAAAAGCTTGCTTTCTGCAAGTTTGTGCAAAAGTTTCACTTTTTAAAAAATAAGGGGAAAAGATGATTTTGAAAGTACACGTTATGGAGAATACCAAATATCAGTAGTGGTATCAGATGGTGTACTAGCTGGACCACTACACTACACTAATTTTTCTTGATATTAAAAAAATATATATATTGGACATAAAAATCACATGCTTATGAAACCCAGCTTAAGTAAAAAACAATTAGCATCCAGAATAACACTTAAAAGGCCAATGACATCCATAAACAAACATCTGATATCCATGCTCAATCATATGAATGTATAGAGAAAACACAAAATATTACACATAAGTTCATATCTGACAACCACTCCAACTAAATCTTTCTATATAACCATGTGATGCAAATATACAAAGTTAATAGCAATAGCTATGTGAGCAGCTATTGTCTTTAGTTTCAGGAGAAAGTTTAAAAGATGTTACGCATTATACCAACTTTATTGGCATGCAGTTCTACCAGTTTAAACAAACCACATTAAGTCTTGCCACAGACTTCTGGGTGAGAGAAATGTACCTGTTCATAGAAGTAGAGTGCTCTTTCAAAGTTCTTTAGCCCAGTGTATATCATCCCACCATAGTAGTAGTAACATAAAAAGTGCTTCGCATCATATGCCCCATTCTCTTTACAAATATCCATCATGTCCACATCTAAATACGGGAGGGCAGGTTTAAAGCATTTTGCTAACAAACAGAGCTACAAAAAAATAAACCAGGGTTACATGAATTAGCCACTTCTGTGCAAATTTTAAAGAGGTCAGAACCAAGTTCAGTTCATTAAACATTGTTTCAATAAATGGTATCTGCAAAATTATGAAGAACTTCCCTAAAACTATCCAGCAAACACTTCAGCTCCTGTAGTGTTTCACAGCAGCTCATCAAAAACACTATCACATTACTCAACTCCAATCTATGAAGTTCCCTGAAATGCTAAGCCACACAAGCTAGCCTGCTGGCAGCACAAAATACTCTCTCTTACTTATGGAGCTGTGTGCCCCAGGAGCTAGGAGCACTGCAGAAGTAGCAAATTCAGCCCACAGAAGCTGGAACAGATAGACCATCACTGCTGAGGAAACTATTCTGGAGGACAGAGATAGTAGCAGGCCCTGGGAGGAGCTACATATAGTTCTCCCTCAACTAGAGAGAACCAGAATAATCCAGGACTCTCAGAAGTCTTAAAAAGAACAGCAAAACAAAGGATTTAAGAGGATAAGCTTAAAATTCTATTAAACTCATTTCAAATATTAATTACTCTAACAGATCACAACGATTACTAGTGTTGTAAAACACTACCCTATTACCCATTCCTAAAGTATAAAGTACTAATTCACTCAGTGCACAATGGGTGCCAGTTACAAATGTCTACCTTTGGAATAAGTCTAATATTCCTTCTTACCTGGCAGAGATCTGCATGTATTGAGGTCAGCTGGTTTGTGTTCATCTGCATCTTGTCTATGGCTTGTCTGAGAATGCTAATTCCTCGCAGGGGCTGTCAGAAATTACATCTCTTTCAGATAATTTCTCATAGATGGCAGCACATTGGATCTTATGTTGGCACTTACAAATGAAAAATAACACTAATTGATAGGTTCCATTAAGTAACAATTAACCTGAGGTTCCCCTTCCTGCAGGATACTGCAGTCCCTTAAGATATAAAATAAATCTGGTCTTTTTCTTCAACTTGCTTCTCCTGATGGACTAACATTTCTCTGCTGCAAAAAGGCCGTTCTAGTGAGAATGCATTGCACTGTCACACTATCAGATACTGACATCCTCTAGTAGTCTCTGAAAGACTTGACCCTGAAACCACCAAAAATCTGCACTGTTCACACTGGAATTAAAAGCAAGATTCCCATTTGCCACATTTGGAGCATGTGCTTTGGCAGCATTTTCAGAACATGGAAATTAGCACAAGTGCCTGGAAAGCTCCGATTCCTTAACATTAACAAATATTATTCTCAAAGATGTATTCTCTTAAACCAGTTTGATTTATTTTTTTAAACCTACTCAGGAATCTTATAAAAGACTGCTGTGGTAATAACACCAAAGCCAATGACTCGCTGCCTGATTCCATTTGTTTTGGTACAATCTCTTATATATCTGTGATTGACCATCTCTAGACCAAAAAAGAACACCAACTGTTATGTGTATGTTTCATATGATGATACACCAGATCGCCTAAGAACTATAAAAATATATTTTTCTTTAAGGATGTCTCTGGAACAGCCTTTTTACAATCTTGGAAGATAATCTAAAACTAGACAAGTAAGAATCTGCAGGGAAATATTCTTAAAATGGAATTAACAAGTTAAATTCTTCACAAGAGAATCAGCGTCTCCTTGGAGCCCCCGATGACTGCTAATTTATTATTACTAGATAATATTTGCTTACCTGTTTTCTTTCCACAAGGGCATTTGTTAACTGGTGGCAAAGGCCAGCAACTAGATATAACAACAAAAACAGTAAAAGAAAAAAACCAAAAAAATCATAAACATACATACATTAACTTTAGATGATATATAACTGCAAGACAAATTGAAGTTGAACTTACAAGTGTCTGTTGCATATCTAATGTGCTCCCCATTACAAGTGCTGATAAAAAGCTGAACCTGTGAGAATAACGTTTCGAAGTCAGGGATGCTGGGCATAGAAAACTTCACAAACCTGAAACCGGACAAAAAGTCATTTAAAATGTAAAATGAAACCAAAGGCCTCCCTCTGAAATGACTTCTTGATCTCTGCCTTAGCATGCATACCTCTGTGCATCTGTGGAACTGCCTGCAGACCCAGGACCAAAATATACATTACAGATCCTTTTCTTAGCATATTAAGGTTTTATGATCAAAACACTAGGAAACCTGCAAGTGTGTAATTTTAGTTAACCAGTGTAAAAGCATCTTAAACATGAAAGACTAAAACTAAAAACTAAACTGTGATGATACTTGAGAATGGGTTTAAAAATCCACACCCCTTTTCCTGGGTTACATAAAAGTTCTCTGTTTAGAACAAGTCACAGCAGGTACAGTATAATACCCTGATAACTGAATACCTTTAAAGAAGATGGACCATAAAACTGCACCATCAAGTGGAAGGCTCATCACATTACAGGAAGAAGTAGCATAGACTTGTGGTTGGGGTGGTGGGGAAATAGGGAGAGAGGGTTGGCAGCACTCTCTTATGGACAGACTGCATTTTGGCTGTTTAAAATACACATTTCTTCTAGAGCAAAGACAAGTATGGAGAGTACACTTTGCTGAGAGTATGCTGGTCCTATAGAAGTTCTTCCAAATGACCTTGGAACCAACAAAACACGCTAGTGATGCTAGGAATCTCTATCTCCTTCCCTATTTGCCTCCTCACTCTTACATATACCTGCGATTCTTTCTCCACATTTAAATTATTTGCATCTCTGCTCCTCACCCCCTGCAGATTACTACCTCTAAATCAGGGCTGTCCAGCTGGTAGCCCACAGGCTGCACCTGGCTGGCAAAGTGTGGTCCTCAGACTGCCCCCACTGTTCTAGCTGCTGCACAGTGGTAGCCAGGATCTCTAGGGCAGGACAGCAGTGAGAGGTCTGGTGAACTCCTTACCACAGTGCCAGCAGAGGTGCTTGGGCAGCTCTCAAGGCAGCAGTAAGTGGGGGAGCAGGGGGAAAATTACCCATGCAGTGGCTGCAAGACAGGGGCAGCAGACTTGTATGGTGGAAGGAGAGGAAGATGGCTCACCCTGCTCATGCGGCAGTAGTGGGGGTGAGGAGAGGATCTCATGGCAGCAGGGGACTACACAGAGCAGGGGCTCCAGGAAACCAGTGAGGCCCATGGGGCATGCAGCCTACAACCCATGCAGTGCAGCATGCAGCCCCTGGTCACTCTGAAGTTGGACAGCCCTGCTCTGGACCACTGCCCATAACACTACTGCTTTGACTAGTTCTCAGGCAATCCTCAACCATACCTTCAGCACACCTCTCACCGTCTCTCGCAGATTCCCGTTTCACAGCCTCCTAATGCCAACATTCCAGCAAGTCCTCACCCTGTAGATCCCCAAGCACAAACCCGCCTTTCCTTTGCTGTCCCTTTATTTTAGGATGCACTCCAAAACTGATTGTATTGTTAAACCTCTCCACTGACTTGCTGCAGCTGCCAAGCAAACTGGTTACTCGTCTTCCTTGTCCCTTCCCAAAGCCACGTCAGTCCATGGTTCTCCCTGGAACAACCTTTTTCATATCTGTTCCATTGACTCCACCTGAGACATCTCTTATGGGCAGCTGGTTTCCCTCTGATTTAATTTACTAACAAACTACTTTATCTTACACCTACAGGATGCCTTCACCATTGGTGATTTGACACAGGTAGTTTGTTTTTTGGTTTTGTTTCGGTTTTTTTAATTCCATAACATCTTTTTGGGATCCAGCTTGTGGAAGACAGTATACAAAGTGAGGTACCATACACAAACGAGCTGTACTATATTCTCTGTTTCAAAGGGAAATACCAAGGAACAGCAGTTAATGTATTTTAACAAATCCATTTCTAATGCATCTCCACTTACGATTTTGAAAGTGTATCAATAGTGCAAATTGTAGAGACCTCTGTTCAATAACTCATCAATGCTCCCAAAAATGTATTTAGCTGAACTGGTTATCTCAATCTGCAGAATGCCAGCCTACCCTTTCCCCTGCAGGAGACAAGAGCTGTCCAAACCTGCAAAAGCAGCCAGTGCCACACTGTGAATAAAGGGACATCCTGCTTCATAGTGCAAGTCCAGCTTGTCAATAACTCTTTTATCAAACCTTAAAACAAACATGACATTTTTGTTGAACCACTGGCAAAAGCATTAGTCTATCCAGACTGCCTAAATGTAACAAGAAACAGATGTTTGCTCAAAGCCAAAAAAAACTTAATTTGCGTTGTAAGTCATGGTATTTTAGCCATTTTGGAACTGGAATTAGAAAAAGCTGAAACACATGAACATCCTAATATTTTCACAGAAGATGCACCACGGGATAGAATTTAAGCAATATTACAAGAACCACACAATGAAAATGCAAGTGTCCAAAGGCAACACCTTTGGTAGCATATCAGCATGCACTGCCTGAAGTTTTCAATGTTAAAACTAAATTTAGCCTACAAAGAAAGAAAAGTATCACTTACAAGACAGCAAGAACTCCTAAAGAATGTTCCTGCACATCCAGGGCACCAAGCACTGTATCCAGGTGGGAGAGATTTTTTGCTAGCAGTTCCCCGCTTTTATTGATCAGTTCACAAAGCTGGGTCATTTGCCCTGAAACATGAAATATTGCAGTCAATTTTCAATTACAACACCAAGCAAAGCACATTGAAAGGTCGTGCGTTCCCTTATTTAACGTCTCCTTGTTTTGCCTTTAAGCAAAAATTAAAAAAAAAAAAAAGAGTCAACTAAGTTGTCTTCTAGCAGCAATCAAAGTTTGAGACCAATTGAGGGGACGCCACAATAGCTTATCATTCAACACTCCCCCTCCCCCCATTTGACTTATGGCTGCAAAAAAGCCTTCATAACCAACTAACAGAACATAAACCAATGCACTTATGTGCTGTATTCCAGCTAATGTTTTTAGAAAACAAATTCCAAGTAACACTTTAGGATAAAAATACATTTTCATAATCTGTTTTTCCCCCAGTTTACTTGCATATTTGACAACACTGCATATAGTCACTTGTGATTTAGTCTTTGTGAGTTTTTGACAAGACATGTGGAAAAGAAACATCTTAGACCTAGAATGTTTTCGTGATTGCTGAAGACAGGCAGGACTAAAAGGTGGATGCTATATTCTTAAAGTGCCTTGAATTCAGTTTTCAAAGGTACTGGGTCTTCAATGGATGGCATCTGATGCAGCCACTGTTTCACCTGTCAACGCTTCCAGATTAGATGTAAACAAAAGTTTCACATCACTGCCCAGTACCTTTGGGAGTAGGAGTCTATTCATGAATGGAAGCACATGACTGCTCTTCTCAAATTCTCTCTGACCTTTTCCTCAGAGTCAAAATAAAACACCAACAAGGTTTAACAGTGAAAGGTTAACTTGCAAAGACGAGTGTGGTCCAAATAAAGGCCTGGACATCAAGAACTGAGTCTAGCGTCAACTGTACCAAGCAGCATGGCTCCAGGACTATTGCCTCACGCCTGCAGCCAGCTGGCAAGAGCTGTTGAGCGGACCAATGTAAAACAATGAGGGTCAATAATGGTACGCGTGTCATGAACACGTGTTTTTCGATCCTTTTTCCCTGCTAGCAGCCAAAAGTCAAAACGTTGCCATCATCCACAAGCTTCACCGACAGCCTTTCGTGTGAACAAAATCCTAAATAAAGGGCACTGCAGACACTTCCCTTATATGCAAGGAGCTACAATGTGCAGCAATAGAAAACAAAACAAAACAAAACTCCAGAGACAAAAATTAAAAATTAAGAGAAAGCCTGACTACTATGCTACGTGAACTAATAGGAAAAGGCAGCTATCTATTTCCACTCGTTAAACAGTGAATTGAAGAGACAGAGAAGCTCAGAAACTGGCACCTATTTTGCCCGGGAGTGCTAGGCCCACACAGGGAGGGGAAAAAAAAAAAAGACTTAAAGACACCACTGAGGAAAATGATGATATTTCATAGATTTCCAGGGTCGGAAAGGCCCAGCCCCTGCTCCAGATTTTAATATTAGAATCTTTTTTTCCTGTCACACTAGAGAAGTCCAGTTTGAAGCGACAAAACCTCCCATCGACAACCGCCTTTTTGTCTCTTACGGCTGCCACCCAGCTCGCTTCCACCCGGGAGCGCTTGTACCACCTTTTCTCCGACGCCTGACGGGGAGTTTGCAATTGAAGATTGCTTTGGGCAGAGATCTCTTTGGTTCGGTACAAGATATCGCCTGGGCCATGGTGCCAGGCATGGCCACAGGGCTGCTCTTCCCTGCCTGTTATTCTCTGGGGAAATTTGATTTTTTTTAAATGGAAACACCGCTGCCATAGTGCACAGCCTGCTCCCGAGAGCCACGGGCGGGGCGAGGTCACCATAAAACGGGCGATCGGGCTACAAGACCGGAGCCTGCTGCCCCGCAGCCGGGGGGGATGTGCGAGAAGGGACAGGCGGGGAGCCGGCCGGGGCCCAGCGCTGCGCTGACAGACCCAGGGGTGGGGGGCTCCCGCCCCGTCTTCCCGCGCGCGCTGGCGGGCAGCCCCGCGGGAGACCGGGCCGAGGGAGCCGCCACGCCCCCACCCGCCCGCCGGTCACCTTGGGCCGAGAGCTGCCGGACGCTGTTAACGAACTGCTCCAGGGCAGACGCCATCTTGGCGGCTCAGGCGCGCGGCCGGGGCGGCCGGGGGAAGCGGGAAGGAGGCTCCGCGCGCGACGCGGCCCGCGCCAGCCAATCCCCCGCCGCCTCAGGCGCCGCGAGGCCCGCGGCCACTCGCGTCACTTCCGCCGCGTCGCCTCGCGAGAGCTGCGCGGCCTCCTCCTGTCGCCGTTACCAGGGCGACCCCCGCCAGCCGGAAGTCGCCGGCTCCTGTAAACAGCCCCGCCCCCTCCCCGCCCTCGAGGCCATTTTACTGGGCAGAGTGGTGACTCAGCAGCTTGTGGTGTCGTCATCGCCGCCCTCACGTCACTGTGTCGTCACGGTCATGTTGCAAACCTGGCCCCTCAGCCCACCCACAGGGCAGCGCTGGCTGTCAGGAATGGCAGGCCCCCTCTCCCTGCTCAGAGGTCAGACCACGGGTCCCCCCGTCTGTCATCGTGCTGACATCATACCTACCTCATGCTGTGACAACACGCCTCGGTCATGGTTCTGACATCACACTTGCCCTCCACGAATTAAACATGGATCCCCAGAGGCAAACAGCGGAGAGTCACCGGGGAGATAAATGACAGGGCATTCGTCAACACAAATAGTAAACGCCTATGTCCGTGGAAGACGTACAGAAAACTAGGACTCCGGGTTCCAAAATGAGAACTTCTATTAGATCAACTGGGAAATCGCAAGAAAACTGTCCTTTTCTGCAAGCATTCGGGACCAAAGTCCCTTCACGAGGCTCTGGGGAAAGTCTAGCCGGTACAAGATGGGGCAAAGTCCCCATCGGTAGAGAGTAAGCTTCGTTTTTGCAGGGAGGGAGCTGAAGGTGGAAGGCTGTCCCTCTGGGTCCACGAGACCGCCATCTATGTCCTTAGGCCAACACGGCTACGACCAAAAACCCAGAATCCAATCTATACAGTAGGCCAGTGGGTTTGGCCTGCGCCTTCCTGGCGTAAAGTCTACGCACCAAAATCCATCGTGGATACGTGCAAGCACGTGGGCACGTCTGCGTCGGCCTTCCTGCAACGTCCCGGAGTAGTTCAAACTATTTGGCAACCCTATGCGCACATCGCTCCATCAGCATACCGTCTCCTCCCATCATTTTCTGGCAGTTTTTCGAGAATCAAGCAATCAGGTGGTCACCTAGATTTGGGCCCATTGAGTACATTGGACAATACTTAGGATAGTTATGCGAGTTCCTGATTGAAATGACTGTTATAAACGCAATGATGAATTAATTCTGTATCTATCATTCTTGAAAGCAAAAGGGATACTTACCTATCTGTCGACACTTTTGCCTTGCACTGATAAAAATCAGGCTTCTGCAGTGCGTGATTGTAATATGGTCGTACAATGCAAATAGCCGAGGGCTGCATATACCATATCACCTTTACCACAGCTTTTGGTGCAGAGAAATTCAATGTGTTTTCCAATGCGATTACTTCACAAACAGAAGATTTATCTGGAATAAAAGCGGTATTTACATCTACCATTTGAGATATAAATACCAATAAAAATGATATTTACATCTACCATTTGAGATATAAATACTAATAAAGCAATATTTACATCTACCATTTACATCTACCATTCAAGTCAGCTCAAGTTATTTCTACCTGAGTTACTCTGTTCAAGTGAGCAGATAGTTGTCAGCTAGCACATGCGTGCAGAGGATTCGGCACGCTTTGGCTCCCAACCGTAGCATGAATACTTCCGTCGGTATAAATGGGAGCTCAGATTCCACCCTGTAGAGGACAGCGGTACCATGTGAACCAGCATGAGGTTGCGAAGCACAGTATTCAAAAGTTGCCAAGTATAAGGCAAATAGAAGCAGCGTATTCTGATATACCACAAACATGAACAGGGTCTTCCTGCCCTGCAATGTGAAAGCCATACACGGGCTATCATTATTTCATCAGAAATGTCAGACGTGGGATGAAATATTGAGTCAGAGGAGAATATAGTCTTGAAACTATTAAACATCTTGCCTCCCAACCTTCTGTTGTGTTCAACCTGACCTAGTGATTAGAGCAACCTGGACTTTTGTTCCCTTTCTGTATTGCTGACTCACTCTGTGACCATGGGAGAGGCATTATACTTTCCTGTACCCCACTGGTTCTTTTTGTAAAAGAAAAATAATAATGTTGTCTTTTGAAAAGAACAGTAGCGTCCAAAGGTGAAAGTATGGAAGTGAACTATGGAAGTGCAAAGTATCAGTGTGGCCAGCAATTGATATATCTCACCCCACTTGCCAATGTTTGTGGCTGCCTAATCTTTATCACTCATACGTCTTTAACAGTTTCATCCTTCCAACTGCCATCTTTCGGTATTCATTTTTGATTATGGACCACAATACACACACTCTTCGTGGTTGATTGTTACTGTGTCTGTCAGCAATGCAGGACACAGTAACAATCAATTCGTTTCCTCTCTGAATAGACTAATAGACTAACCTAAAACGTCCCAAATGCAAGGGGGCTGGACCTGATGATCTTGTAAGGTCCCTTCCATCCCCTAACATCTATGAATCTATGAACCCACCCTCTGCATGTACAGACTGCAGCTAGCTAAAAGAAAAAAACCCTCTCTTTAGAACTCATTGTATGAGAATTTGCTTTGGGAAACAAAGTGAACGGGAGCAGGTTTTTATTATAACTGTGAAATTCCTTCCCTTTCTACCTAGGTACCTTACTTAAAATCTTTCCATAGTAAAATAGTATTTTAATTTCCATAAAGCCCTGTAGCCCAGAGGATCTAAAAATAAGGTACATTGTTATACATATATAAAAGTATAAGTAAGAACCATGTATATTCCATGAAGGTTGCTAGAATATACTGAAAAATCTCTTTACACACACAGAGGTTTGCAGATGAGAGCCGTGTTTCATGACAGGTTTCTCTTCTCAGGTCTGTGAAAACACTAAAGGAACATGGTCCTTCCACAAAGAATCAGGCATTCTATATCCAAGGAGTAAACTCTCAACTTGAGTCTCAAGACCAAATTAAAATCAGCATTAGTGTCTATTGATGACTGTGTCTGGACTCCCCATATTTCTGTGTCCACTTACAGCACCATTGTTACGAAACTTAGTTCTCATTAATGGGCTAAGAGCTGATAAATCCGTTAAAGGGTGTAATGTTGTAATGTAAAGCCCCAGTGCTTCACGTGTCTTTCTGAGGTCCAGGAAACTGTGGTTGCTTCATTAAAACCACTGATATCCTTTCTGTACAACAGATAGTGTTTGAAGACTCCAGCAGGTTACATTAGCCAGGATGAGCACAGTCCTGCCTATTAGCCCCCTCGCATGCTTTAATTCTCCCAGTCATTCTGACAAATGAGGACCCATGTGAGGAGTAATCCTGCTTCATACTGGTCAGCATCAGAAGGTAACTGCAACTCCTGTTTCCTTTTTTTTCTTTTTTTAAAGAACATTTCTGTGGTAGTTTAGCACTGATGAAAAGTGCTACCCTGACAGTCCTGAGCTCAGGAAAACCTCTGTCCACAGAAAATACAACAGAAGTATCCATACTGGAAGCCTTCCCTCCAGATGCAATGCCTACCATCCATATGCTCAGCCACGACTTGTATGAATTCTGGGTTCATAAATTGTTGTGTCCTGTTAATACTTAGCTCCTTTGCTGTCACTAACGGTGACAATTAGGGCCAGCTCCGATGATGGCACATATTAATTATATGGACACATCTTCTGAGACCTGGAACGAGAGCCATCCAACATATATCATTGACAATGGCTTTTGCTGATCTGACCAGCTTCAAACCAGCATATTAAAAAGGGTCTAAAGCTCATCGCTAATCCATCCTGATACTTAAGTTCCACCTGTATCCTTCATGCTGCCTGAAAGCCATGGAAAGCTTTTTCAGGTTTCGCAGTTTTTGCTAAAAGTCCTTTTTTAAGCCATACGCTTTGTCAGACAACAGCCTCACTCATATTAGAGTATTAGAAACTCATGCAGTTTAAGTCTCTGCACCCCAACCCCATGTTCTAGCAGTAATCACAAAGTGGGTGTTGTCCTGCCCTGCAAATGAAATCATCTATCTACTCTCCAAATCAAAGTATATACTTTACAACTCAGTTTGCATTCAACACATTTTATATGACAAAAATGCTTTATTTTTTACTGTATCCCAAAGCCATCTGGTGGGTGGATCAGAAGTTGGAAGTATATCACAATATTATTATGAATTTGGATTACTTTTGATTCATGATTATTCGAACAAGGATTAATGAGAAGATTTGGAGAGAATCCCTTACTCAAACAAGTTCATGTCAACTGGATCCTGCGTGTGCCTCAGACAGGCCAGAAGAGTTTTTAGAGTGTGTGAAGCAACTTGGTGTTTGTGAGCAGAGCTGGGACCATGTCGTGGGAAATACTGAAGAGTAAGATTTGGTCTTTACACCATCTCCACACTTTGGGGATCAAACTGTCACTAGCCTTGTTCCAGAGCCCACCATGCTCTAACCCTGTTTACTTTGGCAGATCCACCAAGATCCCAGTACAGTGAGTGTCATTTGTCACAGCATGGGGGTAAAGACAAAGACAGTATACTGCCAGGATTGGACAGTAGGGATTTAATGATCTGAATACCGATTATCTTCCCAACCATTTAATCCAAACAGGATGCAGAACAAGCTGCCATCCTGCATAGCGTGGGATCACGGTGACTGAAAGGAAGAGAATGTTTTTGGTGACTGAGAGCAAGACTGAAATAATCACCACCCTGGAAAAGGTTGCATATCAGTTATGTATTATAAACATAGCTGTTTGCTTGATATGTACATATTAAAAAATATAAACATTATACATGTTTCATGAGCCAAACACTGATTTGACGCTTCCCAAATAGTCTGGATAATCAAGGCTCTCCTGCAGTGGTTCTGGATTTGTATAGGATGGCTTGGATAGGGATGCTCCTGCCTCAGGCAGGGGGTTGGACTGGATGACCCCTTCTCCCCCCATCTTTTTCAACTCAAGACACCCCTTGATAGACTTATGCCTGAAAATGTCAGCCCTTAGTTTTTTGCTGCTTGGTTTTGTTTTGCGTTCACAGAAACACAGCGTGATGCTCCGCTTGCAAAGACCCCACGCAGCCCAAATCAGGTCGGAAGGCATGTAACACTGCAACTTCCTATTTGCAACCTGTCCGGCCACGAGTGTGTGCACCCCTCCCGGGGCTACAGGCTCTCGGCTGCCGGCCCCTGGCTGAGGATCGCTGCTCTCCTGCACCGACAAGCCCATCCGATGCCCACGCGCCTGCCGCTGCGGGCCAGCCGGGTGCATTCGGGGGCTGCGCGGCAAGGGGACGCCGGGGGCCGGCGCCGCGGGGAAGGGTGCCAGGAGGCGACTGGGGACAAGGGCAGGGGGCGGAGGCAGCACCGGATCGTGCCGCGGGAAGGCGGCGCTTGCCGGAGCCCGCCCGGCCGGGCCGTGGGAGGAGGAACTGCTGGCCGAGCACTGCCGGGTTGGGCTGCACGCCGGGAGGGGCACCGCGTCCTTGCACCCCATTGCACCCCCGCCTGCTTTGCACCCCCATTGCACCCCCGCACCAGGATCCTAAACCCACTGCATCTCTAACCCCAGGGATGCCTCCCTCACTGCCCAGGATGCAGCTTGCCCAGCCCTGGTCCTGATGCCATCTCCACCATGGTTCTGCTCAGCAGCTTCTTGCACCTGCAGGGCAGGCGCTGCAGGCCCTTTGCAGCCCTGGGGCTGGGCACGGCCCCCCACCGCAGGCTCCGGTCGTGCGGGGCTGGCTGCAGGCCCCTGCGGGTGCTGGTGGACATGGACGGGGTGCTCGCCGACTTCGAAGGAGGATTCCTAAAGAAGTTCAGGGCCAGGTACCCAGACACCCCCTACATTACCCTGGAGGACCGCAGGGGCTTCTGGGTGTCGGAGCAGTATGGGCGCCTGAGACCTGAGCTGAGTGTGAGTTCGTGGCTTCTTGCCCCCGCTGCTATCGCCCTCCCGGTGTTCCTGACGCCTAGACTGTAAGCTCTGTCGGGCAGGGACTGAGGTTCGCCGTTTGTCTGTACAGCGCCTGGCACCGTGTATGGGGTTCGTATGATACCGGGGCGGGAGATGTTGGGACGCCGTTTTCTGTTACTTTTTCCTCCAGGACTCAAGCAGTACCTCTGTGCCGGTCCATCCTGTACGTACTGTTTGGATCTGTTAAAGCAATTGGTTGTAAGAATCCACTAGCGTTTGAACCAAGTTTTCCTGCAGTGGAGAGCAATGCTGTCTAGTTTAACGCAGGGAAAAAAACACAGGGGCTGCCTTCATCACTAGATGCATTGTTTTACTCCTCAGCAACAAGAGCAGGGACGTAAAGCTTCAGCAAGGTTGAAAGCTGGCCAAAGTAATCCATGTTTCAAAATGGAGCTATTTGAAACATAAACATTGTGAGAGCTCCGAAACATTAATTTTGGCTGCCTTGATCATTGGACACATAAAGCCATTATAGTGCCTGAAAAGGCAGCGGGACAGAGAGTTTGTGTGTGTGTGTGGGAGGGTGATAATTACTGGGCACATCTCCATGTTTTTTAATGCACCTTAGATACTGTGTATTTAGTTTAGTACTTGTTTAATAAAGTACTAACTAAATGCGCAGTAACTAGAGTTACTGTCCAGTAGCACCAGCACATGCTTATTTGGTGATGCTTACTGCACATTAGCCTCATAACACTGTACAATAGACTATTAGCATGGTTTTTAACCACCAGACTACTGTGCAGTGTTATTAGGGTAATGCGCAGTAAGCATCTCGTGTAGACAAGCCCACTGTGTTTTAAGCTGTGACTGTTTTGTGTGTCTGCACTACCCCACAATAAGTGGAAGCTAAACCACAGTAGGTTGGCATCTGTTTCATGGTGTAAGCTGCGCCGGGTTAAAAATGTCACTCACTGTGGAATAGGCGTGAACACATGAAAAGGTTAGGAAGGATTGGCTGAGAGAGCTGTAATGAGTGGTAAGTCCCCTCTTCCGAAAGCAGCATCATTTTGTCTGTCTGCATCCTTTCTCCTTTAAACTTAAAGATAGAAACACTACTTGTATTGTTTATGTGGCTTCGCATCTGCAGAAACTTGGTTCATGCCCAAACTGTTAATGGTCTTATTTTGAAGTTTACAGTCATATTCCCAGAGAAAGCTTGACCTGGGCCAAAGGTGTTTGAAACAAAGAAAAACACTCCTGTCTCTGATGGCACACATGATTGCAGAGCAGGGGACCAATGTAGGCTGTAGGTGGTCTTTGCTCAGTGAAACCGATGCTGAATGCAAAGGGCTGAAGGAACAAGGACAGGGTTTGTGTTGTCTTTATTG
>JAGPOW010002202.1:7106155-7133747 GCA_030014935.1 Caiman crocodilus
CTCTGACTCTCACATGCTTTAACATTGGCACCATTGAGCCTGGGCATTTTGGCAGCTGCCAGGAGGAAAGGGAGTTAGACGAGGGAGGAAGGCATAACAAATCCTCCGTCAATGGCACTGGGAAAGAGCTATGTCTTCCATGTTTGATCAAGTCTGGATGCAAAGTTTGGCTTGTAGGGATGGGCAAGCTAATTGAAGAGACAGGTGGGCCAGATAGGCATGGATGAGTGAGAGTAGTGGAGTCATGACAGCCTGAGCACAGGGTAGTGAGCAAGCCTTTCAAAAAATGTTTTGTAGGAGAGAATAATTAAAGGCATGGAGGGAGGTGGAAAATGGGATCAAGCACAACATCTACAATACAGGTAGATTGCTCCATGTTAACCTGATATTTAGCTCTGATAGCCGCATTTGTGGACAAAAGTAGATGTAATCTGTCTGGACCTCAGGAAAGCATTTGCTATAGTGCCTCTTGGGAAATGGGGAATTAAGTCGGTAAAGATGGAGTTTAATAGAGTTGTACAGAGGGCAGAGAACTGGTCAAGGGGAGACCTCAGTGGGCAGTGAAGAAAGGAGAAGTGTTAGGCTGGAGGGAGGCTATTAGTGGAGATCATCAAGGATTGGTCTCATGACCAACATTGTTTAATACTATCATTAATGACCTTGGCAGAGAAAAGTAGATGTGTGCGAATGCAATTTGCTGATGATGGAAAGATTGCTCTATCCTAGGGGAAGAATGGGATGACCTTGAAGACAATGGTAATAGAAATGAAATGAAATCCAGTTGCACAAAATGCAACGTCTAGAGTCCAGACTCCCATGACTTTGTGATTTACTGCAGCATACCCCAAATGCTGTCACAGCCCTCTGGCACCAGCCCTGGTCGCTGGGGCGGGGGGGAGTCCCAGACCTACCCAGAACGCACCGGTACAAGCCCTTGTACAAAACGGTGGATGCTAAGAGACCAGTGTAGTTGGCCCCAAGGTTGGATGGCCTGGTACCAGGTTAGCGGCAGCTGTCAGAGGCGCAGGTCAGAGGCTGGTTCCACTGGACAGGGGTGTCTGTCTGCAGCATAGGTGGGCGTACTAAACCTCAGCTAGCTTTTGAATCCAGGAGCAGACTGGAAAGAGCATTTAAATTCACACATTATGGAGGAGACTTGGTGCTGTCAACAGTGTAATTCATGGTCCGGCGGCTTGTAATTACGTTAGCTAAATGAGGAGGATCCCATGTCGAGAGCAGTGAATTAGGCTGAATTACAGCTCCTGTTCAGAATTCCTAATGGCCAGTCAGGGTCAATTAAGCCCCTGTCATCAAAGACTCCGGTGCAAGTTGCCAGGGCCCAGCTTCTCTGAAGGTTGGGCCTCAGGGGGCTGAAGTAGGCTGTCACAATCAGTGTCACTCTTGGGCTACTTACAAGCATCTTACAAGGGAGCAGGGCCTGCAAAACTCAGACCTCATTCCTACTACCCTCCACCCAAAGCATTCTGTGGTATTTCCTTTCCTTCCACAAAGAAAACAGCAATAGGAAGGCCCTGAATACACTGTGTTCCTCTTCCTCAGACCCAGGCGAATACAAGGAACCCACTTCCAACAAAGCCAGTGAATAAACCCCGTCCCCAGAGAGCTGCAGAAGACTGGACTTGTGCTGGCGCAGTCTGGTATTCCCCCAAGGGCACCAGCCAGCAGAACAACCTCACGTCACCGCAAGAAGGTCAGGTGGGTTTACTGCGTGGCTGACAGCGGGACCCAGATGAATGCAAGACAGACAACTCAGCATGAAACGTGCAGAAACCCTCCTCATGGATAACTCGCAACCTGTTCCCAGGCAGTAGCACTACAAACCAGACCAGCTGGAGATTGAGAAGACCTGTTCGAACATCCATGGCCGGGCCCGCTAGGAAGTTACAGCCCCTACCTCAGCAGGGAAGATCTCAGATATCCCACAGCTGGAGCCCCACGTCTCAACCCCAGGTCTGTTTGATCACTGCGCTGTGGCTCCCTGCTGGAGACGAGCACCAAGCAGAGAGTTGCAGAGCAGATTCTGTTTGGGAGAGGAGCTTAAATGATTTCCTTTGATGTCGTTTTGCTCTGCAGCGGTTCTTCTGTTCTGCACTCCGAGCACAGATTTCTATTCCCAAGGCACGTGGGCACTGCCTCCCAAAAGGCGCCACAGTCTCTCTGGCTTTTAGCATATTGCACTTGGTCTTCTTGCCCCTATAAGAATCATGGCTTCCCTTGGGCAATGAGCAGAAGCTGTGGGTTCCCCAGTGCTGCCAGCTCTGAACAGAGCCAGGTGCTTGCAAACCCTTGTTCTTTGGCCGCGGTTCCACTTCTGAGTTTCTGTCTCTCCTTAACACAGGACACCACTTCAGAGGAAAACAGCTGTGAACAGCCAGTCAACGCCCGCAGCCACTCTGCAAGCCAACAAGCGGTTTCAGTGATAACCACGCAGCTGGTGAGACCTCCAGAAGTGGGAGGCTGCACCGAACAAAATGGTGCTTCATAACCTGTGCCTTCCCTCAGTGAATAAGTGGGAAAGCTCCCCCGGGTCACGTCCAAGGATGCACGGATGGTCCCTGGGAACCACGAGGGCTCTCATGGGGTCCATGATTACCTGAGAGGCATGTGCTTCAGGTGGGAAGGGCTTTTTAATTGTAAGCCACTGTGCTTGTGGGGAAGTGACTGACACAGGAGCCGTGTGGGATGCACGAAGATGGAGCCAAGTGTCACTTTGCCTTAAAGGCCTGTAAGACCATGGAGCGAAAAGACGTTGTATCAAAACAAGGTGCACGGTGCTGGATCAGGCCGAGCAGCCGATCTGGAGTGCCAGCCTGCAAGCAAGGCAGGTGGCACCCACGGACCGCAGCCTCAGACTCCATTCCCGCTGGCTCGGCATGACATTTTGTCAGGGCACTGCTTAAACGTTGCTGTGTTCTCCCTCCCATTCTCTGCCAAGCCTCTCAGAGTCGGGGAGGACAGAGCTAATAAGTTCCAGCTATCGCATCTGTTTCCTCCGTACCGTCTGTCCTCCCCCGGAGATTGGGCTGGACATTGCGAAGGACTTGCCTCTCTCACTGGCTGGCAACATTTTCCCCTCCTTGTAAGGGCATACCATTGGTTGTCAAATCAGCGAAGCTCGTTCAAGCAGCTTCTCTTTCACGGTGTCTGCCCTCGAAAATTGAGCAAGGTTTCCATGCTGTCTTACTTAACACGCACAACTAACTGCCTATAAGCTGAACTGTGTGGGTCGGATTCGCAGCTGGTGTGAGCCATCCTTTTTCCAGTGACTTCAGGGAATCTCAACCAGTTTAGGTTTGCTCAGGATCTGGCCCTTCAAATCCCCAAATTGCTTTGCTGCTCCACCGAGATGCATAGAAGCTTCTTTTTCTTATTTTTAAATTTCGTCTGCCTCCCCTCTCCTCCCCCCCGGTATAAAAAACTGCAGATCCGCACAGCAGCATTGCAAAAAGGCTCTTTTCTGCTTTTCATCTGGATAACATGAAATGGGGTTTGGGTTGTGCAATTTAATATCCATGGCTCTGTACTCAGTGTCATGAAGGGGAGATTTTTACCCCTGTGGCTCAGGATTAGCTGGGAGATGAGTGTTGTAGCACCCCCTACACGCCACGCTCCCTATGAAGAGACATAGAGCCGGGAGGCCTCTGTGATTTTCTGTTCAGCCTCTTGCAAATATTGCTCTCAGTAAATAAAGCAGCAAAATCCCTCTAGATCATCACCAGGTAGAAAACCAATAGGCAGGCAGGGAGAGATGGATCATAGACCAGGGAGGTCTTATGGGTACTGACTCCGGATGATACTGTGGAGCTGGGAGTTAGGACTGGCTGGGGTTTCGTGTCATGCCCAGCGCCAGGCGAGCTGTCCGAGTACCTCTGCCACACACTTGCTGCGTGCCATCAAGCAAGTCATTTCTCTCTTCTGTGCCGCAGACTCCTCCATACAATTGGGACAATACCACTTACCTCACAGGGCTGTTGTGAGGGTTAGACACACTGTGTCAAGCACCTTGAGCCTCAGGTGGGCTGTATTCTGCAATTTCCTCTTATCAGAGCAGCACCTCTGTGATAGACATAGGAATCAGGCTGGGACAGGAAGAAAAGCAGAAGCAAGGGGAGTGCTCCCTCAGGGCTTCCTGCTCAGTGTTCCCCGTGTTGGGAAGAGTTGGGTTTCACTCCATGTGGATGGGCTCCCCATCACCGAAGCCACGAGCATCCTGGGCACTTAACAGCCTCCCCACTGGCTGTCTCAGCAGTGACAACCTTTGCCCTGGCACTTGGTAGCCAGGATTACAGTGATAACTCGAAGGAAGCACACAGCACCATGGCTGAAATATATTCACCCCTGGGCTCACCATGCAGCACTAAATTCACTTTAATGAGAGAAAGACGTTTTATTTTTTCTACTCCTAATAGAATATGACAAGTTCCAGCCCAGTTCTGTAGTTTAAGCTGGAGAAGTTGTCCCTGGCTAGTACAGAGGCTCAGTTATAACCAACCAGCATGAGCCCAAGGGCTTGATTCTCCTCTCACTTGTGTCAGGAGTGTCCCCTGACCTCAGAGGAGCTACCCCAGGACAAAGTAGCGGACGGGAGAACCGAGCCCCAGGACCCTGCTTTTCCTGATGTACATCGCTGTAGCTGGTGGAGTGAGGCTGTATTAGGTGAGTTCCTGAAATCAAACACCGCTAGCCTAGCCGCTTGACCCTATGGCGGGGCCTGCGTGCCAGAGAGCTGTACCGGTGCCTTGTCCTGGGGATGTATGCTCCGCAGGGCTCACAAGGTTAACCAAAGAGCTTTGTGGGTTTGTTTCTTGAGCTGGGGCATGTGACTGGTGCATATTGTTGAAGATGGATTGGAGAATGGGTGTCTGGAAAGAGCTTGTCTTTGTCTGTGAATGGATGCATGTCTTTGTCGATGTGCCGCAGAACAGTGCACACAATAAACATTTATACGTCACTGACTCAGGCGTGTTTATCAACCCAGTGGATTTAAGGGACCGCTTGGGATGGAAAGGTCTGAATAAAGCTTTGTCTGCACTACAGTACTGAGCACGTCCCCAGTCAGTGGTAGCAGACCCCTCCGGGCAGCCAGCAGAGTCTCTCCACCCCGACACATGGCGTACGACTTCTGCCACCACCCAGCAGCTGGCAGAAGGCATGGGAGACACCCCCAGGGCTGGGGCTCTTTGGGTGCTACAGGGATACAAATGATAAAATAACAAGAGCTGGAAATCTGCTTGGCAGCTGCCTGGGATGAGGGGGCTTAGCCAGGACAATTGCCTTGGTGTCAGCAGAAGGGCACTGCTATGCCTGGGGAATACCTTGCTTCCCTCCTTGCTCCTATGTGCTCCTGCTGCTGCTTTGATGCGGTGAGGACTCTAGAGGGATTTTCTTGATCTCTTTGCCTGGGTCCCTCCTCTGAGAGCTGATCCTCCCAGGCCCTGCTCCTTGAACCATGACTTACTCCTGTGTCAAGTGGGTGCAAAGGGCTAGTGGCAGTTTCTACCTACTGATCACTGGTGGAAGTCACCACACCAGGAGAAGTGAAGTCTGGCATCCAAAAAATGTCACACATCTTCCCCCAGGAGGTGGCACTGTGACACCAAGCTGAATATTGGGTAGACCGCAAGTAGTGCTGTTATCCAGACTCCACTGAATTGCTAGTGCTAGCCAGGCAGGGACTTCAGGGGTATTCACAGCAGCCCCTTTACTCAGGATTTCCCAGGTTTTAATGCAGACTGTTCCTTAGAGCAAGCATTTGGCGTGTACACTGCAACTACAATGTTTTTCACCAGGTGGGAATCAGGGGATCCACTCAGCACCTCCCTATGGCTCAGAAATCCGGATCCCACCGGTTTGACCACTGAAGGCAGGTGACGGGAGTCTGGTCCTCCTCAGAGCCAGAGGCTATCGGATGGGAAGCAGCACCGCTATGCAACAGCTGAAGGCAAGGCCTGCCGAAGGATGCTTCCCCTGCTGAAAGTGGAAGAAGATACAGTTGTCCATGGTGTTGTGTGAGACTGGGGCATCCATATAACCCACACCCCAAAACTCTGGACACATTAAACAGGATCTTCACGTCACCAACACCACACATGCCCTTTCCACATGCTGATTCATCCGTCCATCCCGCAGCTTGGAAAGCCCACCAGGATCATAGCATGCCATGCTATCATATGTAGAACATGCTTGCTATATGCTTACTCATTAATAGCTTTTTAGCATCGCCTTTGGATGAGACAGCTCTTGGTCTCTTTCTTTACAAGGCAGGAAATGCCAGGGTGCGCAAAGGAGAGGGGAGACAGAAATGAGACACAGCCAAAGGAGGAGGGAATGTGAGTGAAGACAATATAATCACACAGAGCAATGAGCAGCTGTAATGTAACAGCTGCCCTCCACGCCGCGCATCCCCTGCTTGGTGACAGATTCCTGGATCCAGAGCAACGTGCCCACGGTCGCCAAGAACAATGCCCCGTGGCACCGAGTTTTCAAGAAGGGAAGCGTAAAGGGCACGGTGAGTCACTGCAAACAAGCAAGGATGAAAGCCAGCTGTGAAGTTCTGACCATCCTTGGGCATATATCCCAGGGGCACTGGCTGACTCAGATGTGACCTGTTCCCCACGCCCCAAGGAGGAGGATTAGCATGGTCCACCCTGTTACCGAGGAATATCATTCTGTCTGAATCCTCAACCGTCCATGAAGTGCAAGGTCACCATGAATTGTTGTCCATGACATCCCCTCTGTCAGATCTCAGCAACGAGAGGCTGCGTTCTCACCTCATTGCCCTGAGTCAAATGAGACCATGGAGAGGGCCTGACCTTCACATGGGGCCATCCAGAAGGTCTCTGCCATTCATGTAAACTGGTGGGCAAGCCATAGGAAGGGCAATGGCATCACCTGATGCCATTCAAATGTCCACGAGGGGGAGCTGCGTGACCACAGGTAGCAGCATGGAGGCTGCTTTGGTCCCAGAAGATGCCTGGGACACTCTCCAAGGGATGGGGAAGCACTTTCTGCCAGCACTCCCTATGTCCTCAGAGGGGAGCTCCCAGCACATGGCTCATGAGATCCCTCTGGGAACAAGGCGGGGGCTGGGCAAAGGACACCCCCTTTTCTACATCCCGCTTTGGATGGGGAAGGGGTCTAGGCACTCACAACCCCTCCCCCCACCCCCACCGTCCACCCCGTAGATTCTCAGCAACCACCAAACTATGGATAGAGACCCCCATACTCTAGCCACAGTGATAAGGCATTTCCAAGGCTCCCAGCAACAGACACTGCTGGTCCCAGCATCCCTCCCATCCTGCAAGATCATAAGTGCAATAGTTGTAACTGGCAGTGCTTTAACCCTCTGTTGCCCCTTTCCCAGCACTTTGCATTCCCTAACAAGCCTAATCTGAAAGCAGGACGAGCCAGAAGTTACAGCAACACGATGCTATGTTCACCATGGATCCCAGAACCAGCCTGACAAGCACTGCTGGGACAACAGCCTGGCTTGAGAATGCCTCCCAAGCCCTGTGCACTCAGGTGACTATTGCTACCTCTGTGACACCTCTCCTAGTTTCCCCCAGGAGGGACTAAGAAGGACCCCAGCTTTAGCTCTATTGCTTTAGCTCCACGATTCTCCCCCAGGGGCTGCAGCAATCCTAGGTGCCGTGAGATCATTTCATGGGTGCTGTGGTACAGTGGGGTGTGCAAACACCTACACAGGGTTCACAAGATAACCCAGAGATACTAAATAGGAATTGATGCTGTCAAAAATGTTCTGGCCTGGGGTCTTTCTGAGCTCTTTGCAACAGAAGAATTGCTCTGTCATTTCTCCATAGCCAAAAAAGAAGGGAATGCTAAGAGCCGGCATTTTCTAAGAGGTACCTTAAGCCTAAAACGGTTGAGACCACTCCTCTAGATACTTTAGTCCAGTGGGACCCCACCACCTCTGTCCACGGGCTGTTTATGACAGTCAGTCCATGTGGTCTGCACTCTGAGGGCAAAAGCTTTGATATTATAGTCACCATGGCAGCCAGATGCTTCTGTTATCAGTACTAATACATACAGGACAGTGCCCACGCTGCTTGCCATGGGAGGTGTAAACACCAAGGCTCAGTCATCTGTAACTGTTGATACCAACCGCTGGTTGCTGACCCACTCGGAGATCCCCAGAAACAGCCCAAAACAAAAACACTGAGCCAGCCACTCTGCCAAGAATTAATGAGCCATGCACTCAGCTCAAAGGCCGCTGGGCTCATGCTTTGGCATTGCACCAAGGAGGGCAGGCTTGGAAGGTGGTGAAGTCCACTGAGGACACCAGGACAATGAGTTCAGCAGAGTGAAAAGCGTAAACACCAGCTCCAGGTGGGATGGAGATAAGTTTGGACCTGAGAAGAGAGGAGGTGAGAGGCTGGTGCCAAAGACAAACAGAGGCCAAAGCTGGTTTTCTCAGAGACCAGTAGAAGGCCTTCCATGGGTGCCAGCAGGCACTGGGTGGTGCCTCTGGAGGAGATGCATGGGCAAGGGCTTGCTTCCCAAGGTTCGCACTGAATAGGTTACTGGAAGGACTTTGGAGAGTATGTTGGTGTCGATCCCTGTTATAAGCAGGCGCTTGATGGTTGACTGGTTGGTTGCATAAAAGCCTTAAGGCTTTTTGATTTTTTTGATTTTGATTTTGGCAAGTGCTTTCCAAACACCTCCTTCCTGTCCCTGCTCTGAAGCACTTGCAGCTAGAGAAGGCGAGAGCACACAGGAGGAGAAGGATTGATGGTCAAGGGAGCGGTGTATTTTCCCCCCCATCAAATCAACCTGCAAATGACCCTGAGACCCAGCCATGGCCTTGGCATTTCCATGGCTCCCGGCAACAGCTGCTACTGGTCCCAGCCAACAAGATGGGCCCGCTAGCTTTTCCTTGTCCACAGCATTACAGACCTGGGTCTTGAGAAGGGCCTGGAGAGGGTGTTGGGGGTCAGTTCCCAAAGGGCTTTCTATGAGGAAGGGGCCATGTGGGAGATGGTATAAAGGCAGGTGTGAGAGGGGCTGGCCAATGTGAGAAGTGCTGGGGTTGCTGGTGGAGCACAGGTGAGATCCGGCCAGGAGCAGACTTCAGAGGAGCCATACAAGCCGGACCATCTGCTTAAGCTCCAGGCAGTGGAAGAGAAAGAGCTGTAAGCTGGCCAGGGTCAGAGTGATATGCGGCTGCATCCGCAACAACTAGGAGGAAGGAGAGGTATCAAAACCTGGGGGCTTGAGGGAGATTTTTAATAGCATGCAGAAAAGAGGGGTGTCTTAGAGCGATGTCACATCAAGATTGATGATTCCTCCTAATCCTGACTGTCTTTAAGGTGTCTCTTGGGGCCCAGGCCTGACTAACACTTGCTGCTAGGGTCGGGTGAGGAAGGAGGTTGTGGGCCTGGCTGATGAGAAAGGGTGGCCAGCACAGCCATGCCCCCCCAGCTGCCGGGGGCATGCACCGGCCATGGGTGGTGCAATGCAATAGGCAAGAGAGGAGGCGAGGGGCCAAGAAGCAGGGAACGAGGTCAGGAGATGGCTCTTAGTCAAATGAAGTCAGAGCTGACAGCCAGTCGCTGGGGACAGGCAGAGATGTGGGGCAGGTTGGAGAGAGACCAGCCAGGGTGGAAAGACAGGCTTCTGAATCACCGATGCACAGAGAGGGCAGCTGCAGTCGTGCCCGGGGCAGAAACTACCAGAGGGAGATGAAGCCACTGAGCGCCTGTCACCAGGCAGCTTATGCCTTCAGCAATCAGCAGTGCAGCCCGAATTTAGACGAGTCCTAGTAGCACCCCCATGCCTCTAAGCCCCCCACTTTAGATCCTGAGGACCCAGGACACGGTCCGGTCAGCAGGCACCGTGGGGTCCGACACTACAGCAGGAGGGTGGCCCTGGAACGCCTGCCTGCCCCAGGAGCCCATGCATCAGCCTCGGGGACCAGCCCGCAGGTGGGCTGCTACGGCAGAGTGCCCGTGCGAGGGTGTTGCTGCTGGGACAGGCATGTGTGTGAAGAGTTGTGGACACTGAACCAGTTGCACCAGTCTCTTCGTGTCACTGCTCCCAGCTCCCTCATTTTCAGCTGGGCTTGTAGCCCCCAGGCCAAGATGAAGAATCATTACCACAGGGTCCTTCTGCTCAGATCAAATACGTCATATCAGGTGAACCCCCTGCTTCATACAGGATGGATACACTGGTCTATCTTGAAATCACTATGTGCTACAACCCTACGTCTGGCCTACATCAAACCCGGCTCTGGTTTTAGTGAGACGCAGGATTTTCACTCTGCACCCAGCTGTTGCGCGGCAGTGATGCAAGCTGGCTGTTCGTCGGGAGTGGGGGGTAATTTGGAGGGCGCCCCTGAAGCCTGACAAGGGTTTTGAGATCATGAGGTGCAGGTGCTTGTCATATGGATGACAAAAGTTATTAATATCCCAAATGCCTTTTCCTGGGAAAGAAACTTGAATCTTCCTGGGGGGATAGTGGAGGGAAGGCAGTCTGATCCACTTAGCAAGCTTCTTGGTCATTTTCCCTGGAGGAATGAATTCGGCCTGCTGGCAGAAAAAAGCACTTCCTAAACACTCACCCTTCATATTTTTAGTGGCTTCCAGGACTTCTCTCAGCCAGGATGTGAACTCCTAGGATATTCCTCTGTGTCTACTTCCATGATTCCCTGCTGGGCTTTCTCCAGGCTTTTACACCATGCCCATCACTGTAATATCTGACTACCCAGCTGGCAGCATCCCGGGTTTGCTTTTGGGAAGTAACTCAATAGCCAGCTATGAATATACCCTTGGCCATGACCCATGGTCTCTGCCTCCCCTCTCTGTGGCTCTAAGATCAGGGAAAGAAGTTCAATAAACGGATTTAACCTAAATCAGTTGAGTCTGATACTACTACCTCCATCCAGGTTTATCTTAAACCAGTTTCAGCCATTTTGAAAGCAGTTTATAGGCACCGAACGTCTGCTGCACTACAGATTTGACCTGGTTTCTGACCACTTACGCTGGTTTATGTGTAAAGTCTGTGCCTAGCCTAAGAGGCACAGGTAAGCATGGGGGGATTCATAATGAGCCCAGAGTATCACTGCCATGCACAAGTCTGCTGCAAAAGGCTGTTTTTTGAGTGGAATGGAGTGGAGACGGTCACGTCCAACTTACCGCTTATACTCTGATCCACGCTACTGTCCTGGGAGGCAGAGTTGGGGAGATGAGGAGTTTGGGTCATTTCTGGAAGCTCTCTAGCCTCCACCTCTGCTGGCCCAGCACAACACACTGGCTTCCCTAAACAAGTGTAATGAGATTCCTTCTGTCTGTGTACATAGTTCCTAAATAGTTTAGCCCCAAGGGAAGAACGTGACTTTCCAGCCCTGAATACAGTACGGAGGAAAGGCTTAGTCATGATTTGCGCTG
This sequence comes from Caiman crocodilus, assembly GCA_030014935.1. NCBI lineage: Eukaryota > Metazoa > Chordata > Crocodylia > Alligatoridae > Caiman > Caiman crocodilus. The sequence continues at coordinate 7,117,579 of JAGPOW010002202.1, forward strand.
GTCTACTTTTACAGTCTCCTCCAGACTTCTGCGCCCATGGATTCTGCCTTAGGTCCGTAGTGACACGCTAGTGATTATGTCTGTGAAGAGCCACTGCCCCTGCCCCTGCCCTATTTGTCTTCTACATATTGATGCCCATCAGTAACCAGACACTGGCCAAACAAGGGCTGCAGCTTTCTGGCCTGAAAGGCCATCTACTCCTGCTGGTCATCCCCCACCTGCAGCCCCCTGGTCCTAGCCTTGTCCAGACACAAACTCCCTCCTCCCTTCCTGTTTCACCAGAAGAATCCCACCACTCCCAAGGGAGCCTGTTTTCAGGAGAACGCTAAGATCAATGTCCGGCAGTTTGGAAGCAGATGAAGGAAGCCAAATATACTTGAGTTTGACTGATTTACAACACTGGTTTCTGAGGCACTGGGGATTAACAATCCAGAAGATGCTCTATCCTGTTGACAAGGAGGATGCTCCCCAGGAAGCACGTAAGCACCAGCTGGTGGGCTGAGTGACCCTTTGGAAAACCAGACCACATGTATCTCAAGCTGAGCTCACCGAAACAGCTTTATCCCAAGCTAGCAGTTATTTGGGGCTGTAACCCCTTCCTGCCCTTGCTGCTAAAGTTTCTGCAGGAACTCCTGGACAACCGGCTTTGGGGCCTGGGCTGCACCGAGCTGCTCTCTGCCTGACCCTGCTGACCCAGATGGGTCGTGTAGCTGCCAGATCACCTGCTGACCGGCTGAGACGCCTGGTGAATAAAGATTACCGCAATGTCTATTACTGAGAAACCAAGTGAGTGGACGCGATCTGCCTCCAAACCACTTCAACTCCCTGCAAAAACACTCCACTGCCCTGCTGAAGTGCAAAGCAAACTCCAAGGACCTCAGGCCCTTCCAGTTAATCATTGCAGCCTCCAGCTTACTGGCAGCATCACAGTGACAGGGGTTGGGTCCTGGACATTACCGCCAGCAGTATCCTGGGCTATCCTGCTGCCTGATGGTATTTGGAAGGAATAAGCCATGGGACAGCCCCCTTGATGGTTCCTTGTTGACTCTCAACCTAAAGGACCAGTGCAGCCTTGGAGCAAGAAACTCAACTCCCATTAACTTCAAAGGCATTGTGCCCTCTTACTCCAGTGCAGTCAATGGCAATGTCTCATTGACTCAGGGCAATGTCACTCGGTTCAGCTCATCACACACAAGTCTCCAGGAGTCTGATAGTGCCTGTTGGAGTCCCTGGCTCCCCGGCTCTGCTGGGCTCACCCATCCAATCATCCATGCTGGTAGGTGGAGAACTGCATTGCTAGAAGAGCCAAGTGCTGCTCTTGGGGGCTGTTTATGCAGGTAATGTAAATACTGGGTAACTCGGGACCATCTTGGCCACTCGATATGCCTGGCGTGACATGGGTCACCAAGGGTACCAGCCCACTGAATATGCAGGTTGTCGCTGCCAATGCAGGACAATGATTACCAGACAGTGCGTGGGGTGCCAGTCTGTTGGGCATGACTGACAGCACAAGGGGGTTCTCAGATGCCAAAAGGACCAGGTCCGACTACCAAAGCAGGGGACTCTACAAGGGCTAGTTGCACTGGGTACAGGTACCTGCATGGCAGGTGGCACACAGCTGACACTCTCCAAAACCCTTTGCGTAGCCAACCACCTGAATCACACCAGGCACAGCGCAATGCTGCGCTCCTTGTCTCTTTACAAGTGACGTGTGTCTGGGAGCTGCAGTCATCTCTTCTGCCTTTGAGTCAGAACGTGGCCTGCTATTAGAGAGTAGAGCTGTTATGAGATAAAATAAACCCAGTGGAAAGGCATAGCTGCTGTATTACTCATCCGTTTGAAGCGTAGAAAGCAAACACTTCCAAGGAAGACCAATCATCTTTCCCAGCAATTTTGCTGGCTCTGCTGGGGCAGAAATCCTAATGTAGTAACAACGTTTTCACTGTAAATGCCTCTGATCACTGGAGGACCTCAAAGCACTTTGCTCATACTCACACATGAAACCCACTGTAGAAGTTGGCTTGGGCAAACTTGATCAGATCCCTTCTCACCAGGGCAGGTACCCATGGGATCACTAACCCCATTTCCTACGGGACCCAGGAGCTCTGCTGGTGGCCTGCCCTTCCAAGCACCGAGCCAGCCTGGCTGTGTTTAGCTCAGGAGCTGCTCAGGGTATTGCCCAGCTGCTGGTCTTAACCAGCATCATGTTCTTCTGTCTCACACAAATCTCCTCTTTGCTGTACTGCGGCACCAAGCGGTGTTGGTAACCGTCCTGCACTGACTAGCCCTGGACTATGTGAGACCTCTTGCATCTCTGGGTTCTTGTGGACCAAACCCTAAGGTCCCGTTTGCTTTTACTCAGGAGCCAAGCCAAGCTGTCCCCAGGATCTGCCCTTGATTCTCGGCTCGTTGGCTCTAGGAAGGAGTCTGTGCCTCTCTCTGTAGATTTTGAAAACTCCCTTTGGGGTCAGACTCTATCCCGGCCCACTCCTGTTTGGGTGCCATTGATGCATCTCTCGTTCCACGATATGGCATCATGTCCGGGTGCCCTGTAATAAAGAGAGTGCCTCATGGATTTCAGCCTGGGTGAAAGCCCCTACATCTCACTGGGGAATTACCCAGGGCTTCTTGGGCGTTGCTGCAACAGAAAGCTCAGTGTGTGTCTGTGTGTAGGAGAGAGTACGCTGTTTGTGCGTGGATGCTGTCTCTTCAGTTCCTGCCCAAACCAGACTGGATTATCCCACAATGGCTCATTAACAGAAGGCTGCCTAGCATATTCAGCTCATTTCCTTCCCTGGCTTCAATACCAGATGAGGGCTAGTATTGAGACCCTGCCTTCAATCTCTCTCTTTCCTGCCAATGCAATACACATAATCTTCCGAGAAAGATCAGGCAGCAGCTGGCTGCTGCAGCTACCAGGGGGATCGCAGAGCCCAAATAGCATATAAAGGGCAGCAGGCATGGTCCAAAGCCTGACTCATGCCATGGTAATGGAAGCAAGGACATTCAGACACGAAGAGGTGAGGAATGAAAAGCCCCACAAATCCCTGGAAGCTTTTCAAAGCTGGCTGGACTGCACTGCACCATACTTCTAGTGCCATTTCTAAGCTCTCAGCACCATAGCAGGTCCCTGCTGCCCCCTTTCCACATGCCCCTTGTCTCCTGCAAGTACCCCATGAAGCCAGCTGCCTGGACCCAGCCCCGCGGCACAGTCTCCAGGTGCTGCAGCCGTTTCTTAGTCCCACTTGTGATCGAGACACGCTAATGACACGGCTTCCGCATACACGGCCTCCAGAGAGGCTTTCTTCTGTGTCCATTGCCATTGCATCTGCAGCGATGAAGGTCCCGGTGCCTCTCCCTGCACTGCTGCAGAGGACTGAGTGATGGCTGTGTTTGCACTGGAAAGAGGCCCATCTGGCCTGCGACCTCTAAATATTTTAGTAAAGAAGCAGGAGGCAAGAAAGGGCAGGGATTTATTATTGTCACCACAGGACTACAGGAAGCGGCTTGTGTTTTTATTTACAAATAGTGGCAGGTGGCAGGGCTGGGCCGGCTGCTATCGGGGCCTGTGAAAACAGAGGCAGGGCCAGCATCAAGGCCAAGCACTGCATGCTCTGTTTGTTCGGCTGCCCCCCTCTCCCCCCAGCCCCAGCCCCAGCCCTCTCGAATCTTGGTGCTACGACATCCCATCCTTCCCGCCAAGGACACAGCAGCACCTTGCTGTTGTAGCCGGGGGTCTGATTGCAGCATTTTGAGTCTCACGAGCATGGGGGACCACAGCAGCGGAGATCTGGGGACTTTGGCAATCTGAATACATCCCCGGGCTGCTGCATCGTTGTAGCTCTCGTTGCCGTGCTGATTAGATGACCTGGGACGGGTATGCTGTCCCGTGCTGAAATCCCACCTCCTGGCCGCAGGGTAGGCACGATCCAAGGAGACAGGCTGACTTGCCTTAAAAGCAGTTCAAACGAAGGTGGACTGGGAAGTGGTTTTAGCTCGACCCCTAGCAGGAACGCACAGCTGTGCAGCCCCCTCCCTCCAAAACCAGCTCAGGATTGCAGAGGCCCATCCTATTGCAAGAGCTCCCCACGAACAGAGTCCCTGGCATCCCTTTCAGCCCCGTACCCCGGGTTTGACCTGGGTAGAAAAGACAGAGGTGCCTGTCTAGTGGGGGGACAATAAGCACGGTGGGATGCTGTAGGGCTGCCAGCTCCCTATCATGGCCTGGTGGAGTGGACAGATATAACGGGAAGTGTATTACTCTAAAGCACATCAGAGTTGCCCCCGGTTCAGCCATGGGTATTTTTTGCTAGGGGAAGGGCTGAAACTTGTGATAGCTCTGCCTGTCGTTTGTCCGCACACTTTATTGTGCCTCTAAGCTTCTTGCCTTGCAACTAACGGCGGCCTTTACCCATCCCCGAAGATGGCTTCTTTGGGAGCCCCTCCATGTAGCCCCTTGAGGGAGGCTGCTGTAGAGGACAAGGCAGGTATTTTTTTCCCCTCCTTGCTTTCCTCTCTGAAATGCCAGGGACTAGACAGCAGCTGGAGAGGCTGAGTGCCCTGCTTGACGGGCCATTGATTTGACTAGGGTTTGCCAAGGCAATGTTCCCATCGGCTAAATGAGGAGAAAGCTAATTGGCATCACGAGTAGGTACATGCACGAGGACTTTGGCATGGTGGCTCGGTGCCAACTGCTCAGCCTCTCACCGGGACGTGGGGGGCCACGCTCTGCTCTCAGCCGCGACTATCCCCAGCGTGAGGTGAACTCATCCCATGGAGGCTCCTCCTGCTCTCCTTCTTGGGGTGCAGGGCCCTGTTCCTGCCGTCCTGTAGGATCCTCAGTATCAGGAGGGTGGCAGAAGTGCCAGATAGGAAGTGTTAACTGCATTTTGGGTGCTCACAACCCCTCAGTCCACCTCAGACGCAATCTCCCCTTCCTGAAAACCCATTTCCCTGCCTCCAGTCGTTGCCACTGACCCCAGTAAGCTCAAGACCAGGTCCTGACACCTGGGCAACCCCACAGACTCCCCAGACTCTTCAATAGGATCAAGACCTGGACCAGATATACAGTAGCAAACCCTCCTTTTAGCTCTACCAGCAATGTGGCCCAGTGGGGTTTCATCCCAAGACAGCTCCTCCACTCAGGCTCCATCCATCGGTGCTGCTGCTAGAGATCCCAAGATTTCTTATGGAATAAAGACATAGGGAATAAACAGAAGGAGGCGATGGGGCCTGGCAGATGCTCTCAGCATAGATAACAAGCTCCACAACCAGTATTTACCATCAGAAGAGAAATCTAGAGAGTGACCGGACTGTGCCGGGGAAGAGTTGAAAGTCATGCATCTCTGGACTGGAGGCAGCACATGGGAAAAGAGGTTCATCTCAAAGGCAGCTTGCTGGAGGGTGGGGGTGAAGAGCTGTGGGGCAAGGGCAGGAGCCACAGGGCATCTTTCTCTTCAGAACAAGCTGCTCACCCCCCAGGGAAATGTCGGGCTCAGTGGGGAGCTAGACGGGACCAGGACTGATAAGAGGAAGGAATGTCGATGATAACCTCCTCGCCCCAGAGCACAGCCTGTATCAGGCCACTGACCTCTCGAGGCTGCTCACAATGATCCAGCACCTGATGGCTTGTGTCAGGACCAAGGGCTCAGAAGTCTTCCCTGGCAGCCCTGCCTCCTGGAACAGAGACTGAGCAACGCTTGCACCTGCCGGCACCCAGGAGGCCGTGACCCTCTGCCCAGAACGGCCTCCTGGTGCGAGAGCGAGGAAGCGCAGTGATGGAGAGGATGCTGTCTGGTGTCCCATCCATGCCGGCTCTCTTCCAGCCCCTGGCGGGGTTGATCTTTGCACTGTGATGGCTGCTCAGGTCATTTAGATGGATGGGGCCACCCATGGGTGTCACAGCAAATGACCTCCTCTGTACCCAAGGGATCCGGGCAGTGGTCCAGTCTGCTGCCTACCCCTGCAACTCAAAGGGATAATTCCCTACCTCCTTCAAACAGCACCACCCTGCACCGGCAGGAACCCTCTCGGTGGCCTGGCCAGTGTGTGAGGGGCATGCTCCCAGCAACCGGGCTTCTACAGAGCCCTTTCATGGGTCAGTGGTCCCAGGCTTACAGAGGTGGGGCCCTGCAGATGTGCCCAGCACTGCACCTCACCCGTGCTAATCTCCCCTGGGGTGACCAGGCAATATGGTTAGTAGCTGTCTCTGAATGGTTTGAGATGGGGCCATGTTGGTGAGTCCTCTGAAGGAGGAGGACTAGAGATCAGCAGCGCCTGAGAGATGAGGAGAGCCAGCTGCTTGCACAGCTGGATAATTAATGGCCCGAGGTGGGAGTGGAGGCCCTGGTATCTAGGGCAGGGAAGAGCTGGAGGGGAGGAGAGCAGGAGCCAGGCCATGTGTGGGAGGGTCTGGCACGTGTGGGGCTCCCTCTCCTGTCAACCCACAGGTGTCCCTAAGATCAGGGTACCTCGTGGGCAAGTACCAATGTCACGTGCCTACTTCAGCAGAGCCCAGGAAGCTCCTGCCTGGCTGATACGTCCCGGGAGAGCCCCCTATAGAGCTCAGACCCACCAACAAAGCAGATGTCCTTCAGAGGGTCTGGAGCCCTGACCAGCCCCCCCACCTCCAACACACATGCACAAACAGGAGACCCAGGGTGAAATCCTGGTTCCCGGAGAAGCCACAGGGAAGGTTGCAGGTTTCCTCTTTCCGTGGCAGCAGGGAGGCTGAGTGGTGCTGTCAGGTGTGGAGCAGATGGCATGCATGCAGCTCAGCCCCAGGCAGGGAGAACAATAAGCCTGGCAATCTCTGCAGGCCATACAGCTCCTGGGAAAGGTACATGCTGATAAGGCGGCCTTTGCTAACACTGTGTCCTGAACGCTGATTGATAACCCCAATTAGGCTCTCAGGCAGAGCAAACCTGTTCAGCTCACACAGCCCCAGGAGACGAGCAGGCCCTGCAAGCCAGGGCCACAGTGAGAAAGAGCCAGAGTCCATCAAGGGAGACAGCTTGCCGCCAGGGAAGGCAACTGCCAGCTTTGCCCGGGGAGGGGAACAATGCTGGGAAGAGGCGTTAGCTGGTCAGCAGGGTCTGGAAAAATGTTCGAGGGCTGATGGCAGGTCTTGGGCCGTGGCACCGAGTCTACCCTGCTCTTCCTGCCACTCAAGGCCCCTTGCATGGCAGGGCATGGTGCAAGGCACCGAGAGCCCTATTCCTGGCGTCTGCGAGGGCCCAGCCTCGCTCCCTCTGCCTTCTGTGGCCGTCTCCTGTTATCTCGGCTGGAACGGGAGCCGGTCTTCAGTGAAGGGGGCAACTGCAGCCGCATCGGACCTTTCAGAGCTGCCCAAGCCCTTCACAGCCAGCCCTGGTGACATCGCATCTCCCGTGCGGGGGGCACTACGTTTACGTAGTGGGGGGTTTGGGCACAGAGCAGGGGCTCCTCCCAGCTCGCACCGTGAGTTGGCGGGAGAGCCAGGCACGGGATCCAGGAGTCCTGGCCCTGCATCACCCTGCTCTGATCACTGGAGCGCAGAGGGCTCAGCTCTCTGCAGGTGCTCGAGGTGGCACCCTGCCTGCCCACCCCAGGGCTGGAGCTGGCTCAGCCTTCAGGGCGCACCTGGCGGATGAGAACATCAAAACAGAGCGTTGGCCGCAGGTTTGGTGGGAAACAAGCCCGTTCTGGTGCAAACAGAAACTGGCTTTTTTGCTTGGCAAAGAACCAGGACAAAGGCAATGACCCCAAAGAGATCCAGTGTTGTTCTGCAATGGTGAAAAGATCCATTTTATCCCGGGATCCCCTTGAAGCCACTGGTATTCTTCCTGTAAGCCCTGTGCAGCATGCTTCTCTACCTTCTCCTTCCAGATACCTGATATGCATGGCAGGACAATGCAGAGGGAGACATTTCACCCAATAAACCCAATTCTGTCTTGGATTTCTCCCCTGCTCATACCCTTCAGGATTTGACCTCCCCAGCACGGGCAGGAGGCTCCTGAATAAAGGACTGGGTCTCTGAACTAAGGAGAGGGATGTCGATCAAAGGGGTGGTAGGTGTCACTGTCGGAGACACAGGTGTGCTGAAGTGGACAGGGAGATGAGTGGGCAGACACGTGAAAGAAGGACACAGTTGTCCATCGGCTTCCCTACAGGGCAAGGGGCAAGCACTCAGCTCCCGGGCAGACACCCCCCTTGAAAAATAAGCATGCAAGAAGGTTATCGTGTGCCATGTGTCTCCCCTAGTCCAGGTCACCACCCAGCTAATCCTCTGCTCCATGCAAGCAGGGCCCCACACCACCTACTAGCCAGGTCCCATAATAGCACAGACTTCTGGGGAGAACTGTGTGTGTCCACTCCCTGCTACCAAGTAATTTGCTGTGAAGTCAAATCAGGGGTGAATTGCCCCATGATAATCATGCTGTGCATCAGTGCCTGGGGCTGGCTGAGAGTGCTGTCTGTTCATGAGCTGTATTACTGTGGAGATCACTGTTCACAGCCACGCCACATAGCACAGGGCTGTAGGTGCGGTTCTTGCCCTGAAGAGATGATAAGCCCCTTGACCAACAAACCCAAGCTACGGACGTTGCCCCTTGCCAGGCCTCACTTTGCAGCATGCCAGTTCCATGGAGGAGTCTCGGCTCTTCATGCCTGGAAGCTCGGATCATTTCCTTTAGTGTCCAAAAGAACTGTTCACAGCCATTTATCCCACTCACCTTACTTGGTTTCCTTTGGGCACATTGGTAAGAGGCGCCGCAAGTGGGGGTGAGCGAGGAATAAGCATCCTCTGGCAATGATATGATCCATACGAAGGATCACACCTTCTTCTTGGGCCTGGAATCTCTTCTGCAATGACTCGGGTCTTCCCTCAGCTTTCACAAGCCGCCGAATACATAATGCAGATATATGCCTTTTTTGGGTGCCGTACACAGGTCCCTGGGCTTTCCTCCACGCTGCCTCCTCCACTCATTGCATCACTTTCTCAAGGTCCACGTGCTCCTTCCAGGTGGCATTAGAGACAGCCCTGTCCTAGCACAGGCAGCTACGCATCTCACATGCTCAGGGGAAGTAATGACGACAGGAGCCAACTACTTTGGATTTCCTGCATCTGACTATGGACTTTGTCTCTGACAGATCCTGGGAAACCACCTGGTGCTGAGTCCTGTGCTCGGGCAGGTGCTTTCTTCTGCAGCTGCCTTGGGCCCTGGTACAAATTCCATAGCTTCTTCATGCCAGAAATTATACTGCACCCAGGTGAAACTGAGGCACAGCGAGTCCAGACAGTGAAGCAGCGAAAGAGCCGAGAAGAGAGCCCAGGAGCCCTGTTTCCCAGGCCCCCTGCTCATCACCATTAGAGCGCTAGCTATTGATTTAAGCATCTACCAGTATAAAAAGCCACGCTTCCCACCCGCAGTTTGAGTAAGACACAACCGCGCTGGCACTGTTATGCGACTGGCTTAACTCTTGTTGTGTGACTCTGTGCCACCCAGGCCTATGCGCTCTGCCAAATATAACCCACTGCCGGGAAACGGGCTTACATTTAAACCAACCCCCCCGGGACCTTGTTGCTCCTAAATTGTCCCCCTTGAATTGCTCACAGCCTGCGCTGCCTGTTTCTGGCTGCAAGTATTGGATCGGGTCCTTTCAAACCTCCTTGTCACCTTCCAATTAAGTGGCGAAAAGTGACCTGAGCTCAGTATTTCTTGCAGCATAAATCGATGCAGAAGTGGGAAATGTCAGATCCTGATTTGCCGAGTGACTTCAGGGTGGCGGAGAGGCCTGTACTTGCCATTTAATGATCTGAGGCCTCTGAGGTGACAAGGTGCCTGTGCCAGCCGGCGCTGGAACTGGGTCAACTGGTGCTCCATCAGGGAGGAGGAAGATGGACAACAGCAGGCTGGGGATGTTAGGCTTAATTGGGCTCCCTTAGCGTCTCGCGGACTGAAAGTAGGACAGGAGGTAGAAGGACGGCTCCTTGAGAGCAGCACTTATCCAAATTGACACAGTCCATTTAGCCGGAGTGGGTCTTTGTGGGAGAGACTGGTGGGCGCGCACTGTCTATTTACGGTGCCGACGCGGCCTCCTCTACAGTCCAATTCCAAAGTCTTTGACATATTTAGCTCCTGTGATGTAGGGCAGTGCTATTCCCCCCCCCCCCCAGTATTATAGACAGGATGCTACCATTAATCCCAATGGGAGTTAGGTGCCTCGGGGCTAAGGGACAGCCAAGGTCACACAATCTGTGGCAAAGTAAGGAAATGAGCTGAGATCCAGACAGCTGCCTTGGACTCTCCCCCCCACGCCAGCTGAGGATGTAGTTGCAGCAGCTGCTCCCTGCCTGGCTAAGCACAATGCATTGCCCATTATTTTTTATGACCTTCTCTCCCAAACCCCTTGTTTATCTCAGCCACCTGTTCTGTCCTGTCTTATAGATGGGAAGCGCTTGGAGCAGAGAATATCATTCACTGAATGCCCATACAGGACCCAGAGTAATGGGGCTCAGTCCTGTCCTGGCTTCCAGGGGCTACTGCAATGTGGCTGTCAAGTGATAACAGCTAACAAAAGAGCCATTTTTAGCTCAGAGTGTCCTACACACATGAATTTTCCCCGGGTAAAACCCCAGTGGAAGATGATGCACTCCAGCTTACCATAAGTGCTTTGAGAGCACGAGGGCCTCGGGCTGACCTTGCCTACTTTGTCTTGTGGTAAAACTAATGAGTCTTTGCTTTTACCTCTGGATAGTGCACATCTGTCTCCCCAAGGTAAAAAATACCATTTTTAACAGTGAAACAAGGCCCAACCCTCTATACTGGGCTGGACTGGCTGGACTCGAACGGCTTATGCTGGCTGAGGATTTGCCCTCACTGAAGGGTCCCTAGCTCAAAACATAGGCCCTGTAATCTCTACTCTTCTGCTTCAGTAGGATGGAAATGGTTTGGATGCTTCCAACTAGGGTCGGTCACAGCAAACACACACAAACGCATGGATGGCAAAACAGGTTTAGATGCACTGAGGCAGGTCTAGATGCAAAACAGGTCTCGGTGCATCCAGAGAGGTCTAGATGCACTGAGGCAGCCACCATCCTCCGTGGCACAGGGCAGGATTTGCATCACCACACATCTGCAGTCTCTGAAATGTAATGCCTTGAGGTGCATCTACACGTGCACTTTGATGCACATTAGCTTCTTTTAATGCACATAAAAGCGTCGTTAAAAACATGCCTTTTAGTTAATGTGCTTGCTCATTAAGCATCACTTAAAAACTGTGCTCTTTAGCTAATGCACATTTTCCTAGTATCTCACAGTGGAGATATTAGATTGAATGTGCATTAACTAAAGCACATTAATGCATGTGTAGATGTGCCCTGGGTGTCTTGCCTGTCCCTGAGGGTTTCCGGAAGGCCTCAGCTGGGCCAGAGAAAGGCCTGTTGCGGGAGAAGAGGAGAAGTCAGAGGCACTAGTGTTTGTGCAGGCAAGGGGAAGGTGGAGGCTGCAAGTAGCTCTGTGAACTGAGGATGGACACGCTTTCCCAGAAATAGAGCAGCTCGGTGGAAAGACCTGATTCCCCAGTTTGATGATGACATTCATCAAGGCACCTCTAGGCAGTCATGGGACAAACCCTGGTCATACCAGCACTCATATCGATACATGCCTGACCCTACACATGGTCCAGGAAGCAAAGATCCTGAGACTCCAGATTGCAGTGCATGTTTCTGCTTATCGGATTATTCAGCATGTCCCTTAGGCAGATGCCTAGAGTGTATAGAGGGAGCTTTTCTAAAGTGCTCAAGGCATTTAGACATGCAGTTCCCAAAGGTCCCTTATAGGCTCTTGCAAATCCCTGCCTAGTTCCATGGGTTTTTTACTAGAAACACTCCTGACCACCCAAGCCCATCCATGGGTCTGACTAGACCCAGACTCAGCTACTTTCCACACAGTAAAGTGTCTGCTTTTAATTGAGGCAGCCTGTCAGGATGAGTGCCTGCCTTGCTGCCAGAGCACAGCACCTGTTCCTTGGCATGCAGCTTCCATTGTTTCCCTGACACCCCAGTGAACATCAGCAATGCTACGCAGCCTAACCGGAGTCAGTCTGCACCAGCTCAATCCTGCTAGGACTCTGTTGCTTCATCACAACTGGTTTATTCTTGTTTTCTTTTTCTATTCTTGTTTTTTCGAGGTGGTGGTGGTGGAAAGGATGACACAACAGCCTTGGGGTGAAGTTACCTTGTTAATTAACAAGACTGAGAAATCTGCAGATATTGTAATGGGGAAGAGAAAATCACTAAGGCCGAGCAAAAAACAGAAAGGGTTGGATTTAATTACCGTGCCAATTAACCCAGATTGGTGCACTCCTCATGGGTGAATAGCTGCTGTGATGCAATCACTGATCCTGATTGAAAAAGAATTCAAATCAGAGGCTTAATAAAGAAATGTGCGTTAAAGAGGAGCTGGCATAGAGAACAGCTTGAGAAACTCATTTGCCTCTACCACAAGTTTTATTGGTCCTGCACAAGCTAAGAGGTAGGGTGGAAGTGCTGGACTTTAGGAAGGCTAACTTCAGGGAAATCCAGGGGAGCCTAAAGGCAAAGAAGAAGGCATATAGACAGTAGAAGCAGGGGATGCTACCAAGAAGGAGTATGCCTACTTGGCCTGCACTTGCCAAAAGCAACTATAGAGCTGAGGCTGGCAGCACAAATTAAAGACTACAAAAAGTCTTTTTTTAGGTATGTAGGGAGTAAAAGGCAGGTGGATGGACCCCTACTGAACAGGAGGAGCAATTAGTGATTGAGGGGGCCAAGGCTGAACTATTCAATGAGTTTTTTGCCTCACTGTTCCTGAACAGGGCTGAAGATAAGTCTCCTAATGGGTTCTTAGATGGGCATCAGAGGGACGCCAGCTCACCAGCTGTCGACGCTGACTTGGTGCAGAGTCCCTTGGATGGACTGGACGTGTTCAAGTCAGCAGGCCCGGGCGAGCCGCCTCCGAGGGTACTGAAGGCATTGGCGGTGTCACAGCAGAACTGCCGGCACAGCTGTTTGAGTGCTCGTGGCGCTCGGGTCAGGTCCCGGAGGACTGGAAAAGGGCCAATGTGGTCCCTATTTTCAAGAAGGGGAGGAAGGAGGATTCGAGTAATTATAGGCCAGTCAGTCTCACCTCCATCCTTGGAAAGGTCTTTGAAAAAATTATGAAGGATCATATTTGTGGGAGTCCAGCGGAAAAAATAATGCAGCAGGGAAACCAGCATGGATTCATAGCAGGTAGATGATGCCTGAGCAAGCTGGCTTTGTTTTATGACAGGGTCACAAAATGTTTAGACACAGGAGTAGAGGTGGGTGTTGTTTTCTTGGGCTTTAGCAAAGCCTTTGATACGGTATCTCATCCCATCCTCATAAATAAATTAAGAGGCTGTGAGTTAGATGATTACGCAGTCCGGTGGGTGGCAAATTGGCTTAGCAGTCCCACCCAGAGAGCGGTAGTGGACGGGTCGGTATCGACCTGGAAGGCCGTGGGTAGTGGGGTCCCGCAGGGTTCGGTCCTTGGACCTGTGTTCTTCAATGTCTTCATCAGCGACTTGGATGTGGGTGTGAAGTGACCTCTGTCCAAGTTTGTGGATGATACTAAATTGTGGGGTGAAGTGCACACCCCGGAGCATAGGGAACGATTGCAGGCAGACCTGGACAGGTTAGGAAAGTGGTCAGTACGCAATGGGATGCAGCACAACAAGGACACGTGCCGAGCGCTGCACCTAGGGCGCAAACATATCCGGCACGCCTCCCTAACCGCACTTTACCGTGCATCAGCACATGCATGACAAATAGAGCCAAGGAGGTGATCCCTCCCCTCTGGGCGGCAGTGGTCAGACCGCAGTCGGAGTACTGTGTCCAGCTGTGGGCGCCACATTTCAAGAAGGATGTTAATGGACTCAAGAGGGTCCAGAGGAGGCCACTCGTATGGTTAGCAGCTTCCAGGACAAGCCCTATGAGGAGAGACCGAGGGACCTGGACCTCTTCAGCCTCCGCAAGACAAGGCCGAGAGGTGATCCGGGGTATGCAGCAAGGGATCGGAGATGCGCTGTTCTCCAGGGTGCCTCTGGGGTAATAAGGAACAATGGTCACAAACTGACAGCGAGCAGATTTAGGCTGGATATCAGAAAAAAACTTCTTCACAGTAAGGATGGCCAAAGTCTGGGATGGGCTCCAAGTAAGCTGGCGCTCTCCCCTGCCCTGGGGGTCTTGAAGAGGAGGCTGCATAGGCATCTGGCCGGGGTCATCTGACCCCAGCACTCGTTCCTGCCCAGGCAGGGGGTCGGACTCGATGATCTGTCGAGGTCCCTTCCGACCCCAACATCTATGACTCTATGAAAGTAACAATGCTACGTGTTCCTGAGCACGTATGTTTCCAACTTACCTATTTATATATACACCGCTCCAGGGCACTCTCGTAGCACCTGTTTCCCTGGAACGCCATGCAGTCATCAGTTGTCTCAACCGCCCCACGCTGGAAAACCACGTCCAGTGCCTGGTTGGCTTTTTGCTTTGCACCCTGGCTGGGTTTGGAAGGCGTACAGAGCGAGCACGCGGAGTACCCGACCAGGAAGATTGCAACCCAGGATTTAGCGCTCACCCCTCGGATCAGAAGCTGCAGCCAGGAGAATCAGTTCTCGCTCCCGTGGGCATGGCACAGGGGAAGGAAAGCTGAAAACAAGGGTGTTTTCAGGATGTCAGCATACAAGCACAAAGGACGTTCCTGTGGCCTCCGTGGCTATATGACTGCTATGATCCTGCATCTCTGTTTCTAGGGATTTTCACCTACAATGAAAACTGCCATTTTGGGGGATAGGAGGGAGGCACTCATAACCCTATGGGGAGGGAGTGGAAGAGGGTCCCCTCTCTGGGCCTGATCTGCAGAGGATAAGAGATCACTGCTGAAGCAGTGGCAGCTCATGCCTGTTGCTCTGGAGGCTGCTGATTTGGATCTTGGTGTGCCACGTCAGATAAGACAGCCACGACCTTCCACATATCCACACACGGAGCTCCCTTGTGGACACTTCCCTTCTGTTCTAGTTTCACTGTGAATCGAAGCCCTTCATACTGAATACCCATGGAGAGCCAGGATAACCACAACACAGCTTTGTGGGGGGGTCTGAAATGGGTTCCTGCATGGTATCACGTATCACCTCTTGGTAGTTATATATTTGAGGACGAACCCATCTGGGGTGGGCCCAAGGAGTGGGTGGCCTGAGGACAATGTCCAAGGCTCTCAGCAATGCATACAGGCAGGTGCTCAGCTTTCAACACCTGCTCAGATCCTTCTCTGCTCTGCAAACAGGCTCGATAGGGCTGTGTTGAATCAGGGACAAACTGTCCTCATGGGGAAATAAATCTTCAGTACAGAACGGTCCAAAGTCTTCACGAACTGTGGACTCACACACTTTCTGAGTCCTCCGTTCTACTAATCTTCTCAAAATTTCTATTGCTGGATACACTTCTAGCTGGACTGAACCAAAAAGCCTAAGGGCACTTGTACGCGTTATCGACTTTTTCTAGCTAAACATAGTCTCTAAATATATCCGGAGTAGAAAACAACCTGGAACTGTCCTGGAAGTCTGTCTGATAGCTTCATGGGGCTTTTCCATCTTCAGGCTTTATGATTCTTTATGAATTGGGAGATTCTGCTGTGTGCTTCGAAAAAGGGATACCCGTTTCGATGCTGAATGGATACTGGTGATACAGCTCTGCCGTCCTCCACAGCCGGCAATCATTTAGGAGGACTGTTGGGTTTTTTTGAAGCCAGCTTATTTGGATAATTTAGCTTGAGTGAATCATTTGTAGATAAGAAAATAATTTGTTACTTAAATCTGTTTGATAAACAGTATACTTCAGTTCTTTAGCCCGGGGGTTATTCAGAAACCTGTCACATGCTATGCTGCTGTTCCTTGGAAGTATAACTACGTTGCCATGCAAAGGTGTGTTTTGCTCCTGGGGATATATCCAAGCTTGGCTGAAACTAGTTAGCTCTGGTATTGATAACAGCCCAGCTGCAGGCAGCAAAAACCACTTGGATCCCGTGGCTAATACTTGGTCAGTTAAGTTGAACTGAGCTCCCAAGTACAGCAGTTATATGGCTAGCAGAACCTGTCTAGTAACACACACACGCATGCACACCCACGCCCAC
>JAGPOW010002202.1:7133847-7161214 GCA_030014935.1 Caiman crocodilus
CCCACGCCCACACACATACACCTACCCCACTTTGGACTGCGGTGCAGACATGTCTTTACTGATATAACCCTTAGAAACGAATCATTCCCATTTCACTGAAAGCGAGTGTTGCTTCATTGGTGAAATTGTCCTCCATTATACCTGTCTGGAAAATGGAATTCATGTCCCGTAAAACATGTCAAGTTTGGAGAATTTCTTTTCCAGCCTTTAAAAAGAGTCAAGCTAGGAGCAAAGGCTTTTATTCAAAAAGGGATATAGTCCTGAGGGCACCCTTGCAGCTTCCTGGGTTTCTTTAGGAACGTCTTATGCAGTAACGCGCTTGTTCTAAGACAATGCACTATGTTGCAATGGAATTAGTTTACCCTACCATAAAAAATGATAGTAATAATTCTGAGAATGAAAAGGAGGAAAGAAACTCAAACAGACCTGACATCCTGTACCATCACAAACCATAAACACTCCCAATGCAATGCGTCTTTATTGAAGCCACAAATGCTCTACCAGCACCGCGTGTCTTTATTTACATTCCAGACAACACCGCGGGTCCGTCCAGCGTTCACCGCTGAGCGCATCTCTGTGTTGCTGCGATGCAGACCTGAACTGAAGCACCTCTGAGCATCTATATTCTGACCAGGCGCTCGTCTGCATCATTAACTAACCAGCTTGTTCACCCATCACAAGATCAAAGAGATTTAAGGGGCTGGTGGGCTCCTTGATAATTTCATTAAATGCTGGAATGGTCTCAGGACCATTTTACAGAAGCCCGAGGATTAAATTAGGGAAGATTTAAGCAGATGGTCAGTTCGGCTCCTCTCCCAAGTTGCCAGAACAGCGAGCATGGGGCTGAACGTTCTACCAGCGCTAATTAATGTGTGTAAAGCGCTCTGATCTGTGAACTGCTGGATCAGTGCTAAGTGCCATCATCATCATTATTATTATTACCAAGCTATTTATGTCTGTTCCGGTGCTTTCAGATGCAGCTCCCAAAGGGGCTCTTCTCTCCTCTGGCCAGCTGCATTTGGGATAGTAAGAGGACAAAAATAAATCTTTACAGGGCTGGAATTGCGCATGTCACCTCAGTGTTATTGAGTTGCATGGGCAAAACGGGCTTGGGGATAAAGTACTGGAGTAAGCCTGTACTAGATGCCTGGCTCTGCTACTTCCTGTGACCCTGGGAGAGTTGATTTGCTTCCTTGTGCCTCAGTTTCCTCCTTTGTAAAATAGAGACAATAGTATTTCCCTCCCCTCCTGGCACTCAGTTCATTACCACGTCCATGGAGCTGGGGGGAGCAGGGGTTGTTACTTAGCTCTTCCATATCTGTGCGTGGCAAAGGAAGGTATCGCTGGCCACATTTCACCTGAGCGTGAATCGAGGCACAGAGGAGGGTTGACTGACTCAACTCCAGAAGCAGGGACAGGGAGAGAGCCTAAATCACCAGAGCCACCCCCTGCCCCTGATCCACTGACCTCACTACTGCTCCATGCAGTTACCACGGACAAGGGCAACCATGAAAAGACCAAAACCACCTGGAAGTCCAGAATCACCCTGAGCTGTAGTCCAGTTCCTCCCTTAAATACAGAGTGTAAACAGCACTAAATAATGGCATTAAAAAATAACACCTCCTTCTCTTGGAACAAATGAAAAAAGAAATGCTCAGTGCTTCCTTGGCTAGGGTAACATGTCGGACACTTTGGATTTTGCAGCAAAAATGAACACGAAACATTAGAGACTGATTAGATCCCAAGATGTTTCCTTACCCCAATCAATGTTGTCAAGACACCGACTTAAAATCCTTTGACCCATTAACCCCCAGTTATAATCGGTGGGATGTTTATAAATATCTCCAGCTGACCCACTTTTCTGCACCCACCTGGCATTTACGGCCCACTCGTGGCTGATTTTAGAAACAGGCAAGCCAGAATAAGAAACTGGAGCAAGACCCTGGAGGGCATGGCAGAAATCAGTGGTGCAGGGAGCCGGATGGCAAAGCTGATAAAGAGACAATGGGCAACACCTCGCTGGTGAAAATCTGGAACAACAGCAATGGTTTTGGCGAGGCAACTCTGGATTTCGGCTGATGTAGCTGAGGTCAGACTCTGGTCCGTGCTCCTCCAGAAGAGCCATTCTTGTTAAAGCATCAGGAGTGTCGCACGCATCGGCATCCCTGCGCTGGAAAACGGTGGTGGGAGGCTTTAACGAAACCTGGTCGAACAAGCTTTAGTTAAAGCACCCCGTTGCTGTTTTTCATCGGGGGGATGCTGATACACATGACACCGGAGTCTGCTGGAGCGTAGCAATTACCATGCTCAATTAATCGAGTGTACGTTATCTGTAATTACAGTGTGTTGGAGCAGCCTCACTGCACATCTGTAAGTGCCCAGAGGTTTCAAACAGGAATCAAGAGTGTCAGAAACGGTCTGCCCTTGAGTCCTTTGCAACAGAAGAATTGCTCTTCTTATTTTTCCACAGTCAAAGCGTGAGAGAAAGCTAAGAGCTGGGATTTTATGGGGGGGTGAGTCTAATGAGGGATGCCTTGAATCTAGCAAGGGGTGCCTTGAGTCTAAAAAGGATGAGAACCACTTCTTCACAGGGAGGATTTGGTCCAGACAAAACGGAAGCCTCCATAACGGTGAATTCATGCCGGGTATTGATGTTTTCTGCCCAGTTTGAATTATCCCTGACTTTTGCCCAGAGATTAAATCTAATGGTGATTCTCCACTGAGTCACACAAGCAGACTAATCGCAAGAACCCAATGTTCCCTAAACAAATCTTGAGCTCTCCTGATACAGGCTATAAGGCAGTCTGCGTCTGACATCTGAGCCCCATGGCGGGTGATGGACTGTCCTTTGAACATTAATATTTGGAACAGATCTCTCAGTTTAGGAACAAGAAAGCACAAGAGGGCTGGCGGTCTAAAGCAGGGCCACGGGAGTCAGGACTCCTGGGTTTTTTCCCCATTCCTGTGCGTCGGGAGGTGGCCTTAGACGAGCCGGTTTCCATGTTGTTCCTATATGCAGGTACCTTGGGAAGACAAAATCATTATGCCTGAGCTCTTTATCTTAGACTGCAGGATGAAATTAGTTATACAAACACAGGCTATTACCAGACATAAAGGTGGACGGCTATTTCCCAGCATGGATTATGGTGGGTTCACCACTAATCAATACGAAGTGCTGTTTCCAGGTCCAGGAACATGAGGTCAGGATGCGTGGGCCTCTGGATTGTCTGAGAACAAATACAAGGGGACATGTTCCAACCTACTTGTTTGCATTGTCTCGGGAAAGGCTGGGGCTCTTCTGTGGGTGCCCTGCTGTGCCTTTCTTCCCGCGTAGCACAGGGGAGGGGATGCTTGCAGATCAGGCTGGGGAGGTCTAGGAGCAAGGGGAGATGGTTCCTTGGCCTGCTGCTCCCCTTCTGCACCTGTGTACATGGGGGCCAATGTGGGCACAAAATGGTTTGGGGGGAATTTGGCATCTGCTGAGTTTAACCCCCTCCTAAGAAAGTCAGGAGGCTGATCAGGGTGAGCTACCCTGGAAAGGCCAGCAGCAACCCAGGGAGAGCTTCTTCGCTGCACGGCAGACCCTGACCCAAGCCTAGGTGGGTAATACCTGGATGGGATGTGAGCAGCGTGGACTCTCCAGGACAAACAGCCAAAGGAAGCCTTGACTATTGAACAAGGAAGCCTTGTTCAATGTCTTCAACCACCTGGAAGATGGGATGGAGCGCACTCTCAGACAGTTTGCAGATGATGCCAGGCTGGGGGGACTAGTAGATATATTGGAGGGTAGGGCTAGGATTCAGAGACACTGCAACAAATTGGAGGATTTGACCAAAAGAAATCTCATGAAGTTCAATAAGGACAAGTGCAAAGTCCTCCACTTAAGATGGAGCAACCCCATGCACTGGCATAGTCCAGGGACAGGCTGGCTAAGTAGCAGCTCTGCAGAAAAGGACCTGGGGGTGACAGTGGACAACTAGCTGAATAGGATCCAGCAGCGTGCCCTTGTTACCAACGGCATCCTGGGCTGCATTGGTAGGAGCATTGTCAGCAGATCAAGGAAAGTGATTCTTCCTCTCAATTTGGCACTGGTGAGGCCACATCTGGAGTCCTGTGTCCAGTTTTGGACCCCCCACTACAGAAGGGATGTGGACAAGTTGGAGAGAGTCCAGTGGAGGGCAACAAAAATGGTTCAGGGGCTGGGGGACAGGACTGGTGAGGAGAGGCTGGGGGAACTGGGCTGATTTAGTCTGGAGAAGAGAAAACCGAGGGGGGATTTAATAGCAGCCTTCAGCTCCCTGAAAGGGGATTCAAAAGGGGATGGAGCTGGGCTGTTCTCAGTGGGGGCAGATGGCAGGACAAGGAGCAATGGGCTCCAGTTGCAGCAGGGAAAGTTGAGGTTGGATGTTAGGAAAAGCTTTCTCACGAGGAGGGTAGTAAAGCACTGGAGTGGGTTACTCAGAGAGGTGTAGAGTCTCCATGCCTGGAGGTTTTTAAGACCCAGCTAGACAAAGCCTTGGCCGGGACGATGTAGTTGGGGCTGGTCCTGCTTGGAGCAGGGGGTTGGACTAGATGTGACCTCCCGCGGTCCCTTCAGCCTGAGTTTCTATGATTCTACGAAGCCGCGGTGAGGCAGAACAAGGGTGCAAGGACCAGCAGACTGGCAGACCCCCCAGATCAGTGCAGATCAAAGGGCAGGCTCAGGGTTTTAGAGGAGTGAACCCTTGCCCCTTAGTAGAGAACAGAAAAACCCAGAAAACCCAGTCACTGCCAGTTGTCCTGGACCAGACCCAGCCTGCTGGGAACCCATTGCGTCAGAAGTTGCTCTTGCTCCTGATGCACTTTAGTTAAAAAATAAACTGTGTGGTTAAATGTCCTGCTAGTTACCAAGATGAGCCCAGGGAGCAAGCCCGGCTGGGGGCAGACAGAGCCAAGAGGGGTTGACTCAAAGCTAATCTCTAGAGAGCAATGGCTGGGGAGGAGGGAGCTTTATAAGACCAAATCCAGATCATTCCCGTCAGCAAAGGTTCAGTGCAGCATTGGGGCCTCCCTCTCCCCCAGAGGGTAGAAAAGTTTATAGGGCTCCCAACGAAAGGCTGGGATCACTGAATTCCTATTGCCACCCACCCCCGTTGTGAACTGGAAGGCACCCCATGCCTTCCTTTCAGCCTGTGCAAGCCTCACCCAGGCCTCTGCACAGAACGGGCCAGAGATACGAGGCCAGACCCTGCAACGTGTAACAGTGACCCTACCAGCATCCCTGTGGCAGCCACATGCCCAGCCTAACCTGACCGCTGCCCCACTTGGCATTGCCATGTGCATACAGGCAGCTTAATACCCTTCATCGTGCCTAGGCCATTTGCTTGCCTCTAACTCTTTCCCAACTCTCTGAGATCATGGAGTGTCGGGGGGGGGGGGGGAGAGCTAACACAGGCCTCCCCCCTGCTGATGCAAGTCAGGAGTCACTGCAGGGAAGTTGGCGGAGGGCCTGGGATGTGGCAAAAAGGAGAACCAGGACCTGATGTGCTGCCAGATTGCAAAGCTTCAACAGCAGGATGAGCCCATCCAGCCCTGTGCCAGCCCAGCACCTCTCGTGGCACAAGCAATTTTCAGTGGCCCTGCTCTAAGCTCTCCTCAGGACATTCAGGCCTTGGCCCCAGGACATCATGGAGGGGTATTTATATCATGGAGAAGTTGTCATGATCCTCTGATCCAGGCTGGTCCGGAGGCAGTCCATGTATTGCTTCTGCACATGTGCCCGGAAGGGAAGGGACGGGGCAAAGCTCCCGTGATCCACTTGTCCTGCTGCCTCCATTAGGCAGTGAGGGCTGGTGTCCAGGTCTTGGGTGGGTGCATTAATGGAGAGTCAGGACTTCGAGGGAGTTTCCTTATTGCTTAAGCTATTTCTGCATAATATAAAAGTACCTGTGAACTGCCTCACCCTGCAGGGAGTGACCCTCAGCTATCCTAGCCCACGTGCAACCCACCTGTGAAGGGGAAAGCCCAGCTGGCAGGGACAGACAGGGCCCCGAGCAGCCCTCTCATCTTGCCAAGCTGCCCTGATACGGGGCTGTCCCAGAGGGGCTTTGCTTGCAAGGGGTCTTTGTACTAAGGGCCAAATCCTTCCCTCAAAGCTAGGATGGTGGAGCAGGGCAGGAGGGCACAGCTGATCCAGAGACAGGGCCATGGTTTGCGACCCTCCCTGCACTTCTCCACCACATCTCTTTGCCTCTGTATCACCTTTCTTTGCCTCAGTTTCCCCATGCCTTGGAGATACAAACCCTGCCTTTTGCCCCCAACTTTCTGCCTGTCTGACCTGTTTTGATCCCGTTTGATCTTCCATCACAGCTTAGTCTAGAGACCACTGTCAGATCAGTGCTTCAGTAGCATCAGCAGCGTTTCACAGCCGCCCGGCTCCCTGAGACATTCAGCATCACCTTGCTGGCACCCAGAGCCCCCACGCACTGCAGCACTAAGCACGGCTCTTCAAACAGTGGCACTGAGGACAGATCCGACCCCTGCCTCCCCTCGCCTCCACGGGCCTCTGGGATGCTCCTTGCCCCCGCCTACAAACTGACACCCCGGGTGTGCTATCACCAACCCATCCCTGGTCTGGACCGGATCTGCAACTCCCTGGATTTGTGGGTTTAGCTGTTCTGCAAACAGTTTGTTCTTTTAAATCTTTGCAGAGAAAGTACAGAAAGGGCCTGAGGCATAATCAATGGATGAAGAAAGAAAGCCAATGACAGCACAGAGGTCCCATTGCCAGGGAAGGGAAGAGAAAAAGACAGCAAAGCCTGGCGAGGAGCATGCAGGGCTGCGGCTTCGAGGCCAGCAAGGCCAGGGACTACTGGGAAAAGGTCCTCTGGGTAGAATAATGCCTCCTGCTTTGGCTGTTCTGCTTTCAGCCAGCATCTCATCACCATGCATTCGGTACTTCCCTGCCTACCGCAGGCTCTGCAATCGCTGGCATTGGGACGTGTGGGATGTTTTGTCTATTGTCAGGGCTGCAAAATACCGAGCTGATAAGGAGGAAGCTGGCGTGAATGGGAATCTCATATCTCTGATGGAGAAAAGGCCAAGGGAGGAGGAGAGGTTCTTCTCTATCCCCTCTCTCCCACTTCCAGCTCTGGTTGTGAAACAGGGGATGGGGATGGGGGAGCGGAGGCAGTTGTGACCGAGGCCCTGGCTGAGATCTCAGCTTGCCATCAGCCCTCCTGCCTGACTTTGGGGATCATCTCTCTTTGCCTCAGCTTCCCCTTGTGCCCTGGAGATACAAGCCTTTCCTCCCTCTGCTTTCTGCCTGTCTGGCCTGTTTTGATCCGTGGAGCAGGGACTCTGTCTCACTGCATCTATGTACAATGCCCAGCGGGGCCCTGATCCCAGAGACCCCCGGTAAAGACGCACATCATCCAACTGTCCTACTCTCCATGCTTCCCTCCCCAGTAAAGCACCCGGGGCAGATCTATTTGGTCCCTGTAGCCCATCTCCTGACCCTGCCAGACAAGCCCTTTGAGCTGAGCCTTGCAAACAGCTGGATCCAGTCACGGGGAGGGAAGAAAACCCCACAGCCGTACTGGTGGACTATTATTGCATCCCTAGGAAAGGCGTACCTATCTGCTGCACACTGAACTCTTCAGGCTGCCTTGCCAGGCCTCGGGTCTGCCTCTGAACTCCCCCCGGTTGGTAGATGAGGTGCCCGGTCTAAATGCAATACTGCACCATCTCCCTGCCCTGTGATGTGATGCTTCTGTCTTTCCATCGCAAACTACATCAGCCTTTATAGCCGGCCAAACCAGGATGCAAACACACCTCTGATTTGCTCCTCACCTCGGCTCCTCTCTCAGCTCGCTATCTTTAACAAGGTCCTTCCTCCTATTTAATAGCTGGGCTTTAGGGGATCTCCCTGCAGCTGCCTTGTTCCAAGCAGAGTCCATTTAGTGACTGTCTGCTTTTATTCATGATCTCTTCAGATGGCTAGGGATCATTCTCGGTCCGGTCTTCAGCAGAGCTCTGCTGATTGGCACTGGGAACAGTTGTCATTACCGGGCTGGATGCTGTCTTGTGTCATTTTCCTGTCTTTCCATGGAGTCCCTGCCCTGGCTGCCGCTGCGTACACAGGATGGTGCCTGGTGCCTCTTGCGCCTCCTGAGGAACAAAGCTCCATCCCCTGCACCGCGGCCCCGAGCTGCAGTTCAATCAGGGGAGGAATCAGGGCGAGGTGGCCGATTTCCTAGAGCGCGCGGGGAGGGCTGTTTCTGGATGCATTTCCCAGGGACAGAGCTGAGCCTGCACGGGGCAACCCTGCTGCATCGGGCGCAGGTTGGCCGTACCGCTGCTCAGCCCAGGGGCAGTACGTTTGGTGTTGCTCTAATTTCACTGCACGTCTCACCAGATCTGGTGGCTTTTAGTAGAGCATCAGCTGCCTGGGCCATGGGACTTCGCGGAACATCGCTCCCCCTCTCCCCGCCCAGACTTGAAGCACAGCAGCCCCGAAAGGCTCCAGATGTACAACGCCGAGATTGTTATTCAAGGATCTCATGATCGAAACCAGTCTCCTAAGGGTCCAAGCGGCATATCACTGGAGAGGCAGCCGCTCCCGGGCAGGCCCAAGTCAGCAGGGGCTCTATAAGTCTGTCTCTGTCTAGGGCTTCATACTCCACAAACATCTGAGGAAGCCCAGGCCCAGGGAGCAGAGAATTGTCTCAGTGTTCAGGCTGCTGTAGCTATCGCCCCAGGGACCCAGCCCAATGCAGAACAGGCTGGAGCAAAAGCACGGCTCGCCGAGCATTTACAAGCCCTGCAGGCCCCTTCTGTGCTCCCCCCAGCTCCGCGATGCCACCGAGCTGGTAGCTTTTCATATCCCCGCTGCCAGCAGCCCTAGCGAGAGGGCGGCAGACAGTCGGCCTGATCCTGCACTCAGCTTCAACCGCGTTATATCGGCTGCTAAGTGCCTGCCCGCCTCAGAGGTGCGGACGGTGTGGTATACATCCAGCTGCCAGCCGCTCCCTGCCCTCGGCGGTGGGTGCAGTGATCCATAAGCGCTGGGTCGCGGTAGATCTGCCTTCAGCGGAGGGATGAGCTTCAGCCTGAGTCTTGCTCCCCTGTTCGCTGGCCGCCCTCCTCACTAGGGGCATTTCTCTTTGCGTGCCAGGCCTGAGCCGCACCTCCGAACCTTGGCAGGCTAATCGGACAGAGAGAGTGTTTTCTGCCGTCTCCGCCTAATGCCCCTCCAAGCAGTCCAACATGGGCAGCCCTAGGTCTTGCCGTGGAGCAGAAAGAGGCTTGAGTTTCAGGAAGGATCTGGGTTAGCTTTTCCAAAGACTAAGGGTAAGGCCGACGGCAGACCTCAGCATGCAACAGAGGACACACGGTATAGTCGGCAGCACAGCCCACCCACGGCATCAGTCAATGCTGATGGAAAATGCTCCATGTTCAGTGTTATGCCACACCGGGGACCTCGTGACAGCTAAACCCATTGCTTGACGCCCACCTAAAGGCTGGGTGACCTGGTCCCACCTAAAGGCTCTGTTTGTCACCTCACTGGGGCGTTTTCCAATGCGTGTGTGGCATGGATGTAGCAGGGCAGCAAAAATCTGTGGCCCTCTTCAAGAGCTGGGATCCACCATGTGATTTCATTGCTGAGTCTTATGATTTGGGGTGTTTTTAAAGCACCGGTTTCTGGAGTCGGGGGATCCCACAAGAATCTCTGCTTCCCTTGGAAGCATCACAGCAAGTTTCTAGCCCTGCCAGTTGCAAAGAAAAACCTTACACGTGCACAGGGCACGCACGTGACAAGCTGCAGAACCAGGCAGCAACAGAAAAGACGATGTATTATTTAAAAAACCCAACCACACCAACTCTTGATTTTCAGCAGCTGGGCTCTCAATTTTGTCATGCATGATGCTGGCAAGACTCAGCTTGCCCAATCTGCTTGGGTCGTTGCGTTGGCCTCCCCCCTCCCATACGAGGGATTTATCAATGGACCAGATTGCAGGTTCTCTGAACGCAACGTGGGGTGGGGGAATAAACCAAGGCCACGCAGGAAGTGGACATATGCAAGCAGCTAGTGTTTGGTTATCAGCAAACCTCAGAGCTGGAAGTGTTTACCCAAAAGTGTTAAACAAAAGAGAAATCACCCTTGGCCTTGCTGAAATGCTGGGTTTGTTGAGCAGGGACTTGGCAGGGCTCATGCTATTTCTCATCAGCTGCAGGCTCTGCAAACAGGAACAGTAGATCTTCCCTGAATTAGCAAAGCCGGGAACTTGATAAGGAGTCAGGCTGGGAAAGCAAGGCCACATGATAGGGGCCTGCTGGCTTATCCTCCCCTAGGAGATACAGCCCGAGGAACGTGGAGCAGTGAGGCATCTGACTCCTATTGATCATGAATGGGGTTTAATGTCCGAATTGCTGCTCCCACCTGAGGAGTGTGTGCAGGCAGTTATCAGCACGTGAATGTGCAAGAGAGAGCAGCGACACCAGAACCAAACCTGGCCGCATGCGCTCTGCTGCTGCCCCCCGCGTCTGCTTTGCCTGCTCTTGGAGTCACGTGAAATCTCGTGTTTCCCTTCCAAAGTCTGTCTAGCCCTCCGTCACAGAGCCCGGCGCGGGAGCGTGTCCCTGCCTGCACCCGAAAGCGCAGAGACCCGCCAGCAAACGACACAAGACGCTCCTCTGTGTTTCTGGACTCAAAAATCTCCCGATTTTGAAGCCGCTCGTGATTTTGGGCAGGGCGGCTGGAGGTTAGGCGGTGATCGTGGAGCGCTTCAGGTTGGCCGCGCTGAGGGGTTCACTTGGCTTGTCATCGGAAGCTGCTCCTACGCCTCTGTCTCGAGGACTCTCACGGCTGCACCACAGCTCCCCGCTCTCTCCCCATCTCCTCCCCCCGCACCCCGTCCCCGACCCAGCCCAGCCTGCAGCCCCCTCCCTGCGCTGACAGCCCCCGGGCCCTGGCACAGCTCTACGGTCACTCTGAGCTGCAGCCCCCTGCATTCCCAGCCCTGCCAGCACCCCGACTTCTGTTTCCGTCCCGGCTTCCCCTTCCTCAGAGCCCCAGATCCGTAGCAGTGCTGCCCTTAGGGGCTGCCCAATACATTCGCTCCTGCTGGAGGCCTAATGGCTTTGACCCGAAACCCCCCAGGGCAACACGTCCTTGCCTCTCCTCGAGCTCCTACCGACTCCCAGCCTGGCGTGCTGGGATGTGGGGGGCTACGGTGACTGCTCTATGGGGACTCGCACCATGTTCTCCCTCTAATCACAGCAACGACTGTGCATTCAACAAGCTCCTTTCAGACTCTTGTTTCCTACTCTCTTGAGTAAAGCTGCTTCTGGAGGCAGGAGCTGAAGCTCCTCTGAAATGCAGCCCACTTGCTGGACCCTGAAATCCCATCACTTGAGAAGAGGAAAGCAAAGACCTAGTAAGTGAAGGGCAAACCCTGATCAATCATTGACCCTGCTGGGCCCAGGAGTTGTCCTCGGAGGCATCCCAAGGTCCCTGGATGAACAAGAAAAGGTCTTCATGCTCTCGAGGCAGGAGCAATATCCAACGGTCCCATTCTTTGGAGGGTTGCTTTGTGGTTCACTGCTCTGCCCGCAGAGAAGTGTCACGGTTTGAGCCAGCGAACTCCCCCACCTCTCGGTAATGTCTGGTAAACCAACAGCTGCTTTCAGGGAATCATAAGAAAGTTGGGCTGACAGGGTCCTGCCGGAAGTCACATCTAGGCCGGGCCCCTGCTGCGGGCAGGATCAGCCCCATCGAAACCCTCCCAACCAAGAGTTGGTCTGACTAAGCAATCCCGCTTCTTCCTGCCTTTGCTCAGACGTTGCTGGAACACGGCTCGACCACAGCTAAATTTCCCTGTTTAAAAGAAGATGCAAATGAAATCCCCTCCTCACTCAAGAGGAGCTGTTGCAGTTCATAAGAGAACCATGAAAACCAGCTAAATTAGACGCCAGCTCTGACCCCACTTCCAGGGTTTCTGGTGTTTGCCCCCTGGAACGGGGTCCACATGAGGACTCTGGAGCCCACGCTGAGATTTGAAGAGTGAGAGATGCCGCCCGAGTGCGAGTGGTGCCGGGGCAGGAGACGCCACCGCCCCGTGGACAGCCAGGACCCGGCAGCCTTCCAAGAAAGTCCAGTTCTGCTTTGGCTGCCGAGCTCAAAGCAGAAGCGCGCCCCGTTCCCAGAGCCTGCCGGAAGCCATCATGCCACACACACTCCGACTGCTTGGGTGGCTAAAAGTCTAGTGGTCCGAACGCGTTTTTCATACAGGAGGGGAAAATACCCCACTGGCATGGCAAAAACCTGTGCTGCAAAACAGCTCTCGCTGCAACAAGCCAGCACGTTCTCCTCCACCTCCCAGCTGCAGCCGAGGGGCAGGGACCACGCTGTTCCCAAGGGCAGAGACGGACGGGGTGGCACGCGCAGCACCTCCCTCCCCGCCGGCAGGCCAGGCCTGGCATTAAGCGCCTGCCATTTCTTGCCTCCACGTGCTCTATCGGAGAACAATTAACAGCCCCATTTCCTCCTTGCTGCTATTTCGCAGCAGTTCGGGTTCAGTTAGAGCTGCCAAGTAGAGGCGGAGAGAATGAGAAGGAGAAAAAGGCAAGCAAACACCCCCAAGCCCACCCCAGAAGGGAGCAGAGGTGGGTGAGCAGAGGGCAGGAGAAACACCTTGCAGGGGTTGTTTGCTGCAGGCATCCTCCTTTGCTGCTAAGGTCCAGGGCTGGGACTTGCCAGCTGTACACAACAGCCTTTGGTCTGTTAGGACTGCCCAGATCATCTCCAACCCCCGTCACTAGCCCCAGGGCCACCTCCCCTCTCCACCACAATGGCATGTTGTCCTGGTGGGACCTAGAGAAGCTGCTTGCACAGGGAAGACATTCAGGGACAGTCTCCTGAATGGATTTGCTGGTGCTGATAGCAGCCGCAGGCAAAGACCAGCCCTTTGCACCCAGCCATCACTGCAGCTCCCAAGCAGCGCTGTGCAGAACCCAGAGCTCCACGAACCCCGCTCCGGAGGAGGCTCTGCCCTCCCGCGGCTACGTGACGTGCCCCATCCCCTGCGTACAGAGCTGCAGGGACGCAGCAGACCTCTCTTGCCCAGCTCCTGCAGGGCAGAGGGCAGCGGGGAGTGCTCAGAGAGGCTGGATTTCTGTTCTAGGCAGATGCGAGTCATTTGCTGGAGACAGGAGTGTTGCTAGCGGATGCTGCCTTTCCATCCTGGGCATCCCATAAGGGGCCTCTCTGCACCCTGGTGCATATGCATAGAGGGGCCAAGGCAGACTGCGCTGCCCAGCCAGGGGATCAGGACTCTCAGGAAATGTCTTGGCCCTTGCATTGCTTCGTTATCACAGCCAGCCGCCTCTACCTCGGAGCGCTCCAAGTCCCTGCAGAAGCTCCCGGGTCCCCACCAGCTGCACAAGCGCTGACATTCGGGTTGACCTTTCGAATCACAAGGGATGTTCTGTCCTCCGGAGAGCGGACAGCCCTGCTGCAGGGTGGGCGGCTTACACGGCACATACGGTGTTTGCAAACATGGACCTGGCATGGGTCGGTGCGTACGCGTGCGTGGGGGCGAGAGGGGGACTCAGAAGGGAAAGCTGCAGTGTCATCACATGGTCTTCCTTAAGCAAATGCCAAAGCAAACACGGGAAAATGAGAGGAGGGCGAGAAATTTAGAGGAAAACAAGGCCTGTTTGACTTGGTTATAAAGAAGTCCCCCCAACTGTTTTATAGCCAGGGTGGGTCTATGACGATGACGCGAATCCCTGCTCTGCAGTCCCTGAGCTGTCTCCTGACGACATCTCACAGCGGTCACGGGTGGGCTGACTGCACACGTCCTTCTCAGCTGGGTTGGCAGGATCATCCCTATCCCACCATCCTATACAATGCGTAATCAAAGCTCATCATAAAACTACCGTCGACCCTGACGCTACACAAGACATCACACCCGAACCTGCCGCAGGTAAAGCAGGGGGACCGCAGCAGCCGAGTTCCTGCTTCTGTAGAAAGTTGTTCGTACATTCAAGGGTCACACCCCCACTACAGAGGAAGGCAAAACCGTCCGTACCAGTCTGACCGGGGGTAAAAATCCTTCCTGACCCCGAACATAGTGATGGCTCTAACCCTGAGCAGAGGGGAGGGGAACATGGGAAGAGGAGGACGGGGATGCAGGGGCTGGGTGCCCAAACCAGCTATCCTAATGCAGGGTAGGCTTCAAGTGAAAGGTGCTCATTTACCCTAGCAGGGTACATGCATCCTTCTTGCTTGTTGCGGGAGCGCTGGCATCCTGCTCACGTGCTCACACGTTACCTGCAGAGGCCGCTGGGGACTGTATTGCAGCGCAGCAGCTTGAAGACAGCCACGTTGCACCCCCAGCTGAATGGGGCAGCTGAAACAAGGCACACTGGGCTTCCCAGGTGAGAAAGCACATCACGGTCTTTGCTCTGGGCCGGAGAAGGAGTGAGCGGGGGTGCAGGCTGGGATGGGGTGCCCTGGGGGGGCCTGGGCTGGAACAGCAGCAAGCTGGGGGGTAGGGGCTGAGACCTGCGTGCAGGGTCAAGACAAAGGGGTACACGGGAAGCCCAGGATTGGAGCAGCGGTGGGGTGGCAGGGAAGGACAAGCTGTATCTAGAGAGCTAGCGGGGAGCGCCCAGCCCTGAGATGGCAGGCGGCTGGGGGGCAGGACTGCGGCCCATGGACTGGGGGTCAGCCAGGGGCTCTGCAGAGACCTCGTGTAGGACCCCCATGGGTGCTGAGCCACCCTCAGCGCCAGCCCCAGCTGCGGATCCTGTGCCAGTCCCCATTCAGCCCAGGTCCACGTGTTTCCCCTCCCCCGGCTAATTGCCGCCTGCTTTGCGAGAACATCAAGAACCATAATTAGGCAGCAACACACCCAACTCAGACGCTGAGCACCCTGCCAGCTGCTGGGGACACTTTCTTCTCTCCCATCCCTTCTAAAATAGCCTTTTGGCAGCGCTGAGGGCTTTCAGTACAAAGAGTCCAGCCCTAGTCCCCCGCCCTCCTCTGCCGCATCTGGCTCTGCAGGGATCAGCTGGGGAGAGGAAGGGGTACCTGAGGCAGGGATGTTTAAATCCCTGGAGGGCAGGAGTGACTGGCGCTGAAAGAACATGAGTTAATCACTGCTGAAGGGAAGGAAACGAGCATCCTTCCCTTCAGCGCCAGGACACGCGCAGGTGCACACAGGAGCTTTCTCTGGCTGGAGCCAAATGCTCTGTGTGGGGCAGGGATGGCACCATGTCCCCAGGCCCCAGGTATTCAGTCGGGCAAGGACCCGGTGAGGCAGAGTGAGCGAGCGGGAGAGACGGTCTTTTCTTCCGATACAAGCCTCCTGCTTGGAGATGAGAGTTGCCCCCTCCACCAAGAGGGAGCAGACGCCGGGGGCCTTGCAGCAAAGCTTCCCAGAGGACAAGCCAGTGGCGGAGAGGCTGGGCACGCTGGGAAGGTAGCCTGTTCTTTCTAAGCAGGCCCAGCTCTGGCACTGGACGGTCAAACAGCCTGCGGGAAATCCCGTCTACCAGCCCACCCCACTGCCTGTTTCGCAAGCCGCAGCACGGCTCCAATACAGTCGCTTCCCGGCCTTTTGGCTCGGCGCAAGGGGAGATGGAAGGCAGCCTTTTGGCTAGGAGTCAACAGGAGTAGACGGTGCAGTTGGGGGTGGAGGCCTGCCCGTTGTCCTGTGAGAGAGCCAACGGGAGGATCTCGGCTACACGATTTATGGTGATGCGGGATTGCTTCTCTAGCTTGCTCCTACGGCTTTTTGGGCACAGGCAAGCAAAACTGGGGGGCATCTGAACCCCACGGTCTCCAGGCTTGCAGCTTGCATGTAGGATGCCGGCTATGGATTTGGGAGTATCTGAAGCCCCACGCTGGAAAGTTTGGGAGGGAAGAGACTTGCCGGTGGTAGTGCAACATTCATACATTCATAGATGTTAGGGTTGGAAGGGACCTCAGCAGATCATAGAGTCCGATCCCCTGCCCTGGGCAGGAAAGAGCGCTGGGGTCGGATGCCTATCCAGCCTTTTCTTAAGGACCCCCGAGGTAGGGGAGAGCACCACCTCCCTTGGAAACCCATTTCAGATGTTGGCCACCCTTACCATGAAGAATATACTCGAACAAGTGAGCTCTTCTCAGTCAAGAGACTGGGAATTGATTTGGCTGATTTGGCCTGAGACACAGAATTATAAGAAAACAAATGATACAGCCCCAGGCAGCGAGTTCCCTTGCTCGCTCCCCCAAGCTGCCCCCACACCAGCACCCTGCATAACCCTGCATCAGCCCTTGCCTTCCCCAGTGTGCTAAGGAGAAGCCCATGGGAGGCTGCATCTCAGAGCACCTCACCCAGCGATGCCTGCGGTAAGAGCAGACTGCAGCTCCGACAAGCCCTGCGCTCGCCTTTCACTGCATCCAAGGTCAAAACACAAGAGCCAAATTGCAGCTGCCTCCCTACTCTCATTACCCCGCATGCTGGGGCCATGGGGACCTTCGCGGCGACAGCAAGAACCCTGCCCCTGCTCCTCTTCTCTCCCCTTCTGTCCTACCTGGCCTGTAAGCACCGACCACCTGTGCCAGTCACCAGGCAAGGGGTTGCCTGCCCAGTTCCGCCCAGCATCCGTCCTGGCACAGCTGACACTGGGCCAGGAAGCTGGCATCAAACAGGCCTTGCCCTGACTCAGGCAAATTCAGGACCAGCAACAGGCAGCAAAGGGAGCTGCTGTCCCTGTGTGGTGAGGACAGGCCCTGGGATCTGGAACCTCTCCACCTGTTTGCCTTTGCAGGACGGAAAGGCCGTGCCCGAAGGCAACGAGGCATGAGTGCCAGAACGGGGCAGATGCAGGGTGACCCTTACACCCCTTACACACACCTGCAGCCTCCTGATTTGCGGGGCTAGAAGAAAACAAAGTTGAGAGACCAAAGGAAGCCAAGGTTGCAGCTGGGCGCAGCCATGCAGAGCTGGCCGTCCCTGGAGCGGCAGAGACGTGGAGTCCTTTAACCCAATGGTTCTCAACCTTTTCGGCTCAAGACCCGCTTGGCAAAGGCCAGCTCTCAGCTGTCACTTGTTTTTCGACTGGGACAAATAATAGAGCAATTCTTCTGTTGCAGAGAACTCAGCCCAGAACAGGTCAGAATGTTTTCAGCGCTGTGGATTCGTCTATGAAATCTCTGGGCTTATCTCGTGAATCATGTTTGCACACCTCACAGTGATAAGATTGATACCCGAGCTGGGAATTACTGCTTTCAGCAAAGAGGGGAGCCCTGCAGCTCCTTAGCGAGGAAGTCCTGCTGATTCACAGTTCAATGACCAGCCTTCCTGGCAGGCCCTGGGCACAGAAGAGGGAGCAGAGAAACAATGGGCAGAAATCCCCGTGCTCACAGGTGGCAACTGCACTGGAGGACGGGAACAGTTCCTTCTAGCCAGGTCATCTCAAATGCTGCCTCTGCCCTGGGTTTGCTTGGGTCACTGCCAGTTAGGATCATTTTGGTATGAACTCCTGAGTGGTGTTGTCTCCTTTCTAGAGAGGCAGCATGTTCATGGGTCTTGCAGGGCTGTTTTATGCCCGGGGAATAAATCAGCATCACTGAGACCGGGTTTATTCCCAGGGCAGCTTGCATATTTACACAGTACAGCACAGTCTAGGAACAGGGGTGATTGCAAATGGCACTGAGGCAAACTGCTTTGCCAGAAGTCTCAACCCAGAATTTCTGGGAGACTTTCTGAGCAAGACTGGCTCCCAGGAAGCAATCCTGAATTGATCCAAATTAGAGGGCTTGAGAGAGACGGCCAGCCCCTGCTGCTTGCAACAGCGCCCTCCAAAAACAGCCCACCACCAAACTGGCAATGATGCAGCATTTCTTCAAAGGATGCACTTCTGCCAAGGAGAAGATCTAGTAGGGGCACAAGCACGAGGACCACCTGGCGACTCCCCCTGTAACCGTAGCAATCCAGTGGTTAGGACCCTATGCAAAGGTCTTGCTGTTGAGGGACTCTGTTGTGTATGTCTCCTTCCATCAGTACCTCAGCCCTGCCCAACGCAAGCCTGTGGCAGCCAGGGCTGGAGGGAGCATGCAGCTTTCAACTGGGGCTGTAAGAAGCAATGCCCTTTGCCTGGGAGGATGCCCAGGCCACTGGAGGTAACCGGCCAGTGATCCTGGGGTGCAGCTTGAGACACCTGATGTATTGAAAACAACAGTATTGACATCTGTGGCCCCCGCTCCTTATGTGACTTGAAGCTGGGTGTCCAAATGAGATGAGTTGCATCCTGGCATCTCCTACAGGGTCTTTGGCGGGGCTCTTTCTCAGTGCCAAGGGCTGAGGTGCTGTGCAGGGGCCCTAGCACCGGAACGCCAGCACATGCTGCTGATCAACACTGTGCTCTGGTGGGTCGAGGCCCAACAGGTACAAAGCAGGTCGCTGACCCCATGCCACCCATGCCCGGGATCTCAGAGCCCTGGCGGGCAGTGTCAGCAGGTACCTGCGGTCTTTGGAGGCTGCTTTTGGGCATGCTCCAGGGTGCAGTGATTAGGGAAGGGAGCACAAGGCAACAACAACTACTTGCAAACATGCTGTCACTAGAACAGCTCCAACATCAGCCTCCGTGTTGTGGCAAAGACATTGCCCAGGGCACTTCTGCCTGGTCTGTCTTGGGAGAGGAAGCATCTAAGAAGCATCAGAGAAAACCGGTGCATCTCTGCAGCTAACAGCTCCCCCCCAAAACAGAACCGCCCTGGGACAGTGATCCAAACCACAGCACAGGAAATCGCGGCCAGACATGAGGAAGAACTGCTGACTAGGAGGGTGGCCAAGCATTGGGACAGGCTGCCCAGGGGAGTCGGGGACTTTGCGTCCTTGGAAATGTTCAAGACCAGGTTGGACAGACACTTGACTGAGATGGTGTCATCAGGGATGCTCCTGCCTTGAGCAGGGGGCTGGACTAGACTGATCTCAGGAGGTCCCTTCCAGCCTGATTTCCCTGCAATCCTACGATCCCTACCCACCCTGCCACGGGGAGCTGTGCGGATGCAGTGAGGCCCATGTCAGTGCCAGCAGCTACTGGGGATGGTCACCAGTCTACTGGGGATGGTCACTGCTCTACTGGGGACGGTCACCGCTGTACTGGGGACAGTCACCGCTCTACTGGGAATGGTCACTGCTCTACCGGGGATGGTCACCGCTCTACTGGGAACGGTCACCACTCTACCAGGGACAGTCACCGCTCTACCGGGGAGGGTCACCGCTCTACCGGGAACGGTCACCGCTCTACTGGGAACGGTCACCACTCTACCAGGGACAGTCACCGCTCTACTGGGGATGGTCACCGCTCTACTGGGAACGGTCACCGCTCTACCGGGGACGGTCACTGCTCTACCAGGGACAGTCACCTCTCTAACAGGGATGGTCACCGCTCTACCAGGGATGGTCACCGCTCTACTGGGGATGGTCACCGCTCTACTGGGAACAGTCACCGCTCTACCGGGGACGGTCACTGCTCTGCCAGGGATGGTCACCACACAGAAGCCACCTACTGTCACGCATGGCTCCCAATGCCCCTAATTTACACCCCCGGAGATTTTGGCTCATCTCTTCACACCTTGCTTGAAGGAGCTGCTTTTCCCCCACAATGTCAGTCTAACCCGTAGGAGCTCAGATTGAAGCCGGGAATAGAAAAGCTTCCTTTGTGCTCAGTAACTTTTTCATCTAAGCCTACTTTGTTAATGACAGGCGCTGGCTTTCTGCAGACAGCTGCGGTCCACCCCCTCAAATAGCAACCACGGGCTGGCAATGAGCATGCAAAACACTCATTACCCAGCAGGAACAATCAGCCTCATGCCAATTACCTTTGCTGTTCCTGAGAGATACTGGAACAGTCCAGCCAGGAGCCAGCTCCCCGATATAAATCCTCTGAAAGTGTCACTTGGACTTGCTTGGAGTTATTAGTGGCATAATATACGGCGCGCCATTCCAGCATTGTGCTCTTATTTAATACCTGATGTCTGGGGGTTTTGTGTGTGTGTGTGTGCGCGCGTGTGCAAAAGTGCCCATACAGTAGTGTGTTTGTGGGTGGACGATGTATGTCTATGAGTCTGTGACTGTGTGAAAGGCAGAGACAAAGAGAGAAAAAGGGGAGAGAGCCTATTTTAATTTATGAGCAGCCAAGTTGAAAGACGGGCTCTCCGTGATTGCAGCTCTGGGCACCATGCGGAGAAGGATGGCGCGGGTCAAACCCTGCTTTGTCTAACTCGCCGGGCTCGCTTCCTACTATTGTCTTCCCAGCCTGTCTTTACCACGGAGCTCAGATGTGTAGGCTGAGTTGGACTCAGCCCTCTGGAACAGCGGGGGGAAGCAGGGAATTCGAGGGGCTTTGCAATCACCTGAAGGCACTGGGGGGGATGCATGAGATGCATTGCCCATAGCCCCGAGACCCAGCTTGGCTCATGGCTGCCTTCCCAGAGTGTTTCCCACTCTACAACAACTGATTTCAGGCAGTCACAGCGGTGCGCCTGGGGTTGTTCTTCCTGTAAGACCTGGGGAACTTCCCTGGCAAGTTTTGCTGTCAGGACTGCCATGAAACTTCCCTGGAAGTTATTTATTGGCAGCTAATTATTAAACCCTTTGCAAGCAGAACTCAGTGACACAGCTTGGCAAAAACAAATGGGCATGTGATGGTCGCGCTGTCCCGCGCGGCTTGGGGAAGCGATCTCTGCCATGTGCGGGTGGCACCAGGCGTGCTGTGGCTGCAGCTAACGCTCACTTGCTGGTGCAGGGGAACGGGGCCACTGTTCGCCTCCATCTTTAGTCACAGCAGTTTCACCCTCTTGTGTGTGCACAGCCCCCAGGCTTCGTTATCCACATGCAAGCTGCATGGATGCTTTACAGAGGGCTTTCACACACGTGAACCCAGCCCGGGGCCCTGCTGGCCCTAAGCCCCAGGCTCGCGGTTAGAGTTGTGAACGGGATCTGAGGTCAGGAAGGACAGAGGTGTTACCTGACATGGGCAGATTCCTGGCACCTTCTCCAGGGCTCTCTTTGGTTTGAAAGCCGGGTGGTGACACATGCCCCTGCCCATGTCCTCAAAACCTGCCATCCCAGCAGACAAGACTCACTCTCCAAAGAGGTCTGGTTCAAGCTTGCAGCACTTCCCAAATGGGTGTCACTCCTCGGCTGGGCCACGACAAGAGAAGCCACGGCCATAACCGGCTGCCTGCCCTGCTCCCGGAGAGCAGAGATGTCAAGGCTTTGTCCCGGTTCAACGGACTGGAGAGAGTGAATGAGGAAGCGCCTGCAGACACACAGGCATGTGCACCCCCACACGTCCCGACCCACTGGAGCAAAGTAAGAACCAGATCAAGAAGGATGTGACCCACCCCAGCAGCCCCGCAGCTTGGAGACAGAGGAGCATGTCTTGGTCTGATGCTGCGATCTGGCGTGAAAGCAGAAGGCACTCGCCCAGCTTCTGTGTGCATGGTGGCAAGAAGTAATTTTACATCTACCTTTCCAGGTTCCTTGGACCCATTGACTAGGTCCAGTTCCCACCAGCACACCAATGTGTTAAATCAGAGGTTACTGGGCATGGACTACCCTATGTCTTTGCAACTATGGGTCTTCTGGGAGGTGAGATGGACCCTCTGAAGACTTGTGCATGTGCACCCGGCAGAGAACTCCAACCTGACAGCTGGGGCATGGAAACACCAAGAAAGCCCAGGAGCAGCATCACCCCGGGGTGCAGAACTTGGCAGCAGCTGAGGAAGCAGGACTGAGGGCTCCCTGCTGCGAAAGGCCAGGCAGCAGCTCATCCTGGAGCTATAAATTGCTCTCGTGCTGATGAGCGGAAAGGACTGCACCAGCGACACTTGCCCCAGCACTCTAAGAGCTTCCAGAACAAAAGTGGATCCTCTTGTGCCCTCACCTCAGGACTGAGATGGGTCCTGCTGACCTCCTGCTCCCACTGGGGAAACTGAGGCAGAGGCGGTAAGCACTCAAAGTTGCAGGAGTCTCAGCTGACAGCTCCTGGCTCTGATGTCTCTATTGTAGCTTTCCTGAACTCCCCCTTCCAAGTCACCGGCAGCCAGCA
The DNA here is from genome assembly GCA_030014935.1 of Caiman crocodilus. Classification (NCBI taxonomy): domain Eukaryota; kingdom Metazoa; phylum Chordata; order Crocodylia; family Alligatoridae; genus Caiman; species Caiman crocodilus. The sequence continues at coordinate 7,155,940 of JAGPOW010002202.1, forward strand.
TTTGCCTTGGACAACGCGTTGGAAACATTTCCAATGCCCGCGTAATATGGGCCAGGTAGTGACCTAGTTATCCCAGCGTGTGGGATTGCTGCAATTGCTGCAATGGAGCCTCTGCTTATCAGCAGCGACTGGCATTGCCAGGCATCATGCGACCTTGGGCTGCAGCAGTAGCTTTGACACCTTCTCCCCTGGCAGCAGGTAGTGACCAACAGATTGGCCTTCACTGCCAACCCTGGCGGTCAGTGCCTTTGCCTGTGAGCACACGTGACCAGCCAGAGATGCTTCGAGCCTGTCCAAATGTTCCTCTCCCTGCCCAGCTGTTGTGCCATCTGCTCCCTGCCCTTCAAGCTCTGGGTTGCCTGCACTCTCACTCTACAGAGGCATCTAAACCTGCAACCTTATCATAGCACTTCAACCCAGACACCCTCCCCACCTGCAAGATCCCACCCAACCAAGGCAAATCAGATGCCCAAGAGGCATTAAAGAGGGAAGGGCCTTGGATGCTGGAGATTATCACAAAGGCTGTTTGCTTAGTGGAAGGACAAACAGCAGGGCTGAATGTCAGGCAGGGACCTTCCGATGATGGGACAAGTCCATGCCTGGTGAAACTCTGTGCACCTGGGAGGTGCATCCCCAAAGGAGGAATTTGGCTTGTTGGGTTGAGATGACTTGGTTGTCTAGTCTAAGGTCAGCTGGGAGGAGCAGGGGCAGGTGTGGTCTCCAGGATCCCCAGCTGCAGAGTCTGCTGGCTCTTTGCATCTAGCCTCAGATAGCCGAGCTGGGCATAGTTACTGGTTCCCTGGGCACCTCTCCTGTGCCCACTGCAGAAGCCCCCTCTCTTCTTTATCTTTCCCTACAGAAACCCAGGTTGGAAGGAGCCTGCAGTGCCAACTCCCTGTGAAGATGCAAGGGATGTCCTAACCTTGTCCTGTTCCTAACCCCAACAGGATACAGGTGCCAACCTAGTATCCTCTTAAGAGCCTCCAGTGAAGGAGATGCCAAAGCGCCCCCAGGCACTTGTCCCATTGTCTGGCTGATCTTGCAGTCAGGAGGTTTGCCCTCCGATCTGATCTCATTTAAACCACTGCCCCGGGGCCTGGCCTCTGCAGCCGTGCGGCACTGTGGAGCAACCTGTACTACTTTGCTCTCACACCCGTGGCAGCCCATGGTTGTTTCTCAGTGTGCATTAGAAAGTCGTCTGGGTCACACCACCTCCTCCCTGCACGGCTCAGTCATCCCTGCCCCACTGCCTCCTTGGAGAAAAACCTGCTATGCAGTTCCCAGCACACCTGCGGGCTGCACAGTCCTTAACACGCATGCTCCAGGGGTCCCTGAATGCGACACGTGTCCTCCATGCCACAGCGTGGGTGTTGTGGACGACTGGCTCTGTACTCACCCACGGGCAGAAATTGCTTGCGTGCTTAGCATGCTCTGAGTCCCCAGCATAGCACCTGTGGCACACATGGCCAGAAGGGATTTGTGTTGAAGTACAAGAGTTTGTGGATGCTTGTGTAACGTGCTCTCGTTGGAAGGATTTCAATTTGACAATGAGAGCTGCTGTAGCGTTTTGGAAGGCTCTGGCTGGCCGGACCCTGCTGTTTTCATGCCTGTTAAACATTAAACCAAAGTTATTTCTCTATGATCCTGGCTATGAAAGGCCTCTGAAAGAGCGCCAAGCTCCTCGTGTTCTCCTGAGACCAAACCCCGGGGCGGTGGGGATACTCTACGCCCCCTCCCCCATGCATTCTTGCAGCCGGCCGTCCAAAAGCAGCTCTCTGAAGCACTGAGCTTCCAGGTCCATAAAGTGAGTTGCCAGCCTGGTTTATCGCTGTGAACCGGGAAGTACCGGGTGCATGAACCCGCTGAATTCTTGGGAAATGACTTCAGTGATGGATTACTCAGTTCCCTTTGACAACCTGATCTCTGGACCCGTTTCCCTCTCTGAGTCTCCTGGTTTAGAAGCTCCTTTTCTAGTCTGATCCAGGTACCATGTAGACATACAAGGGGGAAAACATCACAGACTTGCAAAATGAAGAGGCACGATATAGGAAGGGTCCAACTCCTGCAGGGGACTGCAAGACTTTAAAGCTCTGTGAACTTTTACTGTTCTATTATCCCTGCCTTTTCATGGCTGCCCTTTAGGGAAACTGGGGACAGAAATACCAAAGTACCATCAGGATAGTGGGTAAGACGGGTATTTCTAGCCCCATCAGAAGCTGGGGATATCAGAAACCACATGAAAATGCCTGCTGTAGGGGCATTACGAACTGTGAGTAACAGTCTCCAGAAACCCAAGCCTGTTCCATTCAAAGTCAGCAAGTTTTATCATGGACTCAAATGGAAGCAGGATCAGCCCCAGAATCCAGAAAAACATCTGGAAGATGAACACAGAGTAAATGAATGCCATATCTGCATTTTTTTAGGCTTAGGCCAGCACCACAGATGAAAGATCTCTAAATATAGCCCAATAAGATAACAAACAGGATGATTCTGGGGCAGCGAGACGAGATAAAGTTCAACATGATGATGGGCATATAATAGAAGTCATCATGGCATTGATCTGGGCAGCCAAAGCAAGCCAGCGAGGGTAGGCAACGAAAGTGGGGCAAGCCACAAAAGGAATTGACTCATGATGAATTAAAAGACTAATGGCAAATCCAAAGACAAAGCAAGCTCTGAAACTAGGTCTCATTTGGAGGCGAGGGGGAGCAATTTATAATGGCATGGCAGAAAGAGAAGTCATATTAATAATGCAAAAGGAAATAAAAGGGGTAATCATGGAGGAGGCTAAAGATAAGGATTATTTGATCAGCTGGTCTCAGGGAAAATAGGTTAACTAACCCTTTGGCAGAGAAATTAGTTTGTTTGATGGTTATAAGATGTGAAGGATCAGGCAGCTTTGAGACATTTTCAAGTCTCAGGACTTGGAGGACGGCAAACAAAGTTATACGGAGAAAAACTGTGGCATCGTCAACTGCATGTCAATGCCATTAGCACAACCAGGGTGCAATGACCTTCCGCAATCCACCCCGCTGCAATCTCTTGCCTGGGCTGAAGGCAGGGTAGAAATACATCTTAGGACTAACTAAATTCGAGATGCATGAGCTGCTATGAGCTGTTATAACTTTGCTAGCCAAGCCCTTTGCTAGTATTGTTACTAGCTCCCATTTTTTTTGTTGATGAACCAAAAGCATCTGCAAAGCTCTGGGCTGAGGGATGCAGGAGCCCACATGCCAAGTAGTCCCAAACTGTCTCGTGCTTAGGCAGGTTGTGTGAGCTGCTGACCTGCTGCCTGGCCTGGAGCTGCACTCAAGGCAGCTAAAATAGCAGTTTAGCCCCTATGGTCTTTTCAGCCTCCCATCGAACTGGCTGCCCAGTAAAGCCTAGCCCTGGAGATGCTTTGTGGTCCATGCCCCATATCTGGTCTTTCCCCTGAGACTTCCAGCCCCACCGTTCAGGGCACATTGTAGCCAGACAAAACTTCTGCCAGCTGATGGTTCATCCAGGAAGGGGCCCAGCGGGCACAAGTCAACCGCAAGTAGGGACAGGAGTGAACGTCAAGGCCTTACAGAGGTCTGAGCTGAGACCGATGGAGTAGCTGGTGTTACCCAGCCTGTAGGGAAGCCAGTGGGACCCAAGACCAAGACCAGCCAGTGAGACCAAACAGCTGCATCCCTCTGAGCTCGGCACAGGGAGACCCCACAGCGCAGAGACCTCCACGTCGGCACAGGGTTTCTGAGATGCGTCCTAAAGGAGAAAGCGCAGAGGGCGATTAAAACTGCACAGATAGTCCAAAAGCCCTGTGCTCCTTAATTAAACTGGGGGGTTGTGTATGTGCACATCATCAAATGCTCCATTGATTGTCTGACTATGCATTTATCAAAACTGAGCTATCAACTTTCTTAATATAGCTTCTTCGCCATTAGCCACAGGGCTCAGGAGCAAGCACTAGATTCAAAGCACTGCAGTACCCAGGACAACACACCCAGATGCCACCCTCTGAAATTCAGCGTGGCCCTTTGAAATGCCCCGAAATGAGGTCACCAAACTACTTCTCAAATGCAAGGAAACAGATATAGCCATCATGTGTTTTCCAAGCAGCATCAAAAGTCCCTTAATTTAGCCGCTTGATTTAGAAAATGCAAAGGACCACTGGGACTGTGTTGGTGAAAGGAGCCTAGCATGGCCAAACTCTTGCTGGATAGGACCAATGAGCGCCTAAACACCTGAGAACATCTCGCTCTTGAGGCCTCCCCACCCCGTCCTGTCCCGCAAAGCCCTTAAGCCACCTTGGTGGACTCAAGGCACCTCTTGGAAAACGCCAGCTCTCAGCTTTCACTTGGTTTTTTGTCCCTGGAAAATAACAAAGCAATTCTTCTGTTGCAAAGAACTCAGACTATTTCTGGCACTCGGGATTCCTGTTTGAAATGTCTGGGTTTGTCTTGTGAACCACTTGCAGGTTATCCATTCCTGTCCCACCCAAAGTTTAAAACCATCTGCCTGGCGGTGGCAGCCTGGGCTGCGGGAGTTGCTTGACTTCAGGCTCGCTGTCGTCTACCAGATCCCTGCTAAACTCTTCATTTGACCCTCTCTTCCTTGGATGATTTTGATGTCCCGCCAATCAGGGCGGCCTTTGTTCTGCAATGCTCCAGTCTGTTAGCTGTTCCTGGGCAGGGAGCTGCTATTTCACAGCTGTGCCCAGGGTTTTAAACTCATTCCAGTGAAGTTACATGTTTTTGCTTGAATCTTAAACTGAACAGCATAGCCCTGGGGCCCTAGAAAATGAGTAAAGCTTCTGTGGACATTGTGCAGCACCCCTACAAGGATCGCGCAGGCCCCGGTTGAGAACCAGAGAGCTGCTTTTGCAGAGCATCGGGCTCCCATGAGCTCAGGGGTCCAACAAAACCCCGCTCCCTGCCTCCGAGCCTGTGCAGACATGGGCACAGATGACTGTGCAGTGGCACTGCTGGGTGCAGACCCCAGGCCCCCGCAGCAGAGCTGCACGCTGCATCCCTCCTCTCGCACGGCTGCACCGAGCCCGAGGGCCGCAATGCAAAGAAGCATGCCCTGCACGGCTGCACCGAGCCCGGGGGCCACAATGCAAAGATGCATGCGCTGCACGGCTGCACTGAGCCTGGGGGCCGCAATGCAAAGATGCATGCGCTGCACGGACACGCCGAGCCCGGGGGCCGCAATGCAAAGATGCATGCCCTGCACGGCTGCACCGAGCCCGGGGGCCGCAATGCAAAGATGCATGCCCTGCACGGCTGCACCG
>JAGPOW010002202.1:7172158-7210539 GCA_030014935.1 Caiman crocodilus
ATGCGAGGGCTGGATCCCAGTATGCGAGGGCTGGATCCCGGCGCAAGCAGGCAGCCCCGAGCGGGAGCGGCGAGCCCGGGTCTGTCCACCAGGGGGCAGCAGAGGGCGCGGCTGGGGGGGTCCCCGGGGGCTCAGCGGCCCGGCCCCCCGAGCCGGCGGCTGCCGCTGCTGCCGAGCATCCCTTGGGCAGCTGGTCCCCCGAGGTACGTAAGAGGCACATCAGGGCCTGGGGGTGCCCCTGTTGGCCAAGGCAGCCAGGGGCAGACAAGGAACAAGAGTCACAAACTGCTAGAAGATGGCTTTAGCAAAAACTTCTTTAGGGCTGGGGTGTCCCGGCTCTGGAGCAGACTCCCCCGCAGACGCGGTGCAAACGCCTGCTTTGGAAATCTTCAGACAACCTTGCTGGGGTCATCTGGTCCCCACAGTCCTTCCTGCCCAAGCGCGGGGGGCTGGACTGGATGATCCTGTGAGGTTCCTCCCAGCCCCTAATACCTATGAATCTATAAAGTCATGAAAGAGCCCCTGAGACACTTGCCGGGAGCCAGCAGCTGCCTTCGCTGCCACATGCTGCGTCTGGAGCCCGGGTGCTGTCCGTGGCAGCGAGGAGCGGACAGGCTGCATGCCAGAGCCCTGGGCCAGGCACAGCTGGGGAAGTGAATGGGATCTCCAGGCCTGGGGCAGCGAGTGTCCTGCGCGACACGCAGCTACATCGCTCTTGCAGGGCTCAGGAGGCCGGACTGAGTCAGATCCTCGTGCAAAGGGGCAATGGGGCAGCAGCCGTCCTGCGGAGGAGGCCTGTTGTTTAATGCAGGCGAGCCTCACTGTTACAAGTCATGCTGCTTATGGCAGGTAGCTTAGGTGCCAGCACCATCCAGACACCCAGTCCCAGGCCCCCGGAGCTTGCAGTCGGCACAAGATGGGCGCACGGCAGAGGAGTGGGATCAAACATGCTTGCACACAGCCCTGGCTGGATCAGGCTGCGGTGAGGAATCGTTGCCTCTGTGGAACTGGAGCATTGCGCGAATTGTGTCAGCGTGGTGGAGGCCGCGACCGCCCTGATGGAGAAGGTCTCGCTTCGGGGTCATCGCTTTGAATTGGGGGATGCCCCTTTCTTGGACCAAAGAGACGGAGGCACAAGCCATGCTGATGTCTAAGTACTCTCCCATTCAGGATGAAGATGAGAGGCGGTAGTCAAAATTCCACATGGTTTTCGGTCTAGGTCAGATCCCAGATGGCAATCCTTTCCTTTCAGAGGTGACCCCAAATCATAGAAATCTCACTCAAACCACTGACACTGGGAGACTGACTCTGCTGGGATGGTGGGAGTTTCATAAGCAAATGGGGAGCATTGAGGACATCGACCCTCTCATCTACCCCTACCCTGGCTTCCAACTCACATGTCCATCTCATCATCCACGGGCCCAGCTGAATACCACCCATCATCGCCACTATGAAATGCAGCCGCCTCTGGGGTGGAACACAGCAACTGTCCAAACAGCACACGGCACCACCTGCCAGTGAAGCTGCAAAAGGGATTTTAGGCAGAGAGGCTTTCATTCTCCAAATGGCAACACTTTGCATCTTTACTGATCTATGAATAAAAGTGACAAGAGGTTTATTAGTGGATTATAAAGCACCAGAGTACCAAGCCCCAGAATAAGGCAGCCCATTTCACTGAGGCCGTTAACAGAGAGCAGCGAAGGAGACAGGCAAATCAAATGTCTCAATCAGAGTTTATTGTTGCCCTCAATCAGAGTTTGATATCAGCAGGCAGGTGTAAAAATAGGCTGTTCAGAGCCTCGTTGCAGGTTAGCTCATTTCAGTAAATGGAAAACCCATTAGCTTCCTCCGAGTGGCTGGTCGGTGACAGGAGGCGCCGTGTGCCACGCACCAGGGACACACGCTGAATCAGCAACACCCTCCCTGCCCGGCTTGGAAGGTGCTGGTTGGAACTGGACTGAGCTCGAGCTTTCCGTCTGGGTGCACGTCGGCGGCAGGGAGGAGTCGGTGGCTGGCGGAGGCGCCCCGCTTGGTGATCATCGGGCAGAAATGCCTTCCTTATTCACATACACTCACTTTCCCCCCTGAAAAGTAGCAATCAAAAATGGGGGTGGGGGGGACTATATCGTTAATGAGTGAACGGATCCCAAACAGTTTGGTTAAAAAAAGTTTTCCTTCTTCAAAGAAGGCACCTGCCTTATCTGGGGGCACGTGGCCCATGAATAAGTCCAATAGGTGAGGGTGCTTCGGTGGTTTCTTCTGACCAAGCCTCGTCAGGACCATTCGGGGGCCTGGGGCTCTTCAAGGTGGAGCCCCCCATTCCTAGTCACTCCCCGCCCCTCATCAGAGAAGTGCCACGTGTGTTGGGTTTTGGGGGGGGCCATATGGTTTTCAGGTCTCTGTTTTCCCATCTTGGGCTGATTGTACCCCATGGTGGTGGATTTGGGGTCAACACCCATAGAAAGTCTCGGGGTATATGTGGTGAGCGAGGCATGGCAATGAGGATGAACTCCGTCCCAGTGCGGGGGAGTAAAAGGCCATGCCACATCCCTTGCGGATAGAACCCATCACAGAGTCGGTCCTAGGTCTGCAGGTCAGGTGGGAGCGCTCGGATCAACCGGTCTGACCTCTTCCACCGCACAAACCAAAGAACCTGATCCAGTGACTTCGACATCAGTCTCACAACCTGTGACTGAAGGAGGGGTCCATTGTTAAGCCCCCCAGCCCTGATTTAAGGACTTTGCATGATGGAAGCACGGTTTCACTACAGAGTTGTTCTGGTGGTTAATAATTCTCGCTGTTGTTAAAAATGGGCACCTTCCTTCCAGTCCGAGGTGCTTAATGGTTGAGGCGTCACAGCTACTGCATTTGCCCAGATGGCAACCAGCCTTATACCCAGTCAACACCATTGTGCCTCTGAGTCCGGTGGCAGTAGGGTCGTGCCTTGATTCACTCATGGCAGCGCTTTCGGATACCTTGGGCATGAGACACGCAAGTAAAACTCTGTATTTGAAATCAAATGCAGCATTTCCATTACCATGAAAACAGCCGCTCGATGATGGTTTATAGGTCTACTGAGGTAAGTAGTTTCCATGAAAGCTCACAAATATCCCAGTTACAGAACATGCAGCTCCCAGGAGCCTAACTTGGATGAACTGTGCAAATGAAAAATTAGTTCAAAATACAGCTCACAGCAATAGCAATCCCTGCAAAAATACAGAAGCAAGATGTACCAGAAACCATTCACAGATGCATATGTTACGCATTTGATCCCAAAAATAGGAAATCTTGGGGAATAATAAGAAAAGAATGATCCTAGTAGAGCATGGTTTGGATTTCCTGCACTTTTCATGTTGCTGTGGTAGCGGAAAGACGTCATGACTGGTGGTAGCTAAATTCTCTGGCTAGATTTAAGTTCTCTGGAAAGGAACATTGCCAAAGCAATGAGCAAATTGGTGATCTGCACCCGCTGCAAAATTGCTCGCTCTTTCATGTGCGTTCTGGGCTGCGTGCCGTGTTCAGTGATGCGGCAGGTGTCAGGCAGGATGGACAAGAAGGCAGCATCTATCAGCCGGTAATGCAAAGCTGAGAAAGGCACAGGTGTCTGCCATCGACTGCTTCCATTGCGTCTGACCCAAGTGGGAGTGAAGAGCAGAAAGTCCCCTGCAAGAGACCCTCTAAACCGTACAGACCAAATCCCGTGGGACTGAGCACCTGCTGCTTTGACTGAAGTCACTAGGAGCTGGGAAGGGAGCCCGGGAGCGCTGGCTGCTGCCCCGGCCCTGGCAAACCCCAATACAGGGGCAAGCAGTCAAGCAGGTCACCAAGAGCAGCTGTGGAGTCTCCATCACTAGAAGTTTTGACGTGCAAAATCATGGTCCCACTATCTGGTTAAGGACATCATCATCATCATCATCTTTGTATTCTTTCTACAGTAGCAGTAACACACCATCAAAGTAGATATCACGAGGGCCCTCAAAACCCATGGAAGGTATATTATCTATTTTATTCCTTGGTCCTCAGCCATAACTCCTTCCTTCCTAAAAATAATAGTGATGATACTTAGGGGAAGTCTAATGAAGCTGGATCCTGCTGCTGTTGCCCTTGCCGGACTTCCCTCTCGTGTCCACACGTGAAGCCAAAATTCTGCCCTCCCTCTCGTGAAGACAGGACTCGGCATGAAGTCAGCACGGCATGGCTGGCACGTTTCTAGGAGGGGGTTAAAAAAGAAAGGAGAGGAGCCGGTTGGGAAAGGGAAGGTTTAGCTGCAGTTCGGCAGCTCAGTCCAGTAGGGAAAAGCATCTGATTAACTCAAGCTGCAGGTCCAGGGCTCCTATTAATTCTGTGCATTATTAGTTTGTCTCATTTTATTAAATCCTCTTTGAAACTTTGCAGCCGAGGCACATAATTTGCAGCACATCATCCTTCCTGGTGTGCTGCAATACAGAGCCCTCATATTCTCTCAGCAGAGATTTTTTTTCGTGTGGTCGTTTCCCTTGCAATGGTTTCATGTGTCTCGATTTCTTCGTGTTTGGGACATGGTACAAACTAGCTTTAAAACCCAAGATCTTTCTGGATCCCCAGCTGTCTAGAGCCATCCAGGGTAGGACATCAACAACCCTCTTGAAAACATCATAGGATCATAGGAAAGTAGGGCTGGAAGGGACCTCCTATATTCTCAAGATATTGCCTTTTTTTCTCCTTGGGATTTATTGTGCACCAGGTTCCAGGCCTGTTGGAAATAAGAGCAGAGGCTGAAGTTGGTTTTCCACTTTGGCCTGTATGCAGCCTTCGAGACAAGTCTCGAGCAGTCCCAGCATCACTGCTCCAGGCCTAAGTGAAGAGTGCTGCAAACACCTGCAAGTCCCAGCATTTTGTGCGCTCTGAGAGATGAGACCCTTGGCTTCCATTACGAAATACTTCTAGCTCTTGCGGTTGGAGAGAAAAGCTTAAAAACATGACCCCGGCTCAGTGCAAAGCCTCCAAAGCCAGCACATAGATAAAATGACCCGAGGTTTATTTGCTATCTTTAGGTCTTGTGATCTGGGGGGGTTGACTTGCTATTGAGGACCGGTTGGTGTTGGCTGCGCGGTGGAGTGGAGTGACTCCAAGTGCAGCCCCTCTAACCCAAAGGAGGCTTCAGTGCCCACCAAGCAGGGCCCGGTGCTGGGAGGTAACTGCAATGGCAAGCTTTGGGTCAGCATCCAAGCCCTCAGGTCAGCCTGAAGGTCGTTGGTGGGACAGCGTGCGACGCTGCCGTCTGCACCGGGAGATAACGCCCTCCCGATGTGGCCTGAGCTGTCCGGGTAGCAATGGGCCATCCGCTGAGCAGGAGCATTTCAAACTGGCAGCTCCAGCCTGAGAGGCACTTCTTGCTTCTCATCTGAACAGGCTGTGCATTGCCTCCTGGCTTGCCTGGAGCTGCTGGGATGCTGGTGCCGAAGTGAGCAGTAGTACTGATGTATTCAATGCATCTATATGACGTGATTGCCTGTGATAGGGGACCGGATGCAACCTATGTTCCCACGCAGCACTGCAAACTTAGTTCACGTCCCAACATGTCTAACTTAACCTCCCGTCTTTCTCCAGGCCGATGAATTGAGTTCCAGGCCACGTGTGGGTCTCCGGGAGAGGCCTCAGGAACCAAGGCCCTGTCCACAATGCAGGAAGTGGAGTAGGGGGATGAGGACAATTTCCACCAGCCAGCTGCTGCGCTGCGTACCTGCAGGCTGCATTTCAGCAATGACAGAGGCACCTTTTGCAAAGGGCATTGGGATGAGCGGCGCTCAAGTCTCACTATTTCACATTAATATTGTGGTAGCGCCAACAAGTCAAGGAGAGTCGGGCCCTACAAACACACCGTAAGGGAAGAGCTTGCTCATTGAGCCTCTCGCTGGCTAGAAGTGCAGGCTGGACAGTGGAACGGGACCGTGGCCAGGCTCTGAGACCCTCTGCCTGGAAGTGTGGCGAGCTGCCATCCCTCCTCTTCGCGGATCCCAGCGAGCAGCGAAGGGTTGAGGAGGATGGGAGGGGTCCGCTTGGCACTGACAACGCGCAACCCAGAGCAAACACTAAACCAAATTCAAAGCAAGATCGTTATCGTTAACAAACACATTAAAAACGCATCAAAGGACCTGAACTGCTGTATCTACACACGGGAGCACAGGCAAGTCAGGTGTGCACCAATCAATAGCTCCGTGCTTTTAATTTCCTTAACGAGGCAAGTAAACACACGGTTATTAACCGAGCCCATAATTACACGTCGAGGTTCGCGGTGTCTGGACAACAGCAGCCCCACGAAGAAAATTGCTCAGGGATGTTAAATGCTGGTGGCATCGGCTGCTGGGCCTGGCTGGGAAACATGGCAAAATCTCCCGCCCCAGGGCTGGGTGACGTGATGCAGGGGTTGGGACGAGGGTGGGAATGAAGGAGGCCGAGGGGGACTCTCGGCTTGAGGGCGGTTTCAAAGCATGGGCCGCTACCATCATTATCGGTCCTCCAGAAAAGGGTGGCAGGAGGAGAGAGATGCTCAGATCACGAGCTCTGGTATATGGGCAAGAAGGGGTGAGGGTCTCCATGTAAGATGCCGGGTCTTTCCCCGTTGGCCCAGTCATCCTTCTAGCTGCAAAGGGACAGCTGCCTGCGTAGAGCACTACTATCCCCGTCACCCCCTGCCTACCGAAGCTTTGCCTGGAGAAGAAACATGACCCAGGTGCACTTTGAGCAAAGACTTTCCATCCGGGCAAGCTGGATACGTGCAGAGTGGCTTGCCACTCTTGGCTTGCCGGCACTGGTCCGCAGAGAAGGCGGGGACCTGGAGGGGACTCCAGTGAGCACAGTGGGGCCCAGGAGCTGGTTGTGGTGGCACGTCTTGGTGGGGAAGACTCTCACATGCCATGTGCTGGCATTAAAGCTGGAAGCAAAAGTGACCTGGTCGTACAGCAAATAGATCCCAGAAGCAATAGAACTTGCTTTGGTTTGTGCAAAACTCATCTAGCTGCCAGGGCCTTTCTGTCTTCCTGGTTACCAGCGGTGCACTGGGTGGGACCAGTCCGTCTGATCATGGCCTGCACTGGCGGCCAGGACACCGGCGATACAGGACAGGTTGTTTAGAAACAGCGTTCTCTATTGTGCTGCTGTGATTAGAAGAATGGCTTGGTGTTCGTCTGCCGGCAGGGACGGGAGCATTAACATGTACCGGAGTTGTACCCAGCAAGGCAGCTGAGCGCCGACACCTGTTTGCTTTGAAAGAACGGCAGCCTACCTGGGATTAGGGGGGAAATGTCACCTGTAACCAGAGACAGCTGAGCGAAGTGGAGGCCTCAAATATAGGGCATGGGGAACAGGGAGCCAGCTCACCCCAGCTGCCAAGTCAGTGCAGGATTCAAGTGGGTTCACGTGGAAATTTCAGCTGCTATTGGCAGCACATCTCGGAGACAGGGGCCGTCAGAGGGGAGCGGAGCCTATCAGGGCACTGCAGCTCGATGAAGGGAAGGGGGTGCATGGCCCGGGCTCTCCAGAGACTGTGGTACAGGAGAGCTGGAAGGATTAGAGAGCAGGAGGCATGTCGCTGGTCTGCCTCATTGCGTTCGCATCCAACACTTGCTTGGAAATTGCTTGGATCCAAGGTTTAGACGCAGGCTATAGCTTGGGAGTCGCGCTCTGAAAGGTGCCAGGGCTAGGGGGTCAAAGTCAGGGTTAAGTTAGAGGCACGGATTGAGATGAGGGGCCGGGGGGCTTCAGTCCCAGCCCAGGGGGGCACACCGTTCGAGATGGTAGGGTTGAGACTGGGTCAGGGTGAGGGCCTGGGGTTCAATATGTGATGGGCAAGGGGGTTTCAGGGTCAGAGGTTGGGTCAAAGTCATCACTTGGATTTGATGCATGAAGGTCTCTTGGCTTCCGGGGGTTTTCAGCCCCGCAAACCCTACAGATCAGAACCAGAACGCGGACACCACGGCAGAGAAACGTCACCGTAGGAATGATGTCTGACCCGCGAGCACATCTTCGACCTGCTTTCCCCCACCCGTCAGAAGGGTCTAGACTAGAGGTGCTGGTCTCGGCCCCTCTCCGCTGTCCGTTGGCTGCTCATTCCCACCTACGCCATCCTAGCTTGTTGGCTCATCCCTGGGCTCTTCTGACCCGGTGGCCTCGAGTCATTCCTGCTCCTACCCCTGCTCTTCAATGCCCACCTGCCATAATGCGCTGTATTGCTTCTTGTGGCGTTTGCCATGAACTCGAGTCAGCTGGAGACATCCTCCTCCCTCTGAGCAGCCCAAGGACGTGGCCTGTTTATCCCACGGCTTTTGTGTGCAGACAGGCCTGTGGTTTTAGAAAGGGAAGTTTAAAAAATTCAAGGGAGTGCCCACCTCCCGGTCTGTTGGGGTCCCTTCCCTGCGACTGGGCTGCACTCACTCGTTGTATCTATCTCCCTTCCACCCTTGCCGCCATCCTGCACAGCTCATCGGTGCCGCCGTCCCTGCGATTTGCTTTCACGAGGCCAAACATGCCAACCCTTCGCCACGTGGGAACCCATGAACATTTTCCATAGACCAGGCATGTGCTTCAAAAGGGGATGTTGCTTCCTTCGGTGCTGGACGGCGTGGCCCAGCCTCTTACATACGCACACAATGGCCTTGTAGGAAGGGGAATGCAGAAGGCGGCAGATAGAGAAGAGGGAACAACTGGCTCCCCTCCACCGCCGCCCAGCATTAGAAGCCATCTCCTGCATGGCCCCATCCCCGGGAACAGGCTGCTCCCTGCCTCCTCTTGGCACTCCCATCACACCCGCCCAACACCATCCAGTTTGGACAGGGCAATCGGCCCCGTCTATTAGCACTCTCCGGGTCCGACCTCGGAGCCAGTTTCCTAGCCACAGGACCGTTGAGTTGGGAAACTGGCTTTGGAGGGAAGTGAACGATTTGACTAGACCTTCACGTTTCTGTGTGTGGCTGTAGTATCAAGAGCGGCTTGGGAGTCCTGCGGATGCCTCCCCGAATGGGCGTCTTACAGCCTGGGCAGAGCCAAGATTTCCTCTGAAGCAGCCAGCTGCAAGGTGCCGTGGCGGGCTATCTTCCTTGCAGTCACAACACAATTTCCCTGGTTTTTTCAGTCCGTTCTTTCCTGATGATCTGATCTCTTCCCCTTCGTCTCAGCGTGAGATGCAAAAACCCAAGCAATTCGGCCTCTCTAGGCTAATTCTGTGCCCAATGGCTTCCACGCTGGAGATGAATTTCCTCCCGGAGCCAACTACTCCCCCACTGCCCCGCGGTTCGGAGCAGCGGCTGTTCCTGACGGGGGGCTCGCCGAGTTAACGTGCTTCTTCCACAGGAAGAAAAAGAGCTGGGTCTTCGGGATGAGCCGGCCCTTTTGTTCTCTCTCCCTTTCATGTACTGCCTGTGCGAAACAAAGCGATGCCTGAAGAGTCCCTCTCAGGCAGAGCTCCTCCGAGGCTGCCGATGCCAAGCACAGAACGTTGCGCGGAGCTGATTTATCCGGAGCCGGGAAACGAACGCTCTGTGCTTCGGAGAGCTTCAGAGAGCGCCGGCTCGCGGACAGCCTCTTGCTGAACGGCGTGCGGGCCCGTGCTCTGGAGCACCCACGCTCGTGAGCCGGGCTCCCTCCACGGCCCCAAACTGAAGGGAAAACCTCAAATCCTCTCCTCCACGAGGGAGAACCTCTGGGACTTAGGAGCAGTGCAGGCCCCATGACACACAGCGGAGCACTTCTTATCCCAGCCAGCAGCAAGGAGTCGCACGCACACCTAACAATACGATGTTGGCCAACACAGCCGGGACCGACCCAAAGTCCTGCGGAGTCAAAAGACTGAGCTGCTGCAATGTGAGCACCAGGGGTCCTGGTTTTCTCTGATCTCCCCTCACCCCCCCAAATTCACTTTTTCAAATTTTTGGATTAAAAAAAGGATCCCCAAATCCACATTTTTCCATGATTGAAATGAAATGCCACTAATATATAGGTATAGATATAGATATATACATATGCATTTATACACACACACACATATATACACACATATCTATAGATCTATATATCTATAGCTATATACGTGTGTGTGTATATACATATACACACACACACCTATACATACACACATATATATATGCACATACACACACACGCGTATCTATCTATCTATCTATAGTGGCGTTTCATTTTAATCATGGAAAAACGTGGATTTTGGGTTACTTTTTCTTCATCCAAAAATCGGGGATTCTTTTTATCAGAGAAAACCAGGACTCCTGGTGAGCACAAAGGAAAAGGTCCCCAAGAACCTGCAAGGGTCGGCGACGGCAACTTTTATCCGTGGCCGATCAAGCCCAGAGAGAAACCTGGATCGCAGGCTCGCCCGTGGGCTGCACTCACCGCGGACCACCCCCGTTCTCTGCGGGGCTCCTGTTAGAGATCAACTAGAGCTAGAAGCGGGCGACAAGGAGCGCCGCGCGGCCAAAAAGCGGTAAAAGCGCCTGAGGCTCCGGGAAGCTGCGAACGGCAGGTATTGCCGGACTTCAGGAACTTCCCAGCTTGGTTGAGCTGTTCTTATCACAAGACTCAAAGACAGGACGGCTTTCCAGGAACGCAGACACAGTCGGACCGACGGCTTTTTGGGAACGCTTGCTCTTACAGAGGCAGACCAGGGCTCTCCTATTAAAATGCTGCTCTTCCCCGCTTCGACGGGGGTGTGTTAGTTCATGGAGCCTTTTATTAGAGATGTGCCTTCTGCAGGCAACCGTTCCAGTAGTGCCCTGTCTCATCGCAGGCCACTTCATGCAGCACCCAGACCTGCCATGGAGACAGCTGTGTTTAATACGTGTAGCCAAAGGCTTCCTTCCTCTCTTTGACTCCATCTAGATACGAAACATTTTTGTGACTGGCATGGGCTGGCATCCAGAAATGCAGCCCTCGACAGCTTGCCGAAACTCAGGAAGCAGCCCTCCGCCCGAAATAATTGCCTGTCCCTGCTCTAAACCCTGGAGGGAGGCCTGAATTCATTAGCTGTCACTTTTCTGGAGCTGCGCAGAAGGCAAGCATTAATGCCGGGCAAACAGTGAGGGCAAGCATTCATTTCCCTCTGGCCCCCAAACGCTGGAGCTGCAAGCACAGCAGAATTCGGGGACAGCATACGGGGCAGCGCAGCACGGGAGTCAGGTCTCTGCAAACCATTTGCAGCTGGATGAGGAGATGGGTGTTTATTTTCCTTGCGGCCCATGTTTATTCTTCAAAGACCTGTTACTGGCCAACGGTATTTGTTTAAGATGGAGCTTCCTGATAGTCCTTCCTCTTGGTGCCAGGTCAAGCTCTGAAGTGCAGCTTGGGCGCACAAAAGCAAACACCAGCGGCAGATTAGACGCAACCCAGAGCTGGTGGAAATGGCTTGGGCAGCTCCAGTTTGCAGCAGCTGGGCTGCCCTAGGCCTCGCCACAGATGCCACGGCTTTCCGAGGTGGAAAAGCAGAGGGATAGAAACCAAATGCTGCGTTAGCTCAGCTTCCCCCCAAAACAACTCAATATCCCTAAACACTAGACCAAGAGCCGAAAGCTGCAGCTTTGCTAAACGTTCCTGCACTGATGTTATCTGCGGCGGTGGAGATCAAGGGGAGATCCTACGTCCGCAGAAAAGCCTGCAGTTGTCCCCAGGGCTGACCGAACACGCTCATCCGTTGTAGCTTCGGCTGGTCCCGTACTGCACCGGTTCTCGACATTTTTAGACTCGAGGCCCCACGCAGAAGGTGCCAGCTCCCAGCTTTCACCAGTTTTTGACAACGGGAAAATAATGGAGCAATTCTTCTGTTGCAGTGAGGCCACAGCGGGGCACACTGCTTCTGAGGCTGCGGGCTCCTGGGTGAAACCTCTGGGTTTATCTTGTGGAGTGTGTGCTTGCACACCTAACATCGTGTGGCACCCTCGAAAGGATCTCCTGGCACCCCAGGAAAAAGGCTGCTTCACCTCTGGCCTGGACTCTGTAGTCCTGGGAGCGGGTGCTGGTTGTGCTCCTTGTACTCTGAATGACTTGCTGGCACCCATTCAATCAAATTAAGTTCTTACCCTGGAACTAAAAACCACTTGGGAGTTGTGTTCTCTTCTGTCAGAGGACAGGCAGAAACTGCCCATCACTCGACTTCCTGCAGCGTGCAGGGAGAGACCGTTGCACGCTGCGGTGACACATTCACCCAAGGCACGATTTGGTTTATCACGGGAGGTGCAGCGGGGAGATGACTGTGCAGACAGGAGCAGGACCTCGCATGGATGGACTGACTCAGCCTGCTAAGACCCTGAGCAAACCAGCCTGGATCTCATGAGCTGATGATTCAGAATAATTCTTCTCTTAAAGAAGTAGATGCGGGGATGATCTGGCAGCCCCAGAGATGCAGTGGGCTGCGGCACTGCGCAGCAGAGCTGGTTGGGACCCACACTCCAGGTATAAACCTCTTGTGACATGCTAGTCCCTCAGGTTCCTTGGCTGCTGCTATTTCACACCAGGCTGCCAGGGATTTTTCTTGTGCATTACTTGGCCATAGCAGGAATAGCTTGTCCTGGCTTTTCTGCAGCTCTTCCCCTTGAAGGTCTGTGCGTGTGCACCCTATATATCCCTGCAGGACGTGCCCTGGGCTGGAGGCATCAGCTCAGCTGTAATGCAGCCAAACTGCATCTGTTCAGGATCCTGTCATACAAACCCTTCCTGGACCTTGAAACAGTGTTAGTGCCAAGGGAGGCAGTGGATTCACCTCGGCTTCAAGCCCTCCAATGGAAATAAGATGCTGTCCAGCGAGGCTGCAGCATAACTGTAAGTGTCCTGGACACAACTGCTGGGTGAAATGTTCCAGGACAAGTCAAATGCGGTGAGAGGGCAGGGCGGAGGGGATGATCATGGAGAATGGGATGGGAAGGGACCTTGAGAAGTTATTTAGTGCAACCCCCTGCCCAAGCCAGGATCAACTCAACCAAGACCATTCCCCCATGGCAGGCCCTCCCGGCTTTACACCCTCGAGATCCAAGAGATCACCAAGTCCATTCCCAGCCTGCTGCAGCGCTGTCCTCCTCCCGCTGGTTTCCTACGGCTTTGCCCAGTCTGAATCCCCCGCCGACATGGAGAAAATAACCACTGGCTCCTACTGGATGTTTCTTCTGGTGCCGAGTCTGGAGCGGCTCACAGAGGCGGTATCCAACCCATCCGTTAAGAGACTTAGAGCGGCTGCGCTCGGTAATTACAAGGGAACTAAGCCTCGCCTCAGATGCGAAGTGCAGCCACTTAATCCTCCCTCACATATCAAACACTGGAAAAAAATCTAAACGGTGCTTTTCTTTGTCATCACCTGCGCCCCTCCCTCGGGGCCCTCGAGGTCAGCGGTACAGCACTTTAGCCCCATTGCGTTTGCAGTGGGAGGACTGCCAGCAATTGAATCGATAAGCTGCACGGAACAAGACAGATGCCGGGCAAACGTGGATCCTCATCAGAACGTGCGTCCCCTCCCATCGCTTTGGGGCGCACAACTGCTATGGAAAGATAGAATTTGACGTACACTGTGGTAGTGTAAGAGCAATATTGTAGCCATGAGAGTCCAGAAACTTAAGGGGGAAGAGGTCCTTTCCCATCACATGCAAAATGTGTTAATGCAAAAAACCTCACCCAAGGGTGGTTCTGATTCAGGTCCAAAATCTTCCAAATATTTGGATTTTGGTTCCTCTTCAAATCACTATTATTTACCTTATTTGCAAACTTGAAGTGAGACTAAAACATTCAAGCTCCTGGCTGTGAACTGGGGCCAAGGTCCGAGCGGGCAGCGAGGAACTTTATTCTGAATCCACCCCTGAGCCTGTTGTCTGCCCATTACCCAGAGCAGCTGAATATTTCAGTATCAGGAGTATTGGAAGTGATGTATCGTTCCTGTAGGACCAGGGCACAGATCCCTGGGGCTTCATATACTTCTAAATCCTTTGGCAGGCATCCTACATGCAGGCCCAAGCCCAGAGGTTTGGGGTTCAGGTGCCCCCAAGTTTTGCATCACTGACCTCCCTGCGATGGAGATATAAGCCAGCACTGCGTAACTGCCTCCAGGTATCTCTGGGCCTTTTGCACCTGAATACCTAGGAGGGGGCGAGGGGAAAGTGGTGTCTGTGACCATGCCTGAGATACATGGAGCTTGCTAGACAATTCCCTCACCCTTCCCTTCTCACAACCCAGGCTCTCCATTTTCCCCTGGACCCAGCTCCTTCCTGCCATGCTGCAGGACTCGGGGGCAACTTCACCTTGGTTCTCCCTTGGGTCATGCAAGAACGCTCCAGTTTCTCCTGCTCATTTCCCCACTACCCAGAGCTCTGCCCCCTCAGCTGCCATCACACCCACTCAGCTGGGTGCCCCCTTCCCTCAGCTGGGGTGCAAGCAGAGGTCTCATGCATGGGTGTGGGAAGCAGCCCAGCTTCAAGAGCCCTGCTCTGTTCCTTTGCTTTCAGAGACTGCACTACTTATTCATCCCTTATCCCTCAGGTCCCTGTGCACAAAGCTCCCTGGTCTTGCATAGAGCAAACCAGGCCCCAGCAGCTTTCCACCCAGTCTTTTCCTGGCCAGCACATCCCTGTGCAGCCCAAGTCAAGCCCCTGTCAAGCCTCCTCTTTATAGCCTGCAGGTGTGTGGGTGGCAGCCAAACCCTGAGTGCATCAGCAACTGCCCACACCTGCGGGCTACTCTCTTGCTGCCTGGGATGGTAGCAGCGCTTAATTCAGCCTAGCTTCATTAAGGAGGGAGAAACAAGTGTGTGGGGTGTCGTGTCCCCCCCGCCCCCGCTGCTCAGCAGATGTCAGATGCCTGGAAGGGGTGGCATGTGGAGCTGCAGCGGCTCAGCCGCCCGAGCTCCATGGTGTTCTCTACCTGGGTCTGAGAAGAAACGCATGCAGGGGGAGCACCCAACTGCCTGGAGGGGGGCAGTGAGGAAGCATCCCTTTGCTTACTACTAGTCTCCATGGAGGCCTCCGACTAAAATGCAGCTTGGTTTCACGGCCCTAGGATAGTGACTCCTTTGCCTCTTCCCCACCCAAAGCTCCCGCGGCCCAGCTTGGGGAGAACTGCTCACCCAGGGCGGCTTCTGTCAGAGGAGAAGTCCTGGGGGCAGACCATGGTGCTCAGTTTGGAAGGGCTCCACCCCAGGGACTAGCGCCTTTCCATTATGCACTGTTTTCAGCTCCATAGAGCAACAGGGATGCAATGGGGATGGATCCAGGCTGGATCTGGGGTGGCAGCACACTGTTGTTGCAAGTGCCCAAGAGCAGATGAAAATGTCCAAGTGATCCTAGCACGTGTGCAAAGCTCCCCTCCCTGGGGGCTACCTGCCAGCCTGGCCTGGGATGGTCTTTAGGGGGAGACTTCAGGTACCTGGGGATGGGGCTCTTCACTCTCCGTGACAGTCACTAATGAAGCTGGCATCTCCTTACCCCACAGAGGGTGGTTTCTCTGCTCCTTTGCCCAGGGGATCGTGGTTTCTCTCCCACCCACCTCGCTAGCCACTGCCTCTGGGGCACCAATGTCCTACAGCCAGCTAATGGGCCACCCCGCACCCCCAGTCCCAGGAGAGAGGGAAGGTGCTGTGGGAACCAGGCATCCTGGGCTGCCAAACCAGGCAGCAGGGAAGAGGTGACCTCCTCTTGTGGTAGATGGAGGGGAGAAGGGGTGTCACCAGTGAGGAAACAGAAGCACTCATGCTTTTAAAAACTGGATCCCAGAACTGTGGGGCAACCCACCCGGCTGTCATTCATCCCATCACCAAAGGGTCTCTCTCACATCTGGGTTATGTTTAAATTCAACGAGTATTTGAGGCTGCCTCCCGGCCAGGGGTGATAAATCAGAGACGGATGGAGTCAAGCTTTCCGGCAGCAGTGGAAAGGCTCACATGAGCGCTGGGGAAAACACTGGAAAAGTTTCTGAAACAGCTTGTAAATGGGCCCCAGCCAGATGCCAGGAGCTGAGCTTTTCCAGGCCGCTCTCTGTAAGGGGCTGGGCAGAAAGCATGGTCTCGGTGGCATATTATGGTGGGGCCCAAATAGAGCTGCGCACTCTGCGAGTGCAGCTGTGGCTTTCCTCGGTGCTGCTGCTTCACCTTTGAGGCAGAAGCAACCTCCACCGTGGCTTCCTGAGTACACCTCTCCACTGGCTGATCCCTCTCTAACCTACTCCACTGTGCACCATTGAATGGGAAGATCTGCATATTTTTTGTGCTGAGACAATGCCCCAAGGCGCAGAGCAGCATCGAGGCTGCAAGGCGTTATGCAGTGCTGGGCAGATGCACGCGGTCCTGGATCTGGTATCTTAGTCTCAGGACAAAACTGGGTCCCTCATGTTTCAGTTTCAGAATTGCAAGCAAGTTCTCACTACCCCGAAACGTCTGATGATTTATGGGCCCAGAGAAGGGCAAGATACAGCCGTAAGCTAATTTCAGTCAGATGCTTACTTCTTAGGAAACGATTATTTTCCTTTGAAAACACTCACTGCCCATCAGCAATGAGGAGTTTATTTATATCGGTTACTTTAGGCCAGAACTAGCGACTCTGACATAAATTGTCTGAATAATGTAATATAGCTCCTCATTGGTTGCTATGGGTACTGGGCCATTTAGCCTCCATCTGTAAACATTAACTGTGAAGGGGATGTGGAAACTTAGCTAAAAATAAAATACTATGCCAAAGTGTTTATAAATAAGGTGGTTGAGACAGAAAACAAACCCCACCGCTTAATGGCTTTGAAACTAAGAAACGTAAACAGTGCAACTGTAAAACAGACTGGATGCAAACAAACCTGTGATTAAAAAAACCCAGGTTTAATTCTCTTTCGGGACTGTTGAGGGGGGGATTACAGAGCGAGCTGTGCAAAAGCCGAGAAGTCCAACCATCTCGCAGAGGTGTAGACGAGGTTCAGAAACTTCAGGGCCAACAGGAAGCCAACGCTCTCTCTTCAGCCAGTTTTCGGTCACAGTCCCTGGGACTTCGCTGTGTTTTCAGAACGATATGCATTTGCAGCACCGTGTTCCTCCCCTCCTTTCTGCCATCCCTGCAGGGCTTTGGGATGCTGGAGCCAGTTCAGAAAGAAAAGGCCAAGTGAGGTGGTGAGTTTCAGTAACCAGAGACCTTAGGGGAATGTACTACAGTGGAAACTAAGTGGATGAGAGCAATTATCAAAAGGCTTGCTGGAGATGACTGGCAATGGGAGTACAGGAATAGCCTGGGAAAGCTTAGAGTTGATGGGAAGGAACAAGGCTGTATCGGAGAGAATGCTGGTTTGGTGAGTAACACGGAGCGCCAAGGGTCCTTGTGCTAGCATCTTTAGTAACGGTTTCCACCAAACCAACTCCGGAGGTTGCACACGACTTGACACTTGCAGCAGCCCCGGGAGACGGGCTGCAGAGAAGGGAACAGCGAGGATGCAGAGACCTGACAAACTTCCGACAGCGCATCAGGGCCTGGGCTGGGGACAAACCCACCTCCCACTGTCTCGCTTTATCCAGCTTCGTTCCAGGCACATCACAAGCCCCACTGCTATTTCTCCTCTTCCTTTGTCTTTCTTCTCCATGACTATACAGTCTTGAGCTCTTATGTGTGACATCTTTCCTTGTTCAGACTGGGTTCCAGCCCTGGGACCCTCTGAATAAGACAGCAGCTAGAAATTCAGTCACTGGTGTCGTGGGGACGGTGGAGCGGTCTCCTTGGCACAAAGGCAAACAAGAAAATAACGGAAAGAGGACCCCCCCACACACTGCAGGGCAAAAATGAAGAGCTCAAACCCACCGGTGGTATTCTGTGCTTGAGGGGAAAGGTGACCGAGAGCACAGGCCCCCTCTGCAGATGACAGCCAAGCCTGGAGGGAAACTATGAAGTTTCCCTGGGGACTCCACGCTTGGGCAGCACTGTGCAAGGTGGGCCGGTTTATCTGGTAGAGCTACACAGCAGAGCACGCGTGTGTGTATGGGCAGGGAGCAGAGGGGGGATGAGGCTCTCTGCACCCTTTGTTCTCGGCTGGTGTGGCAGTTCCAGCACATAAACGCTGTTCCCGAGCTGCCGTCTGCCACCCGTTCACAATCCAGGTGGTGGAACAGACGGGCAGGCGCCTGAGACAAAAAGGCAGCTCAGAGGCCACAAATCTCTCTGCATGGACACCTTTCCATATGGGCATGGTGCCCCGCTCCAGAGACCACACCGTCCAGCCCTGGGGTACAAAGCATGTTACATGCATTCAGTTACTGAGCCTCACGAGTCCTGCGAGGGTCAGGTCAGTATGATGAGCGGCAGTTTAAGGGCTGGGTGGATGGAGGTGCGAGTGCCAGCATGTCTCAGGGGCTTCAACCTGAGCTCTAGGCTCTGCAGAGCAAGCTCTTAGCTACATGCTTCAGGTTACACAGCGACGGAGGCAGAGTTGCGACTGGCAGCACCACCAGAGATCACGGCCGCTCTACCTAGTGCAGGATCCCGGGACAATTTTCCCCTGACTAATATACTCAGTCCCACGGCATCCTATTTCTCCCTACTCCCTGAGGATATGCACATGCCTCCCACTTCTCCTGCTAGTTTTCTCCCCTGGCTGCAGGTTCAAATCCAGCCAAGCAGCCCCTGCATGGGCACAACACCTGCTCCACGGAGGCTGAACTCTCATGCAGGCTGATGGTCTGAGCCAGACTTCGTCCCACACTCCTTCATAGCAAGGCTGTTTGCAAAGCTGCCACCGGATTGTGAGAGGTCCTGGGATGCCTGCCAAAGCCTTCATGGCGGCAGCTTCTCAAGTGAGCGCTGCAGTGACAGCTCATGCCTGGATTTGACGCACCAGATTGAGAAGTGCACGGCGGTGGTTCAGTCCCGAGGTCTTCACAGCTGCATGGCCCTCCAAAAATCAGAGCCTGGCTCCTGGGATGGCTGCACGCCAGCCGGGCAACAGCAAAGAGCCCCTGTTCCAAGCAAGTGCTTCTAAGCATCTCCAGGGCTACTTCACTCGCCGGCTGTTAGGACTCAAAGCTGGCTGGGAAGGGGGAGAGTTGCTGGCTGCTAAGTAAGTGGTTTCGCTTTGTTCCAGGGTAGGTGGGAAAGTGCCACACAGTACTTCCCCTCCGAGATGGCCTTCTCCCCGTTGGCTGCTTTTTTCATGCACTGTTGCAGCATCCTTTGATCCGGGCCGAAAGGAGGAGATGTAAGAGGCAAGCCGAGCTCCAGAGAAGTCCCCTGCAGGGCCGTGACTGGAGGGTGCAGTCATCTGGCTTCTTCCGTTTCCCGGCTTGGCGTAGGTGCGGCGGTGCACTGAGTTGGCACAAGGTGCTCACTGGGAATTGTTGGACTAATTAGCAGGATACATCTCAATGGGAAAACAGGCAGATCAGACATCGGCGGGTCCAGCAAACCACATCACGAAGCGAGAGGGCTGAGAAACTGCCTTAGAAAAGAGAGACAGACAGACCAAAAGCCTGTTACCCCGTGACAGGAGCACCTTTCAGGACTATACTAGGGACAGGGCCTGTGTTTCTGGGCCTCTAGCTGATTACAACTGCTTGGAGACAAATCTCTTTAGAGGACATGGGCTGGCTTTGCTCGGGTGCAGGATATCCAGGCGGGGGCTGCAACGACACGCACTTTCTAACACCTGCAGATCACATACAGTACGTGGCAACTGGACCGCAGGGATGGAAGTAGCCCCAGGGTCACTGAACTCAGTCCTGCTTACTGTGCGCTAGCAGAGGTGACTTATGGTTCGTTCTGAGGCGCCTTTTGCTGGGGTTGGGCGGGGGCTCCACGCTGTGGGACAACTGGGTTTCTTTAAGGCATTTCAAATGGAGCATCCAAAAACTGAGGCCACCTCTAAATCCGTCACTGGCAACCCCTAGCCTACATGTGTGTAGCAGCGCATTTACCACTAGAGAGAGGGGCAATCCCAGTAGCTGCATGCAGCTGCCAGGCCAGGGGGGGCTGACCATTTTTTGATAGGCGTGCCACCAATTAACCCCACCCTTCCCTGAGCGTCACGCCGATCCCCTTCCCAATCTGCTGCTGTTTTCTTCTCCCTGCCTGATCTGCTACTCTGCTTCCCACTCCTTACCCTATCTGTCACTCTGCTGCCTACCCCCTCTCCCATACAGGCACGTCCCAACACAGAGGCTGCCCATGCCATTTGTGGCATGCATGCTGTAGGTTGGCCACCCCGGCACTAAGCCACATTTAGAGGAGAGCTTGTAAGTGTCTGAGAAGGAGGCCTATTGAGCTGACTCATGGAGGCAGCCACAAGTACAGGTGAGGAACAGCCCGATCCCCACCGGCAGCAGAGCCGGAAGGCCGGTTGTTGACTGGTCTCCATGTGCAAAATGTTGGGTTGCAGACCAGTTTGCCCCCCATGAGACCGGTAGCTCATGCACCTGAGAGCCCCAGCTATAGAGCCAGGGCTTTCGCTCACATGGCTAAGATTAAACGTTTCACTTCGATGTTCCCTGCTAATCCCACTTCACCTCCACTCTCGAGCCTATAATCAAAAACAATTCTGTGGTGCTCACTTTGGAGCCAACTGGATGCCAGGAGGTGGGAGAAAAACCCATGGTAGAAAAATAAACCTTCCTGGCTGGGTGTTGTGGGGGTTTGACATTCAACTCTCTAAAGAATAACAAGAAGGGAGTGGGAAGAGCCAGCAAAGACAAGGTGGAGGGAAGGGCGGACCAGGAAGCCAGCCTGAGCCCTCAGCCCAGGGCTGTCCCACGCTGGCGTGCCATGTGCTCCCCTTCACCCCCAGTGGTGGGCAGAGCCCCTAGGCCCTTTCCTGCCACAAAGCAGCAGAAGATGCAGCTGCTGGGGCTCGTGGGCTTCCTTCAGACCCCTCATGGGCACACAGCCCACAAGCTGCCAGCGTGAGGAGGGAAGGTCAAGAGAAAAAGAGACAACCACATGCCATTAAATTGATAAGAGGATCTCTGCTCCTGTCTCCTCCTAAGACGCAGGGATCAGTGACTCTGTTCGGAAACTATGCTGCAGTGTTGGGCTTTCCCTTATGTGCTGGCTGGGTTGCAGCAGGGTCTGGAGACCTCTAATATATGGGCTTGGGTTGTGGAGGAGCAATTAGTGACCAGGTTTCTCTGTTAGCCTGAGCTTACAAGCTACGGGTGAGGGAGCTAGCCTCAGGCTTTGCCCCTCCTGTCCCCCGGAAGGGGGCTGAGGGGACATAGGCTGCATGGCTCTCAACACTGCTGTGGCTGGAGGGGAGGCTGCCGGCTCCCTCAGTGGGTCACGAGGCCATGTCTGCTGATGTGCGTGATGAAGGAATGACAGCTAGACACAAGCCTTAACCAACCTCTCCCAGAGCCCCTGGCCTGTGGGGTCTCCACAATGCCTCCATCTCAAGCAACAGCTCCCCAGAGTGCCCCGTGGCCAGGGGATACCCCAAAGCCTGGCTGTGTGGAAGGAAGACACAGCCCCTTTGTGAAGTGGCCAGGGCCTGGATCAAGCGCTCAGATGCAGGGCAGCCAGGTTATAACACAGGCACGTTCTGGGCTAAAAGTTGCTGACTGTCCCCAGGTGGATCCCAATCCCTGCCAGCGGACAGGCGAGTCTCTGGCAGCACACAGCTGGCAGAAGGCTTCCTACACCATCCCTTAATGGCAGCAAGCGTAGCAGGGAAAGCAGAGGGCGGCTGAGATGCAACAGCTGTGCAAATCTTCAGCTTTCCAGTATTTTTGGACCACACAGGGCTGATGTAGATGAAAGCAGCCCCCAGGCTGCTCCAACCAGAGCTGTGACAGGATGAAGGCAGTACACAGCGGGGGCTCTCCAACCCCTTTGTGCACCCCTGCTCTGACTCGAGCCACATGCAGCTTGGCCACAGTTGAAAAACAGGCCTTTGAATCCACTCCTTTCCTCTACCTTGAGGCAACATTAAAAGCAAGGAAGGAAGGAAGAAAAAATAAGCAGGAAAAAGCGTTTAATAAACTAACTCTCCTCTCCCAAATTTTCAGCCTCTCTTTCACGCCCTGGAGAGGCACAGCTTTCCCTCTATGTCCTTTGCAATCCCCTTCAGCAGTGATAGAGATTTCAAACGCATCTGAAGCAGAATAGGTGCCTCTGGAGGAAGTGCTGAGCTGCTACATCCAGCCCTGTGCAAAGCATCAGAGGTGCCATGAAGCGGAAGGGCCACATGCCAACTCGATTGTGCAGGGCCTCCTGAGAATACCCACCACCTTCCCAGGACTTCTTGAAGTGGATTGAGCCAAGGCAGAAACATAAAAACACCTGCTTTTCACTTAAAAGACAATTCGAAACCTAGCGCCTTGCAAACTTTTTACAACAGGAAGCTGCCTGCTCTCAAGGCAAACGAAAGGAACCAAGCCTGCTTTTTAATCCTCACTACCTGGGAAAACCACTCACTGCAATTCCCTGAAAGCCTGAGGACAAGCTACTTTCCAACGATTCTTCTCCCCTGCTCTTGAAAAGCTACTTACCCCTCGTACTGCATTGCCACCGCATAGGAAATTGCCACTAGAGCCGTCAGCAAGAGGCCAGCTGGACTTGCATGCCTGTTTTCGAAAGAGAAGCAAAAGATCAGGTAGGTCCGGGGGGGCTTACGTAAAATGTTGTTTAGGAAGTAAAATGAGAGGTTAGACTCCACGAGAGCCTTGGCTTGGCATTAAACAAAGAGGAACATCGGTTATTTTTTTCTATTGAACATCAACCGGCTCAGATAGAGGTTACTTGGCAAAGATTATTATTTCCTGATTCACTTCTGTGCCTTCTTTTAAGTCAGATCGCTGCATGTCTCTGACAAGGGAGCTTCTACTTTGATGATAAGGCTGGAGACGATACGTTTCTCTAATAACTGAGAGTTCAGCTAAGACTGTGGCACCGAGCCACTGCACTACAAAGGGAACATCTGATCCCCGCAGAAACATGGGCCACCCGCAGGGGAGAGGAACCTGGCAGAAGGCTCTTGCTGTTGGTGTGTGGAGGGCATGTTGTGATGAGGGTCATGTATCGCAGCTGTTTGTAAGACTAGAAGACCAAGGGGCTTTATTAAAACACAGCCTCCTACAGCTATGTGAAAAGGTGCCGGATAAACAGAGGGCATCTCACACACACGCTTCCTCCCAGTGGATACAATCAACTGGGAAGTGGGCGAGGAAGGGTCTACTCAGCTGGGATTTTCCCAAGCGTCCAGGTGATTTGGCAGCAGGTCTCACTGACAGTCAGTGGGACTGGGGCACCTCAGAGGGGTCTCTGTCCTGTATCCCCAGCACATCCAGGGCAGGATACTTCTGATCATGCCCTGCTTGCCCCGTAATCCAGGAATATGGCTGTGACATCGGTGTGCTTGGAAGCAGGCGGTGGGAATGACCCCGAAGCAGAGACCGAGGTCTCAAGAGATGTCCGTGGGGATGGTCCTACCTTTGCTTGTGCAATTTCAGGTTGAAGAGCCTGACAGTGGGAGGATGGGGCACACTTAGGACATGCTGGGGACACAGTGAACTAAAGGCACTTCCATCTTTCCATGCCTCAGTTATTTAAGCTATAAACACTTGAGGACAGGTTTTCTCTGTCTGTGCCTGGGCACTGCCCATCACTAGGGGAAACTCCTCTGCGCTACCAGTGTGGAGTGAAACGGGCTAGAACAGGACTCAATACAACAGAAATAAGTGGCAATGTGTGAGTGTGAGACTGGGTGTTTAACAGTGCAACAGCTCTGGGTGTGCTGCCTTGAGCCAGCATGCCACCCGCCCCGTACAACCCCCTTGAGCTCAGCCAGCCCGCCAAGGCTAGCTGCTAGCTGTTGCTAATGGATGATGGCACTCTGCTAGGACTCCTTGCTCCTGTTTGGGATTCATCTCTTCTTTCATTAGCTTTGCTGCACCATGGAACTGCACTTCTCCTGGCAACGGGTGGCCTCGCGGTGATAACACACAGGGGTAACGATGGAACCGGGAGTCATAAACAGGGTGTAGCAAAAACCACGCATGCAGAGACACGTCGGTTAACTACCTTCACCCTGTTGCCTCTCAAAAGCTAAAACAGGCTTTACAAGGGAGCTAAGGGACTTGGGCATTTTTCCTGGTGTATTTTTCTTAATCCCATTAAAGCAGAATATATGGTACAGGCCATTCATCCCCGCTTTCATCCCATCTCGATCCATGACCAATGGTATCAGACGTAGGCTGATGCTTGTTCCACATCATAGCAGGTAGGAGAGCAGCGGCTCATGAGCTCTTTTCTAGCCAATAAATTACACAGTTCAATGAGAAGAGGGCAGAGAGCAGGTGCACATCGCGAGCATCCAGATCAACTCGAGCATCGGCATTCATGACACAAAGTCTGCTATTAGACCAGATGTGCTTTGGGATGGAGAGCTTATCTCCCAGCTTGCTCGCAAAGCTCCCAGTATCCACTGGCCCTGCAGTAATAATGGCAACATTTCAAATAGGATATTCTGCAGTTCCACTGGGGGCTAGCAAGCTATGACTAACAGCAGGCAGTCTGTGAAAGAACAGCGGTAAGGATGAAAGCTCAGGTCTTCAGCTGAGGTAACAGAGCATAGCATTACAGGCAACACGGCTGCAGCAAGTCCAGGATCCAGCCCAAACCAGCCACATCTCCCACCAGTCTCCCAAAGAAAGGGTTCGGGTCTGTGGTTATCCTTTGGTTAATGTATATGCAGATGTCCCAAACACTTGCAGGTCTCTTCTCTTCAATGAGTGGCCTGCTCTCTTGGCAAACATCGGCTGCTCTCTGTTGAAGAGTCCAGGCTGACATGCAAAGTTGCTGTCAGCTTGGGTTTCCTGTGGTGATGCCCGTCTAATGAGCAGAGGACAAGAAATGGTTCTGATTGCATTTGAATCCATTTAGAGATGTTTTAGTTACATGAGAACACGCTCACTCTCCCCTCCCTCTGGCTGGAGCTGAGCTCTGTCCTTCAGAAATGGGTCACTGAGAAGAAGATAAAAGGCTGACGTCTGCAGCGGCACTGGGTTGTATCCGGTTATTATGATACCAGAGTGCAGCCATGAACATGGCAGCATGTGGGTCAGATGAGCAAACTCTTCATGAGGACCAAGGGGGTTGTTTTTTATTTATGCCAACAAAATCACTGTCAGTGAGGCAAAAGCTTCGGAACGAAAATAATCCAGTCATCTGATTCAAAAATAGATTCCCGCATGTGGCAGGGTCTGCAGTGTTTCATCCTGGCACTACTGCCTTGAAGCCAGGACTTTGGGGTCTGACGGCACTGTGCTGGCAGCATGTCCTGGGCAGGGAGTGTGCCCAAGCATACCCCGCTCACCCATTTTATTGCCATGCTCCAAACCCAGAGCAAGGGGACCTTTTCACGGGTGCTGGACCCTGGAATGGTCTCCTGGAAATATTTCTGGGTGCTGGAGTGGACAAGGGGCTTTGGGCATCGCTGTGGGACAAGCTGCCAGTGCGCTGTAGGCAAACCCTTGCTCGGCCTGGGGAAATCAATGGGAGTTTTGCTGTTGACTCCATGAGCATGCAGGGGTGCTAGACAGCATGAGCTGACACAGATTTTCAAAAGAGGGTGACTCTATTGAGGTTCTCCAGTTCATATTTTGGCAACTAACCTGGCTTCACTGGGAGCTGCTGGGAGCTCAACCTCCCTGGCCAGCCAGAGCCCTTGGCTGAGATGTCAGAATAAGGACAGAGAGGCTAACTTCAAGTTCCCGTTTTGTAAATCACAGCTTCTCCATTACTCAGCCTGGGCCTAACACACCTGGCAGGAGCCCGACTGCGTGCGTGTCAAGCAACCTAATTGAAAAAGGTGATAACTGAGTCCCAGGGCTTTTCTGTGAGGAACGTGCAGAGGAAGATCTGTGAACCTGAAACCCAGCAGATGTCACAGGAGAGAATCATAGGAAGCAAGAAGTGAAGAGCTCCAAATATTCATACATCTTTTCCACTTTAATTCCTCCTTCTAATTAGAGGCTATAAAACAGTCATAACATCCTTGGCATATGGCAGTTCATAAAACCGTATCTGTGAATAGTCAAACAGCTGAAGGAGGTGTGAGAAATGGGGCTTGATTATTTTTTTCCTCCTTATTGATCACACAGATGAGTGGCAATTTCTCCCCTCTTGTCATTAATTTAAAAACAAAAAAGGTCATCAAATGAGTTTGCCTGGCACCTGCTCGTGGAAAGGCTTTGCTGGCACCTGCTGCCTGGTTTCCTGCTCGTGGAAAGGCTTTGCTGGCAGAGACTGACAGGTACTGTGGGTCCACCAGGACTGAACCCAGCTGGAGTGTCTTGGTGGTGCCTCCACTGCTGTAAGGCAGTGGGTTGTCAACTTGTGGTCCATGGATCCCTGTGGGTCTGCAGACTGTACCTAAGGGGGCTGTGAAAGATGACTATGATCAATCAACAGTGTGAATACCCACACTTACAATTCAAAGGGGTCTGCACCTCCATTCGAAATTTTTCAGGGGTCCACAAATGACAAAAGGTTGAAACTGATGTAGGGAGTACGCCAGTACAAGACCCAGCCTTAGCCATAAGGGACAGTAGTGTGACAGTCGCCGTTTTGGCTGACTCACCAGAAATGCAGCTCAGAGTCTCCAGAGCTAAAAGTACAAGCTGATATAGTTGAAGCTGAAGAGCCAAGGTGGTAACAGACTCCTGCCCTCTGTGAAATGTCTAAGTTATCAGCAGGTATTACCAGAGGAAATTTCCATGTCAACCCTGGCAGGTACCTGCCCTCCCAGAAAGATGGAAGTCAGGTCAGAGGGCCATAAGACGATCTCTCCCATTCCTAGCTCAACGGCTGAAGCTACAGATGGATTGCAGTAGGCCCTGTATTATTCTACTGTAAGTTTTTTCCCCATTAGGGAACTTTAGGAAACATGCAGCAGCATTTTCCCTCCTCCAAACTCATATTAATAGATGCTTAGTCATGTCTCCTCATTGATTTATATCAGAGAGAACAAATTTGCATGATCATTTGTTGACAACGAGAGCTCTAATTGTATCATTTGGCTGCAGTTCCAGCACTGCTTTGCACAACTTGTTACCATGTGTTAAAACATTTCCCTTTTACAAAACACACAGGCACACAGACAAAACCTTCCCCAAATAACTAATGCTTCATCTGCATCTCGGGGGCTAACATGGCTGCTTGATTCAGGCAACAAAAAGCCACTGCAGTGAATTACATACTTGGTGCCTACTGAAAGCTCGACCTACTTAAGAGGTAACAATCGGTTTAAAAGAAGGGTACGGTGTTATAAACACTGCACTGCGTGATTTGCGGCTCTGGCATGACCAGCATTTCTATGACACTGGGATCGTTACGTAGTCCCTAGCCTGCACTATGTCAACTTCCCCGCACCTGGGTTAGTTTTTCATGCCGTGCATTGTCAGGCATAGCAACACTTGCTTGTGGGAACAACTTTGCAAAGAGAGTTGATGGCAGTGAATTTATTTAGATTAAACCTCAGAAATACACTTTCTAACTGTAAGAAAGTTAAGACATTGGGATAAGCTACCCAGGGAAGTCACAGAATCGCCTACTAAAATCCCCATAGAGCCAATTTTGTGCTGTGAAGTCTCCGTGTTCAAGATATTGCCCTGCTTGGCTATTACGCGAGTTTCTTTTGCTTACAACAACACTGACAGGCCTCACTGTGCTAGGTGCTGCGCACATGCTATCGGAGACATGCCCTCCACTCAAGCAGCTCAGTTTACAGTCAAGCTGCATAAGACAGAGGGTGGAAGGGGAAAGAGTGGCACAGAGACAGGCCAGGGCCACACAGAAGGCCAGAGGCAGGGGGCCCTAGCCGATGCACTGCTCTGGCTCTCAGCCACTGAGGGGTATCAGTGCAGGAGTAGAGCGGAAAGAGTCTGTCATTCAAGCTGCTACTTTAATTTCCTCCCCAGGTTTGTGGGAGTTTACATCTAATCCTTATGCCTCTGGCTTGTTTTGCTCAGATAAATCCAAGCTGGCTGGCTCTCCAGTCACAGGAGCTCACAGGCATGGAAACCAGAAAGGGGGGAAAAAAAGGAGAATTTTAAATTCTGTCTTTTAAAACATTTCTCTCAGGGCTGATATGACTGACCCTGAGGCCCAAAGGGAGAGAAGAGCTCATTAGGGAAAGAAGCTAATCAGTGAAGAGACACGCTGTGGTTCCTGTTCTGGAAGCAGTCATTGTCTAACCGGTCCTCAGTAGATTTGAGTGATAATTAAAGGCGCATGCCTCCCCGCCACATGCAGCCTGCCTGTGCATCTCCTGGACATCCAGCTAACCCCACGCTTTTCTCTTGCAGATAACAAGCAAGGAGGTGATGGCACTAGAAACAAATACCTTCCGATTATCCTACAGGCAGCTGTGCCCTAAGCTGTCGCACGGCTGCCTCCCGCTCCTTCCAAATAGCTTCTATTCTCTCCTTAATAGAATAGTGTCTCCTCCGGGACTGAGAGCAATTGATCTCCCTGCAAACCGGAGGCATCCAGACCCTCTTGGCGCAGAGAGAGATGACTCTGCACTTCACTTCATTCTGGAGGAGCGTGTGACCGTGAGGAACACAAACATCCTCATGTCATCGCTGGCTCAGTCAAATTATTCAGGAATGAAAAGCTTTTTGGTTGTTACTATGGAGACTGACAGGCATTCAAAATGGGGGCCAGATGCCCACCCCATTGCTCACGGTGATCCTAAACCCCTCTGACATCCCATCACACCGCACAAGCAAGGGGTCAAAACGCTGCTGCCTTCAGTTCATTTTGAGAGCCGAGACACCATCAGGGAAGCCAATGAGGGCTGCAATGCCCCGGAGGAAAATACATTTCCCTGTTGTTCTGTGCTGTGTTTTTAAAGTTGGGCTGTGCATACTGGACTTAAACTGAGACTATTTGATGTACTGCCCAGGTGTGCCACTCACTGCCTTCGCAGGGATGTGTTCTTGTAGAGAAGAAAAGAGCAGCCTTGGGACTCTGAAACCTTGGCGTACCATATCAGAGCATGGGCACCGTGCATTGCGTGGGCTGCACAAACAGATCCAGCTCCACTGAATTCCTTTCTTATTAGCAGCCAGCTGGCTGCCGCTGACGTTCTTAATATGGCTCTTGAAGAATGGCTGTACCTGTCCTCCAGTTTCATGGAAAGTTCGCTGGCTTCCAGCTACTCCTTCCTTGTTATCTAATAGGCCTCCAAGCCAGCGTTCCTTTGGTGACTGGCTGTTTCAGCTATATTCCCATTATTTGTAGCCGAATGCTTCTAGAGCAGTAGAGGACAGACCACTAATCTCGTCCCTGAATATGCTGCTGTTGTCCATCACTCACTTTGCCCCTAGCTAGGAGTAAAACTAAAGGTCTCCCTGTCCACAGAGAGGATACCGTGCTTCTTGAATCTCGCCTCGTCTCAGCGTTCCTCAGTGTCCTGAAATGTCCCTTTCGCTGGATTAAACAGGATGCAGAATTTAGCATGTGCCTTACTGGTGCCAAGCAAACCGGTCTGGTTCCTTGCAGCTGTGCCTCCCAGGGTCCTCTTCACATCCATGTGGAGCTCCCCACCCACTCTCCAGCCTCCGGGGAGACAGCTTGTATTGATGGAAAGCTGAAAGCCTCTGTCCCTGCTGCTCAGTCGCGTGCCTGTTTCCATCTGGCCCTCTGGGTAGCTCTGCTGCCTTATCTATCTTTCTTCGGCTGACAGGCATTTAGAAGCATCATCACCAGTTCATCTTAGCTCCCACTTAGCAGCTAATTAAAAGAGCAGAACTTGCAACCGAGAAGGCTGGCGCAAGCCAGAGTAGGTGAACAACGCAACGCACAGCCACATGCTGTTGCCTGCTCAGAATATAGGGCCTGATCTGGCTCGAAGGTGGGCAGGCCAGCATCTGCTCCATGCTCTGTAAAGCCACCCGGCAGCCTGTTCACAAAGGCAGGCTTTTACACAGTGCCGTGCTTTGAAGAACACAGCAATAGATAATGGATTATTGCCAGACCCTTTTAGGATGATGCTGGCAGCTCTCTTCACTCGTGCAATGCCTGGGAATATGGCAGGGCTCAAAGCCTCTGAGACAATTATTTTATATCCTCTGCCATCCCAGAAATAACATTCATGGGGGAAGCCACATGGCAAATAGTAAAGCATGAACATCGGGGCAGGGCTGGGACCTGGATTGTCAAGGACCAAATTGAGCAATGCCCACATGTTATGAGACTAGACTCAGCTGGGGTACAGAAGGAGTCTTCAAGGTGAAGCAGGGGTGCAGTAATTCTGTGGGGTCCGTAATTCTGTGAGGTCCATTTTTTGAGTGAGCAAGAGATATTCAAACTCCTGCTGTTTTTAAAAGGCCTCTCCATAGCCATCTACAGTTGAATTTTTCTCTCTGCTGTTTCCTTTGGTGTTAGCTGTTCCCATCACCAGTGTCTGCATTGTTCTCACCAGGAGCTTCATCTGATGCACTGCAAGTGCTCTTCTATCCCCAGATCTCCCCTTTGCCAAACTGCCAGTGCATCATCTCCTGCTGGCACTCTATCCATAGCATCACCTCCAATTAGTTTGGACCCAATCCAGCCCACACTGGTTTCAGAGGGAGCT
This sequence comes from Caiman crocodilus, assembly GCA_030014935.1. Classification (NCBI taxonomy): domain Eukaryota; kingdom Metazoa; phylum Chordata; order Crocodylia; family Alligatoridae; genus Caiman; species Caiman crocodilus. Next base: position 7,202,705 of record JAGPOW010002202.1, read on the forward strand.
GGATACATTAGTCTGCATGCAGAGTTCCCACTCATGTCTATGAGTGTTGTAGGTACAGAATGCTCCCTGGAGAAACAAAGCATGGGAGGAGAGGAGAATACTGTCTTTGCTTATCACTCCAGGCCAAGACCCCTTCCCAGTTATACCAGTGAAGCAAACATTTCAGGCAGAAGAAGAAATGAGGCTTTAGATCATCATAAAATCCCAGAACAACTTTCTTTTTCTGGTGGTAACATTTGTGGGTGGCAGGTACCATGTGTAGTAACACTCGAGAATGGCCTGTAATGTATGGTTTGTGCTTCGAATGTCACTGGGCCTCTCTTTGTTCCTGAGCAATCAAAGTGGAACGTGTTATTATATGAAAACCGCACAAAACTTACAAGTACAGTGCAGCGCATATTGCTCATTCACTGCCAGAACACATACTATTCATTTTTCTCGCTCCAGCTTTTAAACTGTTATGCTACACGAGGAGTGTTTATCAAGCATTGCCATAGTTCCCCAGGCTTTTTTTTTGGAGAAAGGCAATTATTGGACCAGGCTAATCCCTGCTATCACTCAATTGGCTGCCATGCACTTACGCCAGGGATACATTTGGTCTGGGATGTTGATTTTTCCACTCTGCAGAGTCTGCCAAGGCCTTCGTTTTACACGGGGTCGGAAACTCGCGTTTCATCTCTCCAGAGCCTGGAGATGATTTAGTTTCCTATAAAATTAGTGCTCGAAGGATCTGCAGAGCAGAGGTGCGTGGTGCGTGCTGTGTTGTGGGATAAGCCAAAGGCGCTGAAAGCCAGATGTGTGACACTTTGCCTTCACAGGGGGATTCGTTGACTAATTCAGAACATGCAGATGGTTTCCAACCTCACGCTCCAGTCTCTGTCATGTCCCCAGGGTGCCAGGAGTTAATCTGAAGGAAACACCTCTAAATTCTTCCCATGGAAAAGAAAGACTCAGTAAATAGTTCCACCACATTTGTGTGCTAGGGGCTGACTTGGCCTGCACGATCGTGTTGTGCTCTAGCAGCATGCCACAATCACTAGAGCAGCCCCTTGCTAACAGCTCAGGCTAAGATGGTAAAGGAACCTAGGGAAGCTAGATGCCCAGCTCCTGTTGAAACCCGGTGTGATCTGGGCACATCACTCCCTTAGAGCGCCACTGCAAGTCCCACTCTGAAGACAACCTTCATCTTTAGAGAAGTTCCTTGTGCCCCTGGAACAAAATGCTGCTGCTGGTTCTGGCTCCACAATGCTGCACTGGGCACGGAGCTGGGGCGGGGGTGGCAGGGAAGCCAGCTGGAGGCTTCTGCTACTCTTCCATGGCTTTTTGGAGGAACATAATGCAGGCCCAGCTCACGATTGCCCGCTGCTGTATCACACCTGTGAAGGAAAGGCTCAGGGATGTCATGTGGAGGGCAGGGCATTGTCTTGGTAGACCTCCCTGGTGAGGTCCTGCCCTGCTTCTGACAGACAAAGAGACCCCTCACAACTGTCTCCTCCTCCTTGCAACCTAAGAAGAAAGGATTTCAACCACCTCCCAATCTCACCATATAACTCAAGTGGTACTGAGGCACCCTATTCCCTGAGTGGTGTGCGTCCTCCCTGACAGTGGCCAAGACAGCATGTCCCCTCCAAGACATCACAACGAACGCTGCCACTGATCCTACATCATGACTGGGAAGCGGCCGGCTACGATGACGCAGCGCAGTACTCACATGATGGACCAGCCCAGGTAGTTGGCCGTGCTGCCCCAGTACATGGGGTTGTCCAACACATTGAATGGGAATCTGGTCACCTTCGCCTCCATCAGGATGCCAAAGTAATCACCTGCAGAGAACAGAAGAGGGGCTCTTACACTGTGATCAAATGCAATAAGCAGTAATTGAGGTCAGGCCACCCAGCGCTGCCAGCTGTGGGTACTGCAGAGCTCCCACCAGGAGACTTGCTGCATCCTGGGCACGTCTGAGGAGGAGTATTCCCTGCACGCCTTGCCTGCCTGCTCCAGACCTGAAAACACAGCAGGGAATCCTCTCTGAAGACCTGCCCCATGACTGCCCATGGAGACAGAGGTCCCGGAAGTGACTGTGGAGGGGATCCCCAGCGTGGCTCCAGCACCTTGGTTCCAGGTTTGGCGCATGGGAGAGGGAGTGGGTGGACCAGGCACGATCAGAAGCAGCTCTCCCAGCCCATCCCAGGGATGCAGTGTTGCCTCTACCTCCCTGGCCAGGTTCCTGTGGTTTGGCACAGCTGACCTCCTTGCAATCAACTGAGCTGGGAGTCTTTGGGCTTGGGGGAAGGAGAAGCAGGAGCCCTCCGTGACCCTTTTTCAGACCAAGGTAGGGAACCTCATAGATTCACAGATGTAGGGTCAGAAGAGACCTTGTAGATCTTCTAGTCCGATACCCTGCCAGGGGGTCGGACTAGAGCCTCAGAGCCTCTGGGATGCTGTTTTACTCTGTACTTATCAGCCTTCCCTGTAGGTCATACCCTGATGCAGTGGGAAGGTTTGCATATTCCTACAGACCAACCCAAACCAGACGAGTCAAACCACAGGGACCAAAGAGAAAGCAGCCCACTGCTCCTTCAGGCTGGGGCAAGCCACGGGCCAACCACCTCTCTCCATAATACAACAGGAGCACCACAAAGTGGCTTCCCTGGCAGAGATCGTGGCCTCTAGGGACAGCAGAGCTCTCTCTGTGCCCAATGCAACCTCCAAGGGTAAGAGCAGTGCTCGGTTTCAGATGCATCACCAGGCAATTACCCAGTTAAAACCTGCTATAGTGTTATTTGGGAAGAAAACAACATGGGCAATTAATCCTCGAGCATCAGCAGGCCATCGGCTCCAGGCCTGGGAGACACTGGCTCTCGAGATGCAGAACTGTGCTGGTAGGGGTGCGTGAGCTCTCTGGAAGCCTGCAACACTGGCTGCTGTCAGAGCAGCTGTCAATACCGAGACAACATGATAATAAAAGACTTCACCACCAGAGAGGAAGAACGAGTTGACACAGACCCTCAAGTACTCTGATATGGTAATTTCCAGGGTTTTCATATCACCGAGCTTCACCTCTTCATCTCATCTTGACTTGTTCCTTATAATTACTAACTATAAAAGCACATTCACAAGTTTCCACTGTTTTTTTTCCCCTCCATGGTAATGTTATGCCATTCATTCTACAGTGCCCGAAACACCCTGACATCGCACCCAAGAGCTCAGCAGAGAACACGGTCTCCAGTCAGTCCCCCGTGGGTGTTTTGCCACAGTACAATACTGCTGTGCAGCCAGACCGGGCAGGCTGTCCCTGCTTGGCAGTTTGGAGATGTATGGGCAAGGAGCGTGGCTGGGGCAATCCTGAAAGAGAGGACGGTGAAGGCCAGACTTAGTCTACAGAGCTGCCCATCCCAGCGGTATCGGAGGTGTGGGTGCATGGAAGCCTTCAGCATTCCCATGGCTCCCCCATGCTCAGGAGGCTCTCCCTTCCACGAGGCACACCGTCCCCCTTGCTGGAAATCAGGGACTTGTCAGCTAGGTCAGTGAGGAGAAAGAATTAGTGATAGAGCCAGGGGCTGCTTTGATGCAGTTCTGTTCCATACAAAGAGCGCATTGGGGAACCAAAGCAACTGGAGACAGTTTTTCTGCTCAGAGGAGCAAACCTCCTTGCACCCAGCAGCCTCCCAGGCTCTCCCCCTAGTCCTTCCTCTGGGGCCTGCTACTATGCTGCTTCTGGCTAGCTGGAGTTTCAAACTTGGCTTTTAAGCCTGTATTGCAACATGGGCTCCTTTTCCTACATGTACACATACACACATATTCTCTCTCTCTCTTTTGCACCCCTCTCTTTGTGGGGTACAAAACAGCACCCTGCAAAGCCCTCCTGCCCAGACGTTCTGAAATTCTTGAGCGGCCTTGCATTTCTCTCTGGCAAAGGCTTTCCTCTGAAGATACAGACGCACTTCTTTCCATGGGGCACCAGGCCAAATCCACGCCTGGTATAACCCTGCAGAGGCGCTCCGGTCCTGACCTGCAGCACCTCCTGATAACCCAGCGCGACAGTCCTGGGAGCCAGCAGTTCCACCATGGATGATCTGAGGGGTTTTAAAGCTACAAATTCCAAGCAGCTTGTTGGGCAAGTAAACACAAGAAAGCAGAAACATTTAAGTGGAACAAATATTCCCAGAGAATCATAATTGCATCTCAAGATGTTGTAATCAAGATAACCATCGCCACATGCCCTCCTCTGGTGTCAGCTTGATCTCTTCATTCAGAGAATTTCTCAGTGTCAGAAAAATAGCTCGCCCACTTCCAAACCACTGGGCGGAAGTCACTGTTATTGGTATTATTCTCATTATGATGTGATTGTCAGTTGTAAGGAAGCAATGCTTTCAGAGTTGTCAGCCGCAGCAGGGCAGCAGCACGACACCCACCTTAAAGGAACTCCTCCGTACTGCTCTGAACCAATTCGCAAGAAAACAGCGAGCAAAGAAAGTTTGAAGCGTGTTAATTTGGGATACAGGAGGAGCTGGGGGGTAGAGGGGCAAGGCTACAGTTCGGGTTGGCTCTTAAAAGTGTGAGAGAAAGTGCTTGCTGTGTACACAGAAGCTCTGATGAAGATCCACTGGACAGAGAGAAATGCAGTGCGATTCACTGAATATAAAGCCGGGAAGTTTACAGAGGATGTGGACATGCCAACAGAGCTGCCCCCCGACAGGGAACGGTGAGGTGAAAGCTCGGGGTCACTTATATGCAGAACAGCTTTCCCCAGAAAGCTACCAGGCCTCAGGACAAGGTGGAAGTAATTGCCTGGATTGGAGCCCCAGTAACATTTCCAGGATGGGGCAGATTTGCTCCATGTTGTGCCGCTACAATTTATTTTTCCTCAGCACAGCTGGGTTCCCCCAGGATAGTCTGCACACATACCCATGGCCTGCAAGTGCAGCTGAAAATGTGGCATCAGTGGTTGATCGCAACTGGAGCTTGCAGCAAGATGTCTGCTATGAACAAATGAATGGAGTCAGTCTGAAAAGGCTCAGAAGCGCATGGTGGTTGTCTGATGATCAGTCTAAGAGGATCCTGGAAGAAGCATGTGCAAAGCTCAATTGCTCTGGGGTGCAATTATCTATCCTCGCTCAAGTCTCAGGTTCAGATGACTGTTCCTGCGTGGCAGAGGATCTTGACCTGCAGTGCACGGATTGTATGCAGAGTCCCTGGCCAGTGCCTGCAGCCCTCAGAGCCAACTGGGCTGTTGAGACTGGGCATGTATTGGCTTTAAGTAGGAAAATGTGTGGGTGGGCCCTAGACAGGGCATGGTCTCAGTGGTGGAGCTGAGTGCCACAGGAAGGAGGGGCAATGGACCTACTGCATCTGGGAAGGGGAGTGGGGAGGTTTGGCAGGTCCCAGAAAGAAGGTATCACCCCTGCAGAGGGGATTCAGGGGAACAAGCTGCAGTCCATTATGAGCTTGATGGGTAGATGCCGAGGTGCAATTTAGCATTTGTCTTTGCAAAGCGCAGCACCGCCTACCACCAAGCCAGCAGAACCTTCCTCTGCTCGTACTTCTGTAGAATGATTATAATAATATTCGTCTTCCTGCACACCGCAGGGCGGTAGCGAGGGTTAATGTATATTTGTAAAGTGCTTGGAGATCTTCACATAAAAGACCTTTGCAGGGGGTCAAAAGTTACTCTTATTATTCCCTGGATCATGCTGCCATTTCCTTGATCTCACATAGCGCAAAACCTTTATTTCCAAGAATAAGCAGTTGCCGGCCAATTACACCACCCCTCTGACTTCAGCTATATGCGATTAGTGGGATAATTGCCTGGTGTTAGCATTATACGTGCGAGCAACTCTCTTAGCAGTGTGGCAATCTCCTCCCCAATCAGTTCTATAGATTGCGTCGAAGTGTTCCTTGCCCATGTTGGCGCTAAGCTATTCACGGCTGACGAGCCCCGCTGAGACTGCAACGTATAGCTCATCGTCTTCAGTGCGGCAGTCAATTTCTGCATCTTCTTTGGGGGTATTAATGGACCAAATGCTGTTCCTCACGTGGCTTGTTCTTGTGTTTGGCTATTAGTGTCTCTGTTGCTAAATCATTCATTGCATAACACAGGCTCCTACAAGGTTCAACAGCAAAAGAATGCACCTGTCTTGCTGGCCTTGGCTTATCGGCTGAGTTATGCCCCGTGGGGGCCAGAGGCATGCTGCATAGTTGGAGAGAGCCTGTTGCAAACAAATAAAACCATGTGCAGCCCTGGGAGTCCGTGAAGTCTATTATTAACATTCCCCAAACCTCCTCCGTAGCTTGGAATCTCATATCTCAATTGCTGGGGTTAAGAAACAGAGAGACAATAGCTGCAGGTATTCTGAAGCAATCCAAGTGCAAAGGCAAAGACCTAACCAGCATTTGTTCAGGTCACGCTGGATGCTGACACCCTGCAGGTGAAATGCCAGGGCTTGCCCTTTTAAAAAACTGCTTCCTTCTTGTGCCAAAAGGATTACATCCATCCGTTGCCTGTCTGCTATTTAGACAGTCACCGTCTTACTATGCGCATGTTTGTACCTAACACCATGATGTCAAGATGGGTCCTGTGGACATTATTACAATACAGATAAATAATAAAGTGTGTACTGTGTACCTGGGCACACAAAGGAGGGGGAATAGCACACTCAGCTGTGACTGTGCCCATCAGGTGATAATGCATCTATATTTGCACCCACTAATGATCTGTTTACTGTGCACTACTAATATAATGCAGAGCTGAATTTCTACTAATACAGGAAGTAAAACACTCATACACTTCCTACACAGCTCTTATAAGCAAATCAAAATCTGTCGTGGGTCTGCACTATATCCAATTCTATTCCTTTCTTTTCAAGCAAAAGAACATGAAGGCTGGAAGGTTTATAGGACAAAACCCACTTCTTGACCACTGAAAATTTCAGGGAGAGGATAGCAAACACTAAAAGAGTTGCGATCTGAATCTGCTGGTTGACCCATCCCCTGCTCAGACACTTCCCTGGCTCTGGGAAATGCTATTCCCCAAATCCCCAGTGAAAACATTTCTTCGCTGGGGGTCATTTGCTTTTCCTCCAGTCTCACTGGGTGCCTCCTGCTATGGCTGCACCAATGGTCAGTGGCCCCCCAGCTTCAGACTTTGCTTCAGGCTCCCCTTGAAATGCCCACGAATGGTACAGTTGACTAGATTTGGATGAACCCCTTTCAATGGGAACAGAACTCAGCTGGACCTTGCCGCAGTTGCAAATGGAACTGTTCTTCCTTCGTGTGTCTCTACATCACATTTGGCCATTTTGTTACACATCCTTATGCTCATTTATTGTACATGGTGAGCTCTTTCACTGTACATGGGCCTCCAAGCAGCGGGCTTCGCAGCAGGTGTTGCATACCCTGAAGCTCTGTGCCACAGTTGCACGTGGTTGAACCAATGGCATAGCCCCACTTCTTCATTAGTTCCTTGGACCGTCCAACTCCGGTGTGCAGGCAGTTGAGACATTGTCACCTCTGCTATGGTTCATAAGCTACCCGTGGTAAGGATTCGGCCACTGGAATGCCCTTTTATTTGCTGTCAGGTATTGTCTTGAGTTTCTTGTTCCACATCAGTAGTCCTTGGTGTGCCATTGAGAGGTTGGGTGCTGGTGAGGAAGCTCCTATGTGATTTCAGACGTTTATAGATTCACAGAAGTTAGGGTCGGAAGGGACCTCAATAGATCATCGAGTCCGACCCCCTCCATAGGCAGGAAAGAGTGCTGGGTTCAGATGACCCCAGCTAGATGCCTATCTAACCTCCTCTTGAAGACCCCCAGGGTGGGGGAGAGCACCACCTCCCT
>JAGPOW010002202.1:7210639-7221446 GCA_030014935.1 Caiman crocodilus
TCATGCATCTGCTGATGCACGATAAAGTGCCATTAGCTTTTCTGATGGCTTCGTCACACTGACAACTCATGTTCATCTTGGAGTCCACTAGGACTCCAACATCCCTTTCCACTTCCATGCCACCAAGCAGGTCATTCCCTAGGCAGTAGGTGTGCTGGACATTTTTCTTCCCTAGGTGCAGCACTTTGCATTTCTCCTTGTTGAATTGCATTGTTGTTTTCTGCCCACTTGTCAAACCTGTCCAGGTCTGCTTACAGCTGTTCCCTGCCCTCTGGTATGTCCACTTCTCCCCACAGTTTTGTGTCACCCGCAAACTTGGACAGGGTACACTTCACTCCCTCGTCCAAGTCGCTGATGAAGACGTTGAAGAGTATCGGCCTACGGACCGAGCCCTGCAGGACCCCACTGCCCACTCCCTTCCAGGTTAGCACGTCTCACATCTGCAGTTTGCCTCGATTGTTCTATCCTGCTGGCCACTGCTTTTTTGATGTCAGGCAGAGCGATGCCAGCCAGCAGGTACACACGGTTTAGACTGGTAAGCTTCAGATATCCTGTGATGCATCAGCAGCTATCATTCAGGATGGGGTCAAGGCACTTAGCATGTACAGATCTCTGCCATACAGGGCATGCATGCTCGGCTGAGGAGAAGCTGAGAGGCAGCGCAGCAGCTTGGATGTTTGAGTGGCTAGCTCCTCATTTCGAGTTGGTGAGGGTGTACACAACGCTGTTCCGAGCGCTCACCTTTGCTTTTATCTTCATGGTGCGTTCTTTGTATGACAGGGTACGATCAAGGGTGACTCCAACGTAAACTGGGTTTGGGGTCCCAGACCATGTAATGCTGAGCTGGCGGCTGGCCTCATGGAAAAGTTTGTGAGATCTTTGAGGTCTAAAGTCAGTCTGGTCTGTTGTTCTAGTAGCTAAGCTAATGGCTTTTTTGTTTGCTTTGGAGGTAGGGAGGGGTTGAGCTTCAGGCTAAAAGAAAAAGCAACACAGTTCTAGCAAAGGAGCTAACTTAGCAGTCTTGCCATCCCAGTAGACTCTAGGGCAGAGCAGAAATCTCCACGACTATGTCATCTGCTAACATTTCCAACCAAAGGGGATAGGTGAAACTTTACATAAACATCCTGAGAAAACCCTGGGGCCTTGTGAATGCACATCACTGATAGTGCTTCTATCACAGAAGCTGAAATCTATCCCTGTGCTGAGTGTTGCTACGAAGCTCTAAAAACTAGCTGGGTCTCAAGCTCCCAAAATAGGGAATAGCCCCTTTGCAAAGAGGGGGGAGGTGGGAATCTGGAACCTTGCACTGAGCCACTGGCTGCTATTTCTGCACGAACCGAAGCTATACATCCCTGCTGGGGAGGTATCGTGTGGATACTGAAGCAGGAGGTCTTTGGATCTCAGTGCATAGTGAACCCTGCGATGTGCTATGCCAGCTTCCTCTTCAAACTGCCTTGGCTCTAGCTGACAAAATCCCCACCACTGCTTCGCTGTAGAGACTAATAAGCTTCAATGCAACCCAGGAAACAGAGTTTGGTCCAGTCAGATTTACCTGACATCTTGGTCATTGCTTCCTTTGCTGTGAGGGATAATGGACCGTTGTGAGACAGATGGACTCTAAAGGGTTTTGTCCCTCCCCACCCTGAAAAACCTCATTATCTCTTTCAAGGCAACTATTAACCGCTACGGTGTTTGCCCTATTTTCTGACTTGCATTGCTAACAAGCATTAAACCAGAATTCCAGCAAGCGCTTAGCACTTTCTGAATTGCTCCAATTGTGAAGGCACAATGAGGAAAGGAAATGCTGGAGAGCTGGCCTTGCCGACTGCTGAGAAGGATTATTTTCCACTGGAGAAAGAAAATGGAGCGGCATGAGCCCAAGCGAACATGCCCAGCCACTGCAAAATAGGGGCTGGAACCAAGACTGCTGTGCGGGAAATTGGGTGGCACAGGAAAAAACGCATTTAGGAAGAGTGACTCACGGTGCTCCAACCAGACAGCTCAGCCTATGCGCAAAAGGCAAAACCCTTTGCAATTGCTAGAAAATGCGAAGTGTATTACTTCATGGGGAATCTAATGGCCGGTTGAGCAGCTATCTTCTCAGTCTGTCCAGCTCCTTCACCAGATAGGCATATGGCCCCCTCACTCTTGTAGGAGGTGGAGGGATGGGTTGAATCAAACGCCAGTTATTTTGGCAGCTCTCCCAAGCTTCCCTCTCACGCAGGCTATTGGTAGAAGTTAAGTGATGTGATGGCTTTGTTCCAGCCCGCTCCATGTAGCCTCTGTCTACAGAAGGGGATTCAAAAAAATCCCACTAGGCAATTCACTCCATTCCCTTCTCCAAGGAGCAACAGATGCTCACAGCAAAAGTTTTTCTTCAAGACCAAAGGAGGTCACCAGGCACAGCAGCTTCATTCTGCAGAGAGGATTTTCATTTGGTTTTGCTGGTGTTGAGTCATGATAAATTCGTGGAAATATTGAAGGCGTCCAATCTTCACCGGCTTCGGTGGAGAGCACTCATGGCAGGGATGCTATCCTGACTGCACAAAGCTTGATTATGTAATGTTCGGGCTAGGCTAGCCATCAGCATGGATAAATCTTCTCTAGCTGTATGAGGTTTTTTTGGCTGCACTGTTTCACCTGCAGGCAGAGGAAGATGAGAGCCACTGGGAGAGAGCTCTCTTCACAGCATTGAGGGGAGCAGAGTCACTCTGCATTTACGCTCAACCTGACTCACTTGTTTGCTTTTCATTGGAAACTCAAGTCCAAAGGATCCTTGTAGTCAGTGATGAATCAGGCTTTACGTAAACAGTGCAGACCTGGCTCCACTTGGAGACAACGCTCAACCAATCTGCACACAAAACTGATACCCACTGGCTGAGCCTTTCTCAGCTTCAATTTCCCCACCAGGTGCCCAGGCCTCCAGGAGGAGAGGCCACCATGACTTATTCCCTGCTTCTGAAGATGCCAGGGGACAACCGGATTTTTCCTTTCTGGAAACAGAGATGGTGGCAGAAGAGCTACAACCACACAAGACGGTTGTTAGACAAAAGCAGGTGGGATTGGTGTTGGGTCGGTGAAAGAGGGACCATAAGGATGAAGCCTGTCAAGGAGCATGGAGGCACAGCCTCAAGGCCAGAGCATGCCTTTGGGACTCCTGGCTTCCATCGCTGGTAGCAAGACCTTCGGCAACTCAATACATCCCTCTGTGCCTCTGGGTCTCCAGTTGCAAAGCAGTAATGAGAATTCCCTCACTGTCTCCTGCAGGAGCAATGCTGCAAGGATTAATTTAATTAGGTTTGTAAAGCATGTTGATTAAAGGCTCAGATCAGAAGTGCAATAAAGACAAGATTATTACTATCCGAGCCAGCGGCTGCTGGAGAAAGGATTCTCTCCACGCATCCACCCTCCACGAAGTGAGGTCAGACTATTTAGATGGCCATGGATGAATTTAAGTATCAATGACCTGACCCATGAAAACTGCGAAGGAAACAAATGCCTGGTGAACTTGAATCAGTGTGTGGGCTCCCACTGAACTTAATATTAATGCTGGGTGGGCAGAGACCTGAGCTCCTGCTTCATCCACTGTTGAGCTGCTGCATATGCATGGTGAGGTCCAGCTGAGATGCCAGCCCCTCTGGCGTGGAAGTGCATTTTACTTTGACTGCAAGCAGCTGAGGGCAGGACTATCCTTTTTGTTCTGTGCTTGTCCAGTGCCTAGTGCAACAGGAATCTGGTCCATGACTTGGGCTCCTAGGTACTCTGGCAATACAGATAACAGATCATTTATTATATACATCAACCTAAAAATATCCACGGACACTTTCAGAGCTCTCTCTGTCATCACCCCTGCAACCACCCCTTCTTCCTATGGTCTTTGACGTCAGTGGGGATGGGGCTGCTCTGGGAGACCTGAGGGAAGGACTGGACCATAGCACTGTAATGAATGTACTGACTCTGGAGAGAAGGCTGGCACAGATTTTCCTACCCTTGTGCATTACCTAAGAATAAGCCTGAATAATTTGTACATCAAAAAGGCCATAGGTCCTCCCATGCTTCACGCCCCATAAGGTTAGCCTGTTTTGGGCACAGTGGTTCTTATAGACATCAACACACCAAGGAGTGATGTAGCTGTCCTCAGGGGCAACTGCCTTGACCCCTTCAACCTGAATGACCAGATACCCATTTATGGCTAGGTTGACTGGGGGTTGTGCGTGGCATGAATCCAAAGCTGGGATCTCAGTGTGGGACTTTCACAGGTGCCTTTCAGATGGGATTTGGATTTTGAAGTCATTGGGGAAAATTCTATCTTCAGTACTTTGGTACTTTCTACAGCCACAGACCCACCTATATACGTGCTGTAGCATGTACATGTACTGTGCAAAACATTACATAAAATATGCTCTATAAAAAGTTCAGTAGAACTAAAAACTCCCATAAAACCACATTAGAAACATCACTGAACTAACAACTCGGTGAGAGAAAACATCCAGTGACGTCAAGCCTCAATAACTGTAAATCCAAGAGTAACTCTGATAGGCAGCAACAAAGAAAGACAAGGAAATACTAAATGAGACCTCTATGCTGCTCTTATTCATAGAAAATAGAGAGGCAGAAGGAGGGGAGGATGATAATGGTATAGATCTCAGATTTACATAACACCTTCCATGCAGATAGAGGCTAAAGAGTTTTACTCACCAACTGAACAAACTAAATGCATGAGTCATTTCTTCTACCACTTAAATGCTGCTGCACAGGGAGGGAAATGCAACCAACAGTCCAGAGCAAGCTCTTTGACAATGAGGATAAGAGTCTTGTCCAGCTGTGAGAAATGACAGCAGAAGAACAGATTTTCCAAGACAAAGCACTGGCTGCCATGTTGCGGGAGAGGCCCAAGGCCAATACCTCTCCGGGAGCAATAGGCAGAGGACTACTGCACATCACTGCTTTGTCTGCTAGGATTGTTCTGCTCTCTGTGAGGGGATTTAGAAGCCACGTTCTTAATTAACTAAACAGAACATAAAGGACTGCTTTTATGTGGAGGACCCTGAAGAAAGCTCAGGACACTAATTCCAGTCAGAGGGCTTTGTCTGAGTCAGTCCTATTTTTCCCCACATTTTAAATGTCTTTGTTCCCAAAGGCTCCTTTAAAACAATGCCTCTCCTCTCCTACTGCTTTGAAGGAAATGTGTAGGGAGTAAGAGGGACAGATGGTTGATCTGGGTTTGCAAAGTTGTGTTGGTCCTGTTAGGCAGCCTTGCTGATCTGGAAAGCTGAATTCCTGGAAACCAACTCTTTCTGATCACGGGCCATTTTTTCAAAGGTGTTTCAGAGATTTAGGAGCCTCAGTCTCATTGAAACTCAGTGAGATGCAGCCACCTCCGTCACCATAGGTCCTTTTCAAACTCATCTCATGTGTGCCCTGCCTGGCTGTTACACCCCAAATAGCTGAGCTTTTGATCCTGAGTGGCTTTATTTCTGCTGTCCCACCAGAGACCTCTTAAAAGAAATCCAAATCCTGGGAATCCCCTTCAGGGAACAGAGAACCACTAAGTTACTATGAGTTGGTAGTCACCTTGAAATTCCTGGCCTGCCCAGGGCACACGCCGCATGAAAACTTTGCACTGCAGCCAATGACGATGGCAGCCTTACCTAAGAAAGTCCCGATGAATCCCAATGCCAGGAAACTGGAGAGGACAAACAAGGTTCCTATCCCCAGAAGGACCAAGCCCACATAGTAGGAAAAAAGGCAATCCAAGTCTTCCAGCTTTGGTTGGCTCTTCATCGCTTGTGTGAAACTGTGGGAAAGAAAAGGGATCTGTAATTGAAGCATCACATTAATAGCTTTATGAGCATCTTTATGGGAGATCTGGGGTTCAGAGGCTGGAACATGAGAAAGAAATTGGGTAGGAAGATTCAGAATCTGTTTTTATTCTCCAGAGCTAATCTGAGATGATGGCTCCTCAGTAGTTCTGATTATTTCCTGAGAAACGCAAAGTGCCAGGGCAGTGACTGATGCAGTTACTCCTACTTGGAACCCAGGGCATGGGGCTAAAAATATTGAAGTTTCTCCACTGCATGTTTAAAAGCAGTTCTTCCATTCTTCAAAGCAAGTTTTATCACACCCAGGCCCCTCTGGGAGAGGGCAGCAGCCTTGTCCATATAAAGTGCTTGAGGCTGCAAAACCTGAAGCACAGAAGCTGAGAGTTGGGAAAGATCTGCTGAGTTATCTTGTCCCTTTCCCTCCCCCCCCACACTCTAAACCAAATATTTTTACATGTTGGACACGTGCTCTGGAATGATTCACCTCTGAAGCCTGAGAGTAGGAATTTGGGAGGAAGATCAGAACTGATGAGGGAAAAGTACTAGGCACACATACTTCAAAATAACTTTGAGCACAGAGAAAGGGTAGCAGGTCTTGCTGATTGATGCACATTCTTTCTGAAGAAGTCACTGCCACATGAGACGCTTTCTAAAAGGCCTTTATAACGATCATTGTGAACACTGATATTTAATTAAATTAAAGTTAACTAAAGGTTTTTAATAGGCCTCACACATCTTTGGTCCAAATAATAATCGGAATCCCTTAGATAATGTTCTATCCAGTCTGAGCGGGGCTCTAATCTTAATTAAGTTTCTGCATAGCCCCAATTCCCTTGAGTGGACGGAGTCCGATTTTTCTCCCTTGCTCTTTAACACGCTAAGAGCATTGCTACCTTCTGTGATTTTACTTTGAATACTGCCGTGTTTGGTGTGTTCAAAGCCCAGCTCCTGGAGTCACTCAAGTACTGGAGGATCATTTTTCCACTTATATGAAAGCTACAGGTTTCTATCCTTTGCACTGGCACAGAAGAGAATGGAAATGTAGGTTTCAAAGGCATGGAAAAGGCAGGGTTTCTCAGACTCAGGGGGAAGTAGCAGTACTAGCAGGAGAATGTCGGCAAATCATATACACGAAAAAAAAGCCAACATCTCAGCCTGGCTTGTGACTTGTTGGGTCAAACAGTTTGGATGTGCTAGATACGTGGCATGGAAGGGAACAGGTCTAACAGAAGCCAGCACAGGTGGTATGTCTTTACACTCATGCCCAGGGAAGAGCGTGCATTCAAAATGCCCAACCAAAGTCTATTGAAGAACTACTGACTTCAGCTGCACTGGGAGGTGGCTAGGCAGGTCGAGTCACCCAGACGTATGGCAGCCATAGTTGGCCCAGGCTGGGGGGGAAGCTAGGGGTGATCCCAGGAGTAGCCAGGGTCAGACCAGGCCCAAGTAGGCAGAACCAGCCCCATGCAAACTGCATGCATTTCCGAGCGAGATGAGGACGCAAAGACGGGAAAAAACCCATAGCAGAGACCAGCTGCTGCTGTTTCACCTCCCACTCAGACATCAAAAGACCCTCAACACTGCTTTAGCAAAAGGGTACTCAGCATCCGAAAGGGGTCCCCACGGCAGGCTTCAGGACTCTTGTCTCAGGGATGTTTGTAAGGTCTTGTTATGCCAAGGGACAGGGTCTCCAAGGGGGTAGAAAGATCCCCAGGAAGGTTCCTCCTATACAGGAGGCCTCCTTAGCTAGTGCAGAGATGGTGGAAAGGCTCTACAGACCTCGTTCCCGTCCTCCCTGTGTAAGGGGTGACGTGGGGGCAAGGCAGAGGTGCAGCAAAACGTGCAGCACTGAATGCTCTGGGCTCATGGGGAATGGAGCCCAGGCTAACACAGCCCTGTGGTGCCTCTGATTTACCCTGCATGACTTCAGAGTCCAACGAGCCCAGAACGTGCCCGACAGCAGAGAAAGCAGGTCACTGAGAACGAAGCCCAAGTATATGCCACCAGCATGCAGACAGGTTTATTTTGGCGCCGTCCTCCCCTCCCTCAGCCTCCTCTTCCAGCCATCCCAGCCTTTGCTTTCATGCCTGGATACTCAGGCAAACATTAATTACCCTAATCAGCATGTCTCGTTCGATTCCCCTGGTGTTCAGCCTGCAGCTCGAGGGATATGTTTGCACTGCGATAATGGCCTGTCTTTCCCTGGAGTCATGTTGTATGTCTCCCCAAACAGAATCTCTATTTGCAACATACGTGATGAACGCAGGCGTTTTTCACAATGGGTAAATAAACCCTCTGAGCATTTCCTACCCAGTGCCATGACAATCAACACAGTTTTCAGCAGCTCCAATTATTGCTGTACCTGTAACATAACCTTGGCAGCCAGAAGTCAACCTTATTGCACATCACCCTTCTGTAGATGAGGAATCAGCCAACCCCGCTCAACAAAGAAGAAAGCAAGGCAGTAGGTTGATCATTAAAATGACCCCGGTGGCATAAAACACAGGCCCCGGTGTCACATGCTTTGTTATGACTGTTCTGGGCAAGCAGTAGCCTATTGTCATACCATGTCCTAAGAAGAGACACTGCTATGCTCCATCCAAAGCCTTTAAATCCACTCCAAATACAAAGCAGGTGAAGCTCAGGCTAGAAATGTCCTTCTACATTGGGGAGGAACTGCTGTCCAGTGAAGACAGCGTTGGGCATGCCCCCCTTCACAGAGCACCTCAAAATACGTGCATGGAAGCCTAGATGCCCAGATGTCTCCCTATCAATGGTGGGCATTTCCAATGTACCCATCACCATGATGATATCCACGCATCTACAGCAAGGAGTGCTGATAAAGGAACTCCATTCTCTGTGGTACTGCGGCATCGCCTGAAGAAGGCCATTTTGTCACTGCTCCACTTCGCAGCATCTCTTATCAAAGGAAAGCCCCTGCCTATAGATGAGTTTTGCATTGCATCTTGGTGGTGAGGTCTGCATTGACCTTCTTCTCTGCATAGCTCCAAAATATCCACTCCAGGCTCTACCAGCCACACCTGCCTTGGGTGCATCCTCACTCAAGAGTTGGTCTCTGGTCTATCCCAGTGGATATCAAGTGACCATCCACAGACCAATGGCTTAGAAAGGACTGCAGATGGTGCACAAGGAGTGTTTCAAGCATCTGATCTTCCATTTCTACCTGTTAAATTGTATTTTCCCAAGCCACGACTGCGATGTCAAACAAAGAAACGCGAGTCAAGTATTTAAAGCATCAACATGCATTATCAATAGGATTCCTCTGCCCCTTCTTGCTGCAAATCCAATGGCCTTCAGGTTACAAGCATCTCCCTGTAGCATATAGGTGGACAGAGGGATGGAGAGGACATAAAACCTCTCCGCCTTTTATGCCCTGAAAGTCAGAGTTTCAGTCCCTGGGGCATCAGCCAGGGGTGGCTGTCACAAAGGCAGAGGGAGGTGGGAGAAGGATGATTTGACCGCTTCAAACAGTACAAACATGAAGGTACAGAACTAAAACCTTAGGAAAGCTGTTTCCAGAAAGATGACATTGGCCTGGACAGGCCACACCAAGAATGAACTAACTGCTGATCAGCATGTTTCTCCAGGATGTTACACGTGGCCTTTTTTCATTACAACCCAATGTGAGAGGCTTTGTTTTCCTCACCTGCTCCTAAAATGGAGATGAGGTCACTATAATGATACACCTGTTGCTGTGCAGGTGATATTAACTTTATGAGCCAAACTAAATGGGCTGGAAATAAAACAACAAAATTGGAGTGAAACCACTGAGGAAAATAAATAAGACATGAAGGTGGGAATGCATTTAAAACCTGCCTCTAAAGGGGTATGAAGACACAGTAATAAAATACAATTGTATTAGGGCTGACTGGGCAGCTAGATTTTTCCTACAGGTTGCAGGAAATAACCCAGGCTAGGTATGGAAGTAGCTAAGAACAAGATTTCCAAGAATGGAAATCAAAACCCAGGTTCCTAAATTACAGGGGTGTAGGCTGTAGCCATGTGGGTCTAAGGACATAGGCAGACAAAGTTCTTGGGGTGAATGTGAGTTGGTCTAATAAAAGATATCAGATTTACTCAAAGAACTTTGTCTGCCCAGGTTCCCAAATTCACATTCGCAACATGGAAACTGAGGAGCTGATTTTTTGAAAGAAGGGCTCTCAACACCCTGTCGCTCCCACCGGCACCTCGAATTGCAACCAGAAACGTTGTGGAAGTCAGCTGAGACTCTGGAGCAGGGCTGCAATGTGATGCTCCGGATGTGGTGTTGCACCAGCTAAACAAGTAGCTGTGCTTTGCGCTGGCCAAAGCTTCCAGACCTGCTTGAGGGTGTCGTAACTTCAGACAGCAGCAGCAGCACTTCTGCCTGCACATTTCCTTGGCTCTCATGCGCCCCATTTAGAAGGCCAGGTCACTGCATGAGAATAATCTCACTTGCTTTATTCACCATGCACATCGGAGCTGCTAACTCAGAGGCGTGACGTGGAGAAAGCCCGCTGTAGTAGATTCACAGTCCTCTTGCAGCCAGGATGGTCCAGGGAATATGTGGGAAGCAAGATACTACCAAAGAAACCCTGCTTCTCACACTAAAAAGCCAGTTATGAAAGAACTGGGAATGGGAAAACAGAGTGTAGGTGACAGTGGCTAATTCTAGGGGCCTGAGCATGAATTTTAAGGACTAAAAAAAGTCTCAGCAGTAGCGCAAGTATCACAGTGAAAATTATGCACTTCTTTGGCTGAAGGATTAGGTGCAATAAATGAGGACACTGCTGTAATCATATTACCACCGACAGTCAGTTATTCACAGAGCAAGCCCATTACCTAGGGATCATTGAACTGGGAGCAGCTGTTCCGATTGGTCCAAAGGGGCGATTGTGAAAGAACACCCCATAATTCACCAGCAACAAACATTACGACCAGCGGCGTCACAATAAAAATACTCGCTATTTAAAAAAAAAAAAAAA
>JAGPOW010002202.1:7221546-7233561 GCA_030014935.1 Caiman crocodilus
AAAAAAAAAAAAAAAGTTTCTTCCTGCCAACACCATCAACAACTGTTATGTCAGTCATTTCCTTCACAGCTTCTTTCACCCATAACGACTTTGCTTTTCCCACAGCATCTGTTTGCATCTTATTTAGGTCAGTGTGTAACTGTTAACGTCTTCTCTTCCCAGCTCCACATCCTTGCTGCAATCCGTGCTCCATTTCTAAGACATCTGGCAGGAAAAGGCAGGGACTGGAGAGGGGGAACAGGTTGGTGTGAGACCACATAGAGCAACTTTGGGTTTGCTTTGAGTTTCTATCAGACCATTCAAAGCATACGCCGGGGAGGGGATGAGGTTTGCATTTTTTTTTCAGACCAGACCACGCTAGAATCGTTGCGTGTTGGCCTCTTCACAGGAAAGGACGTAAAACTCACACCTCCTGCCTTCATGCTTCTTATTTTCAATTTGAGGCTTGCAAAAGCAAGTCTACAAGAGGGGTTTGGGGCTGGATCCCTGAGTCGCCCAAACTCATTCGGTGTCTATGAAGCAACACTGATTTCCACCAGCTGAGGATCTTGCCACCTGTTATGTCAGGAGCTCCGATCCATGTACTATTGCAGACTGTTTATTCTAGGCTTATTATGTGCTGCGCTTGCTAGACAAAGACGCAAATACCAATTCTCAAACATGTCGATGAGTAACAAGCAACCTCCTTTCCTGTCCAAAACGGACTGTATCTCTGCTGCTGGCGACCCCAGGCAGGCAGCATCTGGGAGATGAATTTGGGCTTTCTTCTGAACATGAAGCACTGCTGTTAGGATACGGCAAAGGCCACATCAGAAATATCCCTTGCTTTGGAATGCAAAAATTTGTAGTTAAAATGTAAAGTGATTCTCAGCACAAACCCCCCTGCCTGGAACCCCGTGCTGGATGAAGAAAGACTATCAGACTGGCAGGGTCACCAGCAGCCGGACAACTGACCACTGGGATTTTCAGAGCTGCCTGGTGGATGGGTGGAGATATTGTTCTCATTCAAATGCAAAGGAGTTAATTAAAATGGATGGATGGATGGATGGATACAGGGTCTCAAACCCTTAGGGGTCTTTTGGAAATCTGAGCCCACATTTCTACTGCCTCCTCTAATTCCTATGAGGAATCATCCAGGAAAAATATTTGATTTTCAATAGTTTGTTCCCGTTTGTTGACAGCCCAGGGCAGAGGGGCAGTCTCACGGTTTTGCTGATCTTCAGTCACACTTCCTATCTCATGCAGTTCAAGGACTTCATTCTCCAGGCGCTACTCTAGCAGAAACCTATAAGCATGCTCCCCACCTCTCCCAGGCCCAGCAAGACCATACTTTACCTGCAGGAGCAGTAGGGAAGAGAAACCCAGGGAAATAACTGGGACTTGAACATACTCTTTCAAAGAACATTGCCAAATGAGAAAATAAAACCAGATCCTGTGGTAGCATTCAGGAAAGACTGTATCAAGTGCATGCATGAGGACAATGTCAACAATTCATCTACAGCACTGCAAAGTCATCAGCCATAAATTAAGAGGAGAGTAAGATTAGTTGAATGAGACAGTTCTCAGATAATTATCCCAAAGCCTGGAGCAACCGAACAGTAATAGATCAGATTTTCCTTTTTTTCAACCAGAGATACGAGAGGCTCCGCAAGAGGAGAGTACTTTGATCAGGAAGAATTTCAGTGTACCGGGAAAAACAACTGCACAAAAGCCATTACAGCCTGTCCTCTTACGTAGTTTGCTGAGCAGTTCCTTTGGGCCGAGGCCATTCTGGAGCCAAGTCTATGAAATGTGCTTGATAAAGAAAACTTTGCAGATAGGAAACATTTAATCGTCTAACGACCGCAATATCTTTACACCCAAGATACTCATGCAGAACAAAGTTGAAGTCAGACAGAGCTGTTGTGGCACAGGCTGGGAGGGCAAGTTCAAGGCAACAGAAACATTCCCAAGAGTGGAGGACAAGCTAGCAAGCTGTACGGATTTGAACCCCTAGTCCTTTCCCCACTCTGTGCTCAAAATTAATTCTCTAAATTCTCCTTGGCCTCTCCCTGTGGCTTTGGAGTCTTCTGATAAAAGCAGTGATGATCAAAAACACACTAAGTAGAATTATTTACATTCTGTGATGTGCCCACGTCATTCTTGTGCACAATGCAGAGGAAAGCTGCAGCCAGCACTGCAGTCTCAAGTGGGTGCATCTGAGAACGGAGGAGAGGAGGAGGTGGGGAAAAACCTCAAGAGATGGTTTTTTTGCTCATCATCCCTCACCGCCTGCATCTCCAAGACTATTAAAATTCCAGATTAGGAACCAGCCTCCCCGCACTTTGTTGCATTTGTAAGGCACAGCTTGCTCTTGGTCACTTCAACTGGTTCTGCGGGGCTGGGAAGTGAAAACTTGATTTAGTCCAGAATCAGATGTAACTCGAACACGGAAGAAAAGCAAGTGGGATCGTGAGACAAAGTTTTCAGGGTGCTTTCCAGACCTAATCAGATGACAAAATTTCCGCATCTGTGTTAAGCAACCTGGCAGCGCTTACGTTTTTACCTTACGTGTTCACTGTTCTTTAGCTGTCCGCGCTTCGTGCTTTAGAACGAGGATCTACGAACGTATAGGGGATGGGAGCGCGTGCTGCGGGCCCTCCCGACTTATCGGAGCTTGGGCAAACAAACAAAGGTCGGTGTTTACAACAGAGGCCTCGCTGTAACCATGCCAAACCTGCAGCATGAGGATGGCCTCCTCTTTCACAGGTGCATTTGGAGGAACCGATGGCTCTCAAGGTCCATTTGCAACCTCTGCTACCATTCTGAAGCCATGGCTCTTCCCGCTTATGCTTCTGGATGTGGTACTCAGAGTACCTCTTGAAACAGCCAAGGACCACTTGAACTTGTTTCAGCACAACTAAATACAGAGGCAACAAACAAAGCCACACTCAAAACTTGGCGAGCTTGAAGCAAAGAGGATTGGGCTTTCTGAGTTACAGCACGCTCGGTCGGTGGCTCTTGAAAACAGGTTATAATTCTGTCTCTGCCACTGATCTGCTGTGTGACCTCAGGTGCATTGCTTCACTCTTCTCTGCCACGGTTACAGGTTTAGAGGCTGGCAGAGACTCCAAAAACACAGACTATTTCACCTGGATGGGTTTTTGTGTACCCCAAAAACCACACCCGTTGGCATTTGGCTGAGCTGTGAAATCCAAATACACACCCATCCATGAGTCACAAGCAGATCACACAAGCCTTTCTGCATGGCCAGAAATTAAATTATGGACTAAACAAATCCTGAGCCCTCCTCCAGGACTTCCAGTAGTGTGCAATGATCACAACGAACACAGGGCGGGGGTAACTGTTGGTGTCACTTCTAAGAAGTAAAATCTGATGAGATGCATTTACAAATTCTAACCTGAGAGATTTATGCCATGGAAATTATCTGGAGTTCTGACAATACATCAGCTCTGACCCTGACATAACTGCATCTGGGACAACAGCTCAGACCCATCTTTAATTACAGTGCTGCAGAGAGAGTAAGCCACGGTTATCAGATCATAGCCAAATTGTTGACACTGAGAAAGCTTTCTGCAGGACAAGACTGTTACGCTGGCCACTGAGAACACTTAAGGACATTATTTCCATAATGTACAGTACATCACCAGTGCTATATTATTTGCTAACATAGGCATTACCTAGGCAGATCTTAGATAAGTTTAAGCAGCTTGCCTGCCAAGTGCACACATAATCCCTGCTCTTCTATGCAGGAAATGCTGTAACATTTGAAATGCATGCTGAGTTTCGTTTCCTCGGCTCCCTCAGGGGGAAAAAATGCCCACAAGTGCTGTAATACATGCTCTGTACTAGGTCAAAAATTCTGAAGACGACCCTCCAGTCATCTCAGTGTGCAATCAATCGAGGGAAATCATCGAGAGAGAGACAGAGTCAGGAAATTAGACACTTAATGGCTGCTGACATTGATCACTAAGTCTCAGAACAGGAGACAAAGTAATTCTGCTTTTACTACCTCCTTTCAATGGAGAATTCAAAACTAAAGTAAAACCAAACCCAAATGAAGACCTGCTGGTGGAAGATGCCAGATCGGCAATCTCTAGAAATGCACGTCCGCTGGCCAGGGAACAGGAACAAGACACCACCGTCTAGACCTCGGCTCTAAATTTAGGGATTATCTCCATGGTTGAGTAGGTATCCAAGTCTCCTGGCTATTCTTTCACTTTCCAGCTGATGTTGCCAAAGAGAAAGGATGGTCCAGTGTTTAGTGCACCAGTTCAGGATGCAGGACATTTGGGGTCAGGTCCCTATTGTGTCAGTGTGTAATGCTAAGTAGTTCACTGCATCCCACTGTGCCTCAGCTCTCTGTCTATGAAATGGGTTTAATAGCAATGCCCTCCCTTGTAAGAGCACTGGAGAAGGAACTGCATTAAAGACTGAGAGACATACAGGCATAATGGGGATGAGGGCTATAGAAATACCTATGAGAGAGAGCACAGGACATTTTCAAAGGCAGCTTTGGACACTGAGCAGTCATAGGCCCCTTTGAAGCCCCAGCCTCAGTGGCCATTTTATCAGGGATCATAGCCATATGGGCCATTGTCCATTTTGATAGACCACTGACCCACTCTGCAGCTGGTGAGACTGGAGCAGGAAATACAGTGACTAGAACAGAAAAATCCTAGGTTCAGGGCCTTTCTCAAGACTTGTGCTGATGGTCAGCTTCAGTCAGCCCAGCTGTGTATGGGCATCCCACCACCCAGTCTGAGTACTGGCTACAGAAAACCAGTGTGCTAGTCCAATGTGGCCAGCTAGGTTTGAGGGCACCTCTGACTCTGATGCCTCATGCCCTTCTTCCATGCTTGAGGATGATGTTATTGCTTAGGATGTAGACACACAAAAACACCCATACCAGATGCTTTTCAAACACCAAAGACAAGTTCCTGCCTTGCAGAGGGCTTTTCCTCCTTCTCTTTTACACAGATAGATATACAGAGAAGTGATATACTTTTCAATCACCAGACAGCACGAGAGGCAGAGCTGGGAAGAGAACCAGATCCTCTTGATGCCCCATCTGCTGTTTTAGCCAACGGACAGTCCTGCTTCCAACACCACTTCCCACAACCGCATATAAATAGCTTTAAGTCACTAATGACTCAGCCTGGATTCAAACCAGCAACCAAAAGTGAAAACCTCCCCGCTGCCAATGGCCTGATCATGCCCTCTCCTCTCAAATTAACAGCTCACCCAGTATGAAGGGACTTTTATTTTCTTAATACAAGTTGGTTGTTTTCAATTAGGTGTCTCATGACATGCTGTTTATACAGTTAAGCGTCTCTTTTATGGGCCCAATTTACTGTAATATCTCAACATTAAAACACTGTGTGATTACAGATTATGCAATGTCTTAGAGGCAGTGAGACAGAGCCCCATTATCAGCATCCCAGAGCGCAATCTTTAGTGTTTATCCTCACAACACCTCTGTGAGGTAGGACAGGGCCATTCACCCCATTTTTGAAGGGGAACAGGAGCAGAGAGATGCCAGGACCCAGATCCTCCCAGGTACTTAGGTGCCTGACTTCTACTGATGTCAGAGGAGAGCACTGGAGAGCAGCGTCTCCGAGATCACCCCAGATGGTCGCAGTGGTGGCTGCTGACCTTGAAAAAAACAAAACACCTTAGTTTAGTTTCAATGGGAGCTTGGCCCAGATTCTCAAAGGGATCTAGATGCTTAAATAACATGCCCAAAGGGACACAGGGGTCTGCAACAGGGCATGAAGCTTAACCCACATTTCACAAAGCCAGGCTAGCACCCTCCCAACTGGATCAGCTGCTTTTTTGTGGAGAACAGGAAGGCAAAACAGGAAAAGCTGGATGCCAAAAAAAGAGATCACCTCGCAGCATTCCTGATTTCCCTGCACACTCCCCACTGCTCTTGCCTTGCAAATGGAAAGAGTTTTGCCTTCTCCTCTGACTTCCCCCTCCACATCTCATCCTTTGCTTCGGTTGTAGCCAAAATGGGATGGGACTGTCTCCCAAATTTGGCTGATGTGGCTTGACCTGCATCACAGGTTTGAAAGACTGTTGGCATGAGGGAGACAGCCTCAATTTCCACAGTCACAAGCAGTTGATCTCCCACAGGTAACACAAGAGTGAGGTCCTTACCAATGGCTCCGTACAAAGTTAAGCAGCAGGATGATCACCCCCAGGCAGTAGCACGCAGTGTAGGGAGAGCCAAAGACCCTGCTGAGCGCTCTGGTTCTGTGCTCCCATCTTGCTACCTACAAGGATGAAAGAGAAGAATGCTGAGCAGGGAGACACACATTTATGCTGGCGCTGAAAAAGACCCAGATTCTTTACAGGAGCCAAGTACCACGTGCATACCGTCAGCTGGGGAATCAGCTAGGACGGGGCAGCAAACACTGAATGGAGTTGGCTTAAGCAGACCTTCCAAGCTCTACAGGTTTTGGGAAGCTCTTGGGACACCTATTCATGCACTGGGCTTTCCATCAGGTTAGATCATGAAAGACGCATCCCCAGTGAAGGCAGGAATGGATGGCCTGCAGAGGCTCAATATATTAGATCAGATTCTACTATGTTATAGGGAGGGGAAAATACCGAACTAGAGAAATTCCTTTTTTCCTAGACTCTGTACATGCTGATTCTTCCACTTCCCCAGTTCTCTTGCTCTGGTACAGCCCAAAGTACTGAAAAAAATCCTGGCCTGTCCCCAGCCTTTATTTATACTTTGGAAACCATTCTAAAATGCAAGCTCCAGGCCTCTCAAATGACATGCTCCCCTGGAGAGAAGAGAAGCTCCCATGCACACGTGTCCTGACAAATACCTACCTCACGCTACATAGAGGCAAGCACACCTGGCCAATGAAGCTTATAAAGCAACCAACTCAATCCCAGCTCCTCGCTAAGACTGTGTTCTGACGTCTACTGAAGTCAGCAGGACCCTTCTTAAAGACTTCACTGGGCTGTATTGGGCCCGGCTCTGTTAACATGTTACCTCCAAGGTCCATCTTTTGCAAAGTGCTTCAAGATGGAGTCCAGGGATCTCAGGATTGAGCCATATATTTTATCAGAGAGTCCTGTGAAACTTTGCCTTCCTTTACAAGAGGGCTGCTTCAGATAAGTCTGCCGGCTACCCTTCCTACAAGTACAGTGCGTTTGTCCTGGTTGTGCAGCGTTAACCACTGCGGCCTTGTCTGTTCTCCTGGTTTGTCATTATCCAGAGCTGCCGAAACTGTTACGCAGAAGGGGCTTTTTCAGTAAGTTGTATATTGTCTCTCTCTCTCACACGCATATAATGACAGAATAATCTGTTAACATCTGGTCTAGCGCTCTGTTTTCTGTTTGCAAATCCAAACACAGGATGAGCTCTGAACTAGCCTAAATGCATTGTTTTGTTGTAGAGAAACCAGAGAGGACAAGATCGCTGTCCCAAGCCCTTCCAACCGAAGCCAGTGATTCTCAGCCAGGGCGTAGTGGTACCCTGGGGTGCTGTGAGACCCTTTTAGGGGAGCTGTGGAGTGCCACGTAACATTAGCACTGTTAAATAGACCGACATCATTCACAAGGTCAACCCAGAATCTAAAAAGGTTGAGAACCACTAATCTAAGCACACGGGCTCAGAAATAACTCCACACCTCAGCTCACCCTGTAACAACACAGAGTTTCAGAGGCTTTAATGCCCATGTGCACACTCTTCAGCAAAACTGGGGTGAGCAACTTCACATGTATGAACAGGCAACGAACAGGCACACACGCAGGTGCCACGGAGTAGCCAATACACTGAGAGCTCACATGCAAGCTTGCCTTGCTCAGTCGTGTGTCCATACTTTAGAAAGCCATTTGAGTTGCCGGGAACATTGCTAAAGGCACAGAGTCTGATTCATCCTCCTCTGAAACCAACTGGAATTTCTCCCAGGGGATCCCTTCCAGCCTTGCACACTCCCGAGGAGCTCGTGAGTCCTGTCCCAGCTATTGCAGGGAACCACACCACATAATCTTATCCATAAACTTACCGAGCCCCGGTCTAACACTAGTCTGCCTCTTTGCTCCCATTTCTTACGTTTCACCTGTGCCAGAACTTCACTCCTCTAACGAGCTCCCTCCTCCCTGCCAGACTAAATTCATTCATAGCATGTCAACACCTAGTTTTCCTTTAAAACCAAGTGTCGACATGCTAACTTAAACAGCTCTTTTCCCTCCCTGGCATCTGTAAAGAAAATTCATGTCCTTTCTCAGCTTCTGTTTTCTCAGCCAAGTAACTAACAGGCGTTGGATCAGGCCCACATATCACATTGACATCAGCCCCCTGGTTCAATGATCTCGAGGTAGAAGTGTGCGGAGGCGGGAGGTGGAAACAGATGTAGCAAAATCGACAGAACATACAGGGCCAAACTCACCTGAATGTCCTTCCCTTCACTGCAGTGATGTCTCATCCGGTAACACCAGGGCTGTATATAACCCACCCTGCATATGTATTACAGTCCCATCTGTTTAAATGCATGTGATAACTGCTTAGTTTGATTAGCAGCAGCGAGCTGGGAAAGGTGACTTTGCAGGCAATGTCTTTTCTCAGGCTGATCCACCGGCACCAAGTGAGACCTGTTGAGAGTGACATGGGTTTCCCCTCGGCAAAGAGATGCAAGGTCTCTGATAAGCAGGGCACCCATTTCACAGGCTCCCAAAATTATTCAGTTACTTATGCAATGCCTGCCTCCAAAATCAGAAACCCGCCCCATGACAGACAGCAGATTTGTAGCCTTTTGCTTGCCAGTATAAATAGATCACGCTTTAAATTTAATTTAAAGCAGACTGCGTCACGCAGCTGCTAAAACAGGAGCTGCTGTTTGGCAGCCGTGAAAGGAGAGAAACAATGCAGAATGAGCTGACACCTTTTCACAAGCAAAAGTGACTGCACCGGGGGCTGACTCATGGAGGAAGGAAGGGGAGGGTAACGAAGCCACATGCCAGTGATTTATGCAAATGTCCTAATGCAGATCCTTTCCCTGTGGATAATTCTGGTGGCAGTCATTTCAATTGTGATTGGAAGCTAGAGCTAGGAGCTTCATAAAGCATCTCTGGAGTGCTTTGCTCAGCAAGAGATAGCTTTCTAGTTCAGACACCAGACCCTCCTTTCTGCATGGGAATGCCAGGACATCCAGGCCAGCACTGCCTCCTGGGCAATCAGAGCTGTCCTTAAAATAACAAATAAATCTATGCACCTTTGATTAATTCTGGCTGAGAGCGAATGCCTTTCAAGTGGATTTTGAGCTCTTCAAGACAAGGACAGCATTTCCTCGCGCGTTTATATAGAGCCGAGAAGAAAAGAATCACAAGCTGCCTGGTGCTGGGTTTGCAACAGACTGTTACCGAGTCCCTGGTTAGGCATGAAGAAGAATGGGGTTTTGGTTTGCAACTTTTTTTTAGCTGTGGATGTCAAGCAGGGACCGACCTCTTGACATCCATCCAAGAAGCAGCATCTACAAGCATGGTCCCAGGTCCCTTTAGGGATTTCCAGTCAGTCCTTGACCCCAGCCAGGTTCCTCTTTGAGGGACAGCTGAAGGGAAGACCTTGATCTCACCCCCCGCCAGCACCCAACCGGGTGGGACTCTTTCCTTTTAAGCCATTCTTCCAACTCCGATATCTCCTATAAAAAGTAACCCAGAAGAGCTGACTGAGCCTGTGACAGTCCTCTGGCCCCTTCCCATTGCACTGGGGGACGGGATGCTACATCGCAGGGCTCTTCTGATCCTGGCTGGAGCTTGACGATGCTGCAGCAAAACAAAGACAGGCCACAAGAGTGAATTTTCAGCGATGCTGGCGTAATTTAGTATTATTCAAGTAATGGCACTTCCACAGCATCTCTGCTACCCACAGACCCCAGGGACAGGCATGGCTGAAGTGGAGAGAAAGATCTCAAAGAGAATCGATGAGAAATTCTCAGCTGCGTTAACTCTTTCCCATAAGCAGAGTTTCATATTTTGACCCAATAATTAGGTTTTGTGGCATCTGAGTGCGGAGGCAAGTATTTCTAAATTATTCTTACAGACTGGAAAAAAAATGAGTCAATACGGGGCCTAGTTACCTGTCTAAGGATTGTACTAAAAGTCCGGGTCAGAGACAGACTTAGAGCATGGTTCCCCATGACTCCCATCACCTTGCTTTCCCTACCAGACTTTCACAAAAGCCCTCTGATGACGGAAAACCATTTCCAAAAACAACTTTCAAGCAGTCAGTTTTAAAAACCCCCAGTACAAGTATTTCAAAAGCCAGTAGCAGGCTCAGGGGTGCAATGTTCTGCATTTAGCTTGTTAAACTTTTCCACATCGACCAGAACAGCTTGCAAGTGGGATCAAATCATTTCCAGAAGCCACGATTCACAGGCAAATGGAGCCACTGTCCTGCTATTTGTGCAAATGCTCAGGTGAAAACAAAAAAAGAAAAGAAAAAGGACCAAAATGCCCCAACTGGCTGCAAATGGAAATGAGAAATCAATTCAGGTTGTCGTTTCCTTTATGGATGCAAAAAGCCCCAAAACAAAAACAAATGCGACAGTCGTATAAAAAGCAATTTCATCTCTCAAATTTGTTACAGCCTCCCATCGACCGGAGATGCTATTTATTGCTTTGTAGGCACCACGGATCATAGCTTTTCATTAATAGTAAGCATTTGTTTCAGGGAAATGGATTTTTTTTTCCACCGCTGAAGCGAGCTGACTTTTAAACATGCTACATTTTAATATGCTCAGCCCCAGCTTTGAACCACAGATTTTGTTCTATTTTATGAGATTCCATTTTTATATCTGGTTGACCCCGGAGGTGCACGGTGAAACCAGATGCTTCTGAGCCCAAGAGATCTTCTGCATCTCCGCGCTAATCTGCCTGTCTATGCCCTGACGTGGCCCCTCTACCACAGCATCTTAGCACCTCACAATAAATCATGTAGCCTTACAATGCCCCTGTGAGGTAAGGAAGGGTGAACAGTCCCACTGTCCAGAAACTGAGCTACAGAGAGATTAAGTGACTTGCCAAAGGTCATGTAAGCAGCATGTGCCAGAGCTGGGAAAGGAACACAAGTCGCCAGAAACCTAGTAACTGGCTTTGCCCTGGGAGGCAAAGGCTGGGATCAGGGGCTTTCAACTTGCTCTCTAGTCTGTAGCGAGCATCTTCTCCCACCTGAAAATGTTTTCTTCGTTGCAAGTGACCTGCAAGGACAGGTGTGTGGGGAATTACGGGCTGTCCTGTGCTGCTCAAACGATTCGCACACGTTCATTTTATCACAAACAGGCAAACACAAAGATCCAGTGTGAGCATAATAACAATACATGATTTGGCAGGGCCAGTGTCTTAGAGACCAGGCCAAGGTTCAGTACGGGGACCAGGTTAACCCCCTATCTCTTACCGCAGCGTCCTTGAACCTTTCTTTGTTTTTTGCTCAGGTTCCTTGAATCACTGATTTTTCTCTGAACTCCTGGGGAGCAAACGAACTAACTACAGCATGCTTTTCTCACGTGGCTGCTGGACTGGGGAGGTGCTGGCGGGGCGCAGAAAGAGCTCATAACGACCCCTCACCCCAAGAAGAAATGCATTATGTTGATGTCTGCAGTTTGGTGGTGTATACTTTTCCTCAGCTGTTCACTGGAGTGGTGTTACGAATACACCGACAAATTGTAATTACAAGTTCACCGCTCTTCCATTCATTTCCTCACCCTGACTCTGCAGCTCAACTGCTGTCATTTCCAGGCCCGGGGGCAAACCTTCTTGCAATTAAAAAAAAAAGAAGAAAAAAAAGAGACTTGAGAATTGGAAGGCTCCTCAGGCGCAGTCGGATGTTCCCATCTGTGGGTGCTGTCAGAATAACATAGGTGTCTGCCATTCGGGAATGGAAAGGCAGGTAACGCCTATGTCACTGGTACCTGCGACGTAGCAAGGTTTTCAGGCAAATGGTACCACTGACACAAAAGAAGCAAGAATAGCCTGGAAACAAATGAGCTCTCAAAG
>JAGPOW010002202.1:7239695-7257703 GCA_030014935.1 Caiman crocodilus
CTTTCCTTGTAAGGTCTTTAGCCCTGTCACAATCTTTATGCCCCTGAGCTGTCAGCTCCCATCAGGGCTCCACCAGCAATGCTACTCAAGGATCAAAGTCTGCTGACACTGCAGGAAACCATTACCTCTGCTGCAAGCCATGGGCCTACTTGGGAAGTCAGGGGTTACTCATGAGTAAAAGGTGTGAGCCCCAAGGTAGCCAACATGCTTGCTGAAGGGAAATGCATCTAGGACAAGCCAAGAGAGTCCCAGCATTGGTCACCAAGGGGACTCTCTCCATTAACTGGTATGCCAAAGAGATCCATTGAAACGGAGAAGTATTTAGTTCCTCGCTGACCCCTGAAAAGTGTTGCCATGATTTATTCATCACTTCCACCCCTTGCCTCCTGGTTCTTCGCTCCTACACCAGCTTTGAGAGATGCTGTGCCAAGGCTGGTCCCAGTATTGCCACCTTGCGGAAGCCACAAAGAGAGAACAACGGGAAGATGCTGCAGACTGATATGTCCCATTCATGTCTCCATATGATAAATACCATTTAATTGATTCCTGTGTTCACAGAGCAAAGTCAGTCGTGCTAGACAGACTCTTCTAGACAGCGAGGGATTTCTCTCAAGGCTTTCCAATTCACAGGCGGGCAATTACAGAAAACAGTGAGCTGGTAATAAGCTCTTTTCAAAATTAAAAAATACAGCTTTGCAGTAATTTTATTCAAGAATCCTGCACTATCAGCTAATGGACCAGCAGCCTCCAGTCCATAAATGCAGAAACTGAAAAGATATTAGACAAGACAGATAAAGTTAATGGTCTGATTTAGGACTGTAAGGAATTCTGGGCCAGGGACTTTGTCTTTCTATCCATGCTGTAAAAGTCCATTTACCATGCTCTGCTGATGATCATAATTAGGTATAAAATGTACTGTAGCAAGATCCATTTGGTCACATTTCAGACTAGAGAGTTTAATTCCCAGTAGCTGGATATGACACATGACCTTCCTTTCTTATTTTCCATTCATTACATTACCCAGCAGTGAATCTAATTCATCATCTTATACACAAGATCAGTGTACGGTGTTTGTTATTATTGCTGGCCCCTAGCACATCAGTCCAAAAATAGGGCTGGCTTCTCTGGGAGCAGGATGGTTTTGTACTTCAAGCAGCAGGCTGTGCCTCGGGGGGTCTGGGTTTTATCCCAAGCTCTGCCAAGACCAACGTAGGGAGCGGATGTTTGACCTGTGAATTGTAGCGGATAGCATGAAATCAGTATTCGACTGTTACTACTCATGAATGACAACGTGCATGTGCTTCCGTGCACAAGACCTTCATTAGGTTCCTCATGGAGCAGGAACAATTGTTGGCCGCTGACTTTCAAGCACGAGCTACTGAGTTTCAATGGACTAGCTACACCGACTAGGCCACGCTGCTTTGCTTGTAAGGTCAGTGTGAGGCAATGGCAAGTCACCAGGCAACACCTGTGGACAGCGATGGCCAGTTGAACAGGTTAAGAAGGCACCGAGGCATCAGGACCCCCTCAGTTCTACTTGCACCTCTCCTGGAGCTTGAGCCACATGCTCTTCTTCTTGTTTCCCACTCCCCCTCGGTGTGGACGGCCCTACCTCCCTCTCCGTGGTGTTGCAATGATGTAGTGCAGCAAAGCAAGCACCCCACGCTGTCATTGCTGCACCTATCGTGGAGAATGAATTTTCATTTCTTACATGACCAATGTTAAATGGTTGTCTCCAGTGTTTCTTCTTGCAAGAACACTGTGTATTGGATGCCGAGAGGGCATTTTTGGCCAGGGTCAGATCTTCAATGAGAAGGGAAGAGTGAGACGATGGCAGTTATTCAAGAGGTAAAAGTAATTAATACTAACGATATAGGGGCTCATTAAGCAAATGCATGAGTTTAACCTAAAAAGCTATTCTCAGCGACTGCTACTGGACTGAAATGGTACAGGTTACCTTTGCTTAACAGCCTTGAGTTGGAGAAGCAAAACAGCTCCTCAGGAAAACAGATATGGGTTTCATAAGGACGCAAGTGTGGTTTACCTTAGAGCACTTTCCTGAGATTACTTCCATGTAAGTCCTTACCTTAAATCCACTCATGATAAACAGCCCGATAAGAATTTCATTTCTCTAATAGTGTTTATGTGATTTGCCGTGGTGCCATTTCATTAGCCGCCTGCAACAAAAACAAGTTCCTGCTTTCTGCCCTCAAACGCAACGGGAGCTGCTAAGCATTTTGTCAACCAGATTGTTTCCCTTCCACCTGAACACAAACTACTCAGAAATCACTCTCGTATTCATGGCAGTCTCCACCGCGAGAAGCTGAACGTCTTCTCTTCAGGCTGGGAAGTAGTTTTTTCCCCTAACAGGAACCAAGAGCTGGGAGGTGAAGCTAGACGAATTCAGATTGCAAATGAGATGTAATTTTTGTTTTCAAACAGTGAGGGTATGCAACCACTGTAATAATCTCCCAAGGGATGTAGCTGTCTTTAAAATGAGACTGCCTAGTTTTCTAAAAAAGGCATGCTCTGGAGGTAGAAGAGATGATTATAATGGTCCCTCCTGGCCTAATAATCTCTGGAAAATGAACCTCAAAAATACCAACTTATTCACAGCATATCATGGGACGTGGAAAGCTGAGTGCCAGTTTAGAGATGTGATGCAGACAGGCAGGGCTCTTGGGCGAGACTTTGCCACACATTCAAGTGCACGATGGACTACATCGGGCAGGTCCTACTTCCACATTCAGGGTCCCAGACCATAGGGTCAAAGTCC
The DNA here is from genome assembly GCA_030014935.1 of Caiman crocodilus. Classification (NCBI taxonomy): domain Eukaryota; kingdom Metazoa; phylum Chordata; order Crocodylia; family Alligatoridae; genus Caiman; species Caiman crocodilus. Next base: position 7,242,472 of record JAGPOW010002202.1, read on the forward strand.
ACTCTAAAGCGGTTCTAGGTATGAACACACCAGACGGTTCTAGGTATGAACACACCAAAGATTTGGAGCAGGAAGGCAGACAAGCCAAGATGTCAAGTTGCACAAGCCTGAAAAATTCAGAGGACAGCTTAAACCCTTCCAACATACTAAAACATGCATGTGCCTATTAAGAGCACATATGAATGAAAGAGAAAAAAAGCTACCTAGGAGGTACTGAGTGATCTGTGAACACACCAGCTAACACTGCCATCAATACAACTGAACAACGGAGGGAGAAACCAAAGCCAAGCCACCTCTAAGCCTTCAGTTTGACATGAAGGTTTGCAAAGTTATGCAATGCCTTAGATTATAAATTAGTTTCCCTAATTACTCTGCTTGGATTCCAGCTCTGCCCACCTCATTAGCTCCACAGTCAAATTCAATACTAACTTGGGATCATTCCTACCGCTACACACTAGTAAATAATAAGAAGAATAATACTGCACTCAAGCAGGGGTTGTTTTCCTCTTCACCCTACCGCCACCCCAATCGCATCTGATGCATCCTTTAATGAAGTCCATCAGATCCTGACTTTCTCAGCGAGTAAAAATTACCGTCATTAGCCAGAGACTGACAAGAGGTAGCAAAACCGTTTCCAGTGTAAACAGTCCGGATGGCATTATTAGTACGCCAAGTACACATCTCAGGGACTCTGAGACTCGCTCGCCTTTAATACGGTACATAATGTTCCCCATTAGCATCTCTTCTTTTAATGCAATGAGACGGGGCCCTGCAGCCAGCTGTAATTAGGCACCACAATTCATTCAGCAAGAAACAATAGAAGGTGTGATATACACCAAGCATGCAGTATTTTACACTAGTAACATCAAGAGTGACGTGGGAAATTTTTATGGCAATCAGAAACCCCCCTCCATGTCTCCAATACCATCCTGCTGTGAAAGCTGTAGATTCACCTGCCATTCATCTGCCAATTTCTTTACTATTTAATATCTACATTGCTACAGCACTAAGGAGGCCTGGTCTTGGATTGAGGTCCCAAGGAGTTTGCTTTTGTACATCTACAGAAGAGTGAGCCAAACTAGACCAGGCCAAAGAGACTACAGTCTACATGCCCCAGTCCTTGAGGATCTCAGACCATCGTGCCAATGCCTATTTAATGCTGCCAAAACCGTACAACTTAATAAAATAGATGCAGTGACAAGCTGTATTTGAAACCCAGGTGGAGCTTAAACCCACAACCCTTGGATGTCAAAGCCCAAGTCTCTAATGCTTGAGTCAAAGATTAAGGTCTTTCCCCATACTACACTAGCAACCTGCTGCACCTCAGTTAGCCACCAGAAATGACCAAAGAACAGCACTGCATTACAGCGGGTCAGATGCCGCTCTAGACGGAAATAGTCTTTTTGCAGACAGAGATTTCTTTTGGTCTTCCCTTCACAATTTTACAAGCTACGCAAAGCAGAAGCAGAGACAGGGTGCACGGAGAAGCTCAGTTGACTGGATAATAAGGACTTTCTTATTTTGAGACTCCATTTTCACATCACTAATTCATTTCTTTAAGGGCATCAGGAGTTAAAAAGAGGTTTTTAGGAAGGTTTGGAATAAACATTGCCCAGAGAACCAGGAAAGACAGAGGAATTTAGCCTCCTACTAAGTCAATGATGAATCCTTCATGAAACAGATAGGCGGGGGGATCAGGCTGGTATTGGCAGCAGTGGTAGGAGTGTAAGGTCTTGGGGTAACTCGATGAAGGAAATAATGTCTGGGTTGGGGTAGTGAAGGATTTGGGGTATTTACACAAACTCCCGAAGTCCTGTCCCAGTATGCACTGGGTTTGGACTAAACTGAACATAACCTGCACACTAGGGGGGCAGTCTTTTCCTTGGGCGCCTCCATGCTATATGCAACCCTATGCATTATGTATCACATAAATGGACTGAAGGGAGGGAAAATCCATTTCTCCTTGTCCAGGAGACCTGAAACTAGTCAAACTAGTATTAATTTCACAGCACCATCCATTAGAGCCCCTGCAACAAGCAGCTGCAGTGCTGCAGTTCTTAGCTGGAAAGAGCTTCAATCTGCGAGGTACTTGCAGCAGAAAGAAGAGGAGACGGTGACATGTCAAGTGTGGTACAAGAATCCCAACAGGGCAAAACCCTTCAGATCTAACCAAAAAACCCCAGAAGGAAATGATGCCCCCTTTATGCGACTGTCAGTTGCATTCTGAACACTACTTCTCCATATTGCAAATAAACCCCCTAGCACGCCCATCCTTACGGACACTGTGTACTCAGCACAAGCTCTCTTAGAGGCTGGCGAGGGGAAAAAAAAAAAGAAACAAAACCTAACAGAATATAAAACCCAACAGAAATCTAATACTCCTTCACAAAGCAGTGAGAGTTTATTTGAAAAGAAGTACTTATTGCATTGACTTCACTTGACTGAGCACAAAATTCGGCTAGAGAGCTTCTGATTTTCTCAATGTACAACCAAAGTTCAAAATATCATGTTCTATGTTCCATGTTAACTTACCCGCTGGAACATTTCCCATGGATCTGAGGACAAGAATGTTTATGATCTCACTGCCATCTGAATAGATAAGGACAATTTGATCTTGACCAGCGCCAGGGAGGCATTGCGTTCCTCTCCCTTTGGGGATGAGATGTTCAATCTTCACCGCATTATAAACAGGAGACACCTAGCTCAGAAAAGTCCTTTTCAGCATCTCCTCAAAGGGGAGATAGAAGTAACCTGACTCATCTTTTTTTTCAGGGGTTCATAGGAATGAAAGCATTATTATCCTTACCATGAGCCAGGGCAACGTTAGAGATGGGATGTGAGCCTGATTTCTGGATGACCGTAACAAAAAAAAAAAAAATAAAAGGATCTGATGGGTTAAATGCACAAGTAAATTCCCCAGAGCAATGATCAGGATACAAAAAGAGGTCTATTCATTTCAGTACCAATAAAGGTTGACACAATGCAACCTAGTTGTAAGCTTAAAGCAAGCAGCAGAAACCTGAAAGTCAACCGTTGAATGGCAAGGTCTTTACTGGGAATAAAAACTCCAGTACTTAAGAATTTACTCTCCTTGGAAACGCTGGTGTTTAAAGCTAAGGGAGGACTGTATCTAACACCTCGCGCATGGTCTCTCCAGGTGTGCTGAAGCAGGGGGCATGGTTGGCAGAATGCCTGCAAGCGTTTTACTTCTTGAACGATCTCTGCACCCAAATTTGCATTATTTTGCAAGAGCCTGGTGGTAGAACGCAGAATCAACAAATGTGCGAGCAATGGACTAGCGATGCCGCAAGAACTCCTGGCTGGAGGACCCAGCGGACAAGATTCAAACTACAGCTGACTTCAGTTGTATGCAAGCAGTGTCCCTGACACCACAGAGCCCCACCACAACATTAAAAAATAAGCATGAGAGGAGCCAAGGAGTGGTGGGAGAGTGCCTCTAGCAGTGCCTTAGAGGCAACAGTTCAAGTGTCACTGCCAACTCATAGTCCAAGCTACCCCTCTCAGCCCCGGTTATTACAGATGGAGAGTCAAAGACAGCCAGATGTGAGGCAAATGAATTATTCTCTTGTGTGACTGCACCACTCTAGCCTGACAGGCTGCTGGGCCTTTGAAGTGAGACAAGAACCTGATGCTCTTCTCATTTCAAATGCATATTTAATCCTCCATGTAGGCTTGAACTGCTCCAATTCCAGAGACTGGAATGGTGTAACAGGGTGTTTGGCTCTGCCTATAAACGCTAATTAAAACTCACTGTATTGTGCTACGAGTCCAGTAAGGAGCTGCGATTGAGCTGAAGCCAGATTTCTAGTAGCGTGATAACACTTCTAGAGAAATGCCGGAAATAAACAGCCTGGCAGAAATCCACGCAAAGGGCTGCTTCGACAGACGTGTCCGTAACAGCTTCCAAAAGACAAGCTGCGTTGGTGGGGGGGATCTGAAGACACTTCATAATCACTCGTTGGCAAAATCCCCACACAGCCATTGGCTGTTTGGTGGCTCACTGAGACGCGTTATGAGCTATCGTGTCAGTGAGTATTAAAGAGTCCCAAAAGGTGTCATTATTTTGGAGCCCTCACTGTTCGTCAAGTCAGTGCTTTTATGTATCTGGGAATCAATCAGCAGCAGAAAACAAAAGACCTGCACTTTCAGTGAGACCGTGTCATGAGTGCCAGCATCCAAGGTTCCTGTCTGTTGGTGCTGCTAACTACTGGTTTACTGCAGGGAGCACGTAATCCTCCTAAATCATCAATTACGCCACACGCTCACTTTACCTCCCGAGTAATTCCATCTCTGGAAAATGATGAAGAGACAAAATCTTGGAAGGAGATTAATTCAGTTCTGTTCACTAACCTTGAGATTCAAATAACTGGATATATGGTTATTTAAAAAAATAAAACCCACTAAAAATAAAACGGAAAGGTCACCGGCTAGGAATGTCTCTGTTAAAAATATTCTATCTAGTTTGGAGAAGGTGAGATAATTCCATTTTCGAAGATAAGCGACCCTGCTTTGCCCCAAAGTGAGCTGATCAGAGACCAATCTACTCCTGCCCGTTTTCAGGGATATATTCCATAGTTGTGACATTCAGGTGGCAGCGGGAGAAGGAAGACTACAGTTCTTTCTGCATGATCTACTCCAAGCACGTTACAATTTTCTCCCTGCAATGCTGGGACATAAAAAAAAAAAGACAATTTATTATTAGAGGCTGAGCTGAACTCAAACCCTGGATATGAAAATCCAAGCCAGGAACTGAGAATCACCAGCACCCTCTGCCTCGAAGGTGAGGCCCAGGAGGATGTCACTATGCAACCTAGGATTCAAGCTCCCCCTGACAAGGCCTGGTTGTGCAGAGCACCAAAGAAAACCGGTGGGAGCGATTTGTCTGCACTATCCTAGGCAAAATTCACCTCTCAGTGGCTGAAGGGGACCGCAGTGTAGAAAATGCAAAACGGTTCCTGAACAAGAGTTGGGGGGAAGGGGGAGAAGGAGCAAGAAAGATCCCTCTAAAGAAGGCAGTCATGTGGACTAGATGGACTTTTTCATGCTCCTAAAATATCTCTGCGCTTTTGTGGTACAGAGCTGGCCCAATTACAGCTTCTTTTAACGGAGAAGCACCAGATAATGAACAGGCCTCTCCCTCAACAAAGGCAGTGAGAGAAAGTCACTCAGCGGACTTTGAAATGCAGGATTTCAGAGCTACAGAAGAAAACAGCTAAAAACTACCTGCATGTCACCCGATTTAGCAGTGAAGACTTGATGACCTACTTCCCCTAACTAACAACCCCCCCGCAACAAACACGACTGGCTCCAAAATCAGATGGACTGTGCCCATCACAAATGAAAACTTCATGGAGAGATAGGAGTTGCTCACGCTTTCCCAGGTGCAAAATAAGCCCAAGAGCATGACATGACTGGACTTATAAGTCTATGAGTCCAAACTGGAGGTGTTAAAAGAAGGAACAAAAAATTTCTTGCAAGAAAGAAGAAAAGGAAGAGACTGCCAAGACCCCGCTATTCAATAACCGCCATGTATGTGAGGTGTCAGGCATGCCTAAGAGACTATCAACTGCATCAAAGTAGGGAGGAAAATGGAAGTGGTATTCAGCCTTTTGCTTGGATGAGTGCATCTGATTTCATGTTCAAATAGTTGGCAGGTTCAACAAGAGGATTACATGATGGGGAACCAGTGAGCTCTGCGCTAGATAAATGGTCAGAGTAATCCACCTCCCTGTACCGCTACTGCATCCAAGGCCTGTGCAAGTTAGCTGTATAGTGTGTGTTGGTGCCTGTCGCTACTGCGGTTGGAGGGTGAAGTCACTTGTGCCCCACACCCCTGGTCAAGTGTGGTATCACACATTATAGATGTCTGGCACCGCGTGATGATGGGCATCTTGTGTCCTGGGTGGGGGTCTCTCTCGCATGACTCAGTCTTCCAGATGTTCACTGTCCTTAAGCTTCCAAATGACCTGGACAACGTGCCGAACGAGACCAGTCCTTGACACCGTGTCCTCTTTCTTGTGTGGATTCCTTTCCAATCCCACCTCTTCAGATGAACAAGCCCCAGGGCTTCTCCTTGGAGCCCCCCAGCAACACTCAAAGAAAACCCCAAGCTACCCCCCTCATCCTGCCCATGCTCAAGGAGCCAGGCCCTCTTGGCTCTCCTCTGGCTTCCTTCCCACTCATACCCCAAAGGCATCATTTTCTATGGCCCAAAGGAGCCAACTCCCATCACTTCTACCAACCAAGTCTCCACCTCACTCTGGACTCTCCGCGGTGGAGCCCTCCCAGTCCTTTTAGAGGAATCCTCCATACTGAGGCGTTGCCCGACCCACCTCCAGCCCCAAGCGAGCTACCCTTTAACTCCTTTCTGCCCATGTGCGGTTTATACACCCCATGGCTGTAATAAAGACGCCCAATTTTTGGCTTCCCATTTCCGTGGAAAAGCAATGGTTCATTTTTCGTGAGGAATGCTGGAGGGCTAGCGGAGGTGATCTGAAACTTGTGATGGCAAGTAGAAAAGGGTTCACCACACGCGTCTGCACACACACACACTGTACTAGGAGGTCAGGAATCCCTGCACGGAGACAGGAGCCACTTGGATGTTCGTGGAATGACAAGATCAGGTTTTAATTTGAGTGCTCTGATATCTGAGGTATAAACATGGTGCAGCTTTACAATGCATTAAGCATGAAATTCACGGCCCCAACACAAAGCAAAGCTAGGCCGGGGTGGGGAAAGTGGTGCTGAGCAGGTTTGGCAAAGAGCAACAAACCAAGCAACAAGTTGGCAGGATGGTCCCTATGAGGGGATCTCCAGCCCCACACAGTAGACCCGTGCCCCCACTTCTTTCCCACTACACAGTGGTGGCCTCAGATCTATAGCTCCTCCATGGGAAGCAAGCAAATACCGCGGATGTCAAACCAAAATTGTTTGGAAGAGGAAGGACAACTGTGCTGTAAAACATGATGTCTCAGGCACGGTGTTGGAGTCTTTTTATCTCCCTGGCTTCTAGTTTCCTAAGCATCTGTCATTCATTTCATAGGTAGTTACCAACTACTTAGACCTCTTATAAAGGTCTACACAGCTTTTCTAAACTGAGTTACAGAAAGGGAGAGAGACAGAGGTGAGGGTGGGGGAAGAAGGTGAAGCGGAGAGGGAATGTATATACGTTTAAACAGGACTCAGCTCCTAAAGGATGCCAGGACCCTATACCCAACAGCTGCAGTCTTTATCCAAGCACCAAGCAGACATTATTTTCACACACAAGATAATACAAATACAGTATCCATGAATACAGTACGTCACTGAGGGCACAAAGCAGCTCCAAAGCAAAGCCTTTGCGCTCCTACAGCAGCATGGGACAAGGCTGGGAGAAGAGGTAAGGCCACTGAGCAAGTGGCAGAGGCTCTCATCATTGCAAGGGGAGCAGAGGAGTCCCAGGTTGTTGGGCACCCTCTGTCACGTATCAAGGAGCTTACACATTCATAATAGCAAAAAAGATCAAAGGTCCACCCATGCCTGGCAGCTGGGATAAGCCAGGCCAGTGTCTATAGCCAACAGCTCACAAAGGAACCACATAGCCAGCATCACGTCCAGCTTTCTTGAACTTCCTGGCCTGAAGCCCAGGTGCCCATTTGTACCTGGATTAAGTGATGGCAGTCACTAGCACAAGTCCAGGATGGGGTTTGAACTCAGGTGTCTATAGCTGTAGTGAGACACCTTCATGGCTATGCCCACGCGTCCTGCAATGGGTCACAGCTGGTTGACATAATTAAATCCACCAGAATTAACCTTGGGGTCTATACAGCACATTACACTCAGGAGCAAAACGCACTTTCGAATCCAGCACCGTCCTCACATCACACCCAAAGCACAGCAAGGCTGAGACCAAGCAGGCCGAGTGCAGACCCAGGGCCCAACCCAAGGTTCCTGGGGCCAAAATGGACCTTATTCAAGTTAATGGCAAATGGAGATCATTGACTTGGATGAAGCCAGATCCTGCCCATGAGCTGCAGTGCTGTAAATAACACTAACTGGTCCATGCTGCCCCTCAAGTTCTTAAGATGAGCACAACAGATCAAAGTCAGGCCCTGGAAGTCGCCCCAAAACAGCCTGGATTAAAAAGCCTGAAGAGTAATTAGCCTACCAGCTAAAGGTTGGGCAATATTTCAAATCCACGAGCCTAAGCATTCAGCAGTCTCTGAATTAAGGCAGAGAAAAGCCGTAGCCAAGCTAGAGACACTGATTAGGAGAAGTTCTGCGAGTGATGCTACAACAACGTAATCTCTATGGTATCTTTTGAACGCTGAAGCACTCCAATCCCCTCTCCATGCTTGAAGCAATCAGTTTGTTCCAGGAATGCCCACAGACTCCACGGGGACCTGCGGAGACACAGCCCTTCTGCAAAACAGCCCTGTGTGTGTGTGGAAACAGCCGATCAAGGAAAAACAGCCCCACTTTATCCTCTCATATTTCTTCCAACAAGAAAAAAGCTCATAGCTAGAGTCCAACTCCTTCAGGACCACTTGGTTTTGGACAGACTCTAATACACGAGTGCTTGGAACCAGCCAACAGCAGCAGGTCAGGCTGACAGCAAGATAAAAGCTACCCTGGATCAGAAAATGAAATCCAAAAAGCCAGCTGGAAATGGCAACCTGAGGGGGAAGATGACTCCCCGTACTCAGGATAGCTGGCTCAAGTCATCTTTCATCCTGTGCTACCACAGTGCTCTCAAAACCTGTTGGCTATTAATCACAGCACATATTTTGTGGCCATGGAAATGTTACAGTACGTTGCTCTGCAAATGCACAGCAGAGCTGCTGCTCTAGCAAAGCAGTTTCAGGCTATCATATACATAAAATCCCAATACAGGGGATGTTTTTATGGCTGGAGAAGCCACAAAAGAGGAAACCCAGCTTGGCAAAAATCATTCCTCTGCGAATTTCCATCTTTAACATTTAAATGGACAAGTACAGAGGCTCAGCGGGGGCTGCGGGATTTAGGCCACAGAAGGGGCACCCACTGATCTTGCATAACCAACTCAGGCAGAGCCATGGTATTATTTATTCCATGGCCAGATCCTACCAACCTTTACTCACACCCAGCAGAAACCTCATGCCCTGAGAAGGCCTGTGGACAGGAATACCAAGGAGGAGGGCATTAATCAGTGAAAGGTGATGTAATCTGGCCCCTGGGTGAATGCCAAAGGGGCTACATGCTTTGGATTCTGCAGCAAGTACAAGCATGAATGAATGCTCAATCATGCTGCATCTCTTATTAGCGAAAACATGGATGTTGATGGAAAAAAACCACCCTGATGGCTAAGAACTGCTGAAATCCAGGAACGAGGCCGTACAGTTGATCTTCCATTGCTCATTCACCGTACACAAGCCCCCTAATAGGGGTCTAAAATATAGTAAGCCTCCTTCTCCTCTCTCTTCTAGCACTTTGCCCCCTTTCTCTCCCAGATGCATGCGGCTGCTGGTCTGTGGTTCTGCAGACAGGGATCACTTTGATTGTTTTGTATTAAACATTCTCACTGCTTTTTATTCCCATTTTACAGCAGAAGGAACTGAGACACCGGACTTCAGCACCTTATAAAGTGGAAATGGTATTCGTCGGCATCCCATCAGGTTCCCCACCACTCTGCTTTTATCTTTTCACTTACTATCCACAAATAACTCTTGAAAGCCTGACACTGAAATAGGTTTCTTTACTAACTGATATTTTTCCCTCCTTTATGCACAGGCTGATGTGCTGCTGTCAAGGGGGTGGAGTGTGTGAGATTTATTTTAAAATCGTTAGACAGAAACAATCCATCAAACAAATAGCCTGGGATTCCAGGCAAGCGCAGGACAAAGATAAAAAACGCCACTTGCATTCTGGGGTTGTTCGAACAGGACTGTTAGAGGTTATAGAGACAGTCTGACCTCGTGGTGCTGCAGACACATTATGCTGGTCAGATGCGGAAGGCAGACCCTAAATGGAAAGTATCCCAGATTCTCTTAGCACTGGGTGGGCAGTGCCGTACAAATGTTCACCTAGCTTGCAGCCCTGGCATGCAAACGCAAAAAGCCTGAACATTATATACATGCTAATTTAACATGCGCATACTTGGGTATCTAAATGGTCAATGGCACTTACCGTTACTATGACTCCACATGACGTTACAGTAATCACACTGACATATAACATGCATGAACATCCAAGGCCTTTATTTGTATGATTTGAGCACCTCACAGTCTTTACTAGTTTGAGCCTCAGAACCACCCTGCCTCCCTGGGTTGATACATCCCCCCATTTCACAGATGGAGAGACCAAGGCGCAGAAAGCCCAAGCAACATAGCTCATTCCATCTACCAGGAATCAAGGTGAGCCCACCCTGCTCAGACCCTTGAAAAACCACTGCCTCTGTAACATGTCTTCACCTGAGGCTCAAGACTAAGCAACAAGGAGGAAAAGGACCCACCCACCTTTTGTATTCATGGGTTTTCCCGGGATTTGGGCCACTGAACTAGGACCTCACTTAGACACTAATGACTAGAGCAGGATCTGGCCCTGGATGACCTGCACAAGGGAAAGCAGGAAGCCTACAGCAAAGCAGAGAATTGAACCCCAGTCTCCCAAGTCTTGGATTAGGACTGACTGGAGCATCTTTCTTCTCACTGATGTAGACCTCCACGGGCTTTCTGTTGGGGTGGGAGGGTTCAGGCAAGAGAGATGTGCATGCAGACTGGGGTTTCCAACATATGGCCGGTGGGGCTGCTTTATCCAAGCCGGGGGGCTCCCATAAAAGGCCAGAAATTCAGTAGAGAGAGGATCTGCCACCAAATCCCCAGCAGGCATGCATGTCAATGGCAGGGGGGGTGAGCGACAGCTGTGAACCTGCACCCTGTCGGGCCCGGATCTGGCCTGAGGGGCTCCCTATGGCATCCCGCGAGGAACCCTGCAGTCCAGACCCAGCCTGGCAGTGCAGGTGAATCCAGCACACCAGAAGCAGACAATCCTTTAGCTAGAGAGGGTTACTGTGCCTTGCTGCCTTTGAGGTCCTAGGAGTACTTTCTAGAGGATCTTCTTGAAAGCAGCTACACAAGAGAGATGCGGAACTGGTGTCTGGATGAGAGGCGCCGCGCTACTTTAAGATGACAAGGTGCCGAACTGTGTCAGAGCAGACAGCAGGCCGAGTTACCTGACCCACTTTCAGAGGCCTGTTGTGTGCATCACAGTGATGCTTTCCTGCTGCAGCTCTAAATTTAGCTGTCAAACAGGTGCGCTGTTACACATACGCACAAAGAATGTTATACTCATGACAATCAAAATCCCGGGGTGTTTGTACGAGTTAGTCAAGATGATAGATGTCACACACTCATAACAAGTGTTACTGCAGCGTTTAAACATTTGCTGCCTCGGTGGGAAGCGTCACAAATCTTGGAAGGTTTGCCTAGTCACTCAGATAAAATAACCAGTCATTTCTATGGGAAAAATCTTCATCCCTGTCATAAGTGGTGTGAAATGAAGACAGTTACTGCTGCCTGGGATGTAGCCTGATTAAGAATAATGTCCTATTCTCTCCCAGCACACAAAAAAAAATGGCAATTGCATTGGGCCTCCCACTGGGAGACACTGTCAAAACAGAGAGGGAAAGATGGAGCTGAGCCCCTGGCACCAGCCAAAAATTTAGCCTCTCCATAAAAGGTCTCTGTCAGTCTACGGGCTCACAAAGTATCTTTGTTCCTTTATGAGATTTAACATCCACTATGTGAATAACCATCACAATTGTAGGCTGGCTTCCAGAAGAGGATCTAAAAGCACTTGCCAAAAGGTATGCAAGAGAAACACTAGAGCTGAGATCCCTAAAAGAGCCCCAGGGGTTTTCACTGTTACTAAGAGAGCAGAAGGCATCATGAGAGCATCTAGTCTGACGTCAGACATTGCCGTTCCACCCAGTTGCCCTGTACTGATCCCAGTAACATTTGCCTAGAGCAGGGACTGGCAACCTTTTAGGAGCAGAGGGCCAAAATAAGGAAGCTTGGTCCAAGGCCAGCTACCACTTGCAACCTAACTGTTCCTCACTCTATTTTTCTCTTGATTAAGGAGCTCTTCAGCACCAAGTACTTTCCCTCCAGGGAGGTACTTATATGCTGTAATCAAGTCACCTCTCAATCTTCTTACTGATAAGCTAAGCAGATTGTGCTCTTCAGACCTCCCGCTGTGAGACATTAGCACCATCTCTCAACTCCAGTCCCAGGGCTCTTTTTCACACCCTCCTGGATGCTTCCAGCTTCCTTTTTAATATGCACAGGCAAGAGCAAGACAGGCAGCTTCCACCAATGTCACCTACACAGGTAAATCTCCTCCCTGCTGCCCTGGTGCTGGGCTGTCTGTCCACTGTGACCTCCCACGTCCTTCTCAAAGTCACTGCTTGCCTGGACCTGGTCCCCCAGTCTGTAAAAAGGTCCGAGCACCTTGTTCCCAGACACAATTGCTTTTGGCTGCGTTCACACATTTGGGTTGAACAGGTCTAGATTGCTCCATCTAACTGCCTCGGCAGCACCCTTACTGGTCACTCAGCCCATGTCTGCGTCACCCGTGGTTTCACTGGCAGGGATCTGACGTTTTCTTCCATATGACAGATGAGAATACTGCACAGTGTCAGGCCTAGCGCCAATTCCTGTGGAAACGCGCCCGTGCGGTGACAGCTCCCATTGACGACTCCCTTCTGAGAACCATCAGCTTGCTGGGTCTTAAAGCGTGTTACGCATGCTTCACTGATGCTGTATACGGCTAACGTCAGAATCGGTTGCCCCTACAGTACTAAGTCAGCCCCCTTGCAAAACCTATTACATCTGCGGTTGCCTTTATTGCCCAAGCTTGCAATCTCATCAGAGAAGGAATCATGTTTGACGAGGCCTGTGTTCCATCAAACCTGGCCGACTAGAACTGCACCACATTTCTAGCTTTTAATATCCAAATCCTGGCTTTTCCATTACTATGCAAGGCGAATAATTATTCTTGTTACCTCTAAAAAGAATCTTGCCTGTATCGCCCAACTCCCAGCCTCATGTTCTCACCACTGGATGTGGCCAATATTCCCTTATAAAAATCCAGGAGGGACTAGGGCTAAGCCTGAGGATGAAACTTGGCAAATGGTGCAGGGAAGTGTTAGCACCCCTGCTTTTTTACTTTGGACACCGACTCAGTTTGGAATCACAATACATAGCAGACCATTTCATAATGGCCAGCAACAGGAAATAAACTAAAGGTAACAGATGAAGAGAAAGAAACCCCCCAGTGTGAAAACAGGGGTGCTCATCAGGATCTGAGGGAACCAGAGCGCCCCAAGGGATGACAAGATCAAACGGTCACAAACTCCACTGCGACCGATTCAGGCCGGACACATGAAAGGACTTCTTTACTGTCTGAGCCCCCAAGGTTTGGAATAGACTGCTGCCGAAGATGGGTCAGGCACCCACTTTGAGCACCTTCAAGGCACATTTGGATGCTTATCTTGCTGGGATCCGATGATCCCTGCTGACTTCCTGCCCCTGGGGCAGAAGGCTGGACTCGATGATCCTCTGGGGTCCTCTCCAGCCCAAATGTCTATGAAATGTCCAAGCTTATTCCAACAGCACAACTCTGTGACCACCTAATGGGCATAGGTTTTAACTGGGATGGCAGAACAAGGAGGAGTAGCTGTGGATGGAGAGTAGTTATGATGGGCCAAATTCATCCTTGGTGTATCTTCTGTGTCCTCAGTAGAGGTACAACAAGCCAAGATAGGTCCCCTTGGGCTCTACAGCGTATGCTACAAAAGGTTCTCCCTCTCCCATGTCTTTCTTGCCTCAGTTTCAAATGCATCTAGTTCCAAAGAAACCTGTCTTGTGTTTGCATAGCTGGTCGCTTGCAGGAATGAATGCATATCACACACAACTGGGTTCTAGCGCTGAAAGGAAGTGGCTAGCTGCCACCGGCTGCTATCACGAAAGCACATGCTGCCCACAGGGCTTGAAATGTTGAAGGACTAGGAATTGAGTCTGAAGATAAAACCTGGCTCCAACGAAGTGAATAAAACAGGGATTTCATCCCAAGTCTTCCCTTCAATGCCCTGTGTGACAAGGGTGGAAAGCCCAAGCCAAGGTTTGCAAGATACTGCACAGGAAGAAGTTCAGTGGGGCAGGCAAATGAGCTCACCCAAAATGAACCGGTACCTCCAGTCCTAAGGCAACCTGTCTCCCCCCAGCCAGCATTTCAACACAACTGGAGAGGGTTGGCCAACATTTCTTGTTATTTATTGCGTGCAGATAGCACGTGCTTGGCAATGCGCAAAGAAACAATGTCCTTGCAAGGAGAGCCTTATAAGCCAGGCCAAACACAGACTAAATAATCCAGACACTGGCTGCAGGGATGCAAATCAGAGAGACCAGGAGAGAGAAACTGGGTAAGGGAGGCCTCGGAGGCCTGCAGGTGGGTCGTGGCATGAGGAGGGAGACTGGCAGCATGGAAAAAGCCAGACAAGACTGGCTATGAGGATTCAAAGAATGGGCCTGGAAAGAGCACAGAAGGAGGCCGTCTTATAAAGGGAACTTGCTTTTTTCAGTTTTGCTGGTTTATATAAAGGGAAACCCAGAAATGGAGCTGCTGGGGAGAAGCCCAGAGCAGGCATCAGCACTGCACACATTTAGTCCAGCTCCAGTAACACCTCCAGGACCCCTGGCTGTACATGCTAGGCAGGGCTTCTCTGAGCTGGAGTTTCAGGCTGGAATCTGCAAAGAAGCCTAAAACCCCACTGAAGGGAATAGGAGCTGGTTGCTTCCAACAGAGAGTTTTCACAGAGACCTCAGTGTTCGGTTACTAGAGGTGGGTGTACTATAGAAAACATGCAGGTAAATCATGCTTCCACAGTCCAGGCTGCAATCAAATGCGGGAGATTTTGTGACTGGACGGAAGTGCTCTGAAATAAGTACAGACTATCTCAGCCCCGTTTCCTGGCTGCACCGAGGAAGCAGCACATCTGAAGAGGATGCATCCCGGAGCTGCGTTAGCAGCAGGAGAAGTACACGACCTGCTGGCCAGCGGTAGACGGCAGCAGCCCATCCTGGAGAAACACACAATTCTCTCACCCTACCCCAGGAGCCCAGATGAGCACAGCTCCATCTGGCTCCTCTTAACAGATCCATGCACAGGTGATCAGACACAGGGACCTTCCACATTT
>JAGPOW010002202.1:7272288-7286187 GCA_030014935.1 Caiman crocodilus
CGTCCATGTCGAAGCACTGGCCTCGTTCGGCTTCCCAAAGCAGTTCGGTGCTTGCAAAGAGCTTCAGAACCGCCTTGGAGAGCCGGCCATAGGGTATAATGGGGAAACAATAAAATATCTAGAACTTTGTTGGTGCTTTTTGTCCGATTTCAAGAAGATGGGTGCAAGGGTTTTGGGGGGAACTGCACTCCCAATTCTTGAAAGCAAAACGTCACGTCTAGGCGTTACAACATAGGTGAAAACTGCAGGGTGGTAGCTCTTACTGAGGCCACAAAGCCTGCCAAGTTTCAAGAAGATGGGTGCAGGGGCTTGAGGGGAACTGCCCCTCCAGCTGTGGGCAAGCAGAACTCGGGGCTGACGGTCTCTGGCTTGGGGCGGGGAGGGGAGACACTGCTGCAGGCCTGGCTGCTAGACTGCTGTGTTCCCAATCACCAATCAATCATTCACTCAGGGACCAGCTCAGTACACAGGACCTAGCTACTACATAACGACTTAAGGAACATCAATTAGCACCTACACAACCAGGCTAAGGAGAGGAAAGAATCAATACAGACATAGGGGTGCAGGGCCCCAGAGCCCCCCCTGCACTGATCTCCACGGCTGGCAGGGGCCACCACCCCTGCAGCTGTCGCCCGGCTGCACCTTAGCACACGCAGTGTCACGCGTGGCACCAGTTTTGCTTGTCCGCAGCTTGAGGGGCAGTTCCCCCCAAACCCCTGCACCGATCTTCTAGAAACTTGGCAGGTTTCATGCTCTCAGCAGAGGCTACCGTCCCGGCACGCTTCATCCAAACTGGACAAAAAACAACAGTTCTAGATATTTCATTGATCCCCCATTATACCCTATTGCTGGATGTCTGAGGCAACTTCGGAGCTGCTTCGGCCGGATCGAGGTGGAAACCCGGTTTGGAGCTCCAGAAAGGATCACGGCCATCAGAAGCAGCCGGACCGGATTGCTGTCAGCTCGCACAGGCGTACCACGCCAACATCCGGGCTGTAGCGCAGGGGTGTTACACTGCGTTTCAGAGCTGCACCACATTTCAGCGCATTAATGGCATGTCCCGAGCCTGGCTCTCAGCCAGCTGGTTTCAGCGAGAGCCTGTTTTGGGCTGCAAGGCTTCACGCCTGCGGGTCCAGTTGCAGGACTGGGAATGGCAAAGGCAAATGGAAACCAAAGCTAAATGCAGAAAGAGATGAGGGGTGGGAGGGGGGTATGTTCTCTGGCTTGGGAAGTATTCAACAGGGAGCTTGGAGAAGACTGGACCATGCTTCTCTCACCCTCTAGAAACACATCTTGTGATGCCCATAAGCCGATGCTGCCTGTACTCCTCCAGACGCTATGCTCTGTTCTTACCTCTCCAGGGCCTTTAACTGGCAAGCCCAGCCCCTTGCTCTCCCACACCCTGCAGCCCTTCCACAGCCTCTTCTTCCACTCCCTAACACTCCCCGAAAAGAAAGACAAGACAGGTTATTTCTAAAAAGACATGGAAAGCAGTGTCTCACCCCAAGCAGATACACCTCTTGCAGATGCACAGTATTCACAGCTGCAGAACGAGCCCAGCATATGCAGACAGCCTGCAAGTCTCTTACACGCGATACTGTAACTCAGAGCTGCCTTTCCCTTAACTTATGGCAATGCTGGCAGCTTATTTTTAGCATCTTGCTTTGGAATTAAAAGTGTCAGCAAACACCAGGAGCCTCTTCCTCTGGCCGGGCGAGAGTGGGTGAAACAGCCTGTCCCGCGTTCCAGATATGATTCAAATCCGCTGTGGAGCAGTGATTTGGAGAGAGACTCCTTCAGCCTTGTCTCTTTCTTCCACCAAGTATTTGTTTCCCCTTTTTCCTTTTCAGTCCTCTCGGTCTGCTCTGAAAGCACAGACTCTTCCTGTCCAAGCTTCAGGAAGCTCTCACAGCCTTCCAGCTGACTGTGGCTTCAGGGGACACGCAGGAATAAGAATTTACTCACAAATCCTTGGCCCTAACTGACTACAGAGGTATGCGGACGCACAGTTACTGTTGTTGCCCAAAGCCGGGATGCCACAGCGTGGGCAGACTACATCTGCAATGCATTCCAGGCTGTGCGGGTGGATCCTGTCGTCCAGCATCACGGTGATGGGCGTCATGTGAGGATAAGGACCTGGTGGGATGGGACAGACCACCTCGCCGTGCTTCCCAGGCCCTGGACATGCCAAGTCTTTCATTTCTAGCAGGTGGAAAAAACATTTAGCATCCCCCTGCTGCCCCTGGCTGCCCGGCCAGAGCCCTCTGGTGACTCCCATTGCTGGGCAGTGTTAGGCAGGAGCAGGGAGAGGTGTGAGGTCCCCAAAGGAGGGAACGCTTTCATTAGTCCTCATAGTAGCCCATGGGATGGGGGCCAGTTGGAGGGCCCAGCACTGGCCATCAGAAGATCTGAGTGCTTGTCCCAGCTGTGCCACTGATCTTGGAAGCACCACTTCCATTTTGTCCATTTAAATGGTAAGCAAGCAGGGTGCGCGCTGGTCTCTGCATGCCTGCCTGGACGCTGCCAGCTACGGCAGGGGGCTGATCTCGCTCCGGACTTACAGCCCATATTGCAATGTAGCTAAGAGTAATTAGACTGCCTGCAGCCAGTGCAGACAAGGCCATGGCCAAAGAAATTATTCACTCAAGTGGGTTTTCTCCAGCTGGTCCCATCCTTTCATTCCTCTCCCCCCCCGCCCCCCATGTTGATCATGCCTCCATGCAAGCTGTAGCCAGGCTTGTGCCCAGGGTGTAATTATCACCACTATAATCTTCCAAGCTGCCATGGCAGGGCGGGTGAGAGTGTTTTTCTGCAGTCCCAACACCTGAATGTGTATGCTGAAGAGCGAGGGGTGGAGCAGATTAAAATGTGATTTGAGACAACAGGAAAAGAGAAAGAGCAAAAGAAATGGTGGGGCAAGCGGATCCGTAACCTGCTCCCCACTCTCCTGGTAGCAAGAGACCTCTCCTGCAAATGCGGATGGCAGCAGGCAGATGAAGGAGCCAGGGCCTCTTGCCTTGACTTTCCTACTGGTAAAGGATATACACCCGTTGGCCCCAACCTGATCAAGGGAAATGGGGGATGCTGAGAAGGGTTAGTCTGAGTGAACTGGCTGTGCACACCGGGAAGGGAGGAGGTAGAAGCGAGGGACTGAGCCCGGCTCTCTGGCACACAGGCCAGTGTTTAACCACAGTCATACTCCCTTCCTCCTCGCAGCCAGGAAGGCACGTGCTGTCTCAGCCAAACAAAGGTAGAGGTGGCTACTGCCTGTTCTGTCTGGAAGGCTGCTTCTGTGCTGGCAGAGACGAGCCGCGGAGCCAGGTACAGCACAAAGGCCTCTATCTGGAAGCGGGAGCAGGCAGCTGGAAGCCCAGAGCTGGCTGGCGCTTGCTGGAACATGGTCCTGCCACCGGAGCAGCTGGGCTCAGAAGGGACCAGAGCCAGGAAACGTGACAGGAGCCAGCTCTCGGTGCCTGTCCTTCACGCTACACGTGGCCTGCTGCCTTGTTAGCAGAACAAGGGAGTGCAGCTGGTCCAGATGCAGCCCCCTCTCCACTCACACCCCTCCAGCTTTTCATCCGGACCCCCCAGCCATTGATAACAAAACAAAGGAGGATTCCTCCACCCCCAGCCATTTTTCCTTGTCTGTCTCCACGCACGGTGCGCTATTAGCCTCTCTGCTCATCCCTGGCCCGTGCAATCTGCTTGCCGCCTGAGCACTGAAAGTCCCATTTGAATTTCCATTCTAGCCCTTCAAGGTCATGCAGGAGAATGGAATTGCAAATGCCCGTGTCAGCTGGAAGGACTTGAAGGAACTCATGACGCCATCAACCGCTAATTGCAGCACCAAACTGTCCTGCTGGATGGGTGGCAGCAGCAAGCACAGGCTGATGTTCCCTGGCTATCTTGCCTCACCAAATCACGTGGTTCTCTGTGTTAATTGGCTGAGCAGCTAAGGCAGGGATGGGCAATTCTTTTGGGCAGAGGGCCGCTTACTGAGTTTTGGCAAGCTGTCGAGGGCTGCATTTCCCTCTCTGGGGCAGGGAAGCCAGAATGGCCCCACAGTCCCAGGCCAGAAGCCTCTGCTAGGTAGGGGCTTCTGGCTGGGGTAGCAGGGCTGGGCAGGCCTTGCTGCTGGGTCCTGCCACCAGCTTCCCCTGGGTCCTACTGCCCCTGGCTCCTATCATCTTTGACAGGTAGCCTGGAGCAAATAAACGTTAATTTTCTAAATTTTTTTAGGGGCCCCATGGGCCAGATACAATGGCCTGGTGGGCCAGATCTGGCCATCAGGCCATGTTTTGCCCACCCCTGAGCTAAGGGCTTTCAGTGTCATAGGCACAAGTGGGGTCAGCAGTGCTTGCATCTCTGAGCCCCTCCAGGAGGAGGCACTTGTCAGAACCAGCCCCATTCCTTCTGAGAGAAAGTGGTGGGCCTCAGGGATGAAACAGGAAGCAGTGGATTGGATATGCCCTGACTTTGCAAGGCTGTGGGCATGGGACCCCACAATGTTCTCATAAGCAAGCTAAGGGATAGTTATATTCTAGATGGAATTGTTATTGGGTGGGTGTAGAACTAGCTGGATGATGATGCTCAGCGGGTGGTCCTCGATGGCTCGATGTCAAACGGGATCTTCCGTGGGGCTCTCCAGGGCTCTCTCAGAATCCAGCCATGGGGTAAAGTTCTCCCCAAGGCAGAATCACCATGCCCTAGTCAGCTTAAAATACTTACAAGGTAAGACGAGTCATTTGTCTTGCCCACAGTTTGTCACAGAATACCACCACAGCCTGCTGCGGCTCATGTCTTTGTCATGCCAACGGCTGGATGGTCACAGTTAATATATTTCCCTGATTTCCCAGCGTGTCCTGCTCCTGCACAGGGTTATACCAGGGCTGACAGGAGGGGCTGTATTTCCCAGTGGACCCTTCTTTCCTGACTCTCCACCCCAGGTCACCTAAAGGTTATCTCTGAGCCAGTGTTGCCCCTCACTTTTGAGGTAGCAGAGAAGTCCCAGCTCACCCTGCCTTAACTCTGGCCCCCAAATCCAATAAGCAATGTGGGCCTCTGCAAGAGTCCAGCCTGCTCTCCCAAAACTATTTCCCTTGCAGGGTGTCCTACACATGCTAGTCCAGAGCCTGCCAGCCCCAGAAGGGTCCCTCAAAGCTGCAGTGGCCTGTTACTCCTGAAGATGTAGCATCAGGAAGGGTGCAGTGGTCCTGGCACTGGACAACACCAATGCAAGGGTGGGCAGAAATCAAACCACACTCAGTGCCTTTGAGGGAACCTGGCTGGGCTGCTTAGAGGCTCTGAGATCCCATAACCCAGTGCTCCCATCCACACAATCACTGTGTTACCAGCTCAGCAACCTGCAATACTAGTGCAAACCTCTGGTGTTTGCCTAAGGGGTTAGCTCTGTTTAGAGGATGATGAATGATTTACTAGGGTAATAGGTGGACAGCCCTCCTATTACAGATCATAAGGAATTAATCACTGGCTGCTTCTCAATGCTCCCTTATCAGTTCTAGTAAGCTTGATTGAACTGGGCAATGTGGAACATCTGGTGCACCGGGTTCGTTCTGCTCCTGTGCCCATGTCAATCTAGAGATTGCACAGGCCCAGATTCTGATCCTAGTTGTACTGGTGGGAACTGGGAGCACCCACTGCTCCCCTTCCTGCTCTCACCCCCACCACACTTAAAGGCACAGGCCATGACGCATTCTTACAGAGGCAGAAATGAGTCTGAAGCAAAACCCTGCATCTGAAATCCAGGGACGTCCAGGCTCTGAAACGGCATGCAGGAACACGATTTGTGCACGGCCCCAAGCACGGCATCGGGGCAGCTCAAGCTTTGCCCTTGAAAGTGGATAAGCTAGTCTGAGGCCCCCACAGCATTAAAACCATGAATCTGATGGGCAGTGGGTAATTTCACAGCTGCTATTAGTCCCATTATCAAGTGCAGCAACTTTTGTACAATGGCCTCAAACAGAAGTCCTGCTCTTGTGAGCCCCAGGCTTTATCTTGGGCTGAAGTAAACCCAGATGCAAGCACCCCTCAACCCAAGGAAGTTTTGGGGCTGCACAGTTGCAGGGAAATAGTGACGATCAAATGCAACCCTGCACCACCCAGCCAGGCTTCACGCAGGGCTCTCGTGAAGATGCACATGCATTACAGGAACTCAGATGGGGAGTTCCTTTGAGAGCAGGTTCTCAGCCGTTACTGGAGATGTTTACGAGAAAAGCTTTCTGACAAACCAGCTTCTCTGCCCAGGGGGTGTCACAGCGAGGTCATCATTGTGCATGTGTGACGTCAGTCCGTGGAAGTGATTGTGAGATCAGCAATGAAACCTTGTTTCTGCTTTGTGAGGACGTGGTGCCTGAATGCAAACCTTTTTCCTAACGAGCAAAGGCAGGCAGCCCCAAAGTAGCCATGTTGCAGGAATGGGAGATCTAACGCCTTTCAAATCTCTTTGCTCCAGTGGGGAAATGTGAAGGGGCTTTAGGGCAATGGAGAACGGGACCTCTGGGGCCATCGTGCCCGAGGCTGTGCAGCGATCTCCCTTGGTACGGTGGCATTTAAAACAGAGCAATGGCTTTCCTGGGAGGCCCAGAGCAGCTATTAGCAGCCACGTGATATTCCCAGCTCTGCTGTTTTCTCCGTGGCACGCTTTGAATTCTTATGCAATTGTCTTTGGCAGCAATTTTTTTCTGAACGTGCAGTCTTCTGGCTTTGCTTCTGCAAAGAGAGGTGGCCCCTTTGTCCTGGTTCACCTTCTCTGCATGAAGTGCCCTGCTGGGGGGCTCCCCACTCCGCTGCTGCGTCTCCACCTTCACCCGCTTGACACACGGTCCCCGGTCATTTCCCCAAGGCGTCATTTGGAACAGCCTCACCCCCTGTTCCCGCCACCCCTCAGGCAACGACTGCCAGAGAAAACAGTCAGCAAGGCCTGTGGCTCCTCAACCCATCCTGCCGCTGCTGCGGCAATGGGCAGATGGCCCTTTGAACCGCGGCAAGGCTGCTAGCACCAGCCACAGCAGACATCAAAACATCCCGTTAGATGGGAGCTGCTGATTGAGCTGTGCCGGTACGGCCGCCGTGCTTTGTTCCAGGAAAGGACCGAGACTGGTAGCACTTTCGACAAGAGCTGGGCAGAAATCAAACACAGTGGAGCAGGAGCCCTTCAAAGCCCTTTCATCTCCTTTCCCCTCAACAGTTTCCAACCCGCACAGAAGAACAGCAGCAGAAGAGCACGGAGGCTCAGGCAGCTTCACTAACGAGCGTCTTTCCATGCAGGACACGTTCCCAGGGCCCGTCTCCTTCCCCCGCGTCCCACCGTGTTCTTCGAGCTGGCTTCGAGCCCACGATGTCAGCGGCCCGAGCCGCAGCCTCTTCCAAAGACGGGCTATTTCGGCATCAGCCGTGCAGCACAGACATTAGCCCCTGCAAAACCCGGGCAAGGTTTAGCTGAATTCGTCCCTGTGAAGCCGTTCGTGGAACAGAGCAGAGTTATTTCATGGGATCGGTGCCTCTGCCGCTCCAGGATGCATGTGCCAAGAGGGAAATCCGGTCTCTCGCTTCCCTGATCGGCGTGAGCCAGGCGTGTATGGGGCATGCTGCCCCCAGAGCCCCGTGCCTTGTTTAATCAATTCCTGAGTACAGTGTCTGCTGCGGGGGGAGAGGTGCAGATGGGGGATAAGACTCGAGACTTAGGCAAGCACCTACTCTGGATGCCTTTAAGACGTGTGTGGATGCCTATCTTGCTGGGATCATTTGACCCCAGCAGACTTCCTGCCCCTGGGGCAGGGGGCTGGACCCGATGATCTTCCAGCCCTAATGTCTATGATATCTATGACTAAGGTTCTCAGCTAGCCACGGGGCAGGTTTGGTGGGGCAGCGGATGGACCCTTTCCAGCTGGCCAGAGCTCTCGGAGCAGCCTGGACAGCGGGGTGTCTTCCAGGGCCAGCGGAGAGTTTATGCCATCGCGGCACACGGGCATCCCGAGGTTGCAAACATGGTCGAGCACAAGGGAACGAGGGGAAGAGGTCCTTCCAGAGAGAGAAAAGCAGGTAGCAGGAAATCCTCCCTCGCGGTACAGCCGCACAGAAGAGATGCCCTTCTCGTGCAGCATGGGAGCAACCTGCCTACACAGCATCAGGAGCTGGTTCAGGGGTTGAGAGCAGCTGGACAAGCACCGTGTGTGTGTCCCTGTGCCCCATACCCTGTGCTGAGTGCCGTGCACATACCAAGCAGCCTGGAGCCGCAAGGGACCTACCGTGACCAAGGCCCAGGCCCTCCTCCCCACCGAGGAGAAATGTACCCCTGGCCCGAGCCCCGCTGCACATGGGTGATAGCCATGCAGCCTGCTCTGGGGCTCGGGGTTAGGGTGGAGGCAGCCTGAGGGATGCACACGAGCCCTGTTTCAGCTCCTCTGTGGGATCTTTTGTTCCTCCCTGGGCTGACACCTGCCTCCAGCGGAGCTGGCAATCCCCGCCAGCCCCCGCAGGTCAGGGTGACCCATCAGGTGCGCGCCACGGCCGGCTCTCAAAGCCGTGCCTCCTCATTCTCCAGCCCCAATGCCGGCCTCTCCATTCAAGAGGGCAGTTGCATAAGTCTCCATCCTGGAGCGAAGCAGCGTCGGGCGGCTGGTTATGCACGCCTTCCCTCCTCGTACTGGTGAGGGAGGACGCGGGGAACCAGCTCGCCGGGTGACAAAGCCTGGCTCCCCCTCCTTCCCATGAAGCGGGTACAGCCTGTGTCTCTCTCCAGCCTACGAAGGAACAGGCTGTGCCTCCGCGGCCCCCATGTCTCTCACAGGGCCGAGCGTGCCCAGGGGACGTGAGCTGCTGTGCTGCAGGGCTTCTGGCTCCGAGCCTTATGGTGGGGCCCGGCTGTCCCCATCTCGGGCTTCCCCAGACCACCCCACTGCTGGGTGCACCCGCTCCCTCTCAGGCTAAGTCAAGGGCTAGATGACCAAAGCAGAGACTGGGGACAGAGGACCCTGAGCAGGGCTGGGGGGGAGGATTTCAGGAGCAGAGAAGCCGCAGGTCGTAGGGGCAGAGGCACCACCAACCATCCTGGGCAGTAGTCACAAAGCTGAGCATCCTTATCCCCAGCTTACAGGCAGGAAGAGCGAGGCACATGGCAGGGAGTCCCTGCTCTTCTGCTCCGTGCCAGACTGATTGCCGAACTCAGGGGCAGGAAGGCTTTTTCCCCTCAACCAGATTGGGCCAGGCTGTGGGGTCTCGCTCTGCCCTGCAGCATGGGGCCCGGTCTCTTCCTCGGATTCTCTGAGCACGCAGTAACCGAGTGCTTTGGGGTCCCGACCGCTACACAGACCCTTAGGAGAAGGCAAGGGGCTCAGGTTTGGACTGCAAAGCCCTGCTTGATCAGGGGGGCAGGGGCTCAGCTTATTCCCAAGTGAACACGTGCTTTTGCCTGCCTGCGTCACAGGCACCGGATGCTCATCCCAAAAGCCCGATGCCGTGGGGACTTGCAGAGGAGGCCGTGTCATGACCCCTGCTCCCACAAGAGCTGCAAGCTCCCCTCCCCTCCGGTTTGCAGGCTGTTCTCAGCGGCTGCAGGGTGATTACCTGCGCAGAGAAATCCTTGTGGGGAGCTCTGAAACAGCCCCCAACGTGGGCTCCCATGCCAGCTTTCAAAGGGCTTCTGCATGTGAGTGGCACAGAGACGTGGTGGCTGTCCTCATCCTACGTCTGGGGGGGCAAATTCTCAGCTGGTGTAAAGAACTGCATCCACCCACTACGCTGCCCGCTGCCTTTGTAGCTGCAAGTCGCTAGCTATAGCCCCGCATGCACCTGCTTTCTTCCAGCCAGGTGCTGGCTTGCTTTAATGTGCAAGGGCTCACAGAGGGGAGGGCCGGGGCTTTGTTCAGAAGTGGGGCCAAATCTTGAGGTGCTCCCACTGACACAAGGCCCCTGTCTGGTAGCTGCCCTGCCGCAGGGGTGGACAGCGCCCATGCGATCGCCTCTCCAGGAGGGCTTGCGGCAGTGATATTGCCTTGGGTCTTTGTTCCCTTGGATGATTGCTCATGTTTTCCCCACCAGTGCATCTGGCAGAGGCTGAAACTAGGGCAAAGGGTCATCCTGCGCTGTGGCCAGCACTACTGCGGGAAGCCGTTTCCCCTGGGGAGTGCAATCCCTGCCTGTTCTCATAGGGGGAAGAGAGTCATCATTGACAGGAGAAAGCAGACGCCCCACCAGTCCAGTCTTTGCTCCATCAGGTGCATCTCCTATGAGACCCGGGAGAGGGTGGAGGGGTCAACAGCCATGAGCTGTTGCACGCTTGTGAACACTCCCAGCTCTGCACGTGCTTGTGCAGCATGTCAGGGGTTCTGTGGGCATGGAGGTGGTATCGCAGGAATGCCCCGAATGCTAAGCTTGGATCACTTCACTAGGCACAAAAATACAAAAATAAGACCTGAATCAGGCCCGCATTTAAGCCCATGGGGAAGGGCTGAGGGCTTACGCACATACTGGATTGCTTCCTGGAATAGAGAGGCCACGTCCTAGGAGGCAGATGTGATCCTGCCCCAAGGGGCTGCACCTTGCCCTGAGCCGTGCGATTAAAATGCACAGCAGGCCAGATCCTCAGCAGTGCAACTGGCTCCCTTTAACCTCAGTTTTTAACAGCTGCTCTGACCCAAGGCGCTTGCCAGGAATAAAAGTGTCCAGACAGGTGTTGCCAGCTGCCTTTGTTGGCATGCAGGGGTTGTTTCTCTCCTCTGGACATTGCCCTGCTCAGGGGAGGAGATGAGGCAGGATTGCAGGAAGAGTCCCTGGCTAAGGAAACCAATTTTCAATGACATTCTGCTCCACAATCCTGGAAAAAAGGTTTCCTAGGTGGAGGCACACTCCTTCAAGCAGCTGCTGCCTTCTCTGGTGATCCTCTATGCAAGCACTGCAAATCCCATTGCATTTCTGCTGAATGGAGGAGGAGGCAATTCTTACAGCGTTGCCCATATTCTGCCTCTCAATCCAAGAGCAGCTAAAGGCAAATTCAGCTCTGGCTGGAGAGCGATGGCAGAAGGCAGGGTAGAGTTGAAATCAGAGATGTAGGGAATAAGCATCAATGAGGCTGAAAAGCACTGGCCCCAACCTCGAACCAGAATCAGCCAATATTAGCACAATGAATTGAGGCACCTTGAACTATGAAATGAAATCTATGAAATAAAATCTAGTACACGTTGACTTGGATTGACCTCGTATCCTGTGCTGGGAGCCTCTTCCAAAGCCTGGCCACCCTTGTAGTCAGAAAGTTCCTCCTAATTTCCAACCTCAAGTTCCTCTGCCGCAGCCTGAGCTATTCCTCGTAGACCCATCCTAGTCTTAGTCCTGCTGAGCTTAACTTCTGTGGTCTCAACAGGCCCCCAAACAGCTTCCAGGGGTCATCTGGGTTTTATTCCCCCCTTTATTCACCGACATGTTGGGACAAACAAACAAACCTTAACCTGTCTGTTGCCAGGACCTGAACGGTAAGCTCCATGACCTGGCCCCCCCGGCACACAGAGAGGACATGGTCCCCCCACGGTGAGAAGAAGTGGAGCAGAAGTCTGTGTCCTAGGCTTCCCAGGTATAAATGCAGTGGCTTCATCCCCCGCTCACCTTCAGCCAGATGGACTGTTTCTCCGTGCATTGCTGCCATCAAACTCATTCTGCAGACTATTGGTGGGAAGGGAGGACACAGACAAAGGGAATTCAATTAAAAACCTGAATGGAGGTTCATGGAGACTGTTCCACTGTAATTACCCAGGTCTAATTGCAGAGGGCTGAGCGCTCCCTCCTGCAGCAAAGCAGCTCTGCAAAACCATATCTGTCATGTCACAAGGGACACCTCATGGGTTTCCTTTTGCCTTCCTGACAGCTCTCGGCAGCCTGCCGGCGAAGGAGAACACTTAGAGAATAATGGGGCGGTAAGTCAGCTCTGGCTCCCCGTGTCGTTCCAACACCCACACGTGTACACAACCGCTTTCATCCGGCTTCGCACAATTGGAATAAATGCCAGCAGAATTCAGTGGAGCCGAGCTTCCATTGTAAAGCAGGACCAGGAGGGAGAGGCAGTAGGACATCTCTCCACCTTCTCGCACAACTTGTGACTCCATTTATAGCTTCAACTTTGCTGACAAACTTCAAGGGCCAAATTCTTCCAATGGGGTAAAATCATTCTGGCTTCGTTGAAGACAATGATCCACTGAGGTCACAGCAGCAGCTTTCCACCTACCTGCAGGACTCGCCCGCCTTCTCCTGCCCTCCTTCCCCAAAGGAAAACCCTCTCATTCCATCACCGCAAGCCAGGAGGTGCTCTCCCTGGCACAACGATGCTCTCGGTACCTGGCATCACACATGCCCTCAACCCATTTTTCCTTTCACTGGCCGTTCTGGAAACCTGTGCAGGGGAGAATCATTTTGGTTTCACCTGATCCAAATCCCCTGCCAACTGGAAGTGCAACAAAAAAAATTCAGCCAGGCCCTCAGCCTTTAAAAGTAGGCAGTCCGAAGTTTTTAAATAGGCTTTGAAGGAAGTTTGGAAATAAGACAAGGAATCTTAGAAAATTTGCGTGGGAAGGGACCTCGGGACGTCATCTAGTCCAACCCCTGTGCAAAGCAGGACCAGCGCCAACTATCTCATGCCAGCCAAGGCTTTGTCTAGTTGGGTCTTAAACACTTCCAAGGATGACGCTTCCACCATGGTATCCTGTTCCAGTGCTTTACTACCATCCGAATGAGAAAGATTTTCATATCTAACCTAAACTTCTCTTGCTGCAACTGGAGCCCAGTGCTCCTTGTCCTGTCATCTGGCCCCACTGAGAACAGCCCAGCTCCAGCCCCTTCAGGTAGGTGAAGGCTGCTATGAAATCCCACCTTGGTCTTCTCTTCTCCAGACTAAATAAACCCAGTTCCTTCAGCCTCTCCTTAGAAATCACATCAAACCATTTTTGTTGTCCTCCGCTGGACTCTCTCCAGTGTGTCCACATCCTTTATGTAGGGGGGAGGCCTAAAACTGCAAACAGGATTCCAGATGTTGTGCTGAATAAAGGGAAGAATCACCTCCCCGTCCTGCTGGCAATGCTCCTACCAACGCAGCCCAGGATGCCACTAGCCCCAAGGGCACGCTGCTACCTCATATCCAGCTTATTGTCCACTGTCACCCCTGGGTCCTTTTCTGCAGAGCGGCTGCCCAGCCAGTCGGTCCCAGCCTGCACCGGTGCATGGGACTGTTCCCTCCCAAGTGCGGGACTTTGCACTTGTTCTTGTTCAACCTCATGAGATTTCTTTTGGCCCAGTCCTCCAATTTGTTGAGGCCTCTCTGAATCCTAGCCCTACTCTCCAGCATATCTACTACTCCCCCAGCTTGCTGTTATCTGCAGACTTGCCAAGGGTGAACTCCATCCCATCTTCCAGGTTGTCGATGAGACATTGAACAAAACTGGCCCCAGGACTGACCCCCGGGGCACTCACTTGATATCAGCTACCAACTAGACATCGAGCCATTGATCACTGCCCTCTGAGCCCAACAATTGAGTCAGCTTTCTATCCACCTTGCAGTCCATTCATCCAGCCCGTACTTCCCTAGCTTACTTGCAAGAATGCTTTGGGAGACAGTATCAAAAGCCATGCTAAAATCAAGGTATACCCCAGCCACTGCTCTTCCCACATCCAGAATCAGTCATCTCGTCATAGAAGGCAATCAGGTTGGTCAGGCGTGACTTGCCCCCAGTGAATCCATGCTGACTTGTTCCTAATCACCTTCTTCTCCTCCACGTGCTCAGAAATGGATTCTTTGAGGATCTGCTCCATGATTTTTCCAGGGACTGAGGTGAGGCTGATTAGTCTGTAGTTCCCTGGATCCTCCTTCTTCCCTTTCATAAAGATGGGCACTAGATTTGC
>JAGPOW010002202.1:7286287-7327526 GCA_030014935.1 Caiman crocodilus
CTGCTCCATGATTTTTCCAGGGACTGAGGTGAGGCTGATTAGTCTGTAGTTCCCTGGATCCTCCTTCTTCCCTTTCATAAAGATGGGCACTAGATTTGCCCTTTTTCAGTCATCCAAGACTTCTCCTACTCACCATGAGTTTTCAAAGATGATGACCAATGGCAGAGGGGGTGCATGGGTGGGAGACATGGACCCCCAGACTTCTGTGCTGACAGTGGAGCTCGGGGCATGGGAGACAGCCGAATAAAGGGAAGACAAGCAGCAGCAACAGGGGTAACCGGGGTGGCAGCACAGGGTTGTGCCCCGCCACTGTTAGCACTTACATGTTGTCCATGGCCAGCGGCTCTGCAATCACACCGGCCAACTCCCTCAGCACCCTCGGGTGCATCACGTCCAGCCCCATGGATTTATACTCATCCGGCTTTTCTAAACAGTCCCTACTGTTGGCTGAGGGTTGTGATAAAAAGGGTTGGGATAAAGTGTTTCCATTATTCTGGAATTCATGGTGTCTTTGACGCGGGCATGGATTTGTGCCACATTTCAGCCCTGCCCAAGGTGTACTGCTTGGGCCAAAGAAAGCAATGGAGGCTTCTTGCCCAGCTTCCTGGCTACCCTTCAGCTGCGGGGGGACACAGAGCACGGTGACTTCTGACCATAAATGGGGCTGGCGAGACGTCAGCGGACATCTGTTGCTGGCTGATGCTGGGAGCCTTCCCTCGAGCTTTCCCGAGGAATGCTTGACCCGCTGGCAAGGCTGGGATGGGTCCAAAGGGGACGGCTGTGACTTTGCTCTTTCACCTTCGGCTCGGAGCACACACTGGTTGCCCAAAGGGAGCTACTCTTGCATCACAATCCAGATACTTTGCATCAGTCTAGGAACAAACGCAAGGTAAGCGGCTGAAGAGCTGCTTCCCAAGTGAGAGGGCAAATATTTCTCCTGCAAAGGTCGCCGGCTTGTCCTCCCCGGAGAGCAGGACATTACTCAATGCTGTGACCCGTGAGCGGGTATGTTTTATCGCCCGGATGATTTCTAGAATAATGACTGCTATTAGCAATGGGTGATTGGGGGACCGCTCGCTCTTTAATCTGGTGCGGCGTCTAGAAGCAGCAGTGACATGCCAAATGAATGGGTAGAGAGCAGGGTCATTATCTGCCCCTAGAGCTGGCCCTGCGATTACAGCCCTTGCAGGCAATTAGATCCCCAGCTCTCCCATTAGCCATGTCAGTATAATCACTTCCATTTCACAGATGGGCAAACTGAGGCCCAGAGAGGAAAAGAAGCTGCTTGCTGTAGGTCACGCAAGATCTGTAAGAGGTAGAGACGAGAGCCCAGAGGGGTCTGACACCACTCTACCTTACTGCCTCATGCATCCTCCCTCCAATATAATGAAACAACAACCCTGGCACCCCCACAGTGCCATCACTGAAAGCTCTTGTGAGACACTCGGTCTCGTCTCCCACGGCTGCAGGAAAAGCACGCTCCCAGTGCTTGCCCTGTATAACGAGCCCTCTGGCAGCACTCTTCTGCAGGGTGTTTGGTACTTTATTAATTACAGCTTTCTCTTTCCCGGCTGCTTCCCACGCTCCTGGGGGCGCGGGCATGGCAGGGGCCCGAGGGCAGTCCAGCTGACTGTCTTCCCTTCCTACAAGCACTGGGCAGCCCGTTGCATGCGGGGGAAGCTGGTTTTCCTTGCCACTCACTTCCCTCACTCTGAGCCCGGGTGGGACTTCCCAGCAGAGCTGGGCATAGAGCAATGAACCTCAGGGAGTCACCCAGGACCCAGACCCAGTGCTGCAGCATTCCCTGGTTTGTGACCCCGGAGGGACTGCCGGGGGCTGGGGAGCACACGCTCACTGCCTGGTCTGCAAGCCGGGACCTGGCCTCGTAAAGTGTGCATGAGACACCAGGTTTGGATCTGCCTAGGAATTGCCCCCAATCCTAGGCATGTTTAAGGCATATGCAATGAAGCCAGCTCTGCTTCTCCTGCAGGCTGGGGTGGGTGAGCTCAGGGGGGTTGAGCTTCTTGCGGGTCTCCTAGGAGCTCAGGGCAGCGGGAATGCGACACAGCCACAGCCACAGCCAGGGCCACCATCAGGGGCAGGCAACTCCACCTTCCAGCTGCTTTCCTGCCAGGCCGCAGGCGACAGATCTTGGGACTGGAGCCCCTTCCTTACAGCCATGCTCAGACATGCAGCTCCAAGGACGGAGCACAGCAGAGGGACGCAGGCAGCAATGCATGGCCATTGCCTCCCGTCCCCTCTTTGTGAGCTGCCAGGGATGCCAGGCAGGGCGAGCGCCTCACGGCCGAGTCACCAGCTTCCAGAGGCAATGATCGCATCTCCTGAAGGATTCTGGGGCTTGCTGGTGTGTTGCGGAGAGTTGCTCTGATAACGGTGGGACCTCAGCAGAGACTGGCTTCTCACCATGCAAGGCGCTGTACAAACACATGACACGAAGTGATCCAAGCCTACGGTCACAAAACAGATGCAGAATCATACAATCATAGACAATAAGGGTGGGAAGGGAGCTCAGAAGGTCACATCTAGTCCGAACCCCTGCTCAAAGCAGGACCAGCCCCAACCAGGTCACCCCAACCGATCCAGTCCACCAACAGGGAATGGCTATCCCATTTCTATATCCCACTTGGCTTGCCTAAGCACAGGGATTTACTAGGGGTCTTTCTCTGGGTAGAAGCTTTTAGCTCTGCTGTGGATCATCACTTGGGTCACACACCCGGCCCCCGCTCTCCAAGGCCCAGCTCCTGGTCCGGATATCAGGTGCCCATGTGCGACCCTGCTGCTCCCAGCTCCGGGGCCTGAAAAGCCCAAACATACGTACCTAGCTAACACACCGACATCTTCGCCTTCGGACGGAGTCACAAAAAGCCTGCCTTCTGCATCTGCAGCTTTCCAAGGACCCAACCTGGGGCACAGGGTGACACGTTTCCTACTCAAGTCCCTCCCAGGTAGAGCAGGATCTGTCCCTAAATGACTGGCCCGTTAGACTGGGAAGAAGCCGGGGCTATGCCAGACCTCTCGGCATCAGGCTCATTTAGACTGCGGCTTTTCTCTCAGACCCCAACACACCTTGAGCCTTCAAATGTGCCGGCGAGGACTGGTTTCCTCTCCAGTCTAATGTGCTCGACTTTCTAGCCACGAAGAGGGTTTTCTCGGGAATGGGGCAAATTTGGCCACGTCTCCTCCGCATCTGGAAAGCTGGCTGGGAAGCATCTGCCCGTTTCCCTGGCAACTGCGCGCCCATCTCTGGTTCTGGCTGTCGGCTGAGCAGAATGGGTCCTGGCGGAGGCAATCAGGCCTCAATCTATCACCTCTCCCTGCGTCCCAGGGAGAAGAAAATAGGCTTTGGGGCGTGCAGTCCATAGCGCAGACCTTGCTCTCTGTTCTTGGCCAGAGTGACACTAATTAAACCACTTGCAGAGCCTGAAAGCTGTTCCTCTCGGGAGGGCAATTAACCTTGCAGCCCAGCTTTTAGAGCCTGCAGGGGGTGGGTTTTTCATCCTGCTATTTCCACGTATTATGAACCTAATCCAAAGGGCCGCACAGCCAGGCTCTGGGTTCGCCGTGCCCTGGGCAAGCAGCAGTGTTGCCAGGGTGCAGGTCAGGTTAGCCTGGCATCCAAGCTTGGCACTGGGCTCAGCGGTTCCTTCCTCCAACCCGGCAGCGGGGAAATGTCTGACGAGTGAGGGGCGTGGAGGTAAAGTGGCTGGTCTGAGGTCTCCCAGGGGATTAGGGGCAGGGCGGCAGCAGGATCCACCTGCCAGCACCAGGGGATGGGGGTTTGTGTGGGACGTCCTGCCACCCCTCCATGGCCATAAGCTTGTTGCAAGGTGGCAGCCCAAGGTAATAGGACTGTTGGCGTCAGCTTTGCCCTGTTTCCACCCTGGCCCCTGGGGCACAGCTGTGCTGAGAACTGATGCTATTACTGGCTCTGTTAGGAAGAGCCCTGGTCCAGCCCCCTGCTCAAGGCGGGGTGAAGATGCACAGAGGCATGCCCCCCTGTTGACTCCGGTGCCTGGGAGGCTGAACGTCCCACCAGACCCCGATCTACATCTCAGGCACGCGGTCCCTGTGAAAATCTGGCCTCTGGTGCTGCCGGGATCAGGCGCTGGCCCTCAGGACACGCGCTCCGCCAGCTCTGGGAAACAGCCCATCTTCTAAGCACTAAATGCTAGCGCAGGAAGCGCCTCAGGAGGATGCCTGGAGGAGATGCCGAGAAACCAAGGCAATGTGACAGGGCAGCAGGCAGCAATGCACATCCCTGAAAGGGAGCTGTCAGCAGCATCACTCCTCCTCTCATCCGGCAGCTCCGAGCTGTCTGGACCCGAGGACGCAGCAGCCAGCGTCATGGCAAGGGAGCCTGGGCGTGAGCGCGAGGAAGGAGCGGGGCGGCGCTGCCCCAGGGAGCAGGGGTGGGTGGGGAAGGGGCCCGAGCTCTGCTACGGGAGGTGCCAGCTGGCTGCTGAAGGCAAAGGGGAGCCTGGCAGATTTCCTGTGGGGAGGGCCCAGGCCATTTTGCACTTGACAGCTGTGCTGCAGAAGGGGACGGGGCAGAAAGCAGGCCAGCCCAGGCTTGGGCAGGCGCGCCAAGCAGGCTCCTCCGTGCCAGGAAGGGCTCCCGCTGCTCGAGAGAGGAGTCCGGACCAGTTTTGTTGCGACTGGGAAGCTGCCGGGTCCAGGAGTACAGGGTGGTGGGTTGGTGTGCATGGCCGGGGGGTAGGATTATTCATCACATGGCAGCCCCAGGCCCTCGGCACCCTCACAACCAACAACCAGCAGCAACGAGAGGCTCAAGCTGCCCACGGAGTCGTCCCTGGCCTGTCCTGCCTTCATCCAGGGGGCACATCCCAAGCTGTCGTCTCAGACCCACGCCGGCAGGGGCTCTTGAAGCCTGTCCCTGGGAGTCTCCATGGTGGTGGGGGCAGAGTCTGACTCCTTGAGCACAGAGACGTAGTTAAGCATGTTACCCTGAAGTCAGGGAGAAGGCAAGGTGGATCTGCACCGTATGTATACCTGCTTTGGTTAGTCTATAGGGTACAAACCGACCCTGCCTTTTACTTGAGAACATCCAATGGAGATAAATGACCCAGGAAGAGCAGAGGAGGGAGGTGTCCGGGTCTGTGAGGTCCCTTCAGCATGGCCTTGGCCAAGTCCCCTCAGAGCAAGACTTCTCCCATCCCTGCATGGGGGCAGCAGGGGATGGAGAGGGGGCTAGCTTTGGGTGCTGTGGTCCCTCCAGTGCCATCAAGCAATAAGCCTCAAGAAATCCCCGGTGCCTCTTGGCGCTCTGCTTATTTTCTCTCCTGCATTTGGAGGAAAGGTGGGACTGCATGCAAGCAAGCCGGGGTAAGCTCTGTATTGCATCAGGACTTGCCTGGCTTCCCTCCACGCAGCGTCACCGCCTTCACGGCTCCTCCCGGGCCCCAGCTGCCGTTGACTCATCGCTGTCTGCTGCAGCTGATCCCTAGCAAAACCACGCGAGCCCGTTTACACTGCGCTCATCATGCCGGCTGGCCCTGCCAGACTCCCACACACCCGGCCGTGCGCTCCAGGCAGGGCAGAGGGGACACAAAGCCTCTCTGTGACGTTCGTGTCCCTTGGCAATGGGGCTTGGCCTTGCACTTCACAGCTCCCCTCTGCCCCCAGCCAGATGCACCCCTCTGACGGGAAGGACTCTCAGCCCTGTTCCTCCGAAGGCTGGCGGGGCACAGCTTGGGCATTCGGCTGCCAACAGCCTGGTGCCAGCACCCTGTGCTGTGCCAGAGCTCCTGTTGGTCACCAAAGGGAGGGGATAGAGGTGGCACACTAGCCTGAAGAGAGGTGCTGAAGGAGCAGCAGGCTGCCAGGCGAGGAGCCCCTGGCTTGAGCAAGAATGACAGAGGACACGCGCAGACATCAGATGAATAGCCCCACGTTTTGTGGCTGGTTCAGAGCCTGAGAATCAGCGCGTCACACCCCACCCCAGGGCCTGATCCCAGGGCAGCACCGCGCTCCTGCGAGCGAGCGCTGACTCCACCGCGCAGAGGATGACGCCCGCCAAGGCAGGATGTGGGAATGGGCAGCTACGGCACGCAGAGAGCGCTGCAAACCGCCTGCCAGTGAATCATCCCTGGGTTAAAAGCACCAGGGCAGAAGCAAGGTTGCCCCTGCTGAAGTAATAAGGGTTTTCCCCAGGGGCGTCAGTGGGGCCAGGATTTCCCTCGAAGCCCCTGCAGCGGTCCTAGCCAGGATTAGGATTAGGGCTCCCGGGGCCCAGCTGGCGGCATGTTTTGCTGCCATGGGACAGTGCTGATGGCATAAGGAGAGGCTTCACCTGCTCTCCTGTACTCTTTGCACCAGGTAAGGTGTCCAGGAGTTGGCACAGTCTCTCGCTTTCCCTCCCCACCCCACGCGGTCGGAGCTGGAGCCCAGAGCCCCAGGAGAGACAGGACGCGGGACACACCGGTCTGCTACAACACCTCTGGGGTGGCTGCAAAAAGCATCCCAGTCCGTACAGGGAAGCCCGGGCACTCCTGCCACCGTCTCCTCCGCTCCCGGCCCGCTGCGCATCCTTGCCAGGTGACCTTACCACCGCTGCGCCCGCGCAGCATCCCTGCCTTGCTTGCCGTGGCCTTGCCATTTCAGAGAGCTGCCTCGCTGCTGCAGCCTGGACGCTCTGTTCCCAGCGGGCTCTCAAGGCCACGGCTCGCGCAGCAGCCCGCGGGGCTCTGCCACCTGGCATCGTCTGCAGAGATTTACCGTCCTCCTGGGCTTCGGGAGCAGGGGGAGAGGGGCCCGGCTGCAGTCCAGAGCAGCCTGCTCTGCGCTCAAGTGTGTCGCTGCCCTGACACGGTACATCCCGGGGGGTGATGCACGGAGCCGCGGGCTCTGCTGGGGAAGGGTTTGTGACGTGGACACAGAGGCACAAATGAAGCCAGGCAGGACCAAGGCTGGGGGCTGGAAATCCCACCCCACTCCGAGACTGCCAGGACAGTGCCAGGGGGCTGTGCCTCTCACAAGGCAACCTGGGAGTCTCAGGAGCTGCCTGCCCCTGGCATTTGTGACCCGATGGACCAGCCATGCCCCCACCCACGGGCAAGCTGACAACATGCCAGGGTGCCAGGACTGCACTGCTGCCTGGCTGAGTAAATCCTTCCATCCTCCAGCGCCTTGGTGTCCCCGCTCTGTAGAGCAGGGAGGATGATGATGAATGCCATCATCATCTGCAAAGGGGGCTGATGCCGGGACAGAGTGCAGTCCCTACACTCCTGAGCTCCGCAAGCCAACACCTCAGCTGGATGTGAGAAAGCAAACACAGAGCAGCGGGGAGGCAAGGTCATGGCGACCCTGCCATGCCAGGTCATTCCTGCCGCCCTGGTCTGTCAACCCCCAGGGACAGGCACGTGGGCCCTGGGCTGGCAGACAGGGGCGGAGGGTGGGAGGGTGCCAAACAGACAGGAGAGGAGAAAACTGGCCACCAAGCTGAGGGGTGGCCCTGCCAAACTGGCTGCCTCAGTTTCCCCATCTCAAATATCCTCACACCACATGGCACCCTGGTTGAGAACCACGGAGCTGGAGGTAAGGCCTATTGCCCCTCTCCCGCTGTTTGAGCGTGCTTTCTGAAATCAGGCTGCAGAGGCCCGCGAGCTTTGCCAGCATCACTTCGGCTCCAGCGCAAGCCACGGCAGGCTGCGCCTAGTTTTTGCTGGGATGGTTTATGCTTGGGGATATTTTGCTCTGACATAAAGGGGGCCTGTTTGGCTGGGCTCAGCAGGAGCGTGGCTTTCGACATTGGTGGGAAGGAGTGTGGCTCTGTGCCAGGGCAGCATGGCATCATTTGAAAGTAGGCTGCCCGCAGTTGTGAGCAGAGCCGGGATGAAATCTGCTCAGATCCCATCTCCCAGCGGACGTGGCTGACCCATGGGCCAGAGCCCTGCGGGGGGGGACGACTACTTTACATTAACGAAGGGGACGAGCACAGACCCCAGCACCCCTGCTGCAGTCCAGCCTGCTCACAGACGGGGGGGCGGCAGGAACCCGGGGAGCTGTGGTTTGCAGGTCAGCCAGGGACGCTGCCCCTTGGACCCGCGGGTGTCCGGAAGGCTGTGTATGGGCCCGGGGGGGAGCGTGGGGTGAACACAAGGTGCACAGCTGTGACCTGCAGGTAATTCCTGGGGTGGGTATCAGGGATGAGGCCTTTCACCTCTGAGGCAACCAGTGGAAGGGACTGGGTTGGTTTCATTCTGGCTCCCAGTTATCCACGCTGCAAATCCACTGGCCCACTTGGTACTGGAGGCATCGCAGGTTAAGACTGGAAGGTGCAGCAGGGCAGAGCGGGGCAGAGCTGCCCAGGAGGGGGGCAAAAGCAGAGCAGCGCTGACGATCTGCCACCTGCACGCACCTGAACCAGCTGGGGAGGGTCTGTGTACGGTGCAGAGGTCTCAACGCACCCCACCGTCAAAGAGGAGGCGGTGCAGACACGGAGGGTGCCTCCGAGCTGGCCGATCACAGGGAACAGGACCAGGAGGGAGGCAGCAGATGAGGCCCTGATGTTCCTTGGAGGAAACAGAGGCAGACAGGAAAGCAGCAAGCTCCTGGGCAAGACAGGAAGCATCCTGGAGCCCCGGGTGCTCCCAGCCAGGGCTCTGGGCTCCTGCAGGTACCCTGCGGGCAAGCCGAATGCTGCCTCTCTCGCCGTGCATCCAGGAAAAGCCCACGTGGGGAATCCGCGTGTGTCGAATACAGGCAGTGCCTGATGATCCTTTCCCGTCAGCCTTTGCCAAGGGCCAGGGGTTGAAGCTGCAGAGGGGCCAAGACTCTTGTCAAACCCCGCCAGAGACAAGAGCACGCGGTCATTAGCGTTGTTCGTTTGATCAAGGTGCGGATTTGGCAACAGTGCCGGGCCCTGGGCAAGATCAGGAGAGCAGTCATATACCGGCTGCGCTTCATCCAGCCAAGGGACAAAGGAAATCCACGCTCCGCTTGCAACACGAGGCAGGGGCTGGAGCAGGTTGCCCCAGACCTTCCAATGTCATCAGATCTGGCTGCTGCTGCTCCGGGGAGCAAGCGCCGTGCTCAGAGCTGCACGCAGAGCGCGGCCAGTGCACGCGGGCGGAGAGGCACTTGCACAAGGCTTTGGCACCGCTTCAATCCAGCGTCAGCCCTTTCAAAGCCTGAACTTTGGCCCCCATGAGCGAGAGCGGGCGATGTGCCTGCCGCAGATACAGGGCCTGTTCAGTGGTCCGCAGCTTGCCGCGCCGCCAGCAAACCCTGGATAAGGATGGAGACGACCAAGCAGCTTGAGCCGGGGGAGGTGACTGGGGGCAGGTCAGAGAGGGCCAGGCCCTGCGCTCTCCTTGCTAGCTCGGCACTCCCCCAGAGGGGCTGGGGCACCAGTGGGCCGGAGAAGCCACGCTGCCCCCTTCGGCCAGCCCAGGTCTCGCTACAGGAGGGAGGACGAACCGGGCAGTGGTTAGACTTCGGCCCAAGTGGCCGCGGGAAGCAGGAGTCAGGCCAGGACATGCCACGCATTTGCTCGCCACCCCAGCGCCCGAGGGATTCTTGGTCTGAGCCGGGGATCCCAGCCCCGCACGTGGCTGGTTGCAGGGGTTGCAATACCCACAGCCCACGTGAGAACACACCCTGCCCGGGACCCGGGACACGTGGGTTTTGTTTCACAGAGCTGAGCCACGAAGGGTTGGTAGGGGGGATGTTGACGGGTTGGGTCCAGGCCTCTGCTCGTGCACGTGGGCTCGGCTCCATCTGGGTCAACGGCCCCTTTCTGGACTCACCCCCAGCTCACATCACTGCCCCAGCCTGCTCCCCAGGTCCGAGGGGCTCTGGCCTGACCCCCCTCCCAGGCTGGCTAAGGCCCAACGGGCAGCACTTCACACTCCAGCGGCTCGGAGCAGCTGGGCAGGGGCCAGCATGGACCTGTGCTTGCCTTTCCCCTACTGAGGAGACCAGCTGCAGGCGGTAGGATGGTCCACCCGGGTGGTCAGAGACATGCCATGCCCCTGGGGCAGGAAGGGCAGCATCCACCCTTGGCTGCATGAACCCGGGCTCCTCCAGGGGTGCGTACCCCAGAGTCCAGTCCTTGCAGGGTAACTTGCAGGGTCCAGGTACCTGGAAAGGGCCTTGGGGTGACCTTCAACATGTCTCCCACCATGCAGGGTTCTTCCAACCCCGCTCCCCTCCCTGCCCGGTGCTCCCTTGCCAATGCCAAGGGGAAGAGGAAGCCACTTCTGGGAAACTGAGACAGAAGGGAGCAGCACAAGTAAACAAATGCCATGTGCCTGGAGGACCGCACAGGGAGATCTTATCTGCCGTCAACAAGTCTGCCTCAGGTCTGCCAGGAAGCAATGCAATAAGGGAGGGAGGGCAGCCAGGACCAGCAGCAACTGCTTTGCATGGAGAAGGGGCTGCTGCACTGGCCCCAGCTGAGGTGAGAGCTGGGGGTCCTTGCCCAGCAGCTGCCGCTGGGCTAGGACGCTCCAGGCTGCAGCAGTGCCCCATGCAGCAGCTGTAGGCTCAGCGTCCTGAGTCCACGGCAAGAGACAGGTGTCCGTGGTGCACAGTGCTGGGTGCCTCGAGGTGGCGGTGAGTGACCCTCCCCGGGAACCCCTGCCCGGAGGGGTGGGGTTCCTGGGGCAGGCCCGTCTCGTCTCCCTAGTTTAGTCTCCTCTGCGATGCCAGGAATGGTGCAAAGCGAGCTGCGAGGGGCAGCCTGGCAGCCTCCTCCTCGGGCAGCAGATAGCAGTGACATTTATTGCAGCTGATAAGCCCTGTGCAATTGAGCCCATTGCTTCCCCTCCGGGGTGATCCATCTCCAGGGGTGTTTGCACAGGGAAGCACTTCCACCCACTGTAAGCCCTGTTACTGTAAGGCCCCACCTTCCCCCTGCCTGGGCAGTGTGAACAGGCCAGCACCACCCTCTTGTGACTGAAGGAGAAACCTACACGGGCAGGTGCCCCAGGTGGGGCCGGAGAAGGGAAGGACGGAGGGAAAGGGTCTCAGAGTGCATAGCCCGGCCGGACCTGTCTCCCGGGCGGTGGCAGTCTGTCCCCAAGTCTGCAAGGACCTGTTCTCCTCCCCAGGCGCAGGGCGCTGCCCTTCCCTGTTGCTCCGTGCAGCTTTGCTTTGGCATTCAGGGAAATGGCAAGAAGAAAAACCAAAGTCAAGTGCCCCGGGAAGGTGAGCACAGGGTGGGCGACCCACCTGCCCCACGCTGCGTGGATTGAGCCGCGCAACGTGGCTGCAGCCAGGCCATTTCAAGGAGCAGTTAGTTGTGTCTTGCACTGTGTCAGGGTCGAGCCTGTCGTTTCAATCCACGGGGCTGGACAGCGGATTTGTCCGGGATGGTTTTGACTGGGCTGATCCTGCCTCAAGCAATGGTTGGAGTAGATGTGACCTCTGCAGGTCCCCTGCAGCCCCGTTCTCTGCAGGGCTGTAATCCTACAGCGATTCTGTAATTCTCCATGACGCCATCGCTACCAACGGCAGCCCACACCGGGCACCAGGGCCACCTGCGTCATGCCGTGAGTGACTGGCATTCACCGTTTTGGGGGAAGCTTGTGAACACCTGGCTGGGAAACCACAGCCAGGACAAGGTGAGGCCCTTTTCCCACCCAGGATGAAACCAGCTCTGCGGCTGCCCTCCCAGAGCAGGAAGAGAAGTGCCCCATGTCCCACTTGGCAGCATCAGCCCCTGCCCCGGCTTTAACCCTGTTTCTGTTCCAGCTCTGGTTTTTGTCTGTCACGGTCTGAGATCCCTATGTGCTGCCAGGGCTGAAGGGCAACGGGTTTGTTCCTACTCCTTGTCATTGCAGAGGAGGACACGGAGCAAAACAGCCCTAGGAACACGTGGGAGGCCATAAAAGCCCTGCTGGCATGAGCCAAACGGGTTATAAAATACCTCTGCGCCATCTCATGGGCCGAGGACAAAGGTCATAGGCATTTCATATGGTTCTGGGCTCCACCACCCAGGGAGCCCAGGTAATCAGCACCAGGGGGTCAACACCTGAGATAGCCCAGTGCAAAGCCCTACCCCACTTCCTGCACCTTCATGGCTTCAAGTAGCAGGAAGGTAGGATATATATAGGATACATGTCTGGTAGGATATATCCCAGCTCCCCAGCCAGGTGTGCCGGCTACAGGAGCAGCTGTCGGGGCATAGTGGGGAGGGACGCAGAGGGCTATCAGCACTCCATCCCTGCTGCAAAGTAGATCAGTCCAGGGGGGAACTGAAGGCTTTAACCCGCACCGGTAGCTGCATGAATTAGCACCTGATCAGGTGCGGGGCTGGTAGGGGAACTGGGCAACCGCAGGTGGGAGCTCAGGACACAGCAGAGACACCCTCAGAGAGCCCAGGGCCCAGGAGGAGGAAGGGCTAGGCGCAAGAACAGACAGCAAGGCTGGGCAGGGATGACAGGCCAGGCACCCTGGGAAGCACTGGAGTTTTCCTTTGCACGCCCAACGTTCACCAACAGCCAGCGTCTGTCTCCGGTGGTCCCCGCACAAGTGCAAAGGGAGGAAGGGCTCCAGGGGCTAGAGTGATTGCAGCCACCCAGCAGAGAAGCTGCACGCTGAGCCGAGCTCTGCGGGTCCTGGTGAGAGCTCGTGGCACGCCAGGGACGTCACACATCAAGCATTTCCATGTATACCAAGCTCCCAGCTGAAAACCCCCCCAGGAACCCAACAGCAAGCTCAGGCCCATCTTCGCATTGCCCAGGTCAGGGCACACCAGGAGCTCATCCTCGCGGGGTCTGTCGCAGGCTGCAGAGAGCCCTGAGAAGGAGGCCTGCTGCAGACTCCCGCATTAGTGGCTTTGCCCAGGTCAGAACCATCCCATCAGCATAGGAAATGAAGGCAACAGGGGGAGGAAACCCTACAGCCACCAAGGCACTAGACTGCAGACACCTGCACCTTTAAAACACGGCAGGCCAGTCCTCTGATCCGAGCTTTCTCCTGCTCGGTCCGGAGCAGAGGCTGAATTATG
This sequence comes from Caiman crocodilus, assembly GCA_030014935.1. Lineage (NCBI taxonomy): Eukaryota > Metazoa > Chordata > Crocodylia > Alligatoridae > Caiman > Caiman crocodilus. The sequence continues at coordinate 7,299,282 of JAGPOW010002202.1, forward strand.
CATGCGGGGAAACCAGCAACGTTTGCTTGTCTTGGCTGGAATTATCCAAGAGGCACATGTAGCAGCTCCCAGCCATTAAAGCATTTTTAGAGGTGTTTTATTGGGTTCTAGCCAGTGAAAGCAGCTCCTTGCTAAGTTTGCCCTGGAGCTTGACCTCAGGGCTGCCCTTGATCTTTACTCCAGATTCTCTCCAGTGTCCGCTTCTACAGAATCACCCCGAGTACTGTCGCAGGCCTGAAAGGATCTTCCTGATTAGCTAGGTCTGTAGTGATACCTCCACCAGACCCTCCTGCTGCTCACCCCTGCCCGCAGCCTTCCTCCATAACTACCCAGTCAGTGCTGACCCCTGCCCTTGAGGGTTGCCCTTATATCAGCACTTTTCCCAGCACGCGCTCTTCACGGCTTGCCCTTTGAATCCGAGGGAGAGATGCTGCAGCAGCGGTATAGGAGCCAATTTGTATAGGGAGGTTGCTGGCTTTTATAGCCGAGAAGATATTATGGTATCAGTGGAGACATAAGGCTAAAGCTTTTGGTGTAAAGGGACAGGATTGGATCAGTTAAAGAGATCAGCTAATAGGAAGCTGCAAGAAGATATGAAGAACGGCTGGAAGTATTGGGATGATTTAGTCAAGAGGAGGCTGCGGGAGGATTTAATAAGTCTTCACATATGCAAAGAGCTATAAAGAAGGAAGTGATCAATTGTTCTCGGAGTCCACAGGGGACAGGGTAAGAAGGATGGGCATAACTTGTAGCAAGGGAAATTTAAGTTAGGTGTTAGGACCGGGTTATCCAGAGAGGCTCTGGGATTCCTGCCCTTGGGAAATAAATGCAGAGGCAACAGTCCTGTGGGAGGGTTCAGATAGGGCTGATCCTGCCTGGGGCAGGGACTGGCCTAGGTGACCCCCCGCGGACCCTGCTAAAGCCGTTCTAATGGTTCCTTGCAGGTCAATTCACTCCCCGGCTACATGGCTGGGCCTGAGGAGTCTGGCTTTGCTTGGGGCTCGGGGGATGCTCCCTGCTGGCTTCGGGGAATTATTTTAAGCCCCGTTCAAGGCTCCCAGAAGGGGCTGCTGGATTATGCCTGCTAGTAGCTAGCTTCATTCCACGTGTACACTGTGCAGGGATCCTTCCTCATGCCCCGCATGTCAGGAGATGCCCCCGGGCCCCTGCTTCAGGAGTCAGTGGGGGTGCTCAAAGGGATAGCTCAGGATAGAAAATGGTTCCTTATAGTAAGTATTGCACTCTCCACTGCATCTCTCCTTGCAAAGAGGGATGATAAAGCATCTGGATCCACTGCCTCTTGTGCTGCAAAGCTCAGCCAGGGCTTGCACCCACCCAGGGAATCCTAAATCCCTTGTGTAACTTGTGTAAGCACCCTCGGGTGCTTCTAGACGCTCCTCTGCCTGGCAGTCAGCAAAGCAGATTTGCTGCTGGTATTAACCCTGCACTCCTCCCCTGCGGGCTGCGGTCCTGGCAGCCAGCTGTGGTAAGCTAGCAATCAGACCCAAGCACAGCACAAGGAGTGAACGGAGAGAGCTGAGGAGACAACAGCAAACACTTACACCCCTGGGTGCTCCTCCTACGTGAAAGCTCATTCCAAGTCATTCTGACCCCAGCTGCCGGAGCCGAGAGCCTGAACTGCCAGCAGCTGTGTCTGTTCAAGGGAAAGTCGTGTTCGGTACCACTCCTCCCACTCTTGTCCTGTTATAGCTATTGACTGGCAAGACCAGACGGGCTGGGAGATTGGGGTTCTGCAATCACTTGACCTGTCTTGTCCTCCGCGCTGAGATCAGCGTGTCCCCGTGGAGCTATTGTGCCGGGAAGCCAGCACTGCCACGGCCTGTGCAATGTCTCCGCTGCTGACGGAGGGCTGCGCTGTCTGCAAGGAAGCAGCAACCCCTGTTTGGAGAGGCTGGTGTTAAGAAGAGGCCTAACCTTATCCTTTGCCTCTTCCTTTGGGGCCTGGATTGGAAAGAACTGGAAGATGGGCCGGTCTGGAGAGCCAGAGGCAGGGGCTGCAGCCAAGGCAGAAAGGAAATGCGACTGCTCTCCAAGGGCCAGCAAGGGATGGATGTGCTTCTTGTTCCCAACTCAGGCCCACACGCAGCTCAGTCGCTGGCTGCTCCTCTCTGCCTTTTCTGGATGACGGACACAGGACAGATGGACGTGCCTTTCCCAACCGGGTTATTGAGGCTGTCTGTCTGGCGCCTGGAGGTGCCTTAGTTCTTGCTGTACTGTGCGAGGTGTACACCATGCCTGCGTGGGATGCCTGGGTTTGTTACTGTAAGTCCCTTGTTCCCAGCTGTCTTCTGCTTCCCTGAAACTGCCCCCGCATTTCTAAGCACATGCGATGCTTCTACTTCCCTCCGGCCGTGCCCTGTGGATGCCGCAGAGCAGCTGACGTGAGCCACACCACGAGTGGCTGCATTTTAGCGGCAGTGCAGGGAGCATTGGCGTTAGCCTCCAGACCCTTTGGTAGAAAAGGCTCCTGGAAGAAACCCAAGAGAGATCAGGGCCTGGTGGTGCAGGGGCACCGTACACAAATACCATCACTCAGCACCTTGCACTCGGGGCGGCCAGCCCTGGTAGGGTCACACAGAACCGCCTCGTGGTCCAGCTGGGGCTTCAGGGTGCGTGCACGGGCTCGTGGTGCAGCTGAGGGCATGGGTTCGAGCCCCAGCACTACCCCTGGAGTCCTGCACCTCTGTGGACGAGTGGTGGAGGGTCAGCCCTTCAGTGGATGTAAAAAGGCCTTGCATGAAGCAGGGGCCGAGTCGTGACAGCCTGGATGGGGGACTCGATCAGCCCCATGACTCATGTTGGCATGCCAGGTGCCTTGTGCTTGCATGCCAGGTCTCTTGGAGCAAGGACCGGGGGTTGTAAGCACCCTGGAGCTCCCCACGCTGTAGGCACATGCATGCTCCTTGCCCTAAGATGTCCCAGTCTCGGGGGCAGGGAGTTCATAGGAGGCTTGGGTTCAATGAGTGCATCCTCTTGGCTCGGTGCCCCTTTCCCCAGGCTCCCTTGCCCTCCGTCCCTGACCTTCTCAAAGCAACTGCCAGCCGGGTAGCACGTGGCCGTCCCCACTACCAGGGTGCTGGTGGCAAGGTGCGCAGGTTGCACGGATCGGGGTTGTGCTCTGAGCCAGCCACCCCTGCCTGATCACCGACAAACACCTTCTCCAGCAATGGCACTTGCTTCTCAGTGGAAAATAACCAGGCAAGTTGTGCAGCTGTCCTTGCACACAGCGTACACTCGCAGCACGTTGTGACCCCACTGTCCTGAACACAGTAACCCCCCATCAACACGCGGCCCAGCCTTGCTGAGCTCCTTCCCCAGCAGCAAGTGCTCTTGAGGTGCCCGGAGCTCAGCCCTGCCACACGCAGCCTGCTCTGGAGCAGGATGCCCCTCGGAAGGGGCCTGAGCCCACACCGGGAAACCTTTGTTTCATAAGCAGGCACCTGACACGGACAGAGCAGCCTCTACCAAAACGGCCTTGCAGCCTCCCTGTCCTTAGTGGTACAGCAAAGGAGAAATACCCCGGCCCCTCGCAGCAATGCCAATTCCTACTGCAGCTCATGGGCTGTCTCTACCACGCAGGATATACGAATGAACACAGCGATATCTTCCATACCGCCCCATCTAGAGACATCGTGGGTGATTAGCTCCTTCAGCGAGGGACAATATTCTGCATGGCCGTGCTGCACGACATTGTGCCACCGGTAGCAGATGCAATGATGGCGCTTGTACGTGGCAGAACAGGTCAGAAAATTGTCTGTGAGAAATGTGGAAAGAGGGTCAGAAGCTCCTGGCAAATTTTCTGCCTCTCAATCAAACCTGGAGGCTTTTGAAGAAAGTCACTGGTTTTGTTTGGCATTTTGTTTTTTCTACTGACAAACTCAAAGGCGTTTTTCACAAGATAAAAAGGAGCTTGATGCCAAATGGGCGATGGCATTTGTACTTGCGTCTCCGTGCGCGTGGATGCTACGTAGCGCGTGTGCTGTTCAGGGCCTGCTCTCCCCTCCTCCGGCGCCCAGAGCTCTGCGGTACATGCAGTCACCTCTGCCTCACCCTCTGCCCTGCGTCAGCGGCTTCGGGAGATCCCGTTGTCCCCGATGGTTACGCAGCACTTCATCACGCGTCTGCTAACCATGCAGCATCTCACAAAGGGGCCTCACAGACGGGCTGGGATGTGCTGATGTGATCCTGCTGTGAACAGCTGGCAGGGAGCGGGCAGGGCCGGGCTGGCTGCCCTGGACCGCTCTTCAGGGCATAGATGTTTTGGAGGCTTCTCTGCAATTCCCGGGATGAAACTCGGCGTCCTGCCAGTCGCACGGCCTGCAGGGTAGCGTTCAGTTCTTGCTTTTTCCCCATGAAAGCACTCATATTGTGCATGATTTGTGATGCTCCTTGACACGAGCCCCGTTTTCGGCTGGCTCGCCTGTTTGACCCAGTGCAGGCTGCAAAAGGGAATGACGGCAGCTCCCCACTGGATGCTATGGAGCCAGGAGCTGCGATGCCCTAGCTAAGGTTGGGTTAAGTTTTGCACATGTATGTGGTATGCTTGTGCATGCTTTACACACACACACACACACACATGCATTCTGGGTTTAATTACGCAACAAATAGTTCAGTAGAGGAGACTGATATTTCCAGGTCTCGCTGGTGGGTCTCCGCTTAGCTCCAGATGTCAGTAAGAATAAACCGCTATAACAAGCAGCGCATTTTCCTGCTAACAGCAGTTTTGTTCTGTTCATTATCGCTTGGCTGTATTGTGCTAGCTGTTCAGAAGATAACACACAAAAATGGCCAGACACTTGGTCTAGCCTCTCTACCCCCTCCGGTTGATGGCCGAGATTGCCGTAGAAGGTACCTTTGCTGTGGACAATTATGTGGACCAAGAATTTGCTGTGGACAATTATGAAAGGCTCCATCCCCAGAGGAGCTTTTTCCAGGCTCCTTCAGGGAGCACTGTGCCCGTGCAGGACGCAGGTTTATGGATCTCAGGTTTGTTCCCCAGCTAACGTAGCGGCAGGCCGTCTCCTTTATCTCTAGACATTTCAACACCTCTCACGATTCCTACTTGGACTCCTGACCTCAGATTGATAGCCCTCACGTCCACGGGTGAATTATGCGCCGTATAAAAGAGATAGTGCCTCGGGTTTGAATCTGTCACTGTCAGATTTCTCCAGATGTCCCTTTGTCCTGCAGTCGTCGGGGGGTAGATATGGGGGCCTGGTGACCTTCTCTTCACCATTGACTACCTCACCTCCTTCTTTTCCACCTCCTCTCCTGATGATCCTTGGCGTCGCAACCCTGTAAGGGCTTTTTCCAGGTCCCTTGTCACTTTGAGCACCTTCCGCTTCTGCCCGGAGCAGCCCAGGCAGGGCCATGTCACGATGGACGGGATGTCTTTGCCGTGCTCTCCATCCCAGCACGAGCCTAGCAATGGTTCCTCCCAGGCCCTGTTCCTTGGCATTTGCCAGCATTAGAGTTCATCTGCCATCGTGCCACCCCTCGGCTTGCCTGGGCCCTCTGAGGCATTGCACAGTCCAGCCTTGCCCAACGCTGGATGATCTGAGCTTGGGCCTCTCACCCATCATGCTGCCTTCGCTCCTGATCTGCCCCCGAAACCCTGGCGAATGCTGCCACCTCGCGTCGGGAAAGGAGCACTGCTGCTGCAGGACCCGGTGGGTCCTCTTGGAAAGCGGGCCGGGGGCCAAGAGATTTCCGAGGACCAGGGGGCTGGTCGTGGGGGGAGCAGATGCTGCCCTGACTGCCACCGACATCGGGAGATCTCCTTCTCCCCAGCGCGGGAGGAGTCACGCCCGTCGCCGTCCGGTCGTTCACGCGCCGTAGCTGCTCTGTGACAATTCCTCGGCCCCCGGGACCGGCTGTGGGTGCTGTCGGGGTCCTGAGACCCCCTGTGCATGCGCAGCACAGGTCTGTGGGTTCCCCAACCGAGCCCGAGGCCTTGGGGGAACAAGTTTGGGGGGATCTGGCATCTTGCCGGCTCTTGCTTCCAAAAACCAGGAGGCGGTCGGGCTGAAGAAGTCCGTTTCCCACGGCTCGGTGCGGGCCGTTGACCCGTAGGAGGAGACAGCGCCGTTCATCCTCTGACCCTTGTTTGCAGCCCCCTTGGGATTAGGAGGCGACTGCTAATGAAAGCTCCCTGATTCAGGGAAATAACCCCAGGATCTCGGTCAATGCCAGCCCAGCCGTGGGCTTTGGGAAAGCCTGCCAGTGCACCTTAGAGGGCAAGAAGCGGGCTCTTCCCCTCGGGATACTGGAGCATCAGGGCCTCAGGATGGTTGGGGCAAGATCACGTTGTCTCTCCAACCACCTCATGCTACCACACCTGCCCGCCCCCCCTTTCCCTTCCCTCCCCTCTCCGCGCAGAGCCCAGACCCCCATCTGCCTCCAGCCTCCTGTGGCAGGGGCTGCATTGCGTGGGTGAATCCCGGGGGTGCCATGGAGCTAAGTAAAGGGCAGTGTCCCGAATGGAAATAGTTCTGCCCCAAATGCAACCCTCACTAGGATTTCGGGGAGTTGGAGCCTCGCCTTCCAGCTCAGATCCATCTCTGCTCACTGCCTGGGGTCTAGCTGGCCTTGCTCAGCCACCTGCTATGGGAGGTGCTGGGTAACGCCTGCCCCATCTGCTGCTATCGCGGCGGCACCTTGGCTTTGTGCTACCCGCTCCCAGCTCTTGGACTTGCAGCCTCAGACTCTGCTGAGGAAGGGTTTGGTCCTGGCCGGCCCATTGCAACGGGTGCTGGGCAGGGGTCCACAACACACCTGTGCCCGTAGCCTTAGGCCCTGCCCTGACCCCCTGGGCATCCCCTGACGCCAGGCATTTGTGACCCTCACAGCTGCCACCCCCTGCTTCATCCCCAGTCTCGTCCATCAATCAGCGCAGCCCCCCAAGCAGCAGCTCGTTAAGCCGGCCTGCCTAACGAGCAGCCCCCGGTAGACCAGTCCCAGCCTCCCAGCAGCCCGGCTCCTGTCGAGGCAGGCCAGGGCGCATGGGCTTCTTGCAAGAAGCGGGGCACGCTCAGGGCCGGGGGTGCGGGCAGGGAGAGATCAGCCGTTTTGGGGGCTGGCTGTCTGCTGTAGCCAGGGCTGCGAGGAGACACGGGTCTTCCAGCCCCGAATCTTGTCCCCGTTGGTTTCATCGGAGCCTTGCGCACAGAAAGAGACCTCGGCGGTCTCACCAGGGTATGGCCAAGGGTATGGCTAAGGGTATGGAGCCCCAACCTCCCCTGCGCTCATGGCAGCCTCCACCCTCGGAGCTGCCCCAAGGCTGAAAGCCAGGCCCCCTTCCCCGCACGGACCCCGCCTTGGGTCTGCCCCTACCAGCACCTCCATGCTTCGTGCCAAGTCAGGGGGTGCGTTTGCATATGCATATGGATGCAAATTGAAATCTTCTTGCATGCAAATTGAAATTGGGCTCTTTACCGCTGACAAAGCCTCCCGAGACAGACGGCAGGCAAAGGAGAGCTGCTATTTCTGACCCCAGCTGCTTGTGCTCCTTGCCATATTGCTGAGCTAATTTGAGCACCTCTCTGACTCATTGCATCCCTCTCCGCGGCGGGAGAACTGCTCTCCAAGCTGGCTTTGCACAGAGCGTGGCCCCTCTCCACTTCCCTGGGGTCAGGCGATGCCATGAGGTCGCGGTGAGCCGGGGCGAGAGCACGCCTTGACGACCTGGCCTGCTCTGGCGTCACTGCTCCCTGCTTGGTGCATGACTCAGAGGCCAGCGCCATGCCTGGCCGGACAGCAGTGCTCCTGCCTGAAGCATCTTCCTGAGTAGCAGAGGGCACAGACAGCACCGCGCCACGAACCTGAAGGGCAGGATGCTCCAGCAACACAGTGGCACGATTCCTTCTATGTGTGATGGTGCCTCGCTGCCATCAATGAGAAGGAGCGTGTCACCACTACCAGCTCCGGGAAGGCTGGAAGGAGTTGGCTTGCTCATGTGGGTCAAAATAAGGGGAGAGCTGGACAAGGGAACAGGTCTGGAGACTCAGCAAGAACAAGAGGAAGAGACCGGGAAAGACCATCTGGGTCACTGCATATCGCTGCACCCACAGAGCCCAGCCTCGCTGAGGCTCGCCCGCAGTTTGAATGTTAACAGGAGCAGCTCTTGCAACCCCCATGCCTTGCTTCCTGTGAGAGCCCAGCTGTGACCAGCCCAATTTATATAAATGAGCTCCATCCTCGTCGATCGTTGCCCTTGGATTCACACCAGGCCGGCTTGTTCATGGCTCTCAGTATAACACCGGGGTCTGAACAGCACAAGGTTAGTTCCCCCTACTGAAACCGGCCCTGCAGTCCTCTTCACTTCCTACCCTAAACCATTGCGTAGTGTTGGCATTAAACACCTCCATGTTCAGTCCCAGAAGCAGCCGCAAGTCCATGTATTTTTCATGAATATGGGGAAAGGGGAAGCAATGACCTTAAACTAGTCAGCAGCAGTTGAGCTACCTACCGGGGAATCTGTTAAGCTAATAAGCTCCTGGGGAATCTGGGACGGGCAGGGAGGGAAGCGAGGCACTTCCCTGAAATCAGGAGCAAGCAGTTAGGTGAGAGCAGGCGATAACTTTGTTTTGCCAAAGTTCCTTGCTCAGCACCTGAAGAAAATGACCCCTGGCTGGGAGTCAGATCTGCCGCCGTGTGATGCCGGCCACGCTTGCAACCGGAGAGTAGGAAACAGAAAAGGCAGGACGAAAAACGCTGGAACAGGCACCTAGAGAAACCACGGAGTCGCCATTCCTGGAAGTTTTCAAGCGCAGGTTGGACGCCGGGCTGGGGCGGTTGAGTCAGAAATGATCCTGCCTTGAGCAGGGGGCTGAGCTAGACGTCCTCGTGAGGTCCCCTCCAGCCTGGCTTTCCTATGATGCTAAAAGCACGAGGGCTTCCCTCAAGCCCGTGGGCGCGCTCACCGGTCAGCTGTAGCAACAGCTCTTGCAGAGCCAGCAGCCACGACAGGAGGCGGCGGTGTGGCTAGAGCAGCTCGGAAACGCCCGACCTTCGGGGGCCTGGCTGGTCTAGGGAGCACAGCATCGAGGGGAGCAAGACACCTGTCACTGCCCCACCAACAAGCTGCTGAGCAGGGTCATTCCCTCTGTCCAGATCCAGGACGCTTCTGCCTCCCCGGCCATCCACCCCTGCAAACGGAGCCGCGCCACAGACGGGCGCATGAACAGAGGCCGTTGCGCGGTTGCTGGGACTGGCGGAGATGCGGAGGGCGCAGAGCCAAAGTCGCAGACACCTTGTACGTCATGCTCCAGCCGCCCTGGCTCCCAGGCCTGTGAAGGTGCCCGGGGTAGGTGGGCAGGGCGAGAGCTGGCTCCTTGGCACGAGCATGGAACAGGTAGGGGGAAGCCAAGATGCCCCTGGGGAGGCAGCGACTGCTCTAGGAAAAGCCCCAGGAGTCCCGGGTATTGCACGCAGCCTCCCGGCACTCCTCCCTCCCTCCTGACGTGAGCCGGCGGCCACGTCCAGCTGCCAGATCCTCGTCATCGCTCGCTGCTTCCTCTCATTACAGCCGGGGCCCCCAGAGACGGCCTCTTCCGAGCACCCTTCCCTGCGACATCTTATTAGCTTAACAGCCCTTTTCCAGACCATTTGAGAGGAGGATTCACAGCGTGCTGCGGGGCCTGCCTGGGCAGTGCCGTATGGGCTTGCCCTGACTGGGCGGTCAGGTGGTCTCTCCCCTTGTTTCCCATCCCGCGGGGGCACCAACCTCCATTGCCCCGACGCTCCCCGCACCGCCTTTGCAGCCCCCGCTCTGTCCGTCAGCAGCTAACGAGCTTGGAACAGGAACCGCTTCCTCCTTTTTACCTTTACCTTTTACCAGAGGGTGGCTTGTGAAAGCCGGGAGGCCCCTGAGCACCAAGGAAGGCGAGACGTTGAAGCCAACAGCCTAGCTGACAGCCTGGGTGAGGAAGCCCCCAGTCCGCCCCAACGTCCAGACTTTGCAGGGGGGAGCTCTCTAGCAGCTCTAGAGGCCGGGTTGGGGGTCAAAGCTGAAGGGCCGTATGGGAAACCGGGGATGCCTTTTATGGCTGGAGTCCCTGTTCATCACTGTCAGCCCCTGCCAGCCCTCCGCCCCGACCGCGCGTCGCGTGAGAGAGCTGCAGGGTGAGACTGACCCCCCGATTATGATGGCAGCTCCTGGCCAGGCCCTGGGGCTCGGGGTAATCCTTTGCAAGGCACCAGACATCCTACATTTCCCCAATACCTGCCCGGTGCCCCAGAGACCTCCATCCCCTGTTGCTCTGAGCTGGATGGTGGGAGCTGATGGGAGGAATCTGGGTCCCTTTGCTATTGGGCCACTTGTCCTGCAGAGACAGCTCTCGCACATCCCCAGATCAGGGGGGCATCTAGTCCTGTCTCGCCAGAGACCTGGGGACGGCAGGCCCTGGGGATGGCCCTGGCTGTGGTGCTGCACTTGCTGCCGGCAGCAGGCTGGCTTGGGAGGCTCTGGGATCTCCACTGCAGGTGGAGGGCATGGATCTGGACGACTCCAGCCACCAATGCCAGCCCTGCCTGCCAACCTGGACTGCTCCCTGCCCCGGGTGCTAGACTCGCCCAGCAGAACCAGCATGCGCCATTCAAGGATTGACCACGGAAACTGTCCCCAGAGTCCACGTGCCATAGGACAAAGGTCCATCCCGGGCTCTGGAAGCAGTGGAACCACAGCAGCTGTTTTGCAGTGCAACCGCTGGCACAAACAGGGCAGATCGTGTGTGGGTGCAGCATTTCCAGCTGCTCCGGGCTGCTCAGTGCCCCATTAACATGGACACAAGCCACTGCACAACCCCTGCACCTTCGGCTGCTTGCCCTGAGCATATCGCTGCCTTTGAGCTGCCTTGGCTTGGACAACACAGCAGAACTTGGTCGGGCTTCACAGTTTCCTTGCTGCTTGGCTTATCCCAGGGCTGAGCCATTGCAACGAGTCAGTGTTTGATTGCTATACGCCTTTGTGCTCGGACAGTAGAGATCGATGAGAAACAGGCCTGGGCTGGGACCTGAGCTCAGCCCCCGTCTCCAGGAACGCTCCGAGGTCTGTGCTTTGCACCCCCTCAAAAGCAGGCAGGAGAGATCTTGGTTTCACATCTCATTGGCAAGCGGATGCTTCTGACAGCTCGGCCCTGCCCAGCTCTGCGTGCGGTGACAGCTGGGCTGATAGCCTGCTGGAGTCGCAGGCAGGAGGGACAGCCTGCTGGGGAAGAGGCTAATGTCACAGCGGGGACCCAGGGGCTTTCCATTTTTCCTCCGTCTCTTCCAGTCGCAGGCGTTCACCCACAGCAACGTTAGATGCGAGTGCCGAGGACGGGCCCTGAATGGATGTGATGGGCACGAGGGGGCTGAGCTGTCCTCAGGCAGCGCTCAGATCCTCCCGGGCGCAGGCCAATAATTGAGCGCGGCTTCTGCGCGCCAGGGCTGGGAGCTGAATGGACTCGGCTCGGGGGGCTGCTCTGGGGACAGCTTCATCATGCACGTGACCTGCGCTCATCCTGCATCCCATGCCATTCAGCTTAAATCTCTGAGCAGGGCCTGGAGCTGAGCAAGGCAGCAGGTGTGTGTCTGGGGGGTCCCGCTGTCCAGGGCCCTGCCGGCTCTTTCTTCCACCGCTCACCTGGGCAAGGTGCTCCCTGCTTTGTCTCATACAAGGCATGGGGCTAAAACGTTACTGGGCTCCGGGTCAGTGATAGCCCCGGGGAGTGGGTTGTGGCCTAGCCAGGAGCCCCAGTGCAGCCCTACAAAGGGAAGGGACCCCCCCCCCAAATATGGAGAAGGGGCGAAGCGGCCCTTACCCTCATTCCTGGGCTGTTATACTCCAGTAGGACGGGGGAGCAAGACCCCCTCTGCCCATGCATCGCCGGGCTCCTGACTCCCCCAGTGTTTGCAGGGAAGCTGCTGGTGATGAAGGGTTTAAAAGAAATCCCATCCCCTGGTCTGTGCAGCAGATCCAGACCTGAGCTGGATTCTGGTCTCCCTGTCCCACCCCCCCTTCCCTCCCCGCAGTCTCTCTCCTCCATGCAGCTGCCATTGCCCCTGGCTCTGACAACTGAAGCTCACTCCTCTCCCCACTGCCCGGGCAGCTTGGGGATCGCTTACCAATTAGTGTGGCCTGCTCATTACAGCTCATTATCTGCCAGTGGGAACCTGGATGGGGGATACACAGGCTTTGGCTCTGTGTCAAAATCTGTTTTTCTAGGTAGGATCAGTTCAGTCCTGGTCTCCAGTTACAACCCCGCGGCAGCTTCTCCTGCAGAGATCCTGAGCCCCGTTACAAAGCAAACCACGTACATATGCGTGCGTGCGTGTGCCTGTAAAAGTGGGATCTGGGAGCCAGCTTCTGCCCTTTCCATCATCAGTGGATTTGCAGTGAACCAAGATGGCCCAGGGGGGAGACATTCAGATCGTGGGTGCCAAGGAGGCTGGGCAGCACTGTGCTGCCGCCAACGAGCACTTCATTGAGCTCTGCCCATGGCAAAGCAGACGGCTGCCGAAAGGCCAAGGACTGAAATAACTGGGGCTGCCAGAAATGGGGAAATCCTGGGCTAGCGGAGCAGGAGCCAGGGGTTGGGACTGGGGGAGACTCCCAGCACTTGGAGCCTGGGACTAGGCAGAGCTGACCAGGAGCCTGGCAGCATCTGCCTGGCGCTAGCCAGCACACGACCCAAAGGATCACTTTCTTGGATCCCAGATTCACCCATTGAAATGCAATGGATGTCGTGAAGCTGCTGACTCCAGCAGGGAGGACAGGCTGGCCTGCCAGGCCGAGGGCTGCAGGGGCTCCCGGGTCCAGGCCCTTCTCAGCGGCTTCCAAGGCTCCCCGGGGATGTGGTTAAACACAACTTTCCACCAGACACAGAACAGCTTCCCTGAACTTGGATCCTTGAGAGGACTCAGCACAAATAACCCATCAGTGGGTGACTGACTGCATAGCACTGGGATGTGATGGAGTCTCCATGACAACAGGCAGCTTCCTACATCTCAGGTGATTAACACATCAAACTGGAACGGAAGGATTGGGGAAATAATGGGGAGAGAGGAGGAAGCAGCCCCTGTGCCGGGCTGTAAGGGAAAAGGCGGTACACCCAGAAATGCAGCCTCCGGGGGGATGCAGTGATATACCAGCAGCCAGGCAGGGGGGCTCTGGACCCATCTCGTCCGTTGTTCAGCATCAGGGTCAGATGCGGGGTTGTGGTCCCCGATCTTTGTCCAGCCCCACCTCTAAAATCAGCCACCATTGGCATGAAATCCTGCCACAGCTGACAAAAGGCTTTGGCGCTCTGCTAGCAGCCTCCCGATCCGCCGCGTTCCTGCATGGATGACAAGTCCTTACGAGTGTGAGGCTAACAGCACCCCGCTCCCCTCCCTGGCCGTGGAGATAAACCCCTGCCAGAGGAGTATAGCAAGGTTTCGGGCCAAGTGACGAACAAACAGCCTGACAAGGCATCTGAACGGTTCTGGGGCTGGGGAGTCGCAACAGCAAAACTCCTCTGCGAGCCCAAAATATTGACAGTACACACGAACGCCGGCAGGTCCCCGTGGGCGGGCACCCACATGGCAGGGACATGCCTGCCAGCTGTCGTGCGGCAGCTTTGCTAACCCCGAGTGCTCAAAGCTGGCGAGTCAGTCTCCCCCAGATCACGAGACCGGCTTACAAATCGTGCGTTTTCTTGTAAAACAGCAACGATGAATGGGGTCTTTCGGAAAGGGCACATAGCTGCGATTGCTTTGACGTCCCCCCATATGTGGGATCTGGGCACCTAGCTCCTGTTCAAATGAAGGGGCATATTTGAAACCTCAGCCCCGGTTTGGACGTGGTCCGCCTCTTCCACACCCAGCTGTGGAGCATGAGGAATCTGCTCTTCTGTTAGTCGCCTGCACGTGTGTCAGGTCAGAAGATTTGGGGCCAGATCTGCCCGTCGCCCACCTGCCAGGCCCTGTCCATGAGGGCTGCTATGTGGGGCACGAACACGGGTCTCCGCTAGGCAGGGGGGTGGAAAAGTGGAGTGTGCCGGCATGAAGCAATGGGGACGGCACCCGGGAAGAAACCCCTCTGCTCGTTCATTCGCTCTCTGTGCTGTCTGCTCCCTCTCCCGGAGGCCATGCAAAAGTTTCCTTCCTTCCGGTGAAATGAGGGTTAATGCAGTGCTAGCTAATGTCATGCCCCCCTCGCCCGCCTGCTGCCCTAGCTGCTGATCTCACCAGGCTTGGCAGCGTGGCTCGCCCTGGAGGCATGTGTGCGCCCTCCGGTTCTGGCACAACCCGTCCTGCGCTCACAGCTGTCCTTGCACCGAGGAACGAGGAACCGTTACCCGGGGCAGCTGCTCTGAGAGCACCGGGGACACCTGGCCTCTTTGAGCGTGGGGGTGGATCAAGAAGGCTTGTGTCTCGTGTCGGGAAGGAGCGGGGCACGCAAGGGCTTTGGCGCCGAGCAAGTGCCGCTGCCTGGCGTCTGTGGTTGTGATGTAGGATGATCTGCAAAGCGCAGAGGTCCCTCCCTCCACCAGGCGAGTGGAGTCAAGGCACCTGTTTCTGCAGCAGTGCATGAGGGAGCCAGCTGCTTTTGACTCCCCTGGCTCAAATGGGCAGGTGCCCCTTGGCAGCTGGGAGGGCTGGGGCTTGGCTTCCATAGCAAGATGCTTAGCCGTTCTGCCGCTCCTGCCCACCCCAACCCACTCATATTCATTGGGAAATTATCTCAAGAAACAGGTCTGTACTGGTATTCTGAACTCACAGCCCCTGAGCGACGGAGCTCAGCTCCAAGGCCCCAGCTGAGGTCACGGCCACATTGTCTAACAGCCTCTTGCCCCCGAAAGACAGTCTGTGTAGACAAGACAGGCTCAAGATGGGGCAAAGGGAGGCTTGTCTGTGCAGATGGGGGATTGAGACTGCGCATGTCTGTACCGCAGGGATCGCTGCTCACGTGGATTAGAGTCAAGCTAGCAGGATAACCGCGGCAGGACGCAGCTCAGCTCACGCTACCCAGCCCACCTGGCTGGCATCAGCCGCTGCAGCCTGCACCAAGCTGGCGCTGGGGTGCTGACGCCAGCTGCACCCGCGGCAGGTTAGATGCGTGATAAGTGGCACAGGAGGGGCCTGGCAGTCGCACCTACATCTCCTGAGTCCCAGCCCGGTGCCTCTGCCAGCAGACGGACCGCGCAGCACTTTGTGGCGATGGCAGAAGTGGCTTCGCAGAGCTCGTGCTATTGCAGAAGGCCTAGGAAGTTAAACGTGTCAGGGCCTTTTTCCCGGTCTTAGGGCAGGAAATGACATGCGGGCAGCTGGATGTCGCAAAGCAAAGCAATGCAGGAGAGAAGTCCGCTGCCCTTCCTCGCTCCTTATCCCACCACATCCCATCTCATTCTCTTGCTATAGAGAGTCTGTAATAGTGGCTGGGCTCCGCTGCTAACAGCCAAAGCAAATGACTGAGGCAAGAGCCATGGATCAGCTGGAAAAACAAAATGAAAGTGCCACTGAGTGCCGCTCTGTTTCCCTCGGCAGCAGAGCTGCCCCATAACAGCCACACATTGCTGCAGCCAGAGGAAAGCAGCTGGTCTGAGATAAATCCAAACTGCCTCGTTGCCTGTGAGCCAGGGCTTTTAGCACAGGCCTGTGCCCGCAACCCGGGCCTGCATCGTTAACACAGTCCCGAGCAAATGCTTTCGGTGGCATCCGACCAGCTCTTGAGGGCTGCAAATCATGCTGCGGAGCGCACCCTCCCAGCGCTCCTCGCTGCCAGCACATAGTTCATTGCAGGCATAAATGTGCCAGCGTCCCACGCAGCCCTGAGTTCACCGCCTGGTTTATGGCTGCCAATTACCTACAGCAAAGATGCTGCGGGGATGGAGGAGGTAATCTGGGTTACGGCGTTCCCAGGCCTTGGGACGTCAGCGGCTTCGCATTCAGGGTCCTCTGGAGGCTGCGCGAGCTCTGCTGGGATGCCCAAAGGGTTTGAGAAATGAGCCAGCCGCTGCCCCTGCCCCGCTCTGTGTGCAGGCATCCCCCCTGCCCTCACCTTCCTCCTCTGTGCTGCAGTGTCAGGGATTCAGCTCCTGCCTCCTTCCCATATCCCTTGGCCCAGCGCTCTCCTGCCCCAGCCCACACTGAGATGGGGTGACTTGCTCCTGGCTTTAGCCCCTTTGCCGTGATCTGGAGACCGTCCCGCAGCGGTGGGAGGGGAGCCCGCGCGGGGCTGCGTGCAGCCGGCCCTCGCTCCGAGCCAGTGAGCACCCCCGTCCCGCGCTGCAGCAGAGTGAGCACGTAGCGGGATTCCCCATCTCGTCAAAGGGCAGGTGGGATGGCCTGGCACTGAGCAGGGCAGGCACATCCCGGGCGCCACGGAGGCAGAGGAGACTGATAAGCATTATATTTAAGACTGCTCCAGAGAGGCCCAGCCCATGGACTTCTCCCAAGGCCAAAGGAAGAGCGAAGGGCTGGCGAGCGAGAGAGAAAGAGAGACGGCAGAGCTGTGATTGCCTGGGATGCCGCCAAGCTCGCAGCCCCGAGACGGATGTCTTCTGTCTTCAGCGTGGGGAGACGACAGACAACGCCCGCTCTGCTGACACGTCCCCCCCGACCCGAACGATCAGCAGCAGTGGGAAGGCGTGGGGGGTGGCGTCCCTGCGGGAGATCACTGTCCCATTAAAAGCTGCACGAAGCTCCATCAACCTCCCTGTTATTCCTCCCTGGGGGGCCGGGGGAGGGCGATGCTGATTAGAAGCAGGCCTGAGACTTCGCCTGCAGAGGAGAAGCTCACCGACTGTAACATCCCCTGCCGGCGCTAGCCCCGATTCAGCTGACCTGCTGCCAGGCCCCGCGGGAGGTTTCACGCTGCCCTTGCATCAGCTTGTAGCTCTACTCTGAAAGGGCAGTAAAAATAGGTCCGTGGCTGGACGTGCCCCCGGGCTGGACGCAGGCAGGCCGAGTCTCTCTGGCGCTGCGACAGGTCACAGAACAAAGGAGGGGGCTGGGAAGTCACCTGCAGCTGATGCCTAAAATTAGAGACCTGGACCACTTTCTTGCTAAGCGGAACAAGCAGGACGATGGCTCCGGCAGGGGGGTTTATCTGGGGCGTGCAAACACCCTCGGACAGAAGCGCGCACCCCTGAGAGCCGCACGCCCACCCCGGGACACACCCGTCGCCACGCGGAGAGGGAGACCTGGAAACCTCCGTGCTGCAAAGGTGCAATCGCTTCCGTCTGACCCCGAAGAGCAGCGCCGGGGAGCGGGCGAGGGCACCGGGAGGCTCCTGTGCAGAGCTCCCTTCCCTGCGTCTGCTCCTATTTCGCCTCGGATGGCTTATCAACAGTGACTTTCCCAACAGCGATCGATAGAAAACATTTTATCTTCTTCCCAGGCGGCAGGATCCTTGGAGCGGTCGGATTTCTGTTACTATGGTGACATCTTCTGGGCTTATTAAAGCTCTTGCCTTCCTTGGGAGGGATTCTTTTTTCTTCTTCTTTTTCTTTCCCCTTTACATTATAAGCAAAATAACAAGTAAATCAGAAGTCAAACAAGCGCGGGGCCTGCAGCCTCTCCGCAGGATGCCCAGCTCCCCGCTGACCGGCTGCACCGCACCGCACCGCACCCGGCATCCATCCAGGCTTCCCTGCACCCTTGGGGGCATCCTCTCTGCTCTCTGCCCGAGCCAGCCTAGCCAGGCCTGGGAGAACCCACGCGGCCGCACGCTGATCCGAGCGCTAGTGACTGGTTGGGGCTGGGGGCTTGTGTGTCGCCTCAAGCAGGTTGTGCTGTTCACTTCAGTCCGACCCAGCCCTTGTCACGGCGGCTTGGGGCCCGGGAAAGCGCGGCGCTGGGGCAATTCAAAGCTGCCTCTGGGGTGGCGAGGGAAGGGGGAGGCAGCAGGGGAGAGGAAGGAAGGACTCCCGCCTTCGTGGCTGTGTGTGTTCCCGTCTCTCGTGCACACACGCTTGGCTCTGCTCTTTGCCTGCCTATTTGCAGCTTAGCTGGCAGAAAACCCCGCTGATGGTTGGCTCTCTCTTCTGTCGCGCCATTTCTCAACCTGGGGGTCGCGACCCACAAGGATATAGGAAACTTGAAAAATGGATTCTCTTCTGAAGGAGAAAAATATGGGAAACTGCGGGTTTTCCCTTGCAGGCTGGCAGAGTTGCAGCTTGCGATGGGCTGCTTCGGGGCCCTCCATGCCCCGCACACACGGGGGGCAGAGGGCACTGGGTCGGGGCCGGCCATCGGCGCGCACAAATGGGTCCTGGTGCGAGAGCAGGTGAGGACCACTGCTCTGCTTGTTCTCTCACCCCCTCCTCTAGCCCCTGAGGCAGTCACGCAGGCTGCGCAAAACCAGCCTGCAAACTCCACCGGGAAGCTGCTCTCCGGCTGGGTACCAGGGCAATGATTTGGGAGCTGGGCCTGGGGGGGGGTGTTGCTCTGCCGGTGGCAAATCCCAGCCTCCAGGCTCCCTGGGATTAGGTGCAGGAAGCAGGCTGGTCTGAACGCCCAGCTTAGCCTCACCTGGGTGCAAGCAATGCAAAACTTGCATCGTCCCAGGGGCTGCCCTCACCCGTGCTTGCTGCTAGGGCACCTGGGGGCATATCCTGGGAGTCTTCATGCTCCAGTAAGCCGCGCTGCTCTGATTCTTTTCCAGTGAATACTGGGAGAACACCTCTGTCCCAGCCACACAGGGAAACCAACCGTGTGGAAACAGGGCACTGGGAGGTACCAGTGTGCAAGCGCTTTAGCTTGTGTCCCCCCTGAAACCGGGGCAGAGCACACGGCTCTGGTGAAAGCAGCGCGTGGCCTCTACCCCACGCCAGCTTGGACCAGCCAGCTTGGTTATAGGCCAGATGGTTGGGAGCATTTGGGTAAGTGCCCAGGTGGATTCTGCAGCAAAGGTAACCTCTAGTGCCATTGCATCCTCTGTCACCCTGACAAACTGCAGCCCCGGGCCCAGAGACGTGGTCTGACGGGGACAGCATTGCAAGAGGAGGTTTCAGGGGCTGGCGGGGGGAGTGAGCAGCTCGTGAGCGATGCCGTTGTGCTCATGAATGCATTTCACTCCCGTGTCCAAGCAGCCGAGGGATTACAGAAGTAGGCTTACAGCCACGATGAGCTCGGCCCACGCCGCTCACGGTCTCCCCAGTCTGACCCCTCTGTGACATTTCTCAACAGGGTTGTTTCCAGGCCTGCTGGAAAGGAAAGCCGAAAGGTGCTTGAAAGGGGCTGGGAAATTCCAGCGCCCCGGACCAGCTTTGAAAGAACCAGTTAACCACGTCCAACGCCTGGCTTCTCGTACCACGCGTGAAACAACACCATGGCGTGCAAAGACAGAAGCGGTTACCAGGAATGTGATCTTGCCCATGTGAAAAAAGAGAACTGAATTGTTCTGATTTACAGTAAAGAAATGCATGTTTCATCCCGCTACAACTGCCTGTTCCCTGACCCCAAATAAAAATTATTCCTGTATCAGCAATCTGAAAATGCAAAAATCACCTATGTGCATATTAATGCCCCATATTGATCAACTTGAAGTGCAGATTTGCATAGCACATAGCCAGAACTTTACCCTGCATTGCTAGTGGCGCTCTACGCGCCGAATTCAGTTATTCCAGCGGAGCAGCATCTAGAAGTCTTTTTGCGAAAATAATTCTACTGCGGGCTGATAAACACTCACCTCGCCAATTAGTCCTCCTACAGGAAACAACCCAGCAAGCTCCAAAAAACCGGTTTGCTACTCAGGCCCCAACACGTTAACTTGGATCTCCTGTGCAAGAGCATCCCTTAGAGGGAAATATTTGGATACAGAAATCAAGCAGAGATATACTTTGGGGAGAGAAAGCGAACAGGGGGTCCGAGAGAGAAGCGTATTGTGCTGTAATGAAACATGCCACGTTGCTGTACTCAATCAGCATAGTGCGGTTTCTGATTATTTGTTGGATCGAGCGCTTTGTGCCCGTGCTCTCAATCATGGATCAGAACTGCATGGTACGTGGGGCTGAACAGCATTAAGAGGAGCTGGAAACTAAGCATTATTATGTGGGCAATGTAAGACTGACACCGTCCCTGCTCTGATAGATGAGGCGATAGGGAAGCACATTGTTATCACTTAGCAACCTTCCCCCCCCCGTTTTCGAAGGAATTTTGGTTGTTTCTGGAAGGGATCAAATGCCAGAGCCTGGAAACGTAGAGATGCAGCCGTGTTTTATGCATGCAATCAGCCCCGTCTAGTCATCAGGGGCTCAAAGGGGGTTGCAAAATCAGGCTACGCGCGTGTTTGTAAATGATCTCTGGGCCTGGCAGGGCCGAAAGGTGCAAGTTCAAACTGAGCAGTGATAACCCCTCCATGCAGTGCACCGTGGCCTGTGCATCTCGTGGCTCCTTGATGGGATGCAGGCCAAGCAGGACTGAAAAATAAAGGCAGCCTGTTACCCCGGCCTTACAACGGCAACCGTTACAAGTGTGGCGGGCCAGTCGGGGTGCTCCCGCGCTGAGCCGCCCACCGCCCCGGCTCCGAGCGCCTCCCTGGGGTGCCTCCGCCCGGCCGACCCCTTCCCTGGAGCACCCCGCTGGCCTGGGGTCCCGCTGCCCCGTCCCAGGCTCTGGACTCAGTCCTGGCTCTGCGCACTTGGAGAGCACAGGCCTGGTCGTCCAGCGGGTCCTAGCCCCAATACCGGCACTGGGGCACTTCCCCGCGTCAGGGGCTGATCAGGGAAGTCTCCCTCCGTCCGCAGACCTAAGGGGCCTCCTCGGCATAATTCAGACCCACCCTCGATACGTCTCCACACCGGGCACGAGGAGCACGTTATTGATGACAGGGGTAGGGCAGGAACAGGGTACAAGGTGGAGCAGCGTCAGAGGGATCCCACAGAGCAAACCAGGGTGGCTGGGGTAGCCGTTTACACGCGCGTCTGAGTTACTATAAGCTAGATATCTCGCTTCATCTCGAGTGGCTTACTCACGCGCATCGCCCAGAGGTGGTCGGGGTTTCCTCTGGAGCCAGGGCGCTCTTGGAGCAAGTGGTGATGAGGAGAGAGCCAGGCTCAGACTCACCTGGATGACCGCATGGCTAGTGGCTCCTTCTTCCTGGCCAGGGCCTTTTATCCGCTCTCTGAGCTCAGCAGCCTGGTCCAGTCGAAGCTGCCAATACTGGCCACCAGCCGACCCATCTCCCAGGCATCCCTGGCTACCTGGGCCGTGCGCAGGGCTGGGCTTTCCCCCGCCCAGGTGAGCAGAGCATCCCCTCCCAGGCCCAGGCTTTTGGCATGCAGACCCGGAGGGATTCAGCACCCGCCTCTCGGGCTGGCACAGACAGGTCTCTGGAGAGCGGCACCGACCGCGGTGGTAGAAACACAAGCCTTGAAAAAAAGACACGAGGACCTGGGTTTAAGCTAAACTCTAGCTGTTGGGGGCTGGCAAAGGATTTCCCCCGGAGTAGGTTATTTGTGGGGGCAGGACTGGGGGTGTGCACGAGATGGGCTCCTGGCCCGAACCAGCCTGCTCCTTCTTCGGTTCCTGTTAAAAGCCCGCGATGGCATCGGCCCGGCGTCTGGCTGGGAGTCGTACGAGAGGCCGATGTGAATTCAGAGCCGCGGGCCCGGAGAAACAATGGCTCGTGTGTCCACTTTGCAGCTCCTTCCTGCTCGGGATTCCAGCGCCCTGGCTTTCTCCGAATGGCAGAGGCCCTGTTAACACTTTCTCTGTTGTTTGGCTTTTAGACAGGGGAAGCAGCAGAGCTGCAGGTATTTCCTGCGACCGGCCTTCAGCTGCACGTCTGGCTGCTTTCAGAAAGGACGTGCTAACCCCTAATGCGCGCGGCGGCCAGGAGCCAAGCACAGCAACAACTTCTCCTTGTCGGGCTCGTGCCAGAGCCTGTAGGTGAGGCAGCCAGGACATCCAGCCCCGCTGCCGCTGCCTGCGGGACCCCGAGACCACTCGCTTGCTATTTCAGGCTGAGACTGCACAAAGCGCTGCACGATTTACGGCGCTCAGCAAGCAATCTTGCATTGGCAGGCAGGCAGGCCCGGATGATGGCTATTGCTGACTTTGGAGGTTAAAGGGAGGCCATCCAGTTAAAAACGATGCGTTTGTCGAGACTCGAGAAACCGTTTCCCTTCTCTGGGTAGGAGTCGGTGCCTGCAGGGGAGAGGGGAAGACCCTTGTTAACTTTGCTGTATTTCTGCGCCTCTCGCTGTCTTCCAGACACCAGCATCTTTCACTCTTTCCGTTTGGGTCTTTCGAGCACAAATGGGGAAGAAATATATATAGGAGAAATTTGGATTGTAAAAGTACAACATAAAATAGGACGGCCTGAGTTTGTCAGGCACAGCACCCAAAATGGCTCGTAACTCCTTTTGGGACGGCGCCTCCATTTCAAGGGGTCGGTTTCCCTGCCTCGAGTTGAATTAGGATAATTATCGTCAAATGTTCATGTCCACGGCAGGGCTAAAAGGCTCCCGTCCAAACCGAGGCCCTACTTGCGGGGTGCCATAACAGACTGCGCGGGAGGGCTGGGGTTTTCCTACTAGCTTCCTTCGGGCAAGTTGCCCCAGGGAGGCCTGCTGGCGCATGCAAGCCGAGGGGGTGAAGAGAGGAAGACCAGGGGATTCGTGATGGGGCTACATAGCGAGGTGGTTTCCTGCGAAGAACATCCGCTGAACGTTGCAACCCGCGCAAAGGGTTATCTCGCTGCAGAAAGGGAGCGTAAAGCGCTCAGGGCTCTGATGGAAAGGAAAACACTGGGTAAGCATCAGGCTGTCGTCGCTTCACATGCTTCCTCCCCAGTGCCGGTGTGGCTCAGAAACCCCGCGCGGACGGCGCCCCGAGCGCTGCTGGGCCCCCGCTCCGGTCGGAGTCGGCAGCTCGCAGACTCGGCGCTGGTTTCGGGTAAAAGCACCCACAACCTCGACTTGTGCCATGCTGGTGAGCCAGGGGTGGACAGTGGCCCTTCCCTGCCGTCCGCCCCGAGACGCGCGTGCCAAGCCAAAGGCCGTGGCGTGCCCCGGGGGGCTGTGGGGAGACCCTGCGTGGCCCGGGGAGGGTCTCCCCAAAAAAGGGGGCACGGCGGCTTGGTGGGAGGGCCAAGGCGGGCAGGGCGCAGCGGGGCGACGTGGGCTTGTGCCCTGCCTGTGCGCGGGGGCAGAGGCGCAGGGTGCGGATGGGTGCACCCCCCTGCCCGCGGCGGGGGTGAGGCGGCCGGGAGATGGTGCTGTCGGCATGGGCAGGAGCCCCGGCTTCCCCTGCGGGAAACCCGAGCATGCACTTCCGACAGCAGCCGGCCATGCCTCCAACTTTTCTTCCTGCCCTCCCCCGGCCCTGCCCGCGCCAGCCCGGGGCCCGCTGACCCGCGGGAGCGCAGCGATGGAGGCGCCCGCCCCGCCGCGCTGCGCTGCCAGGTAGGAGCCAGGGGAGGGGAAGGGGAAGGGCCGCACGCCTGGCACAGGTGGTCTCTCTTCTTGCACCAGCTACGTTTGTGCAACAACAACAACAAATGTGATTGTGACATGTTTGCAGTCCTTTCATCCCTGCCCCACCGCCCCAGGCATTGCTCCGGCCTGGAGGGGGTTTAAGCCGCAAAGCGACTAGACGTGTCTGGTCTGTGCCCGGGGCGCGGAGATGCCCTGCCAGCTGTTGTGCCCGTGGCGCGGGGACGGGCTGGTTTCCAAGGGCTGCCAGAGCTCCTGGGATGTGAGCGGGGCCAGCTGTGCTGGGCCCACCTTGGCTGCCGCCCGCCCAGACAGTGCCGGGGTCTCTGGTTTTGGGGCAGCGGTCGGTGTTGGAGGCTGCGTCTGCTCGTCTGTTGGATCGCAGGTCCGGTGGTCCCTGCAGGGTCCCGCGGCAGCCTCTGTTGTAGGCCTGCGCGTCCTTCGGGCAGGATCTGGCTTGATGTGGCTGTGCCCGCAGTGCCGTGTCCGAGCACAGCCTGGGCAGCCCTGGCGCGTGGGCTGGCTTTGCTCGCACGTGGCGGAGCAGCAGCAACCTGGTTTCGGTGTTTTGGTGCCGAGTCGGGTCCCACCAAGCCTCTGCAGGCTAAGGATGGTTTTCGTTCTCGCTGTCGTTCCTCTCCGCATTTGCGAGGCAAGAGAAATGCTTCGTGTAGTTTCTCTCCCTTTTACAGATGGGACGACTGAGGCAGGGAGGGCCAAGTGCCAGGCTCCAGGCCCGAGCAGTGGGGAAGCTGCAGAGCATGAGACAAAACCCAGGACTCGCAGCCTCTCCTTCATGTCTCCCTGGCTGAGGAAAGCCTGCCTTCAGCTATTTGGAGGATGGGTTTCTAAAAGGCTGTTAAGTAGCCAACAAAAGTGGAGAAAAGGCCTGTTTTGTGTCGTGTTGCTCTTTTCGGCTGTTGATACATAAGGACCTCCTGTACTTCTGGGGGCATTAAAAGGAGGGCGGCAGTGGTTGCAGGTTGGTTACGTGGGGTGGTGAGATCAAATACACTGTGACTTCATGTTCTTTTGCCGCCCTTCGCCCAGGAGGACTTCCCAGGGCTTTGCAAGCCCGAAATGCAGCGTCCGCTGAGGTGGGGCGGTGCGGAAGGAAGTCAGGAAGACTACCACCACCCCGTTGAAAGAGAGGGGAAATTTAGGGGAGCAGAGTGTATCTGGCTTGGAAATTTGGAGACCAGAATAGTTGGGATCTTGTCCTGGTCTGGCAGGGAGACCACTGATGCTTGGACCCATGTGTCCCGCCTGTGTTTCTGTGTATCAAGCAGAATCCGGCGTCCTCCGTCACCTGTGGGTCGCGAGGGATTTCCCCCCCACCGCTCAGCCAAACGAGCTCTCCCCATGGTGCCATTGCCTCCCACCCACCTTCCCGGCAGCCTCTCGGTCACCGTTTGTCAAGTGGTCACCAGATCTTGGCTTGGGGGAGCTGTGGGTTGGAGGAAGCCCGTCACATGCCTGATCCTCTTTGACTTTGCTGAGAGCTCGAGCTGGGTCTCTCTCTGGGGGTGTCAGGGCTTGGATTTTGTCGACGTGCAGCCGGCCTCCTCTGGAGCCCGGGAGTGGGTGGGTTTCATGTTGAGACCCATCCCTGCCTAATCCACGTCTCCGCAACGTTTAGCAATGCTCGGTTGCTAAATGCATGGGTGGGTGAGCTGCGGGTCCTGCCCATGCGATGGCCAAAGAACACGCTGGCGCCTGTGAAGGTTCATGTAACAGGTGGAGCCAAGTTGCAGCCTCACCTGGGTGGGCCTCTCTTCTCGTGTCCCGTCACCACGTTCAAATAGGCAACCGGGCCTGGGGGCCTCAGTTAGACCGTTTGCTCGCCTTGGGGCCCCTCGCCTGCCTAGGTTCCCCGATCCCGGCGCAGGCCGCCTTTCGGTCTTGTGTCACTTGCAGCCGGCCGCACCTGCAGTAACAGCCGGGTCTGCGGGTTTCCTCTGCCGGCAGGCGCGGCAGGCCAGGCTGCACATGCAGGCCTCGACTTCTCAGAACGACGTGGAGCAGCGGCCTGGTCGGTGACCAGAAAAGCTTTTGTGCTGGCGAGGAAGGGAAGGTGCGGGGGCCCCCAGAGGACCGCGAGAAACCGATTCCTCTGAAATGGCCGTGGCTGTGATCTGCTGCAAGGGAGCCCCGTTCCCTCCCGTCTGGGCTTGCGCTGCCTCTTGCTCCCGCCCGGTCCGTAAGGGCCCCGGGTTGATATCAAAGCGGCGCATCTCTTCAGAGGGCTGCGGCCGCGTAGGTGGCGGTGGTGCTGAGTGAGCGCAGCCGCCCTCGCCTGGGTGTGCGCAGCGACTGTTCCCCCGGAGGATCTCCTGTCTACTCCGGGGCAAGGTAAGAGTTGGGAACGACCGACCCCCTGAGATGCAACTGCCTTCGCTGGGGTCCTGCTTTCGTTGCTATCAGGACATGGCGGACGTGGTTCTCACCCTTCTTATTCATTGCACCTCCCTATAGGGTGCGAGTTGGGGCAGGTCCAAGGGCGCTCTTCGGTCGCAGCCCTTCTGCCGTGTGTGGCTGAAGAAGTGGGTCCGTGCTCGGTTCCTTCCTCCTAGCCCCATGCCCCTGCTCCCCCCTGGGAAAGGCTCTGCGTGGCCCTCTGTGTCGTCTGGGGGACCCCGTGCACTTGGGGAGCTGTTGTGGTTGCGGGGGAGGCTTGCAGCTGCCTGCACGTTGCAGGACATTGATGAATAGGACTCCCAGAGTAATGAAGGAGGGAACCGCGCCAACACATTCGGCTTGGAGCTCTTACAGCAGAGACGGCTGAGATGCAAGCTGTGAGTCAAATGCAGTCTATGGCGTGGCCGTCATCTGTCCGGTACAGGCGCAGGCCCTGGATACAACAGGTCCTGGCAGGCATGCACCTCCCGGACCTTAGCAGCCTGGGAGCAGAACAGAGCATGGTTTGTTAGGACGTGCAGCTCCCGCGGGCCATACTGCCCCGGTCGTGAGGACAGGCAGCGGAGAGGTGCTCCATGTTTTGCCTGTTAGAAGTGGAGAGTACAGCCCCGGGCGTCCCTGAGTTTGGCCGCGCTACTTATAGAGCCGGGGCTTGGCAGGGTTTGCTCGCAGATTGGCTTTTTGAGCTGGGTTGTTTTTTTTTCCTTAATGACAGCTCGTCCCCTTTAAATTTACATCTCTAGATGGGGAACACAAGAGCCTGATGAGAGAGAGAAAATGAGGGAGAGAGGGAGTGTGAGACTTTTTATAAAAAGAACGAGTCGGGTTTTATTATCCCTTTGAGACGAGCAGAGAAAATCTATACTGAAGGCATGAAATAGCAATAAAAATGGACTTTTTGCCAAAGCAAAATTAATTGAGTGAATCTCACTCCTCAAGCCTGAGCTCTGAGAGGCTTATGAGCTGGATATGAACTGCACTGGCCCCTTGCAGGCTGTGATCCCTGGAGGATGGGAGGCAGAGCCCTCCCTCTGCTCCCGAGGACCGAATAATTAAGCGGGATGTGACCGGTGTACAGGAGCAAAGGACACTTGCTCTGGGCCGTCGCAGCAGGCTGATCCCACAGGCTCCCTTCCCGGGACCGTAAGGTCTCTAGAGCCGCGGCAGGCGCGTGGGCTGCCGTCGTTCAGCATTGAGCACCCTGGGGCCACGGCCTGCTCTGTAACATAAATGAGGTGTCTGTAGCGAGTCGGACGGGCCAGCTCTCCGCAGTCACAGAAGCGCAGCGTAACTGGCCTAAAAGCCACTTGAACGCGGGGGCCAGGCAGAGGCAGTGCTTGCAGAAGATGCTCCCCCCAGCCGAGTTCGGATGCTGACGAAGAATGCCACTGGCACCCTGGACCGGCAAGAGGTTAGCCCGGGACAAAGTCGTGCTCTTGCTCACTCGTGTCGGCCCGCGTCTGCACTCACCCCCGCCCCGGGGGACTCCGGCTCCCCCGCGACCCCCCTAGCCTCCACCCCCGGGTCTCCCTCCGCTGATGCATGTCTGCGGCAGCTCTGCGCTCCCTTCATTTTTCGGTGGGAAGGCGGAGCGAGGAGCTGCGGACGGGCCAGGCGGATCCTTCTCGGCAGATGGTGCAAAGAGGACGAGGCTGCATAAACCTCCCGAGTCCGCCGGCGACACCGAGATTAACTAGCAAGAGAGCTGCGAGGCAGAGGCAGCTCCAGGCAGGAGAAAAGGGAGGGGGGGAGATGATTTGAACGCTCGTCTCCTCCCCCTCAATGTCTCCCCTCCAATTCTGAGGTCCCAGCTTCAGAACCGTAAAAATATAGGCCTTTTCAATCTCTTATCTTGCAGGAGCAGAAACAATTGGCCTGCGAAGAAGGGGAAAACAATCTGTTTGACTGACAAACAAAAACACATTTCTGCACAAAAGGAGGAGGAGGAGGCAGCTGTCTGGCTGCCGCTTCTGCTTTTGCATTCCCCTCCCTCCCTGTCCCCGCGCCGAGGGTGTTGAAGCCGAGCGGCTGCTCTTGCCAGGAAGACGCCCGATGTTCTGAGTGGCTGAGTTCAATGTCAGGCACTCGGCAGCAAATGTCATTGTCGGAGGAGCCGCTGCAGACCCCTCCCGACACGGCAGAGAGGGCTCCTGCGGGACCCACAGGGCAAGCTGGCACCCGGGGAAGGAAGGCCCTTTGCCTGCCCTGGCGCTGAGGGTGGGCTGGGGGGGGGCCGTGGCCAAAGAGGAAGGGACCCGCTAGACATCAGCCTGGGAGGACGTGGAAGATGGGGCTTTGCGAGGCGATCGCGGAGGGGAAACGAGGGCATCTTGGGGAAAGGCAGCCGGGCAGTTTGTCGTACCGGGCAGCCTGGGTGGGCTGGTCCGGTGCTTAGCTCACCGGG
>JAGPOW010002202.1:7332313-7360060 GCA_030014935.1 Caiman crocodilus
AAATTGGACCCTCTGCATAATCGTCTTACTCTGGTACCAGAGCTGCCTTCCCTGGGCTGCTGCCTTGTAGTTTGTTGCTTTATCAGTATTTTACCGTTTGGTAAATCATGTCCTCCTGGCCTATACCAGACTCCTTCCTTTCTCTGGGAGGCATCTTGGTGTAGGGTGTATATAAAAAAATAAAAAGCTTAGCTGGATTGTAACATGTTCTCCTATTTTTGTCCAGCACCAGCATATTGTGTATTCTCCAGCAATACCATAGTAAGTGGGCTCTGGTGTTACATAATAATTAATAAAGGGATGAATAATTTATAAGAAATAATTCATTCAATGAATTTCACCCCTTCTGTCCACAAATTGTTTGAGATTTTTCTCCAGTTGCATTCATTATTCAAAATGATAGTGTCCCCCCTCCCCCAGTTGGATAAGTTACTCAGAATTATTCAGCAGATAATTTCTGCAAAGCATTTGCGGGCTTTACTCTTCTGTGAGCAATGCATTGTGAATATTCAGCCCCAGGAATTGGAGCTGTTTTATTTGGGCACCGCGGTCACAGGATGTAGTTCTGCTTCTTGATTCGATGAAATTTTTCGACTCGGGTTTTGGGTGGGAATGTTTCCAAATGAGAAGTTGCCATTCTCTTTTCACTAAACTCCTTCTATTGCTGGTCAACGGTCGCTTTTGGGGGGGCAAATCTGCCTGCTGGTAACCCTCGCAAACAAAAAGTGGCCTAAACATAGCCGAATGTATTTCCAACATCGAACGAAGATGCTTTGAGATTTTTTTTAACGCCGGTGAAAATATTAAAATAATCTTAATACATCAGCGCCGAGGAGCACAAAGATGTTTATAGTCCTGCTACTTTGCAAAGATCTTATGCTTCGATGGACAGCCTTTAAGTTCAGCCCGAGCCCTCTGAGTTTTGGTGGTTGTCCCGCTCGGCCTGCTACGTTCCCGCGGCGGAGCTCGGGGCAGATGGAGGAAGCACGAACAGGGAAACGCTGTGTCCAGCCCTGCGCTGCGCTCGGTGGGAACAAGACTCCCCTTGTCTCCCCTGGCGTTGGAGAGAGGGCAGATTTGGCCCCGGAACGACGTGCCAAGGTCGCGCCGAAAGTCCCCGCTGCAGCTGGAAATAGAATCAAGGTCTCCTGGCTTTTCCTCCTGCTGCCTCTAACCGCACGCCCGACCTTCCTCCCTTGCGCAGACTGAAAGGTGCTTGTTGTTCGGGTTTTTCCTCTGTCTGGCAGGCTTGCTCCTGCCACCTCCTGGAAAACCTCCTCGGCCCTGTTTCTTTTCCCCCCGTTTGATTTGATGCGATGTTTCTGCATCTATCCGAGCCGAGCGGGCCCCACCCTTCCCCGCACTTAATAACACGCGTTCACGCGGCATATTTATGCCTCCGGAGCGGAGCATTGTGTTAGCCTTCTCGTTAGCACGGCACATGCGCGCGGCGGGCTGGCGCTGCCGACAGCTGCTGCCGCTGCTGATTTCCCTTAAAATTTGCAAAAAAACCCCTCTAAAGGTGCAGCAGGGACACCTTAAATGCAGAGCTGTGGCGGGCAGTTAATCATATCCTCTTAACAGGTTTATTCGCTCATTAAATATTTAAGACTCGTTTCACTTTATCAATAGCGCGGAGGCGTGCGGGCCCCGGCGCAGAGATTTATGCACACAATAGGGCTGGTGCATGGAGGTTTGCTTGACGGGGATCTGAGGGGCTGCTTTAGAATGGAGCCGGCGGGGGAAATTTGGGGGTTTTTGCTAGACCAAGGTTGCTGGATTCTGATTGCAGCTCAGAAGCCAATCGTGGCTCTTATTGAAATTCGTGGCGGTGGCGGTGGCAGGGGGTGGGGGGTGGAAAATTCCCCTGTGGGTGGTTTAGACAAATCTCGGCCTGGTTTACAAAGCGGGAGCGGAGAGAGCGGATGCGGAGACCCCCGGACTCTGTCGGCGCACCCTTTTGCGTGAGCTATTAGGCCACGCCATCTAAGAGCAATTAAAATCCAAGCCGGCGAAAACAATAGCTGGGGCTGGAACGTGTTTGGGGAAGCGGCTTTTTGATCCCAGCCTCCTGCTGCCGTTTGCGGGAAGATCCTTGCGGTGGCACGGCGCGGACGTGGATCCCAGCTCCGGCGCTGTGTTGTGTTGGACTTGTCTGCAGGTGCAGCATCTGTTGTTCTCTGGCTCTGACGGGAGCCGGGCGCTCGGTGCAGGTGCTGGAGCTGGAGGGGGCGAGCGGCTCAGCCCTGTCCCCCCTCGCTCACGCTCCCGGCAATGCGGGAGCGCAGTCGGCGGGTCGGACGCGGCCTGTGAAGTTGTACGGTTGTGACCTGTGACCGTCCTTTTGTTTCAGCCTTTGCTGGAGCCTGCGGGGACGACAGGCCCCGGCACGCAGGGCTCGGTCATGATCCAAGCAGCCTCTGCTGAGATCAAGAAGGAGCATCTCATGCTGGGACCTGTCCTCTCCGCAAGCTGCGCCTCCATTAGGACACCTCGACTTCGGTTCGGCGGGCTTCCCGAGGCTCCCCGCCGGCGGCTCGTGGGGCGTTTGCTTGGGGAAGATTTGGGATCACCTGCGCCATGGGGAGAGATCCCTGCTCCAGACCCTACACCGGGGCGGGCAGCCGCAGACAATAGCCGGCTCCGCACCAGGCGTGTGTGCAAACTACCCAGCTCGATGACAGACGATAGGGGAACAGGGGGGATGTGCGTGCGCATGCAAGATGTTTTCTCGAACCTCTCGTGCTTTGCACTGTGCTTGAAAAAAAAGGATCTGACAGCGCTAAAAACTGCCGGGCTTTTTTTTTTTCTTTTTAAAGTCCTATGATCGCCTTCCCCTCCCCCATCCCTTAATAGCTAATGCATCTGTCACTGCTTTCCTAATGAGCACTCCAAGTGCCCCTGTGGGACCTCTACCTATCCATGTGGGCTCAGGTTTGTGGCGCTGGCTCAGGGGAGGCGAAGGGAAAGCTGCTCCCTAGCTGGCCTCCCTCCTCTCCCCCCCGCCGCTCCTCCGAGGGCAGGTCGTCCAGAGGGAGGGGAAGACAGCAATATCTCAGCACTCAGCGCGCTGGCTTGCACCTCCTGCAATCACAGCCAATAATGACAAAAAGACGGTGCTGCTGCCAGAGACAGAGAGCCGAGCTCCAAGCATTACAGCAATGTCACAGCCCTGGGACTGCTGCTCCTGGCTGCTACTGGAGAGACATTTCCTTACGAGAGGCAGAGTTATAGGAAGGAGTCATTGATTTCATTAAAAAACACCCTCCCACCTCTCTCTCTCTTTTTGGCATAGATTTTTCAAGGGTTTTATTCCCCCCCCGCACACTCCTCTCCATTTGCCATTGAAGTCGCCTTCAATAAAACCCATCACCCAAAAGCGCCTGCTACATGTTCTCACCAGTACAATGGGCAGAGCACTGCAGCGTTCCCATATGCTAGCCAGCCTCGCACACAGACTGTGGGAGGGGTGGGAGAAGCTTCCTGGCTTTTTTTATTTTCCAGGCCCCGGGTACTAATTGTAATAACAAAAGGCAAATGGGAAGGGACTGGAGAGCAGGGCTTGGTTGGCCCAGGCTCGGCTGCAGCATCAGTCCTTCTCCCAGCCCACCGCCGGGGAAAAGCCCAGCTTGCTTTTCCTCTGGCCCACTGTGCAGCCGAATAGGACCGAGCGAAGAGCCTGCTCCGAAGCCTGCTGCAGTCACCTCCCCTGGAGGCGTGCAAGAGGAGACCGGACAGTCCCCTGCCTGGGGTCACCTACCCCCAGTTGTCTTCCTGCCCAAGTGCCGGGGCAGCTGGACCCGATGACCTGCAAGGTCCCTTCCAGTCCCTAACACAGAGCTGGCAATTATTTTGGGCAGAGGGCTGCTTACTGAGTTTTGGCAAGCCATCGAGGGCCGCATGACAGGCAGCCGGTAGAAGATACATATTAATCTTCTACATTTTTTAGGGGCCTCGTGGGCCAGGTAGAATGGCCTGGCGGGCCGCATCCGGCCCACGGGCCACATTTTGCCCAGCCCTGCGCCTATCTATGACTCTAAGTCAGCAGGGATTTCTCCAGTGACCTCCCTGGGCTCTGCAGCAGACCCTCCTAGGAGAAAGGGTCTGGCAGGGTGGACACAGACCTAGGTCCCCACTGGTTCTCCCCCTGAGCCGTGGTGCGATCTGATGCAAGTCATAGAGGGACCGGGTCCCATTTGGGCACCGAGAGCTCTCAACTCTCGTTCTGGAGGGCACGCAGCGGCTGCAGGATCAGGCCCTGGCCTTAACCAGGCTGTGCTCATTCCCCCCCAGTCTGTAAAGTGTTATAACACCAACCTATTTGACGAGGTGCTTGTGAGACTAATTCAATTAACGTCTGTAAAATGCTCCGAGACCCCACGATAGAAGGTGCTAGAGGAGGGAAAGTTGCTGTTATCAGCATGCATAGCTCGGCCAAATGACTAAGGGAGATGCGATAACTGTCTGCACTGGAAGGATATAAACACTCGGGAGGGAGAGGCTGGCACAGCGGGGCATGACTAGCAGCAATGGAATGAGAGCAAGACGAGGAGAAGACGGGGAGGTCCGGAAAACCGTTCCCAGCGGTGAGTCCCGGCTGGGCGGCGCGCCGCTCTTCCCGGGCAAGAGAGAGCTGGCTGAACACATGGGGTCATTTAAAATTGGGCTGGCCAGGGATCTGGAGAATAGGTTATGAGAGACCAGGCCTGCACTGTGCTCCACCAGTGGGGCCAGCTGTTTGTACAGGACTCCTCTCTCATTTCTGTGATTCAGGGATGTCGTAAGGGCCTAATAGCTCGCGCTGGAAACTCCAGATCTGGATTTTGCCTCGGTATGGCGTTGTGGGTTTTGGGCCATTTTAGAGATTCAGCAACAGGAGAAATCATGGCATTCAGGTCCGTGACTCCCAAAATCCAGGGCATGTGCATTGGACTCGTCCTTTCCCGGAGCAGAGATCTGTGTGTTGCATTTGAACAGTGAGCCCGGTTTGAAAAGGCACGGCCTGGGTGCTCAGGTGGGGGCTCCAGGCAAGCTGGGATGGAAAGGCTAGTGTTTGGGCAGCTGGTTTAAGCACTGGTTAGCTGTAAGAGGAGTCTCCCTGGATGCAACCAAGGGGGCTCCAAGGTGGAGCGTCATTACCTACTGGTACCGTGCTGGCGCGGAGGGTCCCCAAGTAGGCTGCGAGCCACGTGGCGTGAAGCCCGCTACAGGCGTGCAGCAGCACGTGGTGACTTACCCAAAAACACTGCGGTGCTCAGCCCTGTCCGGACGTGCTACAAAGACAGGCCCTCCGCCGTTTCAGCGAGCTAAGCAAACCGAAGTTGAGTCCCCGTGGCCACCCCTTCCCGGTTCACAGCGGCACGCGTGGCTCTGCAACAAGGACGCTTTTCTTGCCATAAATGCCTTGGCGCCCTGGCCGGGTCCCGAGACGGTGGCCACGTTGTCCTGTCCGTGGCTGCAGCCCACGCGCCTTGTGGAGACCTGATGAGTTGGTTCGCTCGCCCCTTCTCCTTTTTCTTCCCGTCACAGAAGAAAGTCATTCAGCCCGACATTGTTCAAGACCGCTCTTTGTGTCTGCAAAACCCGAACAGCAAAGACGACCGGACCTACCAGGGAACCAACGCCCGATGGCGACAGTGGCTCTTTGTTAGCCCTGCCGTCCCTGACCCCATCCTCTGTGTCTGGGGCCCTGCCTCTAAAGCTTCAGCACGCCACGTCCGAGCCAACAGAGAGTTCAGCTTATTAATGAATTTGCTGGGTTAATATCCCAACAGTTTTTTCTTTCTTTCTTTTTTCCCCCCTTAGCAGCATAATTTCGAAAGGCGGGGAGGAGAGAGAAAAACCCGGTTGCATTTCTGGGGAGGAAGCCACGGTACGGCTCATTGCTTTGGAGAAATGGAGCTGGAATGGCTGATCGGGGCCACGAGGAGATGCTGGGCCGGCCCTTTGCCTTTCCGTCTATGTGCATGTGTCTCTCTATCTCTTTTCTCCTGCGGGGTTCCCTGCATCAAAGCTTCTTCCAGTTCTTATGCTAATGAGGTGCATTAATGCTTAATGACTGTGAACAGGCTTGTTTAATTGCACCTATCTGAGCAGGAGGCACGTTGCCGTATAAGAGGGAACGACCATGTAAGCAGCTGCATGCCCTCCTGGACAGTCTTAATTACATGTAAAACTGATGTGATCTAAACCACCAGGCTGGTGATTAGTTTAGTGAGGCAGGTGGTACTTTGCAATTCAGTGCCTCAGAAACTCCGAGCAAGTGAGATCGGATTCTTTCGGAGGCTACGGAGGATAAGGCAAGCCCTGATCATCCTTGAATTTCACGTTGGGTGGGGACAGGCCCAGCATAGTAGATTAATTTAATTAATTTATTGCAGTTAGTTTGCAAAGACATTATCCGGGAGCGTCTGTGCAGAATACTGAGCAGTCCCATTAATGCAATGCTATTTCGCCTGTAAATCCTCTCCCCCAGTTACAGGAGGAATGAGCTGCAGTGGTCTCAGCTTTCTGCAGTGTTATCTCGCACTGTTTGAATGCGACTGATTGTCTGAACTACAAAGGGGCCCGGCGCTAATGCAAAGCCATCCCTGTTGGCACTAGACCTAGATTAATGACTCTGCATGCATTGCGTTGGCTCTAAACTGGATTTCCCTAAAGCAGCTCGCGGAGCTGCTGTCTGCGCTACAGTCTCTGTGCCTCTAGCAGGGCCGCAATTGTTCAGCTGGCGAAAGCAGGAGAAGCTGGGAGCACCTCCAAGAGCGAGGCTGTTAAGGAGGGGTGCACAGGTACGACGGTACCTGTCATCGCCAGCCATCTGCTGCTCATTAATGATGCTCACTTCTGGCAATGATTTGTTTTGCTTGGGTTTTTGTGTGCAGAGGGAGGAGGGAGCCCTGGTTGCAAACGCGTGGCTTTGGGCAGGGGAAGAAGCGGGGTCCGCATCTAACGGTGTTCTGCAGTCTGCTCGTGATGAGACTCCCAGCAGAGGCTTCGGGCCACCTGCCCACGACTCTCCCCTCCTTCCCAAAAGGGCTGGTTTCCTCAACCGTGCTCCCCAAGCTCTTCCTCCTGGTCCTGCTTCCCTGTGAACTCCTGGATCTCTCCTCTCCAGGGCCGCCAGACCCCTTCCTGCGTCCAAACAGCCCCTTCTCCCCCGTCCCCCCGCCGACCCCGGCCTCCTTCCACGGCCTCCCTCGTGCTGCTTGGCAGACAGACTTCCCTTCCAGTTGCAGCCCCGGTTATCGACCTGACTTCCCTTCTCCTGTTCCTTCCTCATCCTCCAGATATGCATATTTCTTTTAAAAGGATTTTTTCTGCTTCTCACTTGCTGGAAAAACCTCAGCCCGGGGTAGCGCCGGCGTCCTGGTTTCCCACAGCTGCACTGCCCCACTGAGACTTCTGCATTCCTTGCACAAAGATCTCAAGATCTCACCTTAATCCCTGCATTTGCAGGGTTTGGCTTCTTTCGCATGCATATATTGCGTAAGGTTTTGTCCCAGGGTGAGGGACCCGTCATGTCAGAAGATATTTTTGCTGATTTTTTTCCTTCTTGCAGTCGGTAGGAGGGTACCCCATACCAGCTGATGCTACTCTTTGCCAGCTCGGTTGCCTAAATTAACTCGGCGCGATTGGCTGCATTTTTGCCTTCTTGCATGGTCGTGCACTATAAAGCAAATGCACATTAAACAGGCAGTGAAAGTACCTGCGTAAGTGACAGGAGAAGCGGAGCCATTTGGGAGGTCTGGCTTTAAGAGAGGGGAAACCTGCTGTCCTTGACCTTGTGAAAGGAGCCCTGACCAGGGAAGAAGTGGGGTTGGTGTCAGGAGGGAGGGGGAACGAAGGTGGCTGCAGACTTCGTTAGCACTTCCTACCAGCTGATTCATTTCCTGGCTGGAGAAGGAGTGCTGCAATTGTGGGGGATGAACTGGCAGTTTAAGGAGACAAACAATGGCCAGGCTGAAGGTCTAGGGACAGACACCGGCCCTGCAGGGAGCCCAGGGCCAAACCCGGGTAAGTCAACAGGATCTGCACTTGAGCCTCTCGGTCGAATCCTGGCTCCGACATTTTTTAAAAGGGCCTTTGTTCTCTCTCGCTGGCTTTGAACAAGCGGCGGTCAGCACAGGGCACGAGCTCAGGGGAGCGGGGGTGCGATTTGGTGCCCATTTAGGGAGCCGGCCCCTTATGCTGAAGCCTCTTCAGAGCGGGGGCTGCTCTAATTTGTGCCTTGCTCCCCAAGGCTCCCTTCTGGCAGGCAGGAATAGCCAGCGTGCGGAGATGCCAGGCTCCCCCTCCGCCGGCTCCTCCTGCTGTGCCATCTGTTGTGAGCTCTGTGCCACTCGTGGATGCCTCCTGGGCAGGGGGATCCCTCAGCTGGCAGGTTTGCCAGTTTTGACTCTCCAGCAGAAGCAAAAAGGACCACGGCGCATCCAAGAATCGGGCGCCTTAAAGCACTGGCTGTAAAATCCTATACGACCCCGGATACAACCTCTCAATCAGTGTTCCCAATACGTACTTTTGGGTCGGCTAAAGGGGAGGCTCGCGCCCAGCAAATCTATCCCATTTCTTATACGGAGCCCGGTGCTTTCAGGGGGAAGGACTGTTGGGGCTTAGTTAGGGCTGGGTGGGCGGCCAAGCAGTGTAGGCACGATCGATAAGGATCAGAGTTTGCGGATCTCGCTGTCAAGGGCTGGTGCCTTGGTTTCGGTAGCAGCTCAGGAGCGGGGACACAATAGCTCCCCGCTGTCCATTTGCCTCTGGAGCCAGGGGGCATCGATCCCACATGGGATACGACCTTTTGCAACCCTGACCCATGTCACACGAGTAGGGCCAGGAAGCAAAGACGATGCTTTCCCCGGTCGCGCTGCGTGCCATCTCTCTTGCTGCAGTAGGTTCATCTGGGTGGCAAGGAGAGTCCTTGCCGGTGCTGTTGCTGGAGGTGGGGAGGCCCGGTCATAGAGCAGGAGGCCGCCTTATCCTTACAACGGGAACAAAGGACAACCCTTTGCTTTTGTATAGGCTCCGATAAAAGCCAGAGTATTTTACGGAGCAACGCTAGACGCACGGGACGTGCGGCTTTCACCTGGCTGCTTGCACACCCTGCACTTGTCGTGGGACTTCACTGATCAGCTTTGCGGGGACCGGAGCAAAGCAGGAGGGGAGCTCAGCGCCGCCCCGGTCGCGATTCAGCCGAGTGCCACACGCTGGCAAAAACAACCCTCGCGCCGAGCCCGAGCCCAACTGAAATCTTTTTTTAGACCTCCCCCCTTTGCCAAGCACACTTCCTTTCCTTTGATTCTTGCCACCTACATGCAGCCCGAGTGCAACGGCAGCACAAAAAACATTGCAACATTCAGGCGAAGGCTTTCCTGTCTAATGACGTTAAATTTATTAGCCAAAACTCCAGCTGCACCAGGGTGGGATCTAATAATATTCAGGCTATGAAGACATGAAGTAGAAAGAAGCTTAAAGCCCTTTTTATTTCACAGTAAAACTGTCAGTAAATAACTGGATTGTCTTGAGACTGAGAAAATGGGGATTTATCTTCCTGAACATGAAAAGTGTGCTTATTTTTTTTTTTATCAGCTTCAAAAAGCCCCAGCAACCTTGATTTTTTTTTCCTTCCACACCGTGCTCCGCCACGCTGCCGAGCCCCAAAACCATACAAATCAAGAGACAGGCTCTAAAGATATTTTTAATTAAATTAATTCCTTCCTTTCCTTCCCTATTTCTCCCCTGTCCCCTCCTCCATTCTCTCTCTCTCCCTCTGTGTCCCCAGCTAATGACTTCTAAGCACGGTGACATTTCAGCACTGGCTGTCACTAACACCACACTTCCATGCTGGTATATAAATTGGGTACAGAGATGCACTATTCCCTGCAGAAGGTTTCCCATTTGATGATATTCTCCGAGGTAAACCTCCAATAGCTCCCTGTTTTCTTTAATAACGCTAATAGGCATAGATTAATTAAACTGTTATATTACTTCCTCCTTTCTACTAGCACCAGTTAGAAATCTTATTACCTGCTCCTCTCTCCTTGCCTTGTCCCCAAGGTGGTTTCATTCCAGCCAGTTACCAAGGTTTCTCCAAGGCTGTAGCACAAGGTGAAACTACAGACGGTGTCTCGGAAAGGCCAGATTCTGCTTGCAGGTCTGCCCTTGAAAACCTTTTGACTTTAAAGGAATCACATGGGTGTAACGGCGGAGGGCCCTAGCCCCGTCGGTCTGAAAGGGTCGTTCTTTTTTTCTTTTTTTGATCCCAACAGCAGGTCTATTGTTGAGTCTAGATGCCCCCCTCTGAAAGGGACCGCAGATGTAGAAGAAGTATACATCCATCAACTCCTTAAGGGCCCCAGCATGTATTTAGGTCAGCTTGCAGATAGCGTGTGGCTGGAGTGAAGGGGGCTTTTGAAGGATGCTCGGGATATACTGTTGCACATCTGGCCACTTCTCTTATCGAATTGCTCTGTGGTTCTGGTTTCCAGACTGTGGGGATGTGGCGGTCCCGGTGGGTGAATGTGACGGTATCTGGGGGGAAAGGGAGGGAGTAAAAGGGACACATCTAGGAAGGCAGGGATAGATGGTAGCTGGATTTCTTCCTGGGGGGCACGGCACAAGGCTTTCCCCGCATTTGCACTGCCCTTGGAAATCTGCTTTGGAGCCTTCTGCTCTAATGGAACGTATAATCAACACTACCGGCGTCTCTCCCGTTTGTCTAGCGCTCTTTGTTCGTAAGGGTCCCAAAAGGTTTTTATGAACTGGGAGCAAAGCCCCAGAGTCCTTCGCTCTTGCTCGGTGGGAGTTGCAGATTTGTAGGAGAGCGACCGGAGATAGGCCCTGTAGTTGTGGGAATCACTTTGGGACTGGCGTGCAGCCACGTCTGGTCGTGCTGCCATCAGCTGGTGCGCAGCGAGGAGGGGCACGGCCAGCCTGGCTCCGAGTGTCGCTCTGGACCTCGGCCGTCCACGCAGAGCAGATAGGATGTTAGCGGCTGCGGTGTCACCTGAACGCACCAGCTCAAAGCAGCACCCTGGCCCTTACGAAGAGCCCTCGGCTAGTCTCGCATGCGCCCATCCGCGGGTGGCAGGGGCAGCCCAGAATCCCCCTGGCATTCGCAGGTGCCAGTTCCTTCCCCAAAATGCCCTCCATCCTGCTCTGCAAGGGGTGCAGCACAGGGCATCTTGCGGCCACTCTCCATGGTTTCTACGGGGATATTCTCTCCCGGCCAGTCTGGTTCGGTGTGCTGCCAGAATGGCTTATAAGGCCCAGAGCAGGGCACAAAGCCTCTGTGTGTGTGCGTGCAATGAGCTGAATGCACAATTCTTGCCATCCTTAGAAACGTAAAGGTGCCATACGCAGGAAGCCAAGGGTCTAAGTTGCATTTGTAAATCCCCCGCCCCAGACAGAGGGCAGGACTGAGCACTCTCGGCACCGACGGAAAGCGAGGGGACCTATAGTCTCCAGCACCTTCCCAGGATCGGCCCCAAACCTGGGGATAAATGAGCGTGCATGGTGTTAGGCAGGCCTGACAGGGAAGCTCGGGGATGTTAATTTACCTGAGGTATTTACTGTACTGATTACTGAAGATACTCTGATTAGTGCGTGAAATATTTCTATACCTCCAGCCTGATTAACCCATATCTGCAAAATAAATATTTGTCTCGTTACAGTTATGTGATCGTGCAATCAGAGACCCTATCAGGACAGAAAAGGGAGAGAGATAAGGTTTGGGGGGTGGACTTGTTCGGAGACAGGCAGCGGGACAGGGAACGAGGGAGCCGAGAGGGACGGACGCGTCTGGAGCAACCAAAGCTGTGGGATTGCAGCACCCGGGGGCAGGACTCTCCTTGCAGCGCATGGCCATGCGTCCTTGGGGCGAATTGCAGCGGAGCTGCTGCTGCTGTGCTGGTATCACTGAGAGAAGGGTCTGGTCCTTGGCACGGCAGGTTTGAATCTCAGCCTGGCAGGAGCAGCAGAGCCTTCCTGATTTAGAAACAGATTCAGTGAGTGCCAGGCAGTGTTTCGGGCGTGCAAGTCTTTCAGGGGATCCCTTGAAGACCAAATGTTCTTGTCTATGTGAGCATCAATGAACTCCCGGCATGGGGCCAGTGCACGGCACGTCAGCTTTCCAATCCCTCCAGCCCCAATCCTTGGCTCTGGCTGCCCGAGGCTTAGCGCCGGGCGTGGGAAGGCTTCCTGCTTGCTGATTTGGAGAGTTGAGCGGGGATAGGAGCCTCGACAATGTCGGATGCAAGTCTCGGAGGCGAGGTGGGGGGGGCACGTGGTCTGCCTAGCAGCACCGTGCGCCATGGCTGCATCAGCGCATCTTGAACAAGGAGCCGCGCCAGTCTGTTGTGAGAGACCCGAAGTCGTTCTTCCAGGGGCAGGGTGCGCTGGGGGGGGAACGTGAACGCTGCTATGTGTTGCCAAAGGGAAACGACTGCCGGTGTGGCGGCTCATTTGCATGGCATTATATTTCGGTAATGCTAACGCACATCCACAGCCTGGCTAGGTATGTACGTGTCAGCCATGTCCTCTCCTGGATGACCCGCCGGTATTTGATTAGCATTTCTTTGACTTTGCCTTCTCAAACGCAAATACCGAGCAACGTGCGCGAAATAAAAAAAAGCCCCGCCATCCGCACGCCTGCGTGCGCGCGGGAGAAAGGAGCCCGACCAAAATCTGACACTCCGCTGCCCAGGCTTCCCCCCCGGGGAGGCGATGAGAGCAAACATGTGACAGATGTTAGTCACGTCGCTTCATGCGCTACTGGAAGGCGCTGGGTGATGAAGAGGGTGGAAGAGCAGAACAGACTCGCCGGCGAGAGCAGAATAGCATTGCCGTCTAATGGCTGGTGGCCCCTGAGAGGTCTGAAGCCCCCGTGCGGTATCAAAGGCCGTATCTGAGAGAGATCCTCTTTCAACTCGAGTGGCAGCAGGCTGGGCCGGGAGCCGCGCTTGGATCCAGCCCGCCTGCAGATCAGCTGGTGTTCGCGGCGTGCCCCGTTTGTCCCTGCAGACTCCCGCCTCTCGCGTGGAAAGCATTCGAGGATCGGCGGGGCTTCGGTCTCGGGTTTCCCCAGCGATCGTCACCCTAAGAGCGAGCCTGCTGGTTTGCCTCGGGCAGAGGTCGAGTGGGATGCCCCTTGCCGAGCGCCGCTAGCGAGAGCGCCCAGGAATTTAACCGCCTGCCCTGCCGCGGGATGCACGGGCTGCATCAAAGGCCAGCCGCTCCGCGCGAGACACCCGGCGAGACAGGCTGAACGGCAGGCTGCACCTCCCCTTGCCACGCCGCACAACCTGGGCTTGGTTCGTGCCCCCGCTCTTGCCCCCAGAGGCATGGGAAGGGTTGTGGAGGCCCGAGGCGTCGGGGAACGGGCGCTCCCGTGACCCCCCGGCCTCTGGCGTGAGGATGTCTGCCCCGGGGGTGGTGACCAGGTGGGGCCGGGGGGCCGGGAGGTGCAAAGCGCCTGCGTGGGAACGCTCGTACTCCCTCGGGGACGCGGGTTTCCTCAAGCGGGCGTCTTCAGACAGAGGCAGGGCCTTTCCACCACCTCCCTCGTTGGCAGCGATGCGGCCACCTCCCTTCTCATTTACAAGGATGCGAGCAGCCTCTCCTCCCTCCATCATAATCCCTGATTATGCAACATCCCAAGGGCAATTATAGCAATTGCTTACGTGGAAAAGTAATATCGGGAAAGTATTTAGTCATTTTTAACGGTGCTGCGGGTGGCTTCCTTAAGGTGGTTCTGGCTTCCTCTGCTCCTCCGATTACGCATCACTCCCCGGCTCCTCTTGGTCTCCAGCGGCTTCGAGAGGGATGGAGGTTGGCCCGGGCAAGACAGAGCCTCGTTTTGCGAAGCAGCACGCGGAAGCGAGACCTGGAGCCGGCTCCCCGGCCGGCGGCTTGGACTCCTCGAGCGCTGCGGATTCGCTCTGTCGGGGCCGCTCTAGCTAGCCGTCCCTCCAGCCCGCCCCGCCTGCGTTGTCACGGGGGCGCTTGCACGCGGCGCCGCCAAACCGGCAGGTGTGAGGGCATTGCACGCCCCCGTGCACGTGGCCACGAACAAAGGGCATCGCGGCAACATCGCCGCCTCGACGCCGCTTTCGGAGGGAGCCGCTGGCATCGCGCGGTCCCGTGCGGGAGGTGCAGGCGGGCACCGGCCCCTCCGAGTCCCCGGGGCCGGGCTCCTTCCCGGAGGGGTTTGCCTCGGGTCCGTAGCAAACACGAAAAGCCGTTACGGCCGTTTAACTGTCACTCCGCCAACACCCCGTGCCGCCCCCCCTCCCCCTTTGCTGTGTACGGGGGGGTCGGGGCATTTGCATAATAGCACTGTTGTGAAAGGCTCGTTTGCATAACGGGCATGGAGGGAAGATCCCTGCGAGGCCGTCTGCCCGAACCTGGCGCAGCCCCATCCGGCGAGGTAGGGTGGCCGCCCCGTCTCGACATCGCAGCCGCAGTGCCCGGCTTCCCCGCGTTGTCCCCCTGCCCGCTTCCCTCCCAGTTCCCCCCTTTCGGCCAGTCCCGGTCCGTGTGTTGCCGTCTTGTGCGCACGTGGACCGGCCGGGCGGGGAGGGCCCCGAGACGGCGGAAGGAAGACGGGCGCGTCCCAGGCGCGCTGGGTAGCTGCTCGAGAAGCCGCGTAAGACGACGGCGTTCGGGACAGGTGCCGCACGCAGTCGCCGACGGGGAGCGGCACCAACCAGCTGGGGACGGGAGCGCTGTCAATTAGCGGGTTGAAAGGCAGCCCCCCGGGCTCGGTGCATCGTCTCCGTTGTGACGTAGCTCGTCACCGAGCTCGCTGAATCGTTGAGGCAGGACCGTGGCATGTGCCAGGTTTCAGGGCTGCAGCACATAGCCTGGCCCATTGTGGGTAGGAAGGGGAATGCATCTCCAGCCTAACTGACTTCGGCCTCCAGAAGGCTCATCTTTGGTCCGCTGCCTTGTGTTTTATGGACTGGGAGGCAGAGCTGGATTGTACATTTAACTCATCGCTGGAAGAGTTGGAGCTTGCATTGGACTCGCTGCCGAGATCATCATGGATCTCGCGTTGAACTCATCGAGAGAGAGTTGGGGCGTACGTCTTGCACGCAGCCGCGCTCCTTGTGTCCCAGGCACAAAGGCAATGGGGCAGAGCTCGCTTAGGTGAGGGCATGCAAGCTCTGTCCTGACTTTGCTGGGCTCCCGGGGGAAGATGGTGCCCCGATACAGCGAAGCCCTTGCAGCGGCACTTGCACCACTTTGAATGCAGCGGCTGCAGAGACCGCTGGTTTCTCAGCGAAGGGCTCCAGCGCTCTTTGCTGCAGGGCTCCCCAGGCCTCTGTTTGCCGACAAGGCGCTGAAGTGTTTGGAGAAGGATGGAGAGGCTGCTGTTCTTCTCCGGCTCTGAAGAGTCCAGGCGACACACGCGTTGCACTCCCCGGATAGCTATGCTTTCCCCGGTCTGAAGGACGACGTCCGGGGAACGTGGGCACTAACGCACAGGCGCGGACACGTGATAAGGAACCTTGCACTGGAGCGCAGGGCAGTTTGTGCAAGGACCAGCAGATTTGCAACCCATGAGCTGTTTATTCCTCCCGGTTCCCAACACTGTCGACCGCACTTTTGTGTGCACTAATGTTTGTTTGCTAAGTCGTTATATAGCGCGCTCTCCTTGCTGCCGAGTGGAGGTTGCTATGCACAGCCGCATTCAGGGTTTGACGGACCAAAGCCCCGAGACGTACCTTTGTGTGATGTTCTCCAAAACTGTCCTGAGCAGCTTGAGGTCGGGCCTGTGCTTCAGCAACGAGTTCACCTGCAGTGCAGGGAAACGGGTTGGGTGCTAGAGTCTTTGGTGATCTTAGCTACTTGACCCGAATGCATCTCTACCGAGTCAGTGCAGGTCGCGATTGTGCAAAGACTTGCAACGTGGCCAAAGATGGTGTTTTCATGGGTAGGAGAAAAGACACGTCCCTCACATAAATGCCACCCCACTTCCAGTTTCAAATCCCTGTTTCAAAACATATTGGGCCTTTAGAGTTACTCCAAGGTAAAGTTGCCAGGGTCTTCTAACACAGGGGAAACAATACATCTCCCCCCACGCGCCCCCACCCCCACCCCAAATTTTATTTTCAGAAGCAGCTGAACCATTTGGGCTGAAATCCTCTATTCTGAAGCAAACACCAGCCTGGAAAATGTCAGCCCAACCGTTACACGTTGGCAAAGTTATAAGCAGCTGAAACAGGAACTTGCATGTGAAGCACTCGACAGCCTTAATAACAGGCAGCGCTCCCGGTGATGAACGGTGCAGAAGAGGTGGATCAAGAGTTGCTGTTTTCCATTTCTCATACCACATGAATAAGGGGCCATTCAATGACATGAAAGGGAGGCGG
Organism: Caiman crocodilus; assembly: GCA_030014935.1. Taxonomy (NCBI): domain Eukaryota; kingdom Metazoa; phylum Chordata; order Crocodylia; family Alligatoridae; genus Caiman; species Caiman crocodilus. Next base: position 7,348,684 of record JAGPOW010002202.1, read on the forward strand.
TTTGAAAACCGACAAAAGGAAATACCCGGTGTGTAATTAGACGGTGGACCTCATTTCCACAGGATGTCACCGAGGCCAAGGTCAGAGCAAGATTCAAAGAAGGATCGGACATCGATGTGGATAACCAAAATATCCAGACTCATCATAGTGAATGCTAAGAAACACATGGAAAGGATGCAAAATCCTGTGTTTCGTGCAGTCTGGAAGTGGCAGGGATTAGGATGAGATCCTCACGAGCGTTGATTATCTCACCCCTGCCTTCTGCGCGGGTTTTTTTTTGCACCTGGCTTTGAAACACGAGGAGCGGGGCAGAGTCAGGGATGGGAGACCGAGTTCCCTGGACCTCAGGTTTGGTACGGCGTGGCAGGGCTTCTCGCCCTGTTGAAGGAGCCAAGTTCAAGGAGAGGAGCTGTCTAGACGGTGGGAAGGGGATGCCACCAAGCTCTGACGAGAGCACCGTCCCAGCCTTGGGCAGGCATAGTGACAGGCACAAACGCAACGTTCCCAGTCCTCGGAAGGGACAGCCCTCGTCTCCACCGCACCGAGGACACCTTCCCTGAAGAAAGGCAAAGCCGAGTGGGGTTGCCCAATAATGGCACAAGGGGGTTTAGGTGACTGCTGACGCAGGAGTCGTGCCTGTTGCTTCGGGAGGATAACACTGTTTGCCTGGGCCTGTTGAGGAAGAAGCACCGTTGTGAGACAGGAGGCCCCGATCAGCCCTCAGATGGGCTTGGAGAAGTGGTTTCGGCTGGGGGGTCCAACCATGGGTGGAGAAGGAGAGGCGGTATGGTGCCAGCATGCACTGGTAGGTCTGAGGCTTGGGCTTCCTGCCCACCTTGAGGCTTTTGCTGACCAAGATGGACAAAAAGGGTCTGCGGGTTAGGTCTCTGATCTCTTCTTCAGCCCACAGGAGAAAGCTTTGAGCTGGTTTTAAACCTATAGCCTTCGCTTACCTGCCGGCATAGCTGTTCATAGAAGCCCGACTTACACACGTGTGATCTGGGCCATGCCCACGCTCTTCGTTCAGCCGGGCCAGGCCTTCCTGAAGCCGCTCTACTGCCACAGCCACGTTACCCCTTCGGTGGCTCCAGCTCCGGTACGCCGAACACACAGTCTCAGCCCAACAGCAATTTTGGGTTTTTTTTGAATCCTAGAGCCACGAATCGCAGGAAATAATGCTTCCTCATTCTGCGCGTCTTGCCACCAACCTTAACCAGCACATCACGAGCCTCCTGTCGCCATTGTGATAGGCGTATGTGTCAAATCATGCCTCTCGGATAAAAGCTGCTCCGCAGGCACCTTTTGTACGAAAATACGGAGCCTTTAAAAATGTGAAAGAAACAACAAAATGTAGGACACCACACAAAGCTGACCCACTGGGGACCGAGAGAAACCGCAAGAAGGAGGGTTTGACACACAAAAATTGTTTTGTTAACAAAGCATCATTGTTCCCTTTTGAATCGGTTTGTCTGGAGTGGTAAAACTCCCCATCTGGAGACAGATGGAGAGTCCTCTGGCTGCAGAGAAGACGGGAGGGAGGGGGAGACGGCACAGGGCTGACAGCCCGGCAGATAGCATTGTGCACCGCCACGCTGGAGATTAGACTGGGGAGGAAAGGCGGGGGGAAGGACTAGCCGCCCCTTCTGAAACTTGCCCGCAGCTCCGGTGCCAGCTGCTGCTTCCCTTGCATGACCCGCAAGGCCACATCTGCTCGTGGCATTGCAGGCTTGGAGGAAAGTGCAGGGAGATCTGCGCCCAGACCGGCCGTTCGCTCTTGGCAAGGCCTCGAGCGGTAGACTTCCTTCGTCCGTGCCCCCGCAGAGCCGGTACTTGTGGGGTTTGCGTGTTGGGATCAGTGTTATGCAGCATGGGCCTGGGGGAGACCATTGGAAATAATGTTCATAGGTCACCCCTTCCCCCCGAGAAAGACCAGCTGGGATTCCCAACGTTGCAACCCCATTGCAAGATCCTCCCCATTGCAAGAATCAGGCAGCCCCCTCCGTCCCTTCACCCCTTGCGTGGGGTGGAAAGTGGGGACAAGTGCTCTGCCAGTCCCACGGAGGCTGGTCCCCAGACCCCCAGCGCAGACAGCACAGCTGCCTAGAGCCATGGTTCCCACAATGGATGCGGTCCAGGGTCCGCAGGGCTCCCCTGCCTTTCTTTCCACTGCTTGTGCGATGCTCAAGGTGGAGGGCAGTCGGCGAGACATGCTGAGGGTCACCAGCAGCCCTTTAGTCTGAACCAGCGCTTCAAGCCCGGGCCACCGCCCCGGGTTGGGTGTGGATCGCTGTTGAGCACAAAAGTCCAACGTCCGTTATGAAATGGCCCGGCTCATTTCCCCGTGCCAGCGTTTGGTGTGCCCAGATTCGTAAGTCTTACAGGAGACTAGGAGAATTTACCAGGAAAGCGGGAGGTTTGCAGTGGAAACATTTTCCTGAGCTGGACCTCGTCAGGTTTTGATTAGGGCTGGGAGCCCGCGCCCATGCAGACGGGTTGGTATTTTGCGGTCGGCTCTCCGAGAGGGCAGCGCTCGGCCCCCGGGGAGGATGCCGATGCAGCACAGCCTGCTCAGAGCTGGGGGCTGTAAGCAGCAAGCCTGGCTGCGGTGTAAAGGTGAGGGTTAATATAAGGTGAAAGGCACGAGGAAAGAAAACATCCAGGCTATCTCAGGTGGCCGGGGATGAGGTGTCTGGGAGAGAGCCTGAGGACCTTTGCTTTGAAATTGGCCTAGCTCCTTGTTGAGGTTGGAAATGAGTGAGGGAAAATCTATGCTTGAATGCCTGGGGCCTCTTAGCTACAGCAGAAGGAAAACATGAGCTGGGTTCTGCCAGCGGAGTCAGCTGCCGCTGTATCCCTGCAGATAGTTCCCCGACTGCTCCTGCTTCCTCCCAGGCCTGACCCGAAACTCCTTGATGGCTCTCGCTCCTGCTGCTGCCTTTTCACGGAGGGCCCCAGTCCTGTCCGCTGGACCTGCATTTCTGATTACTTGCTAATTGCTTGACACAATCTACTTGCAATGCAAGAGACAGGCCTCACGTCATCCGCCGTGGCTTGCCAGGGGAGAGTCTGAACCTCGTTTGACTTGCCTTGAAACAGATGAAAAAGAATAGCATTTGATATGATTAATGCAAAAACTTCAGCTCCGCTTCCCGTTTCAGCGCCTGTGCTTCAATTACCAGAGCATGAGTTTGCCCACTGGTTTTAGAGCTGGTTTCCTCCAGGGACGAGCCTCTCGCGCTCGGGACACAGGAGCAAGTGGCAATGTGTGGGGGTTCAAGCCTAAATACAAGGTGTCAACCTTGAGCCCCTCCATCAGCCGGCTCCTTTACCCGCAGCAGCTCAGGATGGAGACGGGGCAGGCAATCAGTAGGTTGCATGGGCCGTGAGCCCATAGCTATGGTGTGGGGGGTGCCTGCGAGGTACCTGGCATGGAGCAAGGCTGTCTCCATCACCTCTGGTGCTGGGATGGGACTCCTGCCCTGCTTTGCCCAATAGGATATTTTCCAGAGGGCCCAGCGCCCGTCCTTTAGCCAACCTAATCCAGCATTTTGGTCTCGGTTTCCTCCCCCCCCAGCCAGCCTGTCTCCCCACCCTGGCTGGGCCCTTCACCCCGAGCATCACACGAGCTCTGTCCCACCCCACTGAACAGGTGCAGGGCAAGGAAAAGGAGGAGGAAGCAGCCGTCAGCCCAGCACATGCATGGCATATCGGCGGGAGGAGCACTCGTGGCCTGGGAAATGGGAGAGAGGTGGAAGGAAAGGGTAGGGAGGTGGAAAGCTTGAGAAAGGACTCAGTGAGGTGTGGAGAGGATCCAGGCGTATCGATGGGAGAGACGGGGCAAGAAGGGATATGGTCTTGGCAGCAGGCGGGTGGGTTTGGGTGTGGGGCACTGCCCGACTCCCCATCTCAATACCCCGTGTTTTCACACTGAGATATGTTCCAGTTTAGCCTGGTTTTTGGCTGTGCCAACGTAAGCAGGCTTGCCGGCACCCGATTGCGGCCAGTGCCGCTGTTGCCACTAGGACAGGGTGTTCATTTCGAGGCAAGGCTGCCCCTCTCTGCACTAGGCAGGTGCCTCCTCCTGAGCAGAGGGAGCCAGGTGGCAGGGCTGCGACCCGCTGCCCCCCACGACGCAGGGCAGACGGGACCGGCTTCCTTTCCGCTTCCGCAGCCAAGCCTACGGCTGAGGACGTTCGGGAGTGCGCGGTGGCGTGGACGTACATGAGGGGCCACTCCACGGCGTGATCGCTTGACAGTGTTGTGATAGGGCACGCTGTATTTATGGAAGAGATGCTCTGTCATGGTTGCCTTGGAGATAGCAAGGGATGGGACTCAGTGCCCCAGGAGGTCACCTCCAATCCCATGGCTCTGGGAATACAGACGCAGAACAGGGTCTTTTTGGGAGGGTGGCTTTGGGTCCTATGCAAAAATGACCATGCCCTTGTGCATGGCTGCACTCGTCCCTGTGAGGTCCCTTCCTGCTCAGCACTAGTTGGCCTTGCTGCACCACCGCCCTTTTCCTACGGCGGGGTTGGCTTCCCCGTGGGCCCTCGTGTTGTGCCTTCTGCTGATAAGTGCATCGTCTGGGTGGTGCAGGGCCAAACCCTAGCCGAGCGGCAGGCTTCACTGCATGTTGCACCGTTAAGCATATCACCAAAAGAGGGATCTCTTAGACTTAATAGTGCCAAGCAAGCCAGAAGATCCCAAAGCCCCTTCCAGCGTATCCATATAAAGCACTGCACCTGCTACTGAAATGCTGCTGACTTCGGGGCAACGAGTGTTTCCAAGGGAGCGGCAGCAACGGAGGCTATTCAGTGTCTGGACAGACATCAACAGACCGAGTGTGTTCATCGTAGTCGGAAGTTGGCCAGGACAAAAGGATAAAACTTCCTGAGGATTGTGGTGAGCTCTTTATGGAGCGGGGGCCAGGACTTTGTAAAGACAGCGAGCTTGCACTGCTGGCTCCCTGCGCGCCGGGTGGAGAGCGCCACGTGCCGCACTGAGCCCCCGCGCCTCTCCCCGCCCCAAGGTGGTACTGGAGGTCTCCCAGACCAGAGATGTGCTCTAACCGGATGCTGTTTAATACGTGAGATCCAAGAGGGTCACGGCACGGGGTGAACTGAAGATCAGGCTCAGGAAGAGGACGAAGAACCAGGGCCTCATTTGAGCCACGTTTGCCGACATTGCATGTGCTAAGCGTGGCGCTGTTGTGCAAGGCCCACGGTAGAGCTCCTGAGCTTCAGAAAGGAGAGATCGAGAGGCTGAGAGATCTCTCTTGACGCAGGAAAACCTTGCAAAACCAAACCGAGTGTTGCTTCATAGCTGGAACTGGGCAACAAAGGCCTTGTGTCGTGTACCTGGGGCGGTTGGTGTGGTAAGACCGGATGAGGATTGACGGTGCGCTGGCTGCCTGGCACCAGCTCCCCACGTGGACACCAGCGGGGTGAAGACGTTCGCTCCACTGGGCGCTTGTCTGCACAGGGGAGTTGCCAGGAAGGAAGCTAGGAGGATGTGATCTGTGGGGCATTAGTTGCTGCACGCCAACTTGACCCGCGGACGCTTAGCATGTGGTAAGTGGGGTGTAGCACTGGGGTGGAAGGGGCCCAGGTGGAGTAAACTGCCTTGCACTTGACAGAGGAGCAGTCACGTGGGGGAACGTGTGCACCGTCCGTTTACACCTTTGCTTTCCCGTATGCACCGGCCTTGAGACTTCCGAACTCTAGTCCCAAATTTGCCACCGACTTGCTGCGCGGTCTGGGACAAATCCCTGCACCTCGTCTTCTCCTTTGTAAAACAGGGATGAAATGACGGAGCTGCCTCGCCGGCGGGGCTTGTGAGCCGCTTCTCGGAGGCGCGGGGCTCCCGGGTGTTACAGGAGTGCAAAGTGGCTTAATCTGCAGCGAGTTCACATGCGAGCGGCGTTGCTAATCGCCAGCGCGCAGGGATCCGGGGAGCGTGCTGAATGCGGTTAGGGAGGAAGGCGTTCAGCTGGAATTACTCGGCTACAGACCTTGGCTCGCTTGGCAGCTGTGTTGGAGTGGCTTTCACCGCTTCCTCCAGTTCCAAACCCTTCCCATGTTGGGCTCTGTGAATCAGCATTTCTGCGGGCACAACGGCATGCCGGTAACGGCAGGGCTGTGTCGGAGCGAGGTAAATGGAGGAGGGACGTGAGGCGGGTACCTTGTTAGGAAGGGGCAGCTTGCAAGCGGAGGGGCGGTGGGATACCGCCCGGACTTCCCCAGCTGTTCTGCTCAGCTCCCCCCAGGACCAAAACGCACCCCTCGTGCAAAGCTGCACGGTAAAAATGCTCTCTGTGACACAGCTCCCTCTCCCTCTCCCTCCCCGAGCCGTGTGCGAGTGTGACAGTCTGGCACTGCGAGCAGGAATGAAAACTGTGCAATCAGCTTTAGGCTCCTGAGCTGAAACGTGAGGAGATCCAGTTACAGTAACAGGGTTAGAACAAAAGAGATTTGCTTTTCGAATCAATTCCTCTCCATTTTATGAGTGTGCGTGTGTGTGCGCGCGCGCGTGTGTGTGAGGAACAGCCTCTCTTTTTCCCTGATCAGAGCTGCTGGGTTTTGTAGCAAAAGCAGGCTCCCAGCTTGACGAGCGCTGGCTGCAGGGCTCTCAGAGGGACTCCAGCATCTTGCAAGCCCATTTATATTCGGAGGCTGAGAAAGCAAGGAGATCACGCCAGGAGGGATCCAGAAATAGTAAGTCCAGGCCAGGTTTTGTATCAGGATCATCACCAACAGCAGAGGAAGGCAGCTGGCTGCAAGACTTTCAACCCCTTGCCCTATTAGGGCCTGATCCGATGAGGTGCTGAGTGACCTTAACTCTGAACTGGAGATGAGAGTGCTCGGTGTCTCGAAGCATTAGTCCCTATGCGACTAAGTGGAAAGGGCCAAGACAATTAGTGATGACACCTCCTACTATACATCAGAAGAGTAGCCAGCTAGAAAAACCTAACCCCTTAAAAGCATTTTCCACAAAATGACAGCTGTGCCACCATCACATTAACGGGTGTCCCTTTAACCTTAAGCCACATGTGGATTTGGGACACAGCACGCGTTTTGCACGCAGAGCTGGACTGGCTTGTAAAATGAATGAGGTCCCATATGGGGCTTTTCTTCTGCATTTTGATTTTTGATTTTACAAGCTCAGACTCTCGTGCTCTAGACACTCAGGCAGCGGCAGCGCGCACAACATGCGGGAGCCACTCCTGGGCATTTATTCCTACTGCTGTGTAACAAGGGTTATCGTCAGTGCGTGTGTAGACCGTGCCGGGCATTAACCTTCTTTACCAGATGGCTATCTGCCTGCCGTCTCGAAGACGGTGGTGGAGAGCAGGCAGGAGTTAGCATCAAATGTTTCTCAGTCACCTGGGAATGGACGTGGCTTCCATTTTCCCACCTCCAGATCCGCCGGGCAGAAGTTTCCTGTTTAGTTAGTGATGGAAAATTTGGGTTCTTTCTTTGCTAAGCTTTGAGGATAATCCTGCATTCCCCGAAGAGCCCGTGCCTATGGAGCGAGTGCAAAATTCAGCAACAAAACTAACAACACAGGAATGAAACAGAGCCGTCTTCTGGGTTTTTTGTCCAAACCTTGCTCTGCAAAAGCAGCCCCCACCTCCCGTGAATAAAGTCTATGGTATCTCTAAGAGCTATTCCCAGCAGGATCTGGGAGCTTACTGCACACTGAGAGTGCTGAAAGCCATTATCCGTGTACGCCCCGGATACGTGAAGTTGGTATGCGGCTTATCAACTTTGGCGGAAAGCTGCTTGCAGGTATTCGCAGTTGCATTTGTCAACACGCTCTTCTAGAGGCTGGATTTACAAAAGGAGGAGTGGGGCCATGGCTCTTGGGGTTATTCCTCCCCTTCCCAGATGTTAATAACCCCTCTGCCCGGCATTCTGGTTCTTTATTTTCACCTTGTGACTATTTAGCAGCTAGTTTGAGAGCCAGCTGTCAGACCTCCCCATTTCTAGGAGCCTGAGCCCTGTATAAATTAGAGCACATTGGAGCTTGTTTTCTTCCCCAGGACGTCATCTCCTCAGCTCGTGCCAACGGCAGCTCCCCCTCCTGCACCATCCCCACATCCCAGCTCTCTGACCTGCAGGATGTGCACCATGCCATCACCTCCCTCCTCACAGGTGCGGTTACAACCGCAGGACACCTGTCCTCCACATGCCGCACCTAGGACCCAGGCCATTTTCAGATCCGGGTCAGATGGCCTTCCACGAGTGGCGGCATTTTCCCCACGTTATTAAACTTGCCGTGGTCAGTCCTGCATGAAGGCCACGGTGAAGCCCAACCTCTCACAACCTTCCTAGCTAGAAACTAGAGCATTGCACGCTTGGGAAGATGCAAAGCCGAACCAGCCATCCTCATCCCTATGCTGCCACGCAATGCTTTGTGCAGATAGATGCAGGGAGCAGTTCCTGAAGGGCAGGAAACATTGCAATGAGAGAAGGCTTCGGGAGGGTTGCGGTGCTGTGCCAGTCCCGGGGCAGGGGCGGAGGTAGAGCGACGGCAGGCGTCCCCTGAACTCTGCATTCCCCCCTCTGCTACATGTGCTTTATTCTCCACTGCAGCGCTCTGATACCGGACAGATGGGGAGACCTGAACCCTGCCGTCCTTGGCTTTCCAAGCTGGGAGTTTGGGGTGGCTATTCTGGAGGAGCCCGGTGGGTGACCTCGAGCGTGCACCAGGGTTGTGTGCTGTGGCACGTCCGTGACGGAGGACCTCCTCTGTAGGGTGCGGTGGGACCAAGCCGGGGAGAGGTGGGTGGCTGGCACCCAAGAATGAGAGTCAGGACTTGGATCCGTCCATGGAAGAAGCCAGCCTTGTGCTCTCCTGGATGGATCCGGGGGCTGGAGAAGCTCCCAGCGTCGTTCAGTTTTTACACCACTCTGGGCTCCTACAGCAAGCCCCGGGCACTGCCCCAAACCCCCGTAGTGTTGAGCACTGTGCCACCAGGCCTTGCGCAGGGGAACTTGCACAGGGCTTGCCCCGGGGAGAATCCCCTCCTGGCAGGAACCAGGACTTTGTAGGACCTTTTAGGCTGCTTTAAGAGGTGTGAAGGGGCCAGGGAGGGTGTGAGACTCACTTCTGGCTTCTGCCCGGCTGGTTTGCTGTATTGTTAGGTGTAATCTCTGTGTCTCCATGCGTTCCCTGCCCCAGCCTCTTCAGTGGGGTTTGCGTCCGCCAAGGGTTGCCAGTCTAACTTTGCTCGTGCTTGTGAACCCTGGACCCAGCCGTGCTGTAATTCTGGCTTCCTGGAGCCCCGGGGAGGGTCGCTCTCAGGACCCGCTAAGATAAAGGAAAACTGCAAACTACCCAAGCGGGGAAGGTTTTGCGAGGAGACAGAGAGACGTATGAAAAACAATTAATAGCCGCTCAAACCCGAGGATTTAAACTGAAACCGAAGCCTTCAGGAAACGGGAAATGAAGTGGCATAAGATTGTTATTTTATTGCTTCATTTAAGGAAAAAAAAAAGATCTGCTAAATGCAAATAAGCGTTCTTACAGACGAGGAGAGGGAGGGGATGGAAGTCATGCAGGGAAAAGTGAGTGGGATTTAGGTTTTGCATCGTTCGCTGAATTACTGGCAGGTCTTTTGTAACATCTGTTAAAAATAAAACAAACATTCATTTCCATTTCTTGCTGCCTGAGATGGCTTCTGCGAAAAAATTTCAACCTGTCCAGGAATTTTGTCTTGAAAGTTCTCCTCCCTCTCCTCGCGCCTCCTCTTCTCCGGGGGAGATTTCCTTCCTGGACTTCCCCGGGGCACCATTAGCCCCACATTAAAGCCTTTTCCTCCATGCTGTACTCTCCATCGAAGTCAAAGGAATTCTAGCAAACCGCTGGGAAGAGCGTGCTGCTCACTCTTTCCATGGAAACGAGGTACTGACTTTGCACAGAGCTCCGCTGGAAGAAACCTGGGTCACGACAGGAGACCAGGGAGGAACGGAGAGACGGTTGCCATTATGAGAGACCCTGTTGGTGGAAAAGCAAGGCTCCTGGTCACGGGAGATTGCATCTGCGCGTGCGACCATGATTGTGGCTTGCAGGTGATGGCTTATCTGGCCTCCCGATAAAGGTGCGTTTCCTTCGTTCTGGTTGATAGGAAGGGCCTGATTCTCCTCTCGCTGATTGAGGCGTAAACCAGGAGCAAGCTCCTACAGGCAAGTGGAGGAGACTCAGGCGTGTAGGTAGAAACGGACACACATTTGAGTGGGCGCGACACTCCTGTTCGCATGCACAGGGGCAGGCGTCCCAGGCCCGGGGCAGAGAGACGACAGCGCCGAAGATGGCAAAGGGACCACGGGGAAGACTGGCAGAGACCAGAGGCCTCGTTGCTGTCTTCCCCCGAAGTACTTCGGGATCCACGCTAGGTTTGCTCCATCGCAGCTGATGCGGAGAGGTAGGATCCACATTGCTGGAACTTCTCAGAGGGGCGATGTTTGCACAGCGGAGGACCAGACCGCCAGCAGCATAAGAAAATGAAGGCAATTTGGAGAAGCTGGGGGTGAGGCTGCAGGTACCGAGGAGCACTCCCGTCGGATGTGAAATGAGCTGCGGAGGGCTGGAGGAGAGGGTTTGCAGCCCCTCAAGTAAGGAACCAGGTCAGCAGAAGGAGGTACGTATAATCGGCCAACGGCGAGGTCCACAGATTGCACATCCCCGAGCCGCTTCAAAGGGAAAAGGGAAGCGGGACGAGGCTCGGACGTAACCGGCCTTCCTGAAACCTGGCGTGACGCGAAGCGTCGCTGGAACGATTCGCTCCAGGGGCCGGATGGTCACGGGTTTGGTCACGGAGAGGCTGGTATTACGGCTGCGTGTACGTGATTCAGTGCTGCCTGCTGGAAGGGAAAAAAGTGCGTAGCCAGGAGGTTGGCTCCCCGTAGATATAATTCCCTGGTGTCGAGAACAGGGAGTTGTACTAACGACCTTCAGGGCAGAACACGATGGTGAATGCCACGGGCTGCGAGAAGTCGGCGCGTCGATAAAATCTAGAGGATTGGTTAAAAGGGGTGACTTCAGCTGCCTCCATGTAAACTGCCTGAATGCTGCTTCACAGTATGGTTTGGAGAGGGAACTTCTCAAGCGCGGAAGCCATTGCTTCCAGGAATTGCTTGCGTCGAGAGGAAAGACTTATCCTCCCCCCCTTGGAGGAGTTGGTCCAAGAAGTACGGTGTATTTGAGCTTCGTGACCAACCGGCCACGATGCAGTACACTCGCGTGAGTGCCGAAGTCCTTGCAGATGCAGTTGTACAAAGAGTTAGTGCTGTGGTGTGAAGCTCCAAGCCCTTGTAAAAATGCAGAAGCCGGTTAGAAAGAGCCAGAAGGGCAAAGCTAGTAAATGAAAATCCTT
>JAGPOW010002202.1:7360160-7377053 GCA_030014935.1 Caiman crocodilus
TTGCCCACAACTAAGGAATCCAAAGGGGCAAGAAGTAAGGGGTCCGGTTAAACTGCAAGGTACGGGAGTTCGTTCAGGCCAACTATATAAAGAAAGTTTCTTTAAAGAAAAAAACTTTCAAAATCCGGACGAGATGGTGAGAACTCGATCGGCACGTAAACGCTGCCAGAGAGGACGTGAAGTGGCAGAGGTGCAAGGACTACGACAGCTCGCACTTTCGAGAGTAACGAGGGGGAATGGGTTTGGTGCCTCAGAAGTGGAAAGCAAGAGCTCTGCCGGCCAAGGGGATGCAGCCAAGGCAATTGGAGAAGGACAGAGCAATGCATGCGAGAGCCCCAGCGCCCTTTTGTACCCCCTGAGAATTGGCCTTGCAGGTGTTACCGCTGTTCTCACTACCCCTGGGTACATGTTACTTGAAGGGAACCCTCTGACTTGCCTTTGCCCAGAGCTCTGCCCTGCAAAGCTGGGTGTGGACCTGGGAGCCAGGAGGAGGTGGGTTGTGCGGAGCAGGGGTGGGAAGGAGCAGCTTTCTGGACTGCCTCCTTGTTCCCTGTCTGCAGAGTAGCTTGCAGGTGGTTTTATTGGCTTGGTGGTAACAGACCTGGCAGGGCTGACAGGTGCAAGGGATCAAGTCATGGATGCGATTAAGCAAGGGCTTTGTCCTGCAGTCTTCACCCTTGACCAACCTTCGCGGCTGCACTCAGGCAGGTGGACCCGGCGGGGTGAGCTGGGCCAGACACCTCGGGCAGCGTCGCTACCTTGACCGCACAGAGCTCCGAGTCCGACCAGCCGGAAATGACGAGGTGCCTGGAACGTGCCTTTGGCTTTTGGGGTCTCACTTTTAAATTTTTCTACACGACTATGAGGGCAAGAAACATATCTTAAAAAAACAAACCCCAGCAGCACCCGCAGCCGAGTCTCTCGGCATCATGTGGTCCCAGGAACTGGGGATTTCAGAGGAAAGAATCCAAAACCGTGAGATTTGTGACAGAATCATGGGAAAGGGAAGGAGCCCGGTAGTGACGTAAGGGTTATAAGCCAAAGAGCCTTATGCCAGTGCCAGGAAAATAGCTTTATGCTGAAGTGGCAAGCTCCCGTCTGATTTCTCCCCTGTGGAATCCGGAGCGCGGTGTTGTGTGTCATGGGCACCATACTGCCAGCAGCTAAAGGAGAGCCTCTCTCCAGGACAAGAGGTGGAAAGGAACTGATGATTTTTGGAGCAGGTTTTGCTCTGAGCTTCCTCCCAGCGCTCCTCAAGTGGTTGAAGAGCCTGAGTTGCTCGTAGAGCGTTAGGTGTCATCCGCCTGGGTTGGTTTTGGGGGCAGGAGCGGGTTTAGGGGAGGAGGCAGACGAGGCGGTTGGGGGAGCAGCTCCAAGGAAAGGGCAGGTAGGGGAAGGTGAGGGGTTCGGGCCGGTAGGTGGAGCTTGTAGAAGTCCGGGCCAAAACCCACGGTCCTCTTCTAAGAACCAACCTTATACCTGGATTGAATTTAATCTCTCAATAGAGAAAATAATGACAAGTGAAACCAAGGTCCCTGCTTGCCTTCCCCCCCTCACTCGAGAACAAGGAGATTGGATCTGAAAAGAAAAGGGAGTGCATTGGAAACGCGTCAGAGGAACTTTTTCACATGCCGTATGACTAGCCCGGGAAACTTGCTGCATGCCGTATTCCCGAAGCAAAGCGCCTAGCGAAGGTGGGGGGAGCGGAGGTCCGCTTGCAGGCAAGGCTGTGGCTTCCCATTGAGGGCGCAAGCTGAGCCCTGGCTGGGGTCAGGCCTCCCCGCCCGGGCGAGGATTACACAAGGGCTTTAGAGACGCCTTGCTCCGGAGCACCCGGCGCGGGGCACGGCTGGAGGCAGGACACCTGACTCCACGGACCATTGGGCTGCAGTGGCACGGTGATTCCTCCGCGTTTGAAACTCTTTTCCGAGCATCGCCGAGTATCCTCAAGGTGAATCCTCCACCGCCTCTACACTGGGAGCGTCTGCCCTCCTTGTGTTTTTCTCGTGGCGGGGATTTTTTCTCCCCCCTTTTCAGCGCAAGCTGTGCTTGGCAAGGGGCCGCTCTTTGTTACGTGCTCCCCATCTCTCAGCCCCCCCCAACCTAAAGCCACCGCGCGGGGAGATGAGCTGCCATCAGATCTCATTTGCCAGGCGCCCGCCACCCAAATCCCAACAGCTACGCAAGGCTGGGAGTCCGAGCCGCTGTATTTTTCCTGCCAGTCACTGTCTTGGCTGCAGCTGGCTACGCAGAGCGGAGAGCTGCAGGTGTGAGCTGCTCTTCCCTCCGCCCCTCTCTGCCGCGCTCTTCCTTTCTTTCCCCCGCTACCTTAGGAGCCCACCTCCCAAGTCCGCGCAGTCAGGAGTGCGAGCCTCCGGCAGCCCCGGGACTGAGCAGCGCCTCTCCCACGCAGGATCCGGTGCTTCGGTGGGGACGCCTGTCTGACTCTGGGTCCCCCCCTTTAATGCAATCGGTCGAGACCGAGGACAGAAAAATTCAGGAACTCTAAAGGAACCAGCAGCCTCCTCCCTCCTTTTCTCTCTCCCTCCTCTAGAGGATTAAGCCAAAAAAAAAAATGTCTGCAGTTTTCTGTTGACCCTGCATGATGGCATTTTCGTGCTCTGTGTGCTGCCTCTGCTGCTGATTGCTATTCCTGGCACAAACACGCACACACAGACTCACACTCGCCCCCCCCACCCCAGCCTGGATCACACAGGCAATGGCAGGCTTGCAACCCACTTCAAATCCCCGTAAAGAAATAAAGCAACACAAACTCGCGACCCCACCAGCCTCGCACTAGCACTGGTCCCTCAGCATCTCCGGACCTCTCCTGAGTTCTCTGACGTCTGGATTGTGCGAGCGGACAAGCCACCCACCGCTCTCCTCGCCTTCCCCGCCGCCCCCAGCCCTCACCTCTCCCCCCAGCTCCTGTCTGCCGTGGAGCCTGCAGCCAAACCCCCCACACCACTCCTACCACTGGCATCGCATTTTCAGGCTGGATGCGACGGGGCCGTTTCTAATTACCTTATATCCCCTAGTGGTCCATGAATAATGGCTACTGAAGGAGCTCCGAAGGGTTGCTGAAAGAACAGCAAAAAAAAAAACCAAAAAACCCCCGAAAAAAAGCAAAAAAAAAAAAAAAAAAAAGCAAAAATTGTGCTATTTCTCACATTTTTTTTTCTAAGGATCTAATCTGGCTACTGTGTTCTGGAAGAGGAGGCGAGAGAGAGAGACAGCAGGAGAGAGAGGAGAGCAGGAAACATTGCAGGTATTGTTCTGTCTCGGTGCCTTTCTCATTGAGGGAGCCGTGGCATGTTCTCCGGTAACGTAAAAGCTTTTCTTCCATCCCCCCTCCCCAATTTGTTTTCCTGTTGTGCAGCTTGCTATCTGTGTGTGCCTTTCCTATTGAAACGGCAGCGGATGACTGGCGTTGCAGAGTGTGTGTGTGTGTGCACGCGTGTGTGCGTGTGTGTGCACTGCTTGCACCACTTGGGTTTTGTTGTGCTTTTCCAGAAGTAGCAAAGAAATTTGCTGCAAATTCAGAAATGCCTTGCGACTTGCCTGTTAAACTCGGGGCTGTCTGCGTGTGGGTCCGTGCGTGTGCGTGTGGGTCGGTGCGCGCGCGTGTGTAAGGGAGCTGTTCGTTTCCCTGGTCTTGGCTACTACCACTTTGCTGAAGTTGGAGTGATGGTGATGTTGGGGTCGGGGATGAACGTAGCCCCGGAGTCTTTCACCGGGAGGGTTTCTAAATGGTCTGGTTCTTGACGTGCGTGTTTTTCGACTTGAAAAAGTTCCATGGTTGAGGAGACCCAAGGTTGTGCTATTTTTGCTGTCATCTTCACGGGGGAATTGCAGGCTCGGTGTGTGTCGGTCCTTTGATTTGGCGCGTGTCGGGCTCGCTGGCCAGAAAAATTGCTCTAGCAGAGATGCGAGTAATCTCCGGATTTGCACATCTGGCTGTGCAATTCGAATCCCCCTGCACGAGATGTTCACGTCCCCTCCTGCTCCCTTCCTCCCCTGGCAAATTTAGACCCAAATCATCCTCTGACATTAAGAAAACAAACAGCCCCCCTACCCCCCCGACAACGTGCACAGCCCTGGTGAATAGGATTCACTTTCCAGAGGCAGATCGTGTGTGTGCGTGTGCGTGTGTGCGTGCACGCGTGAGCTTTTGTTTTAATAACGAAATGGCAATGATTGAAAACACATGAATAGGATGCAATGCAGAATGGATGTGCTGGAGGTGGAGGGGAGGCGGGGGGACTGGAAAAGTGCTTATACTACAGAAGCAGCG
This sequence comes from Caiman crocodilus, assembly GCA_030014935.1. Taxonomy (NCBI): domain Eukaryota; kingdom Metazoa; phylum Chordata; order Crocodylia; family Alligatoridae; genus Caiman; species Caiman crocodilus. Next base: position 7,364,455 of record JAGPOW010002202.1, read on the forward strand.
CTTGAATGACCGTGTAGTACATGACAGCAGAGGGGGTCTGTCCGTTCTCTATCATTACTGAGCGGCTCACTGGGGCTTGTGTGCGTGTGCGTGTGTGTGTGTGCGCGCACAGACAGGAACTGGCTTTTTGAATGCAAGGGATGATTTTTGCAACTGGGAAAGTGGCAGGGGAAAAGAGGGGTCTTAGGAGATCGTTTCCAATCAGAGTTGACAGGCTGGCGTTGTAATGGAGCGGTCTGTAACACCCGGGACAGAAAATCAAAAAAAAGAAAAAAGGGGAGAGAGAGAGAGAGAAAAAAGCCAATTCAGAAAGGGGGTGGGAGCAAAAGTCGAGTTTGAATCCACCGACTTTGAAACCTTATCAGCCAGAAAAACGTGACGGTTCTGGTCCCGGCTCAGAGACTTATCTGAGCGGAGCCGCCGCGCTCTTGGATGTTATTTATTTGTGTGGAAATAAAAATCTGTGAAGTGCCTTGGGAGGGCTGGACTCCTTGGAGTACATCTTTCCGAATCAAAACCATCCCCTCCGCCCTCCTCCCGGCTTGTCTTTTTGGTTTGTTTCTGCGGCTGGGGGGCGAGAGACTGGTTTTTTTTTTCCTTGAAGGAAAAAAAAAATGTGTTATCCGTACAGAAGACAGAGTGGAGTTTCTAGTCCTATAATGAGAGCTCTAATTGAAGAACTTACGGCCTCTTGGGATAGTCTTTACTGATCGCTGCTTTTGTTATTCATGCCTGGGTCTGTTTTGGTTTTTCCGTGTGCATGTGCGAGACGAGCTCTATTTATAAAGCCCCCGCTTTGGCCTTCTCCGCGGGCTTCTGGCAAGCACAAAGGCCCTGGGCACGACGAGGGTGCCTGCTCTGGGCAGGAAGCCCTTATGCCGACAGCCTTCAATTTGCATAGGTTCGGTGGTTTTGCTTTTGCCGTGTTCAAGCCAGAGAGATGCTGCTCAAAGAGGCCTGGCGCTTGAAGGGTTAATAATAGCCGCGTCCTGGTGTCCTTAGTGCGAGCAGGGCACTAAGCCCTGGGGTCTGGAGTGCGTCCTCGGGAGTGCGGTCATCGCAGCAGGGTAACTGCGGGTGTGTTAAATGCGCGCGTGCCAACCCCTTCCGTATGCACGCGCCTCTCCCGGTGCTGACGGGGAGAGACCGTGTGGGTAGCTACGGCCCGGTGGGCTGCAGCGCTCGTGCTCGGTGCGTGCCGTCACGTCCTGGGCCCCCGTAAATCTGCTTTGTGCCAGCGAAGCAGATGCGCAAGGCCAGCAATGCTTCTGTAGCAAGCGTGCCAGGGGGGTTGTAAGGGTGTGAAGGGGGGCAAGGGCTTGAGGCTGAACTTGTCCTGCATTTGGGTGGTCCCTGGCCCCACGACTGACCCTCAGCCAGCCCCTAGGTTGCAGGGGTGAGCAAAAACTAGGTTGCCGTCTTTGTGCCCAACTCGGTCACGGACCCCCATTTCTGCCCCTGCCATCTGCTTGGTTTAAGGTCTCTCTGGTCTTGCATCTGTGAGGACTTCCGCATGCTTGTTCAAGCCGATGTAACCCAGTCCATTTCCCTCGGTTTCCCCTCTCTCGGGCACTGCCTGGCATCCAGCATCTTTTTGGCCAGCAAGGCGCAGACAGCAAGAGCCCGTTAAATGCCCAGTAATGCCTATTCCTAGCCAGAGATTGCTACTGGTTTGCCACAGCATGTGCATCCCCTGTGCAGGCCTGGCTTGGCTCTCCCAAACGGGAGGACGTGACTGCTAAGCCAGGGTGAATTTGCAGCCTTTACACCCAGCTCCTGCTCTTCTCCCACACCTGGAAACCTTTGGCAGCTGCAATGAAGATAGGTATGAAAAAAGGAGAGCAATCAGCTCTGTGTCATTAGCCATTGACAGGACTGCAGACTTGATCCATATGGCGAGAGGAGAGGGAAGGTGGGTGTGTGAATGCATGGAGGAAGGGTGGCTAGGAAACCGTGCAGAGAGACAGGCTTAAAACACCTACCCTGGGCTCCCCAGCACTCGCAGAAAAGATGGTGGCGGATCAAAACCTACAGGCTCTTGATCCCTGCCGCCCACTCTGAGGTCTCGACACCTGCGCTGGTGCCACTGGGCTTTATGGCAGGCCCTGCTGCACGAATACCAGTGCAGAGCTAGGACCGCCAAGCAGCGGGCCACCCTTGCTCTGTCTGGCAGGGCTGATGCTCCTGGAGGAGGGGTAACCCCCGCCAGAAGTCACATGCCGAGCGAGTGGTCAAACCGAGGGATCCCAGAGTCCTGGGTCCCAGTGGTCTGTGCTAAACCCTGGACAGCGCTCCCTCCCTGGAGGCTGACGTCTACCTGTCTGTCCTTGAAAGGAAAGGGGGGCTGAGTCTTGGAGGGGCAGGGACTAGGAGAGCTTGGGATGGGGTTGGCTATTCAAGGCAGACCTTTGATGTCTCGTGAGCACCCTGCCTCTTCCAGACAGGCAAGCCTGGCACAGGCTTTCTGGGCAAAGGTGTCTTTCTTTCAGCTGCCCGGCAGCTTGGGATCAGTCTTTCGATTAAAGCCGAATTCAAGGCAGAGGGCCAAACTGGATTCCACTGAGGCTAATGCCTGGACCCGGACTGACTCCGCATCCAGGATTTGGCCCCGGGATCCGTGGTTGGTGCAGGGAGAGTCGGAGGAGTCTAAGTTTGTGGCTTCTGCCCTAGCCTCGGCTCCAGCTCGCGAGGTGGCCGTGCGTGGCTGGCGTGCACCTCGGCTCCTCCGCCCGTGGCGGGCAGCGTCACGTTTCGTTAGACCCCGACCGAGATGGGTCGCAGCCCGCGAGATGCCCCGGGGGAAGAGCCACGGGAGGGCAGGACATGGAGAGACCTTGGCTTTGGACATCTGGGAGCATCTCTTGCCATTGCGCAGAGGCCACCAGTTTGCAAGGTCTCCTCGACATCTTGAGATCTTCAGAAAGCTCCTAGGCAGGCTGAGACCAAGAGGAAGAGGCTTCTTGCGGCTGGAGCGCGTCTCTGTGACTCAGGGGGGAATCTGGAGATAGCCCAGCTCTTGTCGTTGGAGCAGGACACTTCCCGCTCCCCCCCGGCGATCGTTAAAAGCCCCCGGCAGTGGATATCTCGACGCTCTGTCAGTCACAGCCTTTTACAGCGCTGTCTCTGAAGACTAGCACTCTGCTGCACATAAGAAAACAAGTGAGAAGAGGGGGAAGGCGAGCGCGCGCCCGTGTAGCCGACAATCGATAATTGCAGTGTCAGTCAGTGCCGGCGAAGTTCCTGCATCACGCTTGCACTTAGAGGCAGGCAGGCAGACGGACCTCGCCCCCTGCCCACAGCCCTTGGGCTAGAAAAGGGAGGTGGGATAAGGAACCAGGCAAAGGGCACGGTGCCGGACCTCCTCCGCCCCGGCCTCCCGTAGGCTGCGTCTCCCTGCGGCAATACTCGTGACTTGGTAGAGGTGAGCCTGTCACCTCCCCGCCCCAGGGGACGGCTGGGCTGGGGAGAAGGTGCCCACAACCTTTGCATCACATCACGGGAGGGGGAAAAAGCCCCTGGTTTTCTCTTCTTGTCTGCCCAGCCTGCGCAGTGGAGAAGGTGATCTCTAATGGTTAAAGAAAAAAACCCCGTCTCCCTCTGGCGCATCTCAGTCTTAGCAAAAAGTCAAGGCAAAAGATCAAGGAGTTCTTCCTTTAATGCAGCTTTCAAGACTGAAGACACGCTGGCGGGAAGGGTTGGGGGGGCTGGCCTCTCCTGACAAGTAGGAATCGTAGAGGAGCTTCTACCCATCGGTCTCCAAGGAGATCCGCCTGCAGAAGGATCCACCGACTAATTCAGGAGGACTAGATCGTGATGGAGATCCTCTTTGCCTGCTGCGAGATTGCGCGTGGGCAGAGAAGCCCTGTCCTCGATAGATTAGCCACGTCAAAAAGCCGATCTCTCGCTTCGCCACAAGCGTCAAAGGAAATAAAAAATGAATGGTGCGGTATCCAAAGGCTGCGGGTACAGACCCACGAGTGTTAGTTGTGTCGGCGTGCATTTATAAACGGGATCTGCAGGTTTAGTTTGAAAGAACGAGCCAAAGTCTAGCGCGAGCGCCTTGGAGTCGGTAGGGATGTGCTGGAGATCAGCTTGGCCCAGGGTTCGTGCTTGGTAGGTAGGGAATAATCTGGAACACTGCCGTCTTGAAACAAGAGTTATTTAAATGGGTTTGATGCGGCTGTGTTATACCCAAGTGGTCGGGCAAAGTGAAAAATCATGGACGGCTCGAGCACTTGTGCCAAAGTAATGTAAAGGCACATAAATATGTCAAGGCAGACACGATTTCTGCCACATCCGCCACCGAGAAGCGTTTAACAGGGTAGATTTATAGACAGGGGGTGTACAGAAGAGTGTGCGCGGGTGTGAATTGCTACGCGAAAGGATTTGGCCCTATGCCGGCAGCCCCGATGCAAGCAGTGCTCCGGGTGAGTGCAGTGGGAGTTTTGTCTGTGCCAGGACTGCTGGGGGGCCAAGCTGAGGCCGGGTGCAAGTGGGCACTACTCTGTTTAGCTCAGCGGAGTTACACCCACATCGAATCTGGGATGCGAGTGGGCTAGGCTCATTTTCATTTGGAATATCATCCTCAGCAAACCCCTCAAGGGCTCTTTTTCTCCTTTTTTCTTTCTCGTGCTTTTTATTTTTTTCCCTTTCCTCTTTTACAGTCAGAATCTGCTTCCTTCCCTCTAATTGCATCTCCATTGTTAGTCACTGCTTGATGTCTCACCAGGGGATACCTTTTTTTTGCTGCATTTATGGCAGTGACTAAAACTTGTGCCGGTGCTCACTGCCTGCGTTTGTATAGAACAGTTGGCCCAGCTATCGGAGCTGGGGAGAAGTGTAAGTGTTGCCGACCTGACTCGGATCTAAACCGAAGCCTCTTTACACCCTTCCAGCAGTGGAAAGGGGCCGGAGAGCGAACGTCAAAACAGGTGGCAGAGTGGTGTAAAATAGCTTCAGGGCTCGTCTGCAAAGGGAAAGGGAGCAGAATGCTTAATGAGGAATAAGCTGTTCTGGAAGAGCTCCCCATGTGCAAACCCTGCTTCCGCGCAAAGGTGCTTTTATTCCAGAGTAATTATTCTGCCTCATGAGCAGAGTGATTGGTTCCAGAACTGAGTCCCTTTTTATTCTGGAGTCATGTCTGCACAGAGGATGCTGGGCCAGCTGTGCTAGGCGGTGTCCCCAGTAAGACAAGGCCTCCGTATAAATGCAGATCAGAAGGTCAATTGGGTGGCAAAGAACCGGTTTTGAACACGGTGTTGCTGCCTTCGGGCTGCTGAAAGAAATGCTTAGCTCCTGTCTGGACGCTGCGCTGACCGCGGGCACATGGGAAGGTTGGTGTATGACCCTACAAGACTGCATCCTTCACCATGACCACGGTGAGATACAGGCCACGGAGCGCCCGTGTCCTCCCCCGTGACTGCCTCTCTATAAACTACAGCACTGCCTGGGCCTCTAATCCCGTGTCCTTCGCCATGACTATTGCTATATGATCTATAGAACAGTACAGTCCTGTAATACCGTGGCCTTCACCGTGACTGTTGCTATACGAGACACACAACGGTACAGTCGTCTAATACCCTGTAATTCACTGTGACTATTGTGATGTGAGCCACAGAAGAGGCCTGCCCCGTATTGTGCTGTATCAGATTTTAAGAAGGTAGCTGTTTGGCTTTAACAGCCTCCATTTATTGTCTGGCTCCTGCACAAGGACTGATGCCACCGGTGAAACAAAGCACGAAGACAAAGAGGGAATGGGACAGAGATAAGAGAGCATGCCGGCCAGGGAAGGAGGAAGGGGGAGAGAGGAGATGAAAACAAGCCAGCATGGAGAGAGAAGGAAGAGAGAGGCGTAGTTAGAGCAGGTAGCGTGTAAAGGGACGGACCTGAAGAGACCCAGCCTGGGCCAGTGCTGGGGGCCGTGGGCTCTATTTTACAGAAGAACGGGGGGCTGCCCCGGTAGGGGCGTAGATATCCATTTACATGGAACAGGCTCGGGCACTTGATCCCTCCCCACCGCACACAAACCCTAAGAAATTTCCCCTTCAAATGTAGGTAACGTGATCTCCTGGGCTGCATCCAGATACATCTGCGGCACCAATACCGCACGTTCAGTTGTTCTCCATGCTGCCGGGGGGGCACCCCCAGAGAAAAAAAGGTGGCGTGGCGCACATGGGTGCAGCGTGTGCCACCCAAAACCAGATCCAAGCCAGCCATAGCCGTGCTGTGGCTGCCGGCCAGGCTCCACGTGGCAGGATCACCAGTGCTGCAGCCCCAGGATCCCCCCAAGACCCCAGGTAGCCCCAGCCTCCCCTACCGCCCCTGGGGTAACGTGCCACGCGCCAGAGCGTGCACGGCATGGGCGTCCCCATGGACAGGTGTGCCACTGCTGGTTGTCCCTGGGGAACCACACATCCACACCACACGTGGACTCGGCCCTGAAGTCTTTTCCCCTCCTAAACCCAGAGAAGGGCTGATCCTGACCCTGCAGGATGGGTAGTTTGGCACACCCCAGCTCAGCATTGGCACAGCACCTGTTCTGCACAGAGGTCTGAGTCCACATCGTGGCCTCTTTGTGTCCGGTGCTGAGCAAGGAACCTCAGGATAATGCTGCTGGATGCCAAGGAGAAACGCAAAAGGAGGCTTAGCAAAAATGAAGGCATCATGAAAATGCAACTTGCTTCTTCAGTGCTCTGGAAGCATCGTCCCTCTGCTTATCCCTGGGCGCACGGGGCTTAGGTCAGCAAAGTGCTGCTCCTAGAGATAGTGCCAACAGGCCTGCCTTGCCTTCCAGCAAAAGGGGCTGCAGCACCAGGGGCCGTTTGCAGAGCCCCTTTCAGCCCAGGAACAGCTTCAGAAATTCCTGGTGCCTGCTTCGGTTCCCTCCTGGCTTAAAGGCAGCCACATCTTGGCTGGAAAAACCTCTGCTGTTTAAGAGCTCAGAGCAACGCCGCACAGCAGAACGGAAAAAGAACCGTGCGCCTGGCTGAATCCGCAGGGGGGATTTAGGGAATGAAGTGGGTAGTGGCTTGGGCTCTAATGTGTACGCGATAGGCTGAACCCTGGAAAAAATGTTAAACGCTTCTGCGTGCTGCAGAGCCCCTTCGGCTCCATTGATGTCAGGCAGGATTGAGAGCACTTAGCACCTGGCAGGAGAGATTCTCGGGAGGAGCAGGGACGGGGGCCTGCTCCTGCTGCCGTCGGAGTCGGCGCGCTCCTCGCGGGGCTGCCGAATCCGACCCCGGCCCAGCGGCTGGCAGCATGGAGCCCCGGGTGGGGCGATACGGGGGTTAACTATTGGGGTTTCTGGAATTAGCTGGGCTTTTGTCCATTTGCATATTGCTCCGGTCCTAAGTGAAATCCCTGCCCAAACGCTCCAGGGTGAGAAACGGATACCATCCACATACGAGAGGGGGGAGGAAAAAGAGCTGTTCCTTTGGACGGCTTTCCGGCAGCGCAATAAATGTCAGGGGGGAAAAAAATCACCCAACCATCGCGCATTCAAAGAAGCAGGGGACGCTTGGCTCCCGAGCGCAATCATTCCAGGAGCTGATTTCCTTTGAAGACTTAAAGGGTTGCGTGATGCTTTCCTCTTAGCTGGTTTTAACCCTCTTACTTGGCTGGTTCGATATAAATGCTGCTCTAGACAGTAAAGCCATATGGAGACCGGGGAGGCGTAAATTCACGGGTTTCCTTGGCCGGTCCCGAAGCGGCCGTCTCGCGCCGTCCACGCTTCCCCTTTCGCAAAGCCGCCGCGGATAGCACGTGGACAGAGCGTAGATGTTCCCGTCACCTTTTGCTACAGCGACCGAGCGATGGGCAAGGGCCCAGGGAGAGCGCGCAGGGTTTGCAGGCTCTGCAGCTGGGGCTGTGAGGATGTGGACTAGCAGTGCTCTTCCTCACAAGGGGAAATCTTTCCTCATCTAGAGATCCTTTATGACATCCAGAGCAGAAAGGCGGCGGCGCGCCAGGTCCTGGCTTTCCAACCCGGGGGCTGCTTCGTTTGCAGCTGTAGGCACCAAGATCAAGCAGCTGAAGCCCAGCTTGGCGACAGGGCTTTTTTCTTTTCTTTTGCAGGTGGGTTTTCTTTGCAGGGGACCCGGTGCAAAGTCATCCAGAGGGGTTTCATTTTGCTCAGCTGGAGGAAACAGGATCAAAGGTGCGCCTGCCCATTGGAAGGGAAAGTTCCCTTTTGTTTCCAGGAGGGACCGAGAGATTCATTAAGACGCAGATTTGAGGAGCAAGTGTTTTCTGGCAGTCTGTAACTCAGCAGTTAGCAACCGAGAGAAGGTTTGCTGCGCTTTCAGACCAGCCCCGACAGATCAGCAGAGCCCGAGGGCTTATTTTCACGAGGGAGGGAGCTAGCTTCTCCTCCCAGACGTGCCGGCGTGAACCGGGATTGCGGTGGAGTCCTTCCCCGCCTAACCGAGAGCAGAATCTGGCCTTGAGGTTTTCGCCGTTCCCTTTTTTCCCCTCCTCGGCAGCCTGTGCCACAGATCTGCAAGCAGTTGTAAGAAGAGCAGGGATCATTAGCTGGAAGGATCAGATGAGCTCGTTTCTTAAAAGGATTGTCTGATTTCTCTATTGATCAGGTTGATTTAGAAGGGGGAGTGGGTCAGGGGTCATAAATTATCATTTGAAGGAGGGGTGAAAACTATAACGACTCTCCTGCACTTAGCTGCGGTGGTAAGGGATGGATCCGACAGGGCACGAAGAGCTGTCCTCTGTGGCTGTCATCCAATTTAAGTCACCTCCACGCTGGACCGGCAGTCAAGTGGAGGCACTGCAATTCAACTTCCTTAAGCAGGGCTTTGGTTTCCGCTGCAGGAGACGGGCAGACTTCGCGAGCCGTGCATTTTTCGATGCAGCTGAAAGCGCCGTTGCATTCTCCTCCCGAATGTGCACGCTGTACTCGGCGGAGCAGACGGCGCGTTTTTGCCGGGCAGCTTCCGCAGGCGGGAGCGTGGCCATGGCCTGCCACCTTCCAGCAGCGCAGGGCTTGGTGAGAGGCCTGTGCTCCCTCCTCGCTCTCCTTCCACGGGAGGAAGGGTGCGCTTGTCGTGCAGGCAGCCAAGAGGCCCAGCTCCCTTCTTGGCTCTTCTTGTCCCCAGGCGAGGACAGCTGTGGTCCCCACGCTCGCGACTGTATTGTGACTCTCACAGCATGTGGTGGCTTTCTGACCGCTCCAGCCCCTGGAGTCCCGGGATGACCGGAGATCCTGGGTTCTGACTGGAAAGACGAAAGTGTTTCTAGTCCTCGCGGTCATGAAAAGAGCTTGCAAGCGTGAGCTGGGAGGCTCAGAAACAGGAAGGCAAATTTAAAAAAGAACCTGACGTATTACATTTAGGAAAACCCGTGTGAGTTTTGCACCATTTTTGGGGGGGGGCGTTGAACTATGACTCGGAGGCCATCGGATTCTCAGGATCGAGGGAGCGTGGCGGCAGTGCTAGCATTTGCGATGTGCCTTGAAATCCACGGGCGACGAGGACTGCAGAAGCACAAAGCATAATTATTATTCACCTGGGCGATGCTACTGGAGCACACGCTATCACAGGCAAATTTCAGTGGAGCTGCCGTGCGGGAGCACTTCGGCGTCTCGCTGCCTGTCATGTGTCTGCAGGGCCCATTGTCACAGTCCGTGGGCCAAGCCAGTGCATATTTATGGCAACCTCCGCGCTGAATCCGGCACAATGGAAGCCAGCAGGAGCTTTGACTTCAGTGACATGAGAATCAAGGCTGGCATTGCTGGAAGAGCAGGCCTGTGCGACTCTTGGATGCGCGAGAAAAATAAAGGTCATGGCGCAGTTCTCCTTGCTGCTTAATCCTCCTCTGGAGGCTGGCGTGGAGTGTGGGCCTTTGCAGGGACGCACACTTGGCAGAGGGACGTGCCATAGCTCCAGAGAAAACAAAGGACCGTTCAGACGAGCCTAGCGACAGCCCTTGGCAGGATCCCTCCACCCTGGCAGTGGTTTTCCCGGGGTGGGGAGCGTGTGTTGAGGACCACCGGACTTCTGCACGTTGCCCCTGTCCCGTTGCAGTGCTCGCCGCATGGGACATGGGAGCGAAGCAGCGCCCAGCTTCACGGTTACTTCCGTTTGCAGGTCCCAAAGGCCGATTATGGGGAGGCAAAACTGTGGGAAATGCCAAGTCCTCGTGCCAAGGGTTTGCACCCAATGGAAAGAACCTGGGAGCTTGCTTTCCTCCATGTCCTGCGCTTGCTGCCCTCTTAAGATAACTCTTATTAATTCGTACCTGCCAGTGAGCGAGTACAAAGGCGTTCCTAGGAAGCTACAGTTCTCATCACAGCACCGGCCGCAACCTGGCGAGCTCCTGCCTCTCCTGCACGCTCTGGGGCAGGCAGCGCCCCTGTGCTGGCCTGCAGCTCCTGGCCAGGTCTCATCCCCCCCCCATGCACCTGCCTCGAGGGCTGCAGCATCTCCAGTTACTCCAGGCTGATGCCCCTGCAGCTCCCGGCGACCGTCCACCCTGGCAAAACGCGCGGAGGCGTCCAGACAGGAATACATCGGGACCCAGGAGAGAGCCGCCGGCTCGTCAGCACTGGTGATCCCCCGCCAGGCGTAGGGCTCGGGGTCTGCGGACCCGAAGCATGACCCCATCGCCCGGCTCCCGGGGGCCGTGTCGGGAGGTTTCTGCCACGTCGCAGACGGTTCAAAGCACGATGCCGCTTTGTCGGGCGGGCAAAGGAGCGGCCTCCACCAGGGGCCAAAACGAGGCCGGCCGAGTCCAAGGAGCAGCTTTGCGGGGAAGGGGAGCGCAGGCGGGGGATCTGCCCAGGCTGTCTGGAAGGGGGCGAGCATCTCTCTTCCCCGCAGCCCGGCAGCGCCGGTGCCCCGCTCCCGGTTCCTGCGCTTTGTAAATGGTTGCTGTTGGCAAGCCGCCTGTCGGGTGGAATTATCCCTGTAAATGTCACTCGTCCCGGCCCCTTCCGACATGCCAGAGCGCCCAGGCAGCGATGACTCGGCTTCCTGGCATTGGCTACCATTTTAGAAGAAATATGGAGCGGTGGGTAATTATTTCTCTTTCTTAATTGAAATTTCAGCCTCAGCGGTTTGCTCGAACGTGCGAGGGAAGGAGCACAGGCAAGCGTGACACAAACGGAGGGCTGCGTAATGGTCCAAGAGGGAGAGCAAATTTATCGAATCCACAGGTTGGCAAACGAGCTCGTAACTCATGCGAGGGTCCGGCCATCGCTAGGCTAGCCAGCCATTTCCTAACGGGGCTGGGGAAGAGGATTTCCTCGCCCCGCGGTGCTGATGGCTTCCTCGCGTGCCAGCCCCGGGTAGCAGCGGCGGGGTGGTTATTATGAGCGCACCGTCCTTTCGTGTTTCAAAACAGAGAGTTTCTTCTTTCTTTGCCTGGAATTAGATGCCCAATTAAAGGAAATTACAATCTGAAGGCTGCGGCGACACGCCTTGCTGGCATCCAGCAATCAGGTGAAGCACAGCATGGCTGATCAGGGCCAATCAAGACATATAAATGAGGTGTTGACATTCAAACAGCAGGTACGGTGCCATATAGCACTGGCCTTGTTTGCTGTCTGTTGGGGGAGTCAGGCGGCGGGCTGCGAAAGGCGGCAGAGAGGGATACGACAGACAGCCGGAGGGCTCTCTTCTTTTACCAGGAGCCATTTATCATGGACAATAATAGTACTAGGAACCGAGGGCCAAATGACGCAGTTGTCTCACCAAACCAAGCACTCGCTGATCCTGGTGGGTGCGAGGGATGATGCAGAAGAGCTGAATTCGGCCTTGGCGTTGCCCGACTCCAGCCTTTCAGCGTGAGCTGCGAGCACCCCGCTCCCTTCAAGAAGTCCCGAGCACTTGGCTGGATCAGGCCCCGTCTGCACCTCTCGTTGGAGGGTCTCAAAGAGCAAATGAGTGTTATCCTCCCTTTACAGCGGGGGAAACTGAGGCACAGAGCGGTCACGGGAATTGCACGAAGTCGCAGAGCGAGCCAGCGGACACCCCGTCCCGTGACACCCCGCTTGCACCACGAGAGGAGGGTTTCTGCAGGTGGAGGTCCCGAACCCTCCCTTGGAAGGGGGCCATGACATGGGAGAGGGAGGCCGTGCTTGAGCCAGAGCAGGATCGTGCCTGTTTAGACACAGTCCCTCCTTGCGAGGGTCCCCCGACCCGTATGGGCAAGGCGCTTTGGCCAAGGGTGGTGCTAGCCCCGAGCAGAGAGTTCAGCACGTGGTTTTAACTAGAAAAGTTATCTGCGAGAAAGCAGTTCCTGCCGGCGGCGGTCAGGAAAGCTGCGGGAAGCCCGGCCGTCCCTAGCACTCTTCTGTTCCCAGTGACCAGGCCCCTCGCTCGGGACCAGGATTTGACCCGGGGCCGGGTCCTCCACTTCCAAGCCAGCGGCTTATCCACGCAGAGGACCCGGCGCCGATGGCCACGGGCTCCTAGCTTCAGCGGCAGGGCCACTGGAGACAGGTGATCTCCGCACCCGTCCGGCCTGCCGGTCCCCGTCCCGGGACACCGTGGGTCTGCACTCGGAACGGAGGCCGAGACGGAGCCGGCTCGCCGGGGGCCGGTGGGGAAGCGAGCCGGTGCCTGGGAATCGGTGTGAGACACGCG
>JAGPOW010002202.1:7377153-7402660 GCA_030014935.1 Caiman crocodilus
GTCCACGGCCGTTTTTGAAGACGACAGCAGCAAAGGAAGAGGCGGAGGGGGGTCCACGAGGAGCAGGAAGGAGGCCAAGAGAGTATTGCAACAAGGAACAGATCAAACCCGTTTGGGGAGGAGAAACGAGCTACATTTTGAACGGCCTCATCAGCATTTCCTGCCTCATGGGGGAGAAATTGCATGTGGTGAAAGGCTCCAAAAATAGGAGCAACAAACTTGCAACCACATTTGCAGATGTGAAGGTGAAGGCAGAGCAAGCCCAGTAGGCACCGAAGTGAAAAAGCATCCCAGGCCCCTATAAAAAGCTTTCCCGTCCTCCCTCTCCAGCCCTCTCTCTGTCCAAGCTGCGAATAACTCTGGCGTAGGCTGCAGCCCAGAGCAGAGCTTGGGGCCTGGCCCAGGGGAAAGGTTAGTGTGGTTTTTTACCTCCTCCCCGTGCACCTCGCTTGCTGGGGGTGCCTCTGCCAAGAGCTATTAGCAGTCGCGGCGCGAGCCGGAGGCGCTGGGAAGACACAGCTAATGTGAAAAGGGAGCGTGTGGCTGTGAGCTGGAGTGGCGGTGATGGAGATTGAACGGAGGGCAGCAACCCCTGGATTAGCAGCTGGAATGAGTCTCTCCATTGCTGCACCGATCTCCTCCATGTCCCCATTAAGTGTGCTCAGGAAGACATTAAGATCAGAAGCACGTACAGCGAGACTCTGTCTAACAGCACTGCTGGCTGACCCTGATTTGTAGCAGGGCTGAGCGTCGAGGCTTGCTGTAGCGTTACAGCTCTTCCTGTGGTAATAGTGAGAGGGAAGGAGCCACATGCGCACCACTGCCTGGGAGCCAGAGAAAGGAAGAGGGAGGGGGACAGGACAGGTCAGCTCCAGGGAAGCAGGGGAAATGAATATTGGGTGTAAATGAAAATCCAATATCTCATTTGCGGTACATTTGCTTAGCAGTCCGCAGTGGTGCAACCACAGAAGAATAAGGAATTGAGGGAGACCGGGAGCGAGAGTGCATTAATCCTCCAGCCATGCTTAGGAGAGCATCAGCTGGAGGGGAGCGGGGAGGCAACGCCTGCCTCCCCCAGCCCCTCCGGGGAGCGCAGCTGGAGGCGCGGGGGGCTCGGGCTGTGCTCACATCTTGCAGGGAGGGTATCACAGCCTCCGTGCCTGGGCAGTGCCCTCACTTCGGCCCCTGCAGTGTGCGCTCTGCCCCCCACCCCTTCCTTCCCCTCCCAGCTCCCCCACCCTTGGGATCAAACCGGTGGCTCACCACCCCTTCCGCTTCCTCCTGCCCTTGTCAGGTCCCCAGGGCGCGTGCTGCTCCCGGCTCCCCCTTCCTCGCCTCCCGTGCAAGCGGCCTCGCTCCCGGAGACGGCAGAGCCCTGGCCGGCGGCACCGGGCCGGGGCATCACGGAGCTGTCCTTGGCTTTGCTTGACCAAGAGGCCGTCTCTGAGCCGCGTGCCACAGCAGGCAGCGCGGCTCCCGATGGCAGGGAGCCAGCCAGCTCACCTTCAGCCCAGACAAAGGGACAGCAGCTCGCCCTGCGCCCCACAGGCAGCGTGCGCCGGGGTCACCGGGACTCGCTGCCGCCACGCAAGATGCCAGCTGGCTCCTTCCCCGGCAGCACGCCCCGTGGCGCGGCATGTTCTTGGATTGGTCTCGTTTAAGGGACCGTTGCCTAAGAGTGAGGGCAGGGGTCTAGGCATCAGGACTCCTGGGCTCTCTCCTGATCCTCCCTCCGGCTCACTGCCATCGTCTTGAGGAAATCTCGTCCCCGCTCTGTGCCTCAGTTTCCTTGCAAAATGAGAAGGATGTAGCACGGGCCTGCTCTTAGCCCAGCCGGATGGAGGGTGCAGCAGGAAGCGGCTGAGGTGACAACACTCAGGCCTGAAGGGTGCTTTTGTTCCTAATCGTCGCCGGCGTCATTGGGACGGTGTAAGCCCTCCCTTGGCCACGGTCGTGTTTGTCCTGCCGTGGCTGTGTCCGCGTGCGTGGAAGGGGCGCTGCCAGGAGGAATCCGCGGAAAGGGAAGTTCAGGTGTCCTTTGCGGAGGGCTGGGGCAGGAGTCCCGCGTCGCGGGTTGTGGAGGAAGGGAGAGAAACGTGCTGCCCTTGAAAGGCGAGAGACCGGAGGGCTGTGTCTTATCCTGCCTCCTCCTCCCCGGAGTGGAGCGGAGCGGGGCTGGCATGTGGTCCCCATTAGCCGTGCAAGCGCAGAGCATTGTTATGAGCGGGAGTTGCACGGGCATGAAGGACCTTTACGCTCCCCAACCTGGAAAGGTGCATCTGACCATCGGAAAATGAGAGACCGAGCTGGAGAGAAACATTAAAGAAAAGAAAATTAGATTCCTCGGGTTACCTTAGTTACCCAGTTTCTAATGACTCCAGCTTCCAGCCTCTCATCACCTTTTGTGTATAAAGATTCTCCTGAGAGCTCTGGATTGCCCCATTAAGGAGAGAGAGCCCCTTGTTCATGATTTCTGCTGAGGAATGGGAGGGGATCAAGGACTTCGCTGTGGGAGAGGACTCCCTAGGAGGTTTTTAATAGTTGCTTTTTGTGAGATGGCCAGGGGGTAATCTATATCTTTCTGTCTGTAATTGCCTCTCTTTACCTGTCTTTCTGTCTGTAATTGCCTGCATAGTTGCTGCTTGGGTTTAGGGAAGGAGTTTGGAGTAGCTGTTGTCAGCCTTTACCTGAAACCTTGGATTATCCGAGATGGAGAGGAGAGAATTATCCCTTCAGAATTTTATTTAGCTTAAAAAAAGCCAAGCATTGTGGCTCCCTCGGCAAGCGGGGGCAGGTGGGAGAGAAATATTTCTCCTGGAGCGGCCAGACAAAAGGGCCCTGCTCCTCCGTCCTGGTCGGCTCCCTCCTTGCAGAGCGCTCGAGTGCTTGCGGGCCCAACAGCAGAATCAATATTTTGGCAAAAAGCATCACCTTTTTTAATTAGAATAATAATGGGGTGAGGGCTGGGGGGGGGGCAAGGGAGACAGATGAGCAAATCCGTTTTATCAGACACTGCATATTTTATGAAAGCACATTTCGGCTCTTCGGCTTTGGAAAGCTTTTCATACCCTTTAATTTTCTAATAAAAAGGAATTATGTTTGCTGAAAAGCCAGTAACAAGATTCACTGTCATTGTCTTTTGTACAGACCGTAATTCCTGTCTTGGGCGCCTGCCTGGATGGGAGGACGCTGGGCTGTGTGGTCCTAGGTGACACCCCTCCGAGAAGCCCTCGGGGAGGTGCAAGGGGCAGGAGGAGCCTCTGGCCGTTGACACCTAGGGATGAAAGCCAGTTGACTAGTCAGCCCCAAAGCCTTCAAAACCTCCCTCCTCAGAAAGCAGCGAAAGACGGTGGCACAGAATAAAGTTGCCGTTTAGCAGCCGCGGTCAGGCGGGGCTCCTCGGTCAGGCCATGGCTTCAGCGGTGCCGACGGTTTGGCTTTAGCCACGCCAGATGGCTCAGCTGCTTCAGGCGAGGCTCTGAGCTGCTGCACCACGGAAGTCCCTCCAAGTCAATGGAGTTACTCCGGATTTACGGGGGCGTAAGGCCAGGCCTTCCTCTTCATGACCTGGAGGCTACAGGCTATCGTTACCCTCCTCTTCCTCTCAGGTGCCTTGTTTCTGTCCAATATGGACGTGGCTGCGGGACCCCGCAAAATACCACGTTCTGCCGTCTCCCTTGACGTACCTTATAACTAGCACCCAGGGCCTGCTGTCACCTTGGTGCCCCCGTCACATCAGAAGCAGCAGCGGTTCTCAGCGATGCTCCTGCTTTTTGTACAAGTAGCCCGTGGACCTCGGGAGTGGGGCAGCTGAGCGCTGGACAGCCCCAGCCCCAAGGAGCACGCAGTCCAGCTGCACCGCTTCCCAGCCTCTTCCATCCCCCAGCCTTCGAGCCCTGTGCGGAAATCGGTGACCGAGGTCTCCCGGTGCCCCAGCGAGTTCTGTAGGGGATGGGGAAACTGAGGCACAGAGCAGGACAAAGTCATGCCCTCCCGCAAGCCAGGAGCGGGTCTTGCGCGGAGCCCAGGACTCCTGGTCCCCATCTCCCTGCCCGTTTCGGTGCCCCGTCTTACAGGCAGGCCGTTTCTGGAGCAAGGTGGCCGATACCTTTCTTTAGAGCCAAACAGTAATTACGGACCTGCCGGAGGATTCGAATTCGAGCTCTCCTGCTGGCTAGTCCTATATGTCTACATACGGACCTCTAGAGCACAGGGGCTCCTTCGAGACTTTTTTGGTGCCCTCCTTGTATCCACACGTGGTATCTCGTGGCGCTGATTAATCCGGATGCTCTCTGCATGGGAGGGATTTATGCCCGCAACAAATCCGCGTGTGTATCCAGGCCGCCTGGTCTCGCATGTCGAGTTTATCAAGCAGGGACTGAGGTCAGTGCTGGGCCCTTTGTCATCCAGATGGAGGCTTCTGGGTGCCTCCAATACTGTCCAGATGCACAGAAACATCTGGCATTTACCCCCCTGAGCTGGCAGTCCCACCGAGAGGAGACTGGTCCAGCCCGGCTACGTGCGCAGCGTCCCCCGCGGGTCTGAGCCACGCAGCTCGGCTCAGCTCAGGACCCTTCAAGGAGGGCGCTAAAGGAACACGCGTTTCCAAAGGCATAAAAAACAAAGATGAGGGGGTCGGAAATGGGGAGGGTTTTAAACGTCAAGTGAGGCGAGTGCAGATCGGGAGATCCATCCCCAGGAGAAGGGCCTGGAGTGCTGCCCGGCGGAGAAGGAAATGCTGACTTCTCCCCTCCTGGATGAACGTCGGGAACTGCCGGTTCAGGGCCAGCGAACGCCCGCTGGGCTGATCCGCCCGGCTCATGCCTGTGCCCGAGGAAGCGGAAAGCGTCCTCTCCGTGCACAACGGCTGGGCATCCCCTGAAGCAGGAGAAGACGGGAGAGGAGGTGAATTGGTCGATTCGTTTGCATGGAGGTGGTTTTCCATTTGCCTTGAGTAAGAAGCTCGAGGGCTGGCGAAGCATCACGGGGGCTGTCTGGAGGACGTCAGCTGGCGTGGCTGATTTTACACCTCTTTCTTTAAACCCTGATAGTGTAGACAGGGCGGGTGGTATGGAAAGGCATTGTAGGCAACCGGGGCTCCCCTCCGGGGTCCCTGTGAGCAGCTGACAGGTGTGTCACCCAGCGCGTGCTGCCTGTCCTAGTGTTTTAAACCCCGCTAGTGAAAACTGGTTGCAAAGAAGTGTCTCCTGTATTTTTCTAGTCTAAACACAGCCTCTCTGCTCATGCGCCGGCCTTTCATCCCAGCTGGCTTGTGTTTGGCATTACTCATTGGGGATTAATCCTTGCTTGCACAAAGATGCCAGGCATGTAAATAGGAAAGGGGCTTTTGTGTCTTTACTGGACATCTCCCCAGCTCACACCACTTTGCAGCCGACTGGCACAAGGGCCGGTCTGCTTCAGGGCTTCCCAACGGCTCCAGCAGTGTGCGAGCGTGTGCCTGGGAGGGGGATAAGACGCAGTAACAGAGCTGTGTGGGAGAAACATGATTACCATCTGCTTGTGCCAGCTTTCAAGAGGCCTGGAATTCACTGAGCTCTTATAATAAGAGCAAGAAAATATTAGAGAAGATAGACGTGGTTGCGGGCACAGACATGGGGCGGTACTGGAGTTTCTGCCTTTCCAAGGCAGACGGGGATGGTAGTCTCTCTGTGCGGTTTAGACGCTCCCTTGTGTTGCTCCAATGGGGTGCCCTTCCCGCTGGTACCTTGCTGAGCCTCTCGTCCGAAGCCAGTGGGAATTTATCCATGCACTTCGAAAGACCCTGGATCCAGCCCTGAGAGTAGCTGTGTCTTCAGGCCAGTAGAAATGTTGCAGAGGGAGAGAAGGGAAGAATATGATGGATTGCCCCTTGGCAAGGACAAGGCTCTGGTCTGGAGGTAAGAGAAGCACGATTTGCAAGCCGCTCCCAGACTGCCGGGGCAGGGACGCGCTCTCCGGTTCCTTGCAGCTGGCTGTGGTGTGATCCTTGCACGCTTACCTCCCCGTCGCGCAGTGACACAACACGTGCGCTTAAACCCGCGTGCATGCATGCAGAAGTCCTGAGTCTGGCTCCCAACTGATGAGATTAGCTTGAAAATTATGAGAGGTTTGGGTTTTGTGTTGGGTTTTTCTTTTTAAATAACTTTAGGTCCTTCTGGGTTTTGACCCTTCAGGCTTTTTGTTTGCTGGCTTCCCGTCAAACCACGAGGCCGAGACGTCTTCTTTTTTTTAACGAAAGCTGAGATTGTCTCGCCCACCTTGCCCCTGGGGCTGGGCCTTTCTGAAGAGCACCCGTTCTCCCGCGACTTGCAAGGTAACCCCGAGAGGTGATGACCCTGATCGCTGCTCGGCTGGTGTGAGCCCAGAGCGCGTGGTCCTCTTTGTGACCGCGGGCACAGCCAGGCGTCAGGAATCGGCCGCCCTGCCACGGTGACCTGCCTCCAAGAGCGGTGGCACGTCTCCGCCGGCCCCACGCGCCCGGGTGAATACCACCGCCGATGAATGCCCCATTCACAGGCCCGAAGACAGGCGTTCGTGACTCCCGGTTCGCCATTTGTCACTCTCCTGTTTTTAAAAGTTTCCGCTGTCCTATTGGGGAGCAGAAACAATAGAACCTGCTCGAGGGGACCAATCGCAGGCTGCGAGCAGCAGCGAGCAAGCAGTTTGCAAACAACGGAGAGGCGGAAAATTGTTCCTCCGAACCATTTGGCAAATGCAAACAATGAAGGTGCTTGTGCCATTGAGGGTCTGTTCACGAGCAGAAAAATAGTGGCTGATTTTTTTTGTTAAGCTCTTTTCCAACCAGCAGAGAACGCAGCCAGCTTTCGCTTGACCCTTCAAATCCTGCCGCGGTGGGAGCTTGTCTGTTTGCATTTTGTATTTTGCTCAGCGTTGTCTGTTCTTCTTCCCTCTCCGCACCATGGAGGGGAAGACGCGCGGTGATGGGCACTGGCCTGCCTGCAAAGTTTTTCGCTTGAAGTTTAGGTGGATTTCTCTCTTTCCTGGATGCAGAAATCAAAGCCAACCCGCCACAAGAAATAAAACACCTCATCTGTTGTTTTTTTCCCCCCTCCCTTTCTCATTTTCATTCTTACTTCCCAGATGGTTTCCAGGGGTTTAACATTTTCAAAGCTTTCCGTAAACGCCTATGACAATAGGAAGTGTTGCCTCTTAGCCTGCGGCCGGCACAGTTTTAAATGAGGTCCCAGGTAGTCATGGTTACCTCTCCTCTTCGGTAAGAGATGACTTTTATTTCCTGCCTTTTGTGTTTGCCCGGCCTGGATAGCCCTTCTCCCAAACCGTAATTGGTGCTCGCAGAGATGGGGAGGCAGGGAACCCGACAAAGGAAGGGGAAGAGTGCAGGTGGAGGCCTGGGTGGCAGGGCTTGGGTTTCCCCCAAGCATCAGGAGGTCCTGACGGCCGACCTCGGTCATTCCCCAAACTGGCATCTCTTTTGCCAGGAGTGAATCTGGAGTGAGGCCCCTCTAGGCGGAGAAAGGTCTGCGCTCTCCAGCGGGGCTCCTGCTCTCCTCGGCACACACGTGCACTGGGGACCAGCGGCTGCGTGGTCAGTGCAGGGGCTATGACATGCAGCTCATCCACTGGGCTCCTGCCCGGGAGGCGGCAGCTGCACTTCACACCTCTGTGGGTGCTGCCTTGCCGTGGCACAGGCCCCTTTGCCATGCGAGTACTGGCAGCAGGTGGCGGGAGCCTGCCGCGGCTGAGTGGGCCAGAAGTGCAGCCTGCAGCCAACCTTGGGCTGGCACATCTGGACGTGCGCAGGACTTGCCAGCACCGGGGCATCTCGGTCGGCAGCAGCAAGCGCTGCAGTGCGTGGGCACCCAGGCAGTGATGGCTGAAGGATTGCAGCCTCTTTCCGCAGGACTGTGGCTTGGGTTGTGGGCAGAGCTGCTGTTCCCAGGGGGCAAGCTGTACGTGCCTCTGTGCGTGCTTCCTTCTGGGCAGGAGGGATGAGCTACCGATTGCGGGTGCTGCTTGTTTTAATATGCACAGTTCATCCATGCGTGCTGGGGACCGGACCTCAACTGAAGCAGAAAGGTGCAACCAGCCTCCCTCGGGAAAGTGAAACGGCCAGGACATCCTCTAGCAGCCTTGAAAGCCAGTCCCTCTGCCGGTCGCTGCACCTTCCTGACAGGCTGATAACCAGCTCTGAACAATTATTGTGCTGTAACGGTAGCAGCAGACATATTGCCTTTTCTCAGCCGGCAGGGAAGAATTTGCAAAACTAAGCAGACGCCGAGAGAGAGATGCTGGCGCTTGCAGCACTGGGCGCGCGGCTCCGGTTCGCACGTCCCCATCCCTGCCAGTTGCAGCCTATCAGTGCGTTGCACATTGGTTGCACCTGGGCTTTCTATTTCCATGTTGTGCGAGGGCTGGGCACGGTTACACGCTCAGTGGAAAATGCCTGTAATTGCCAGCTTATTGACTCTCCTTAACAGGGCTCTGACAGCCAGGTGTGTGCGCATGCGCTGGAAGGGATGGGGGAAATGTTGTCCTGCTGGGTTTTTTTTAACTGAGAAAAGCTGGTCCAAGAAACTGGGCCTCAAAAACAGTGCCGAGGAAGACGATGGCCAGATCCAGGGTGGCAGCGAGTCCGCGTCGTACTGTTTACTCAGCTGGCCCTGGGGTCTTGGTTTGGCTGAGCCGCAGAGAGGAAAGTAAGCTAGAAGCTGGATCCTGCAGCCAGGGAAAGCTGCCGGGAGCCCAGCCCTGGAGCGCTCCCTCTGAATGACTCCCCTCTTACATCTTGGCCCCTCTGGGATTTATCCCGTGACAAGGAGAAAGTGGGGCTCGGGGCTGTGCTCAGGCAGAGGGAGGTGCACGGCCTGCTCTGGGCCGCAGCATCCTGATACGACAGCGGCCCTGGCAATGCTGAGTGTCCGAGCAGTGGGCTCCCCGGGAGGCCTCGTGGTTGCAAAGCAAGGCGCTTCTGAGGCCGGGGTCAAAGGGCAGAATCGGGCCCTCCACGTGGGACTGGCTCCACTGCTGGTTACATCCCGAGATCCTTCCACCCTGGGCTTGCGTTTGCCTTTGAAAGGGGCGCGGGCACAAACTGGTGGGGGAGCGGAGGGGAGGAGCGAAGTGCCGGACACAAGCCACCCGGGGCCCTTTGGACGTAGCGTGGCAGCTCGAGTCGGCATCCGTGCCCGGACCGCGGTGACGGAGCCGGGGTTGAGCCCGTCCGGGTTGCGTTTGGCCAGGGAGAGAGGCAGTTTGCGCTGGCGTTTGCATGCCCGGACAACCTGCGATCTGTATGCAAACGGTACGTCCGTGGCAGCGGCGACTGATGGAGACTTCAGTATATTAGCAGCATTAATTAAGTTACAAAAATTATGCATGTTATCAGTTATGAGACGACCTTTCATAAACTCAGTTATTAAAGCAATAAAGCATGACCTGCTGGTCCGAACCAGTTTAATGGCTGGCTAGGAGTGGGGCTCGTTCACATCGCACTTTTAGCAGGTCATTAGCCGAGCCGTAGGACAACATGGAGACAGACCCTCGGTGCGGCGCAGGAACCGCAGCCGAGACAAACGCACGCTCTGATCAGCCGGCAGACGGGGAGGGGGAGGCCGTAGGGGTGGGGAATAGCCACGCATCAGGCCAGCGGGAGGGATGTCCTATTCGGCTTCAGCCCTGGGGTTTCAAGGCTCGGGGGTGGGTGCGTTCGGTCCCCACTCTTCAGAGCGGGGGCTTGTCTCAGAGCTGAGCTGCAGAAAGCAGCCGGCTGGGCACGCCGCTGCCCTGACGCCTGGCACCAGCTGCTGTGCATGACTGGCTTGCTTTTCTCTCCCAGTGTTTGTCTCAGGCTGACGGGTGCGGTGGCGGTGCCAGCGGTGCCAGTGATGCCGGCTGACACTCATCCCTGTCGGGGAAGAGCCCTGGCAGACTGGGGGAAAAAAAGGGGGAGTGAAAACAGTAGTGGTGATTCGTGCAAATACGTGTCGGCTCTCTCCGCACGCGGCTGGAGCGGAGAGCAGGATGGGTCCCTCTTGGGCAGCTTGCTGAGGGGTAGAAACTTTCCAGCGGGGCTGGGGCAGGTAAGGGCTGAAGCAGCAGCTCGGGAGCCTTGTAGGGTTTGCGGTGCTAGGAATGAGTGCAGTTCCCTGGTGGCAGGAGGAGGAGGAGGGAGAGCTGGCAGCGATGGGGACGGAGAGCCAGGCCCACAGCTCTGGGCTGACTCAGATGGGACTGGGAGCCTGAGCCAGGACCGTTCCCGCAGGCGGGCACCGGGCCCCGGCGAAGGAGCCCTCAGACCACCCCCAGGCAGCAACCGGGGCTGATCTTGCCCCCGCTGACGTCAGTGCCCACCGGATCGGGGCCCACAGACAGGTGGGGAGGGAAGGAAATCAGTCCTCGGGCAGGGGAGTGGCTGGCTGCTCGGAGCAGGTAGCGGAGAGGGAGGCGATGCTGGATTTCCCCTGCAAATAAATCGCGGAGGGTTACGAACGCGAGCGTGCGCCGGGGCCGTGGACACGATGGGAACTTTCTCCATCTGCAGGTAAACGGCGAGAAAACCCACCCGCGCGGCTCAGGCGGGGGGTGGCCGTGCCAGCCGGGGCTCCGAGCGGGGGGCACCGGGGGCTCTGCGACGTTCCAGCCGCCAGATGTTAGCGCGTCCTGGTACCTGGTGCGAGGAGCCCCCCGGGTGCCAGCGTGCTGCATACTTCCAGGAGCGGAGGAGGGAGGGCGGCGAGGGATGCACGGAGCAGACGGCAGTGGCTTGCCTCAGAATGAGCAGCTTAAGCAGACTTGATGGATATGCCAGTCCATGCCAGAGGAGAGGGAGAGGAGGAGCTCTCAGCCAGCCGAGCCAGTCAGGGGAAGGAGGATTTGCAAGCCGGAGGAGGATGTTTGTCTTACCCCGAGCCTGCGCTAGGGGAGGGGGGAATCGGGGCATCCTGGGGCTGTCCCCGGGGCACGGGGTCCCCGGGAAGTGCTGTGAGCCGAGGCCTGGCTCAGCCGGGCGGTACGGGCTGCATCTCCCTCTGTGTCTGTACCGTGCCAACACACAAAAAAGAAGCAAGCGAGCCCGGCAATCATGAGCTGGAATCGTCCCTTGGGGAAGTCCAGAGCAGCCGGCGCAGCTGCACCGGGGCCAGCTTGGCCCGGGATGTGAGACCTGGCCCAGGGCTAAGGGAAGTCCTTGCAGCCAGAGAGAAGCCCGGTTGCATCGGGGCTGGCCGTGAACTGTTTGCACCCACGAATCCTCCCCATCCTTCCCCGCTCCTGTGACTCTCCTGGTTGTTGTCCTGCCGCTCAGCACCGGAGCGCTGGTGCCAGCCGACTGTCCCTGGGCACGTGGTGCCGGCACGAGCCTGTCGTGGGTGTGACGAGCCTGTCGTGGGCGCCCGAACGGGTCCATCCCCTTATCGGGTTCAGGCCGGGAGAGCGCCTTCCTTGGCCCCAGCTCAGTGCAGTGATGGAGGAAAGCGTGAGGCCGGGGAGGGCTCGGTGCTCGGAGGGGTGCAATCCTGGGCTGCTTCAGCACGGCCCCTGGCTTTCCTGCTCTTCAGGAAGCAGGAAGCAGCTGGGCTGAGGCTTGCCCGGTCCGGGAACAAGCCCCCCGTGCCGCTGCCACTGCCCAGACCCCGGTGCCAGCCTTCGGCCGTCTCAGCTGGCCCAGCCCACGAGTTCAGCAGCTCCTGCCCTGCGTGGGGACCGCCCGCCCCAGTGGCCCTCAGCTAGAAATCACCTCTCCTCTGTGCTAGCAGAGATGGCCTACCTCAGGAAACCCCTGCCGGGAAGGGTAAGGGGTATGGCACTTTGGCAAGACCCCTCCAGGGTCTGGCCAGGAAAGCAAAGCGGTCCCCCAGAGCTGTTTTCTAAGACTGGGATAAGGCGGCTCCGGGCATCCCAGCACCTATGCGAGGCATCCCCGTTCTACAGGTTGGTAAACCGAGGCACGGCAAGCTTAGCGACATCCCGCCATCGCCCAGCTGCAACGGGGCCAGGACTAGGATCCCGGCGTCCTTCCTCCCAGGGCCCTGCTCTCCGCAGCAGGCACCCGCGCTCTGGGCTTTGTGCACCGCGCCGAGCCGTGCCCCGGTCCCTGGGGGGCAGCCCCCTCTGAAGCGGGGGGATTTTCGGTTGCGTGTTGTAGGGCCCAGGAGGACGTGGGCGCTGGCATTACCCTCCCATTCTGGACCCCGGGTCCTCATCCCCCACCCCGGGGGGCGGAGGGAGCGGGGACACGTCCCCACTAGCCAAGCGCTGCGCTCCCCTGGCCAGGGTCCCTGACACCCCGCCGGAGCCTCTTTCCACCTCCCTGTTAGGCATCTTCAAACACTGACCCTCTCAATAAACAAAGGAGAGGGGAAGGGAGGGTGGCTGGCATGTTAATGCACTCGGCCCCCTCCCCCCTTTCCTCCCTTCATCCCTCTGGGAAAGGCCTTTGCAGATATAAGCAAACCTTGATTAAAAGCTGCCTGACAGCCAACGGCAGCAGCAAGCAGCAGGCAAGGAGGCTCTTCAAGTCTAAAGGGACCTGCTTCTGCTGCTGCCGCGGCTGCCTCCATTCTCAGATGTCCCTGATCCTTTAATCAATCACAGCCGAGGAAGAGCAGAGCAAACACGCACGCTGAGGCAGAGGTATGTGCGTGCATTCATTCTCGCCAGAGCAGAAGCGCCCGGGCTAATACGTGTCTTTGGCTGTCGAGATAGATGTTCCCGGGTAAGGAGCTATCAGTTGATTTCTCAGGGGGGCCGGGCGGGGGGGAGCGCCATCCGGCTGCCGTGGGAGAAGCCTTCCCACCCCACGGCTCCCCGGCCGTCCCCCCGAGCGCGCCCTCCTTCCCAGGCCGCGGGAAGCAGAAGCCGTGATCCGTGCCCTTGCTTTTCCCTGTAAAGCCTGCAGCTCACGGCGCGGCGCGTGTCCGCGGGGGCTTCTGGAGATGTGCAACGGGGACGGCCGGGAATCCTCCACGCGGGAAACTGAGGCCTGGAGAGCGGGGAGCCAGGAGCCTCCCGGCTCCGGACAGGCTGGGGCCAGAGCAGGGCTGGACAACAGGTCTCGAAGGGAGTCTGCGGGAAGGGAGTTTCCTGGCTCGCCTCGTGTTCCTTATCCGACAGCGCGCTGGGCCAGCCCGCCCGGGCGGCAGAGAGCGGGACAGGGCAGGGAGCCTCGCGGGAAAGCCAGAGCCGGCCCTGGTCTGGAACACAGTTAGCGCTGGCACGGGGCGGTCGGGCACGTCCCCGCCTTGGCCGGGACACCTCCCCGAGCCGCGGCGGCCGGGCTGGCCCAGAGCCTTCTGGCCCTGCCGACCAAACGGCAGCGAGGGCAGCTTCTCCGGAGGCTGTTCACAGCACAGGCGCCGTGTGATTCAGGACGTCACCGGGAGTCTCTTGTAGCTCCGGGTCCTGCCAGGATGGAAAGCAGAGCTTGCTCCTGTGTCCTCCTGAACCGCTCGGGGTGAAGCCCCGGCCCCGCTCCCCTGGGCTTCCCCGGAGCAGGATTTCATCCGCCGGCGGCTCCGCTGACCCGACTCAACATTTCTACCTTTCTAATTGCCCTTGTAGAGAAAAGAGTCTCATGCTATGGGACTAATTGCTCACAAACCTGTCTGCTGTAATGCCTGCCCTTTTCCCTGTCGGGGTCACGCCGAGGCGGCGGCAGAGGGAAGAAAATTGTGTGTAATTTTCTAAAATGGGGCAAAATTCTTCGCCTTTCCTCCAGCCCTTTCCCGGGGAAGGCGCCGTTTGAAGTCCGTGCAGCCGGCGAAGGCCTGCATCCTTTATTTAGCTGTTCAGCTTTGCTGCAACTTATTTTTAGTGTCTTGCATTAATCCGTTGTGACAGTGCCTGGGGACTGACTGCACCTATATTTGTATTTCAGGTGTCTAGGGCAGAACCAGTCAGCTCTGTAAATTAGTGTCATCAGACAGTCTGAATCGGAAAGGTTAATGAGACACCCTCAGCAAACAGAGGGACCCTGGGGGCCTGAGATACCTGTATGGAGACAGCTGTACGTACACACAAAGTTTCCCAGAGATCCAGACCAAGTGTCTCCGGTCCTGGGAGGATTATGGGGCCCTGTACAGCCATCCCGTACGAGCTGCTGTGTTTTAGCAGCCCATTTCTTTGCATCCTTTCAGCAGGAATAGGCTGAGCATGGCCAAGCCCTGCGGCAGGTTTTACCTGCGCTGGGCGTGATCCGAACCTCTCCCCAGCCCGTCACGCCGTTCCTTTCATCGTACCCACGTGCTGGCTATTCATAGCCGGTGCCCACACAAAGGGACTGCAGCCTAGAGGGAAGCAGAGCCGTCGGTATTTCGGGCTTGCGAGCAACAAGGAAAGGCACCTGCCGGCCGTGCTCAGGCCCTCCCGTTTGCTCCTACCGCTCCGACACCGCGCCGCGGCAGATCGCTGCGAGCTGGGAAAGACGTGCTGAGTATTGACGTGCAAATGAGCAGAGCCAGCTCCAGCACTCCCGGAGCTGGCAAATGCGCCTGTGACATGCACGCGCGTCTGCTCACATGCCTCGCACATGTCGGAGCAGATCCTTGCCCCCTGCCCCATCAGATCCTGGCCTGGAGAGGCGGGCCGGGGGCAGAGGGTCCAGTGGCCCTTGCAAGGGGCAGCGCTCAGCTACTCCACAGCCCTTTCCACAGCCTGAGCGAGCTTGCAGCGATGCTCTTCCCCCCGGTGAGCAGCTGCGCACACCAGCGCTGCGTTGGCACCGTGCCTCCCACCAAGCCCAGAGTTCAGCTCTTGCTCTGGATATTTGCTTAGGACTCCCCGGAGGGGTGATGCCCATAAAGCCCTTTTTATGCCTATAAAGACTTCAGCACACAGCAGCTTCTGTGCGGGAAGCCAAACATGCCCCAGCCCTCACGGACATCGGGACTTACAAAAATAGCTGGCCTGCCCGGCCACCCGCGTGCCGACCCGCCGTGAGGGGCTGGCTGGCCAGCCCCGCGCTCCTTTAGGGCTGGAGGCCTTGGGTTTCGCCAGCCCATTTGTCTCCGTGGCGTGAGGCTGGCACTCCAGTGCGCCCTGTCCGGATGGGGCAGCTTGCTGACGACTTGAGAGTCGCATGGTGGAGGCAGTGAAGGGGCAAAGTCCCTGGCGCGGGGTCCAGGGTTCATCTCTAGGACTTGTGCTGAGCCACGTTGCTGCGGTCGGAGAATGCAGGAAGACCCCGGCGTGAGATGGGGGCTTCCCGACCTGTTGGTCCCCCCCGCACAGGGGAAGCTGCCAGGGAAAGCCCCGGGCTCCTATGGGTGCAGGTCACTCCAGCGAAGCACCTGCCGTGTTGGCCGGGCTGGCAAGGGGCGCACACCGGATGCTGGCAGGGGCGTGCGGTGCCCGAGCAGCGTTTACCATCCCCGTACCTGGGTGGGAGCTTGGCGAACCGTCCCTTTTGCATTGGCCTGTCCGGCTGGGGTGACGCCGGGTGCAAGCAATCACCTGCAGCACGCGTTGCATCCTGTTCGCCTTCAGACGTGCAAGCGTCTCTCCGGCAAAGGCAGCAATCTGCTCCTACCGGGTGCTGCGGTTCTTGGAAGAGGCTGCCAGAACCCAGGCCCCCCTCCCCTCCGCCCCCAAATAGCGAGCCATGTGATGTCTGTTGTTCAGCTACCAAGCAAAGCGGGAAGGGGAGAGGAGCTGGGAAGCCGAGACCCCGGGGGAAATGAGAGCTGGAAGCTCGGGGGGGAGCGCAGGGCCCGCGAGAGAGGTGAGAGCGCGGCGGCGCATCCAGCGCCTGGGAGCTGGATCCGGGAACAATGAAGGGAGGGACATTCAGGTGGCCGCACGGAAAAGCTTTCGGCACACGGGCGGGAAATGGAGGGAAGAGGCTAATGGGCTCGGCGAGTGCTGACTGTCAAGGAATCCTCACCGGAAGCAGCGCGGCAGGCGGAGGAGGACAAGCGTGCAAGGGAGCGGCGGGTGAGCGAGGCCTGGGAGCGAAAGCCCGAGGTTGGTGGGGGCCCAGCCGCACAAAGAAGTTGATTTTGTTTGAGCGCTTGCGGTAGGCGTTAGCTTCCAACCCCTCGCCGCACCGGAGCCCATTAGCAACCCGCGTCAGCAGGATCTCCTCCTTGTTAAGGCAAGACACCCTCTGTGTCGAGGGAGCCGCATAAAGAAACCGTCCTCTGCTCAGCCCAGGCTGCGCGTATGCAAATCAGGCTGTATAACCATCCTTAATTGAGACATCATGGGGGGACGCTTTCAGCCGTGTGCTCCTGGGAGCTCCTAATAGCGCTGTTCTGGCCGGGAGACCAGGGAGGTGCCGATCCTGGCAGAGCTGGGAGCACGCGCGCGCGCGGAGAGGGGCGACGCGGGAGGTATCCTTTGAAAGGGCAACCAGCAGAAGTGGTCCCAGGAGGCGACCCCGCGGTTACTTTACTTCCACATGTGAAGGACCCGGTTTTCAGCCAGGCTCTGATTTTGCCCAGGAGATTCGTGGCGCCCACAAAGCGGGGCGGGCGTGTGTTTTGTGCATGCAGACCCAGCGCTGGGACCCCCGTGCCAGGCAGCCGGGGCTCTGCCGCCCCGTGTGCCCGCCCCTGCCTGGATCCCCGCGCGTGGCTGAAGGTGCACGTGGAACGGGAGCCCGCAGCGGAGAACGAGTCCTAGCCCTTCCCGTCCGATCTGGCTCTCGTGACCCGCCAGCACAGTTGCCATCTTGCTAACGGTGACATCTGGCACCCAGCGACAGCGGCTGCGCGCCCGCTTTCGTTTGCAAATCGAAATCACCCGGAAGGTATTGTTGGCAGGCGGCGGATGGCCAAAACACAAAACCAGCTTTGTGCCCGTGGAAAATCGCAGGGTGTTTGATTAACTTCCCAGAGAGTTGCATCCGAGGGAGCAGCACCTGGTTCGTGCCGCAGGTCCGTCCAGGGAGATAATGCCACATCCTGACTCTGCGGGGGCAGAGGACTGGCCGGGGCGGCTGAGGAAGCGTCACCACCGCCAGGATCCACGTTGGCATGCACTGGCCTGAGACGCGGCCGCGTGGAAGACGGTGGACGCTACAGTTCTGGTTTGCCTCCCGCGCGCGGATGATAGCTTCTTCCTGCCCGGGTGCGCCGAGTGGCATGCAAGCATTCGTGGCACAAGACTCAGCGGGCAGTGTGGACATGGGTTTATTTAGCTGTACGGTCCTTCCCCCGGCTTCGAGGGTGAAATCCTAGACTCCTGGGTACCTCACGGACCATCTCATCCCAACCCCCTGCACAGCTAACCCACCCCAGGCCTCTGCTGGAAAGCCTGGAGACCCAGGCAGGGATCAGATTTGTGACCGTA
The DNA here is from genome assembly GCA_030014935.1 of Caiman crocodilus. Classification (NCBI taxonomy): domain Eukaryota; kingdom Metazoa; phylum Chordata; order Crocodylia; family Alligatoridae; genus Caiman; species Caiman crocodilus. The sequence continues at coordinate 7,394,422 of JAGPOW010002202.1, forward strand.
GAAATGTTTTTGCGGGAGCCAGTTGCCACGTCCCAGGATTTATGACTTCAAGGGAGCAAGAACTTCCCCGAGCTTTTGTAAACCGAGAGAGACAAATTCATCCCAGCTGTAATGCTGCTTCAGCCAGCCAGCGAAGGGACACCCGGGCTGAATTTGGCCCTGAGGTGATGTTAAACGCTAATGGCTATATTTATCATTTTAAGGAAAACTGAAGAATAAGGGCTCGAGCCAAATCTTGAGGTCCTTGCTCGGGTTGTGTTTAGTCTCTTCCAAAGCAAAATGGTCAGGAAAGTTAACAACCAAGCCCAAACTGGGGGTGAAGGATCCACGAGAGAAGGGCAGTAGGGGACTCCGGGGAGTTTGACCCGAATAAGGACTTCTCGCGGATCTGAGTCCAGGAGTGAGCAAAAACCAAGTCGAGAATTCAGGCTTGGCCCAGTAAATCCAGCCTTGATTCGTTTCCGCAGCCAGGGCCAGTCCCTGCTCTCCGTGCCACCGGGATAGATCTGGAGCAAATTCCCCGAATTCGGGAAAGTTTTGTCAGGTTTCCACGGGTGTAACGCTGCCAGCGAGGCGTTGGGGGAACGTTACTTGACGCGCTGAGGACTCAGGCGAGCGGCAAGACCCTATTTTCCTTATTTCTGGCTCCGTGTTTTTAATGGGTGGCACGCGGCAGTCACCGACAGGCACGTGGATCGGGTCTGTTTAAGGAGCTGGCTTGAAACGACTTCTGAGAGGAGTTCGGAGAACCAAAAAGCAGCCCGTGCATCGCAGGAGCCAGCCTCCTGTTCCCAAATGCCCAGCAGCAAGGCCACGTGCGGGTTAGCCGAGGGGCAGGGACGAGAGAAGCCGTGGGTCAGAGCAGGCGGCACCCGGAGCGCTTGAAAGACCAGCGGGGTCCCTGGCACTCGTCCCTCGCCACCCTTATGCTGGCATAACGCTGCCGACTTCAGCCATTTGCGCCGGCCAAGGGCAGATGGGACACGTTGCGCCCGGGATGGCTTTCGCCCTGCGCCGGGGGCTGCTTCCCCGCGGCTGAGCCCAGGCGACTCCCAGCAGCGGGGCGCGGGACCCCTCCGGTCATCCAAGGGCCCGCACGCGGCGGCTCCTCTCCTGCCTCTTTCCCTTTTCTTCTCCCCCCTTCTCTGAAACATTATAAATCAAACGGCTTAAAATGTAAAGCATCAAAAATTCTAAAACCTTCATCTATTATTAACTGTGACAGTAAATTCTACCTCGCAATGTTTTACATAGCAACTGTTACCAAGACACTCTGCATCTTAAGCTGATGTTCCAACAACTTTAAATCACAACAGCGTCTTCCAGCAGTGAATGATGATGACTAGACAGCCCAGCGAAGACCCACGCTGGCGTTCTTGATACATTTGCACTTGATTGGGAAACAATCAGAGGAACTAATCAGAGATTTAGCAAATGCAGCCCAGGCAAGCTTCCTCGATAATAAATGATACACGTGTATTTATATAAGCACGGCGCATATTGTGAGGATCCCGGGGATGTGCGGCTTAATCACCCTCCGCTCCTGCGTGAGTGGATAATTCGGGCATGATACTCTGCATGCAAATCTTTCCTCTGAGGGCTGGAAGGGGGGAAGCCTGGCCCATTTTGCAGAACTCAGTCGAGGTGCATTTAGCCGGGCTAAGTGACTTGATCAAGGCCGCACAGCTGCGGGGAGTCGGTGTCAGGTGTGTCAGCGCCTTGCCTGCAAATCGCTCGCTGAGCCACAATTTGTACGGCTGAGGCACCCCGCTGCGGTCGAGGCCCTGCTGGGTTTGGTGCTGTACCCACGTGTTACAGGAGACGGAGCGTGCCCCGAGCTGTGCCCTGGTTATGGGTGAGAAAGACGGGAGGCCTCCGCTTTCTAGGTTGGGATCCGAAGCCCAAAGAGAACGAGTGGTTTAGACGCCTGTGCTGAGCTGGGGCTTGACGTCCGGTCCCACAGCCCCAGCCCAGCGCCCTCCCCAGAAAGCACCTGGCATCTGGTGGCATGCTCGGAGGGACGCTCCGCCGGCTCCGGGGCGTGGAGGGGAGTCAGCACTTGCCGTAGGCCCAGGACCCCTGGACAAGCTGCTGTCTGTACCCTGCACCGGCTCCGCGGGTAAGGGCGCTGCCCGGTCTCACGGGGGCACTGGGGGTGGCGGGGCGCGCGGCTGTGAGGATCGTGGAGGTAGATAGCCGTGAGCCAGCTGCGATCTTAACTGCAGGCTTTCTTTATGCACGTGGCCAGGTCCTTACAAGTGTTTCTGAGTGCAGTCCTGGGGCAGGGCCTCCAGCTCCAGCACGGGGCCATCGACGCCCTTGGGGGGAGGCAGACACGGCAGAGAAGGGTGATGCAGGAGACCCTGCGGGCCAAGACTCTCCTCTCGCTGGTCTATGTACAGCGCCTAGCACAGCGGCGGGGATGTCCAGGTGTTGCCATGCTGCAATTTGTAACCACTTTGCGCAAAGTCTGCTGCCGCCACCTCCGATCCGTGGGTGGGAAGCGTCTGTCTGGATAGCAAAGAAGGGCAGAGTGGGGCCGGACGAGGCTGGCTCGCGTCTGGGTCCCCGTTGCCCGCACGTCTCGGATGTCTTCAGATTTGCCGTTTGGGTGCGCCTGTGTCTCGGTCGGAAAGGCAGATCTGCCCCCCGTTGCTTTCTGTCCCCAACCCTTTCTCTCTCTGCTTCTCCGTGACGATTTAATCGCCAAAGCCGCGCTGTAATGAGGTCTCGCCGTCCCCAAACTTCATTACTTTTCCTAAATATCCGCCATCCCATTACCAGTTCATTACGGAGGATCATAAATAATGAAAACTAGACTACGGTTGTTAAAATAAATGAACAAAGGAAATTTTGCGACGGAAAAGCTTTGCCTTTTTATTGCTTATTTTTCGTATTGCTTATTTTAATTTTGCTCTGTGAAATTGCGTCTTTCCACTTACTCACCCGTTCGCAAGCCCCTGCTGCTAATTTGCAGCGGGTCTCCTCGTTATGAGCGCCAATTAGCGAGGGCCCCACTCCCTGCCCGCGCCTGCCAACGGACTGCGGTTTGGGTCCAGGCATCTCGCGCCGGCACCGCCGTGGCAGCTGAAGTCAGCTGATTGCTGCTCCGCAGAGATTCCCCAGATTTAAATAGCCGGGGACAGAGCGTCGGGCCCTTGACGCTGACATTCGCTTCCCTCGTCGGTGCGACAGAAGGCAGAATTCGTTAACCTCCCTAGCAGGGTGCACAGCGCTTCTCTTTGTTCGGGCTCGCGCCTGAAGGGTGGGCTGGCGCTCTCTTCTGCCTCGTCAGGTGGAGAGAGTCTATTTTGGTTCGCGTGCGTTATATTTGGCTGCAGAGGGACTCCCTGAACTCTAGCGGAGAGCGCGCGGGAAGACGCTGGCGGGAGAGACGGAGCCGAGCTGGAAGCCCCGGATCTGCGCGCGGGAGCTTCCCGTCCCGCCGGGGCGGGAGCACGCTCAGCCCTTCTGCTCACCTTGACTCAGCTACCGTGGCCGACCGCCAGACACAGCCCACAACCGGGGGGCTGACGGGGATCCCGGACCCGCTTGGGAAGCCCCCGGCGCGGGGTCTGTCTGGGTTCCTGCTCGTTCAGGACTGCCACGGAGAGCGCTGCAGGCCCACGCCGTGGCCTCAGCCCGTGACTCGGGACTGGGATTCGCCCCTTTTCTGGGATTTGCCCCAGCCGGCCCCTCCACCTGCCCCCCGCCAGCCTCCACGCTTTGACCACGCCGTGGCTAGTACCTGTCAAGGTCACCAGGCTCCTCTCGACCGCGTGGGTGACTGCCGCGCGCCCCGGGCCAAGCGGCCTGTCCTGCCTGGCGCACCCGGAGCGCCGCGCGGCTGCTCTGCCTTCCCACCGCCCCCCGCCGCAGCCAAACGGGCCTGATTTATTCATTCATAAGGAAAGCCGCGGCATGGCTGACGGTGCGTGCTGTACAGCAGCAAGCCGCGCGGCTCCTCTTGATTTCCTCCTCCTCCTCCCTCTCCGGTCTCCAGGGACAGGCAGCAATTTTCCCTCTCTGAAGAAGCTTGTGAAGGTTTGAGTGAATCTAGGAAGCAAATCTAATTGGCAACCTAGTAATTCCTCCAGGGGACATGTACTTTGGTCATATCTAAGTACATTCCAGCCAGTGTTTAAGACACACTGAATCCAAACTTGGACAGTAAAATACCAGCAGCTCTAAGCTCCTTATCTATCTCAGGCAGATTAACTCCTTAATCATCCCTTTTGGAAGTTCCCTGCCCCAAATTCCTCCCCCACCCCCCTCTCTTTTTCTTTTTTTTTCGCCCGGCAGGAACAAAAGGCACCGCGGCGATCCTGCAGGGCCGTCGAGGTTAGGCTCCGCGGTGGAGATGATTGACAGAGTCAATAATAGGGAAATAGAAGACGGCCTTGTGAAAATCTGCTTTCCTAGTTAACCTGCCGGAGTATTTGTCTTCAGGATTCAGCGAGGGGATGCATAAGACCGAAATAATTTATCATGCAACATCAGACGCCGCCCCCCCCGCTTGCCCCCCTTCCCTGGGATTCCTGCTCAACGTCCTGTAAAATAGGTTAAGCCTGTAGTAACGTTTCCCTCGTGTTCCCCACCGGCTCCTTTCCCCTGCACACACTCTCGCAGCCTCCGTCCCGCCACGCTGGAGAGGGGAGGCGAGCCCCCCGGCCCGGGGGAGCCGCCAGCGGACGGTGCCGCCTGCCCCGGAAGCAAGGTGCTGGGCCTGGAGAGCTGGGGAAGCCACGGCCACCCCGCTGTCCCGGGTAGGAAGAGGTGGTGGGAGGACGGGGGGGAGTTGTTCCGACTCTGGATCCCTCCTGCTCTTGCTCCATCCTTTCCTGTGGCAGCCAGAGGGATGCCTCCCGGCACTCCCCGGAGGAAGCTCGCAGTCCTCCCCCGCAGCCGTAGTTGTCCCCCTGCCAGCAAGGCGATGCCTTCGCCTGTCCCCTTTGCGCTCCCTCCCTGCTGCCTGCCCTCCAGCCCCTTCTGCTTTCCCTTCCTGCCTTCCCCTCTGGCCGCCGGCTGCGAGTCGCTGCGCCAGGCCTTGGCACGGGTGCCCGCGGTAGCTGTAGCTCAGGAAAGGCTGTTTGGCAGGCAGATTTAGCACGGGCGGGCGGGGGGAGAGGGGGGAGGCTATTAAAAGCCCGCCTCTTTGTTACACGCTGATCGCTGCTCTGGAGGGGGCTTTATGCTAATTTCTTTCCCCCCCCCTCGCCCTAACAGGAAAAAGAAAAATGAGGCTTTGATAAGCTGCTGAGACTCAGCTGGTGCTGGCCAGTGTCATTCATGGGAGCGTCAGAGCATTACGCTTCATTACAGAGCTGTCTGCTCCTCTCAGGGAGATGACTTAGAGGGCTCTCCTGGCAGCCGCGCAGCTGAATCCATCTCTGGCGTGCAGACCTGTCTGCAGGCAGACGCCAAGGCTCAGCCTCGACCGTGCGCGGGGGGGAAGGGAAGCGGCGACGGGGGCTGGAGGCCTCTCTTCCGCACGTGAAGGATCCTCGCCACGCTTTCAAAGCGCGGGGGCAAGGAGAGGCAGCGCGCGCTGCCCCGGCCTGGAGACCCTGCACGGGATGTGCCGGAGGGCATCGGCTTCCTTTCGCTTCTAGACGCCGTCCTGGAGCTTTTCGGCCGCATCCGGAAGCGCGGGGGCCGGGGAGGCGTCGGGGCTGGCAGGATGCTTCCCGTAGGATGCAGCGCTCCAAGCAGCAGACCCGGCTGAGCCGGGACCTGCCGCTTCGGGGAGCTGGGTGGGGGAGCCCAAATGTCTGATGCTGCGGGAGATGCTGTACGGGGGGCGGGAGCCCGATGGGCTTCGCGCCTTCGAGACGCTCCCCTGAGGCGCCTGGGAGCATTTGCGCCTCCCTGAAAACTGGCACGTGGTCATCCGATTTGCACCCGCAGAGGCCCAGTTGTGTGCCTCTAGGTTCAGAGGGGCTTTGGGCTGCCAAAAATTGGGCCCGGTAGCTCAGTGAAACCTAGAGCTCTGCTGGACTGCCAGCATCCCCGCGGTCGGACAGGAGGGGACTCGCGGGGAGGCATCTGGGCCGCCACGAGTGTGGACTCTGCAGGGAGGGCTGCGAGCCGCGGCGCTCTGCGGGGTTGATTCTTGCCCGTCTCTGAATCTGTGGCCAACCCATGGCAGGGGGAGAGGTAAGGGCACCGAGGGGGAGCAGGGCCAAATCCTGCAGATCCCAGCAGGGCCGTTTTGCGGGAACGCTTGGAAACGCCGGGTAGGATTGATTGAAATAGCACAGGGGACGCGGAGGGGAGATGTAGTGTGTGCAGAGGCAAATCCATTTATGCCCAAAGGGCGATGGCATAACATCAAGTCATAAATACGCTCCGGGGTGGTCGGTTCTCCCATCGATACGTGGGAGAGGCTGGAGGGGGTTATGCGGGTAATATTTCATCACACGATTGGGAATTACAGCCGTAAATCCTTCTGCGCGCCAGCACAAAGGGCGGGGAGTGCCGGAGAGGGCGTGTGAGCGCGGGCATGCGTGTGCACGGTTCTGGTTTGGAAAAAGCCCGTGCGGCCCGCGTGGCAAGTCGTCACATGTCAGCCGGGAGCTGCGGATGACGCGGGGCGCGCTCGCAGGAGGGAAGAGACGGAGAGCACTGCAAGGAAAGCCGCGGCGTGGGGCAGGAGGGGGTCCCGCGTCAAAGGCTGAGCTGTGTCACGGGGCATCATCGGCATCCACGCAAAGCCGGGGGTCCCAGCGAGGGCTGGCGGAGTTGGGGAGACCAGCTCACCCAAAAACCCTGTTATGGCTCTAAAAATGATACAAACTGCCCGTCAAGGGGGAGAAGAGGCTGCATCCTGGGAAGAGAGAAGGGGGCAGATTTCCCCCGGAAAGTCCAGACCGGGGCTTGTAGTGCCAACAGCATCTTGGCACATGGAAAGCGGGGGGTGCATCCGTCGGGGCCACGCGGGGCCGTGCTCAGCCTGGAAGCCCCCGGCCTGGGGAAATGCTGCTGTACGTGACACAGGATGGGGCGAGGGGTTACCACGCTCCCCCGGGAGGGCGTTAGCCCTGAATCGGAGCTGTTGGAGATCCAGTTGTGGCTGAGAAAATACCCCGGGCTCAGCAGCAGGAGATGCAGACGGCTGCCCGCCCGGCTAGGGGCCCGGCTCATCTCAGCATTCACAAGCGGTGGTTCTGTGCACAGCGGCAGCCTCAGGCCTGGCCCGGCCCCGGCTGTGCAAGGTGCTGTACAAACACAGAGCACAAAGTCCATCCCCCAAGACCTCACCTTTCCTGCAGATGCTCTGGTGCCACCATCGGTCCAGGGAGGCAGGCAGGGGCTGGGGATGACAGCGACGACGAAAAGCAGGAGGCAGCGTGCCCGTGGGATGCCGTGGAGATGTGCAGGCGATGGGGAAGGCAGTGGGGCAGGCGGGTAGGGCAGCAGGAGGGCGGCGCGGGAGCAGGAGGGTTCTGGGTGGTGAATCCTAAGGGGATGCCGTGACCTTGTGGAGGAGGGTGGATACGGGGTATGGGAACGGCGGGGCGGGCTGTATCCAGCCTGGTTTCACCGTGCTGGTGCATGCAGAAGAGGGGCTTAGCAAGAAGCTGCCCGTCAGACCTGCCCCCTGCCACCCCTTTCACCCATGGAGCTCAGCACATGGTGCCCTCCTAACCTGGGAGCTGCTCTCCCCACCACCCTCAATGGGGAAACTGAGGCACAGTCCGGCTCAGCCTCTGGTCATGTTAGGTCAGGGTCCCAGGTGAGGGCTTGTGCCTGTTCCTGCTCTAACCAGTGAACAGCATTGCCCCTAGGTGGAAGCCAGGGCGCTTTGCGGTAACACGGCCGCGGGGGTGGCACGAGAGCCAGCAATGCCATTCAGAGAAGGGGGCTGGAGCTCGGTGCGAGGGGCCTGCGTGGCACTGTGCCGAGGGCTCTGTGCCCCGAGCCTCGCCGCACAAAATGGATGGGCGCAGAGAAGTCCCCAAGGCCGCTTCCTGCCCTGAGCACCCCGGTAGTGCCTGTGCCATCGCCTGCAAATCTCCAGGGCATCCTACTTGCATGCTGCCTCCTGCTTTTCTCCCTGCCCCTCGGCATCACTGGCATCGCCAGCCCCCGCCTGCCTCCCTGAACCGATGGCGTGTCCCCCCGATCCTGCGAAGAGGCGAATGGGGAGTCATATGGGGGTCACATATGGCTCAGTCGGATGCAGGGTCTGTCTCTCTCAAGGGACCCAGGGGGTGTTAAGCAGCCCAGGGGAGATGGC
>JAGPOW010002202.1:7402760-7427614 GCA_030014935.1 Caiman crocodilus
GTGCATTTGGGTGAGCAGCACCTGGCGCACGGGCCTGAGCACAGGAGGGCTCAGGAATGGCAGGAATTCGCCAAGCACCTGGGTGCCGCCGCGGACTGGGTCTCTCTGTGGCATCGTCCCGGTTTCGATTCTGGCCAAATATTTGTGTAGTGCGGACGAGGGGGAGGGGGCCGGTTTGTTTAGGCTCCTTGCCTCGTTCCGGCCCCAGACGCCTCCGGCGTCTCCGGGAAGCTTGTGCAGAGGTCAGCGAAGCCGGTTGTGATGGGCGGGCGGCTCTGGGATCCAGAGCCCCAGCAGCTGCAGCTCCTCCTGCGGCTGGGAGCTCTTTGAGGCTTCCTCCCAGCTTTGGGCTGCCCAAAGGGGTATGTTGGGGCGGGCCGGGCACACTGCCTTCCCGTGAACCGGGCTTGGCAGAAGAGCTGTGCGAACGGGCTAGGCTTGGAGTAACCCGATGGCTTCTGTGACTCCCCACCAGCCACGTCTCCATCCCTGCTTCCTTCGGGTGCTTAGCTTATGTGGTCTAATGGGCACCGTTGAATAAGAGACGTTCAGTCCTGTCCCAGAGCCCTGAATCCCAAGTGCTGGCACCCAGAGGGTTAACCCTCCTCCGCTGCCCAAGCCTTCGTGGGCATTTTGGTTCATAGACGTTAGGGTCGGAAGGGACCTCAGTAGATCATCGAGTCCGACCCCCTGCATAGGTAGGAAAGAGTGCTGGGTCTAGATGGTTGTTTCGGGTCTTTATTTAACACATGGCCCAGACAGAGGGTGGAGCATCCAGCAGCGCTGGGCAGACGGGGCCTGAGCGCTGCATCCTCAGACGGGACTTGAAAGCTCTCGCCAGCAAACCGCAAGAAACACTCAGATGCAGATTACGGCCCTGCTCAGTCCCTGGTAGGTGCTCAGGCCCAGGAAAGGAGGAAGCTGCTTACAAAGCAGCCAGCTCCATAAAAGGAGCAAGGATCGATGCACTCTTTTATTCCTAAAAGGTTTAATTTCCTCTGTCAAATGGACTGAACCGGGATCTCAGCCGGATCCCACTGGAGCCTGGTGACCTGCCTGGAGCAGGTAAGGCCACGTCCCAGGGAGACCCTCGAGCCTGGCTGAGCCGGGGCTGGGTCAGGAACGGCTGGAGCCAGGAAAAGAGCGGGGCTGGGGGAGCATCGCATTCGCAGCGAGGTCTCATAGCGGGTATAATCCCCAGCTGCATCCCATATATCTAAACCCCCAGCCCTCCAGCTGTGTTTTACCTGCTGCTTTGCTCCTCATTGCAAAGCCAAAGTGACTTAGGTGCTTAATTCCCACTGGTTTAGAGTCAGATGCCTTCATCCTTTGGAAAGCCTGCCCCGACTTTGAATGTTTTGGGCCACAGGCATCTAGCCCCATTGATTCAGAGCAGGCCAGGGCCGGGGGGGCAAGAGGAGGTTGGCAGTGGGGAAGGCGATGACGGGGACAGCGCCCTGTGCCCTGGGGCGTTCCTCACTCCTCCCTCACATCGGTTCCCCTTGTTTCGCGGCCCCGCGGAGCATCGGCTCAGCGCCGGCTCCTCGTGCCCCTTCTCTTCTGAGACTGAACCCTGCAATTTCCATCTCTGCCGCGTTTGGCCCGGGGAGTCTGCCATCCCCTTTCCTTCAATCTGGCCCCGCGATAATGAAACAGCGTTTTGTTTATATAGCTTCAGCGAGACAGCTTGTCCGATCACGGTGCCAATAAAAGGGCATTTCAAAGCCTGCTTTGCTGTCTCTGCTGGAAGGGGCCTCGCCAGCGATTTGCATAAGAGCAGAGCACAAACTATCTGAAGCAATCAGCCTGGCATTCACGGGTACCAGCTTGTTAATCCACACGAAGGGTGTTCTATCATGACAGCCGCGGCAGCCGCCGAGAAAAGCGTCCTTATTAACCTCGCCACTTTGCACCTGTGCATCGCCTGCGCGGCAGTCCGGAGGCTCTCTCGACTTTGGGCTCGCAGCCCCCCAGAATAGGTGGGCATCACTGTGCCCATTTCATGCTCGGGGAAACTGAGGCAGTGTGGGGAAGCCGAACCGGGAACCTGGTGTTCCTCCCAGTCACGCGGTCCATGAGAGACCGCTCCTTCTCACCCGATAGGCCTGGCTTTGCAAGCGGCGGTGCATCGGGAATCCTCGTGTGTCGCGTCTCTACAGGACATTTACTGCTGATTGCCTGAGCTAATTGCATGGTCAAATGAGGTGTGCATTTTGCAGGCACCTGACCGTTCGAACAACCGTCTTCAATAATATCCTGAAGATGGTGGACGAGGGAGGGAAGAGAGAGGGAGAGAGGGAACGGGAGTGAAAAACGCGAGCTAACCAGCAGGGTTGTGTCGATGAAGCACCTGTCATGTCAAATGGAACAATACCAGGAAGGAGCAAAAGAGCACGCGAGACGACTTGGCTCTTCTCACACACACGGTCCCTGGTATTTTATTATCGCTCTACACAAAGTGCCGCGGGATCTCTGGAGCTCTCTGCAAGGCAGGGAAGATGGACAGATGATGGGTAAAAAAAAAAGAAAATGATAGGTAAATGCTTTCAGTCCTTGCTCCAAACACGGGGGCAGCTTGTTCGCTATGAGACTGGAGGGTTTTCCAAGGGCCGTCGTGACAGCGGGTCGTACTTCGGGAGTGCCAGTCACTTTGCTGGGACATGCTATTTCCAAGGAGCCCATCTCTCTTGCACATGTGGGCTCAGGGGCCAGGCCTCTTTGGGCCTTCCCATGTGCAAACCCCAAACCTCAGTGGGAAATGGTGATGGCCCCACAGCCAAGTAGGGCCCCTCATGGACTTGGCAGAGGGCTTTTTCCTTGAAGAAGGGATGCACAGGGGTCTTGAGACTTCTGAGAGCCAGGGTGGCTCAGCTCGGAAGGACCTGTATCGAACCCGCCTCTGCTGGAGGCCTGGCGAGGCCGGGGGGTGGCATCTAAAGGTGAGACTGGCTCTTTCACGGTGATAGAAGGCCCCCGCAGGGACTGAGCATGGGCATCTTGGGCTCCGTGTGAGCTAATTGCACGGTCAAATGAGGTGTGCACACCTCATTTGGTGTCCAGATGCACACCTCATTTGGTGTTCAAATGCACGCCTCATTTGCCCGTCTCAGGCTCTGTGTGAACACAGAGCGGATGTGCGAATTGAGGGTATCTATCACCCTGCTCCACCTGGTTGTTGAACCAAGACTGCTCTTTGCTCGTCAGCGGGGCAGGAGGCGCGTGCAGTCGCTCGCCGGGCTGCACTCTGCGGGGCGCCTGTTCCCCACAGCCGCGAGGAGCAATGCTGTGCCGTGCACCTCTTCCCTTGGCAATGGGGACAGTGGGCAGCTCCCGGCAGCCGGGCTCTCGCTGTCTTCGTGCCACGACCAGCAGCCAGCCCCAGCCAGCGCAGCCACCTGCAAGCCAGAATCGGCCGCTATGCATGGCAAGTTCCCATGCGGTCCATCTGATCGATGAAGAGGAGGCCATCCATCAGGGCCGTGCCAAGGGCAGGGAGGTGCAGACTTTCTGTAGCGCTGCACCAGCCGTAGGGGCTCAGTCCATCCGGCCAGACACACCGCACTTGCGAAGGACAGCGGGTCAGCGCATCATTTCACATGTCCTTGCTTCTGTCTGGTGGCGTCAAAAGCTTCAGGCAGGGGCCGGGAAAAGATTTAGGTGCGGAGACCGAAGTGCCAGGTCTCTCTTTAACCTTAGTCACATTTCCCACGTAATGATCGACCTGTTTTCCTCGCTCTCGCAAGCCCCTCAAGGTTGATGTCAATCCAGCAATAAACAGGAGCGCTCCCTCCCGCCACGTTCGGTCCAGCGCTGAATTCTGCTCCAGCGCCCGCTTCCCTGCTGCAGAGAGGATTTGCCCAGGATAGCTCAGCTCAGGTTGAGCATCTGGTTTGCAGTGAGGCTCCTGGCTTTTTTTTTCCTCTTCCTCCCGAATCCAGCCTGCCAGCTGGCATTTCACTGAGGCACAAGGGACTTCGGTGACTTGCTCACGGTTTTCGAGCCCAAGATGCTCTCGGTTTTCGGCGGCTGGCTTCATGTGCTCGGCTCCCCTCTGCCCCCTCCTTTCGAATTCCTTTGTGGTTTTCAGCATTGGAAGGCCGGGAAAGAAATGACCTTTGCCCTTTTGACCCGCCACATAATTAAGGGGCTAACCTTAAAAAAAAAAGAAAAAAAAAGGAAGAAAAGGCTGGGCGAAGGTAGAGAATGGAAAGCAAAAGTAAGGAAGAAAAGAACAAGGGAAGGAGGGGGCGTTGCAGGGATTAGCACGCCCGGGCCATTTCTCCACCACATCTGTTGTGTGGCCGGATGTGCTCGTTCTGCCCTGGGAGGAATGCGGTGTTACGGCGGCATCTGCGATGCTTTGCGCAGAAGCCGTGCGCACCGATCGGGGAGGACGCGGGCTCAGATGCCCCAGCAGGTGCCCGGCAGAGTCGGGGCCCGGCAGTGTCCGGGGTTTTGCGGGTGCTGCCGGAGGAGAGGCGGCCCCGGGGCTGCAGGGAGAAATGTTGAGTCATACTCGCTGCGCCCAGGCAGCGTTTTCTTTGTCAGCCACCGAGGCTGGGAGCAGTGGGGGCTCCAGGCGAGGGGTGGCAATCCGCACCAGCTCTCCAAACAGGGGCATGTGCCTGGAGCCCAAGGTGAGGCGCTGGGGCCTGGTGCCCGGGGGCGCTGGGGCCCGGCTGCTGCCCCGGGTAGCGCAGGGTGCAATTTATCACTGGGTGTCGAAGGGGACGCACCCGGTGGGGAGGGGGAGGCTTTGACCGGTGGGAAGGAGAGTGCTACGCTCCAGCTCCCGGCCCTTCAAAGAAAAAGGGGGGCACCGATAGCAGCTGAAGCTGGCAGGGGAGTGGGGGCACCCACGGGACCCCCCTGAGTAGCTGCCACAGCCACCTGCAGTGGTGCTCAGTGGAGCCGGGCCAGGGGGCTCGGGGTCTGCCCCGGGGGTGGGGGGCTGCGGCTTCGGGTCTCCTTGGGGCACTGAGCTGTACAGAAGACCCAGGCAGCGCTACCCAGCGCAGGGGGTCCCAGTCCTGCCCCCGGGAGCCCCCACAGGCACGGGGCAGGGGCGGCTGGGGCTGGAGGCAGGGCTCATCCCCGCGCCGCAGCCTCGTCGCCGGGAGCAGGGCCGCTCCGTTTCAATTAACAGGGATGCGCAATTAGCCGCTGTGCTGGCAGCTGGGAGCGGAGCGGGTGCAGCGATTTCCGATCCCCCCAGCCCCCCTCCTCCTCCTCTTTCCTGCTCCCTTAATAACACAATTAGGCGCAGCCGTTTGCGGTATGGCCGGCGGCCAGCGTGGCTCGCAGCTCTGCCAGGCCCCGGCGCTGACACGGGGCAGCCAGCCGGGGCGAGAAAGAGCCGCTGCCAACCTGCCCCTCGCTCGCTGCCTCCTCTGGTCTCCTCTCCCCGCCGCGGCTCCCCTGACCAGGGCTGGGGGCTGTCAGGATCACCCGGGTTAGGTGCGCAGACTCGGGCTCCAAGCCAGTGGGGTCCAGGCTGCAGCCCCGGGCTCCCAGCATGTGGAGCAGGAGGCCTAGTGATGCAGGGAAGGCATCCAGGGCTCCTGGAGCCGGCAGGGAACTGGGAAGCCTTCGGTTGCGGTGAGTCCACCCAAGCAGCAAAGAGGAAGGGGCAGGACCCGGGGGGTGGCAGCAGCAGGGAGCTGAGATCTGGCCAGTCCCACCGAAGGCCACCAGCTAGCGTCTCCCAGGATCGGGTCCTAGGAGAAGAGTTGCAACCTGGAAAGAAGCTTGGAGCTGCCCAGGGCCGTGGTGGCTGCGGGGCGATTACCAGCGTCTAGGTGGAAGCGTGGCCGTGGCCATGAGAGGATGTGCCCGGGCACAGCAGAGCGAGCGCAGTGTGGACCGGCAGGTCCCCCGAGTGCTCCTTCCCTCCTGGAGGGCCTGGCCCAGAGCCTAGTTTCCTACTGGTTTCAGCTGGCATTGGCTGTGGCCCTTCCCCATCACCCCTGCAAGCCTCAGAAACAAGGGGCAACACTGCCCCTGAACAGCCTGGCCCCAGTGCCAGGCCTGGCTGACCCCTGGCCGCGGGCTGGGGTGGCACAGGACAAGGAGAGCCTGGCCCCCTGCACCCTGCCCTGCACCAGGCAGCTCCCAGGCACCCGCTTGCTCCAGACCCTCCCCAGTGTGTTTGGGAGCTTTTCCATCCCACCCCGGCATGTCCTAGAGACAGGACGGTGTGACCGAGGCCACATTGCTCTGCTCTGCCATCCCTCCGTCTCCGCACGAGGCCCACGGGAGCCTTCCTTCCTGAGCAGTCGTCTGCAGGGGGATGGGGTCTCGCCCCCTCGTGCCCCAGGTGGAAGCGGCCCTGGTACCCCCACGCCGGGCTCCCTAAGCTGCCCCGCGCTCCTGCCTGATGCTAGCAGGACGCCGCGCTCCCCGGGAGGTGCTCCAGGACCCCCCCAGCAGCTCGCTGGCTGGCTGCGCGAGGAGGCGGGAGCTGACACCACCCTGGGGCTTTCCCCACGGGGCTCCTCCGTCACGCTCCAAGGACCCCCGCTTCCTTGCTCCTCCTTCCTCTCGCAGCGCCGTTCTCCTACCCGCGGAGGCCTTGTGGGGTTCCCCTGGATGTCGGGTTGCTTCTCCCCCCACCCTCCAAATGTCTGCGTCTCCTGCTCCTCAGGGCTGCCTCAGGCTTTGCTGACAAACGCGTGACTCTCACATGCCCTCGGGAAGCCGGGCTGCGGCGGGGCGGCCCAGCCTGGGAGCACGCTGCATGCGTGCTTATGCGTGCGTGCATGTGTGTGTGTGCGAGAGGCGGTGCTGGCAGCTTGGATGGATCCTTAGCGTCGGGGCCCGGGCAGCCCTCACAAGCTGTGCTGGCTGCTTAATAGGCAGAACTAGGCGGTGGAGGTTAAACTGACTAGAGGCAGTGCCTCCCCCCCCACCGCTATTGTTTCAGTCTGTCTGGCTGCAGATTCAATAAGACAGCAGGGTATTGATTTCCATTGTGAAGGCGATCACGAGACGGGCTAGAAACTTCTTTTTAATTGAAAGCTCAGATCCCGGAGACTCCGGCAGGGAGAGAGGGCCTGGGGGTGGGAGCTCGCGGCCCACAGCTGCTCCCCACATCCAGAGAGGGGTTTACCTTGCTTGACTCGCGGCCTGCAGGAAACAGCAGGAGCATCTGCTCCGTTCCGCCGCCGAGCGGGGCCACAGGCAGGACGGGAGAGGGAGCTGCTTGGGGCTGCACCTGCTGAGCACCGCAGCCCTGCCTGGCTCCGTCAGGCCGTGCTGCGTGGTCCGGGCGGCCGGGGACGGGCTGGCTCTGCTGTGGTGTCAGGGTTGTTGGGGCTGCATTTCAGAGCCAGTCCCGCAGGGTCCGGTGCAGTGAGATGCTCAGCAGCTCAGAGGTTGCTCTCCCGCAGCACTCGCGGCCGCATGGGCTTGCTCCTGCGGGGGCTGATAGAGCAGCCCCTCTTCCAGAGCGCCTCCTCTTCCAGGTCTGGCAGGTCCCTGCGGCCGTGGTGGGATGCTGCAGGGATGTTGGCCTCCATCTCCGTGTCCAAGGCTGCGTTTCAGTGCTGCAGACCAGGCCAAGTGCAGGCCCCTCACCCTGCGGGGCAGAGCCCTCTGGGAAAGCCGCTGGCCATCATCTGGCATGGGTGGCTGCAGCGAGGAGATGGAAACAGGTGCCTTGCGGCTGGAGCGGAAGGGGGAGGCACGGGATGCCAGGAGCCGGTCTCCCGCTGCTCAGCTGTGCCTGCGTGCCTTGGCCGCTCCGTGCCTCAGTTTCCCCGCTTGTGAAAGGGACCATGAAGGGCAAAAGGTTTGAGTTGCCGCCGGGTCGTCCTCATCTGTGCTGCCTCCTGGGGTCAGGTGACAATTGCTGGCTCCCCTCCACAGCCACCGCGCTGCTCCCAGGGCCGTGAGACAGAACGTGCCCCGGGCCGGCGCTGCCTGCCTGGGTGTCCCCAGGCTGTGTGGGTGGGTGGGATCAGGACCGGAGGCAGCTGAATCACGGCCCCCCCCAGCCCACCGCATCATCCCAAACCAATGGTCAGATAAGAGGTCGTCCCCGTGGCAATGGCCTGCTCCTCAGGCCTGGCGGTCAGCCCCGGAGGCTGGGAGCCGAGCCGCGGGGGAGGAGGTTGCCTCTGGCCGAGTGGCAGGGGAAGGAATGTCTGACGTGCGCCCGAGCCAGCACGGGCTGTGGGAACGGCTCTCGCCCGGCCCTGACCCGTGGCCCCGCTCCAGAGCCATGGCACGGAGGGGCAGACGGGCCCTGGCTGCCTGGAGGGGCTCTGTGCACGCGCCAGCATCTCCCAGGGCTGAAGCCGGTTTGCATGGAGCAGAGGCAGAGGGCTGGGAAGGATCTCCGTGCTGGAGGGGTGTTTTCCCTGCACTAATGAGCTCCCTTGATGCTTTGCCCCCCCTGCTCCCACGCCTGGTGGAGCCAAGTCTTGATAAAGCAAAAGGCCAAACCTCCTCCCTGACCCCAACCAGGCCATGGCCCCTGGCATTAAAACCCACTACACGTTTGCTCTAGCCAACCTCATGGCTGCCCAGCCACTGGCTCCAGCACCTGCCCGCTCTCCCTCCCTGCCCTCAGGCTGGTGAGAGCCATCTCCTCTGCCACTTTGATGGCCCCCAGCCACGGGGAGCCTCGCTGCCCTCGCCCTTTGGGCTGCCCATCGCACTCCCCCTGCTCTCTGCCTGGTCCCAAGCTTGCGCGCCAGGCAGGGCTCCAGCGTTCTCCCAGGCTGTCTTGAAGGCAAAACAACCCAATTTAGGTCTTGCCGGTTGTTGAGCTGAGCTCTCTCCTGCGAGATGCCCAGGCGGGGCCGAGGGGCCCTGTCCCCAGGGTCACAAGAACCTGCTTTGGGGGGGGGGGTCCATCGCCCCACTGTGCTACAACTGTGGGTGGTGCACAGTGCTGCCAGTGGCCAAAGCCACCCACGAGTGACCCAGAGATTGGGGTCACTGCAAGGGTTACAGCAAGGGTGCATTCGCCCTCAGTGCCGGCTGCAGGGCGCAGGAGAGCTTGCAGCCTGGGAGGTGCAGCCGGGATTGCTGGGGGAGGTTTTGTCAGCTCCAAGTCGTCCCCGTTGCTAATCCCACTGCCCCAGGCCTCCTGTCTTCAGGAGCTTTGCAGGCTGTCTTGGGGGCTGGCAAAGGGAAGGATGAATCCTGATCTTCTTCCCACGGAGACCCCTTCAGGTCTGGGGCTTTTCCAGCCGGGGAGCACATCACCGGGCGGCTCGAACCCGCTTCGCCCCTTCTCTCCTGCCAAGCCCTTTCATCCTCCTCTGCCTCTGCTAACCTCCTGCCCAAAGCCCAGTGCTTGTGCTCGGCCTGGCCTTGCCCCAGCTGTTTGGAAAAGTAGCAATAATTAATAATAAACGAGAAAGGGGGAAGGGGGAAGAGTCTGCTCTTAAAGCGACAGCCCGGTATTTTCACAAGCG
Organism: Caiman crocodilus; assembly: GCA_030014935.1. NCBI lineage: Eukaryota > Metazoa > Chordata > Crocodylia > Alligatoridae > Caiman > Caiman crocodilus. Next base: position 7,412,186 of record JAGPOW010002202.1, read on the forward strand.
GCTTTCATTTTCCAAACCCACTTCCATGTGTCGCGTCAGGGGCCCTTTCTCCCTCTCCTTTGCTTTCGCCCTCCTGCCCCAGAGGCCTTGCTTTGATTTTTTTTTTCCACTCCTTTGTTCCCTGCTCGCCGGCCCTCCCCCTCCTCGGCCTCTTTGGTGGGACAGGGAAACGCTCTCCACCATTTCTGCTCCGCGTGGCCCCAGCGCAGGGCTCAACGTACTTTAATTGAACTGTCTTTCCACCGAGATATATGCTTTAACCACACTCGGCTGCCGGGGCGTCCTGGGAAATCCAGCTGTAATACAGAAGAGCTAAATGAAAAGGAGCCTGTGGGCCCCTAAAGGGGAGAGGGAGGGGAGAGGAGAGGTGCTTGGGGGGGTGGGAAGCAGAGGGAGATTTGCAGTGGGACCTCGTCAGGAGTACTCCTCCCGGTGGTTTGGGGGGCCGTGAGTCGGGAGAAGGTTTGTAGGAAATAAATAAATTAATAGGAGTAAGGAAGGTGCTGAAACGGTAACGACACCCGTGGGACGCCCCTCGGGGAAGGGGAACGGGCTGGCACAAGCAGATTTGTGCAGGAAGCCAAGCAAAGCCTCACATGTTCCAGTCTCGGAAGCATGCTGTCCGCGTGGGACATCCTGGGACGGGGTCAGGTGGCCACGGGCAGGCCGGGGGCTTGCTCTCCTTGCGAGAGGTGGCACGGAGTGGGTCCCCTTGCATCATGCGTGGCAGGATGGCTAGAGCTTGGTGACCTTAGCTGGGAGCCTGGAGAGAGGGTGTGGGAGTGGTGTGGGGCACGCGTGGGCGGGACAGGTGTGAACGCACGCCACGTGCGCACGCTTCTCACGGGGCACGTGTGTGTGTGTGCGCGCGCGCGCCCACCTCGTGCCTGAGTGTCGTGCAGGCAAGCGGTGCTGCGTGGGGGCTGTTTGTTTGGCACATCCAGCCTGACATCTCCAGTGAAAGGAGCAGGGATGACTCAGATCAGTCCCTAGCACAGACAGCGCGCGCCAGAGATGCCCGGGTTAAAAAAAGCAAGAGGAAAGGGAAAAAAAACCCTCCTGCCTGGGAGCGCGGCGCAGTTTGGCTCCCAGCAGGTGTCTGGCGTGATGTGTGAGACGCACCAGCCAGCGCACGCTGAAGTGGGGAAGTAGGGCGCGCCGCCGTGCCCCTTGTTACCGCCACCTCCAGAATCAGCCCCGGGGGAGGATGGGGGGAGACGGGTCTCCTTGTAGAACGGGAGCCGCGGGGCCCGGCATGGCGGCCTGCAGGCCCCCCTGGCTCCGAGGAGCAGGGCCTGGCCCAGGGGTTTTAGGGCCGTGACACAGCGTCAGCATGCACTGGGGTGTGCCTACATTGTAGAGTGCCCCCCCCGGGGGGGGGTGTCCTTGCTTACCCACAATGCCTTGCGCTGGCGGGGTCAGAGAACAAGCTCCCTTCCCCTGGTTCAGAAGCAAGCTTGTGGATGCCAGCACAGCCCCCTTAAAACACCCCCTCCCCGTTGGCCAGAGGGGCAGAGGAGGGATTCCCCATGACAGCCCCCCCCGGAGAGGCCACGGGGGATCTGGCGTGGCAGGGGCCAGCGCCGTCCCTCGCCAAGGGAGACCCCCAGGATGCAAGCAGTGCGTTCGCAAGGGGCTGGCGAAGCCGCCGTCCCCTCGCCCTTGTATTGGGCAGGCGTCGCCTGCCACGCGGCGCGCAATCGGCCAAGCGGCCTCCGCGAGCGAAGACGGGAGGCAGGTGCTGCCGTGCGCCGAACACAATCGGGGCTAGGAAATCGGGACGCTTGATGATGGCTGTGCCTCGCTGCGCTTCTAATAGACGGCTGCTTGAAGGAGCAGACAGATTCCAGATGGTATCAGACCAATTGAGGAGGTTATTGGGAGCGGAGGGGGGGGATGTCTGGAGGAGAAGGAGGGAAGGCAAGCAGAACCAGGAAGTCGAAATGGTTTCGTGTGGCAGAGCCCGTGTTCCTGTCCTCAAGTCGTAACTCCAGGCGCGGTAACCAGATCACAGGATCCCGGGCTCCCGAGGGAGGGCGCGGGGAGGGGGAGGAGGAGGAGGAGGAGGAGGAGGATGGCTCCGCGGGGCGCTTGCCAGCAGCCCGGGGCCGGGGAGCAGGGGCGTGAAGCAGGGCTCGGCCCGGTGGGGTTGCCACCTGCATTGTTTGGCAGCCGAGATGCTGAGGCAGGAAGGGCAGGCTCCGCGCTCCCGACCCCGAGGGTGTCACTAGGCTGCAGCTGCTCGGAGAGGGAGGAATGGCGGGGGCGGGAAGGGGGGGTCGGGGCGGTTTTGTTTGCCGGCGAGGCTGGGGGTCTGGCGGCTGCGGGGGGCCGGGGTCTGGGAGGGAGCGCGAGCCGCCGGGCCCCCCGCCCGGCTGCCCGCCCCGCGTCCCGGCTCTGCCAGCCGAAAGCGGCGCGAGAGAGACGGGGCTGGGCGGGGGGGGAGCCGCCCGCCCGGACCCGAGGTAAAAGCAAACGGCTCGTTTGAATCCTCTGTCTCTCTCTTCACAGATAACAAGCCCGAGCCATGCAGTCCTTTCGAGAAAGGTGTGGTTTCCATGGCAACCAGCAGAACTACCAGCAGACTTCACAAGATACATCACGCCTGGAGAATTACAGGCATCAAAGTCAGGCAGGGCCGAACTGCGAGCGGCAGAGGCTGGTGGCGAAAGAGTACTACAATCAGCAGCAGCTGCCGTACCCGGGGTACGAGAACAGCGCCGTGGAGAAGTACCACCGGGGAAACAAGCAATTACCTGGCCAGCAGCTGCAAGGCAGGCCGTCCTTTTCGAATTACGCCGTCCAAGAGAACAGCCCGTACCCGGCCCGCTACTCCGGGGACGAGAGCCTGCAGGCCTGGGGGGCGCAGCCGCAGGCCCTCGCCGGGGGGGTGGCGAAGTATGAGGAGAACTTGATGAAGAAGACGCCGGCGCCCCCGGGCAGCCGGCCGTACCACGAGCCGGCGTCGCAGCTGCCCTTCAGGACTCACTCCCTGCACCTCCCGCAGCCGCCCGCCCTCACCTACCCCAAGCTGCCGAGGCAGAAGATCCAAAATGACGTCGCCTCGCCCATGCCCTTCTCCCAGACCGCCCACTTCACCCAGCACTCCCAGTCCTTCCCGGCCTCCTCCACGTACTCGTCCGTGCCGGGCGGGAGCCAGACGGCCCACTCCTACAAGAGCTGCACCGCGCCCTCCGGCCAGCCGCAGCACGAGAGGCCTCTGGGCAACGCCGCCAACCTGGCCTCCGGGCAGCGAGTGCAAAACCTGCACGGCTATCAGGCCAACCGGCTGGGCTACGACCAGCAGCAGCAGCAGCAGCAGCAGCAGCAGCAGCAACAGCAGCAGCAGCAACAGCAGCCGCAGCCGCAGCCCCAGCCTTCCCTGCAAGGAAGGCACCATGCCCAGGAAACCCTCCATTACCAGAACCTGGCCAAGTACCAACATTACAGCCAGCCCGGGCAGTCCTACTGTCAGGGCGACGCAGCACCTGTGAGGACGCCGGAGCAGTACTACCAGACCTTCAGCCCCAGCTCGAGCCATTCCCCGGCGCGCTCCGTCGGGCGGTCTCCGTCCTACAGCTCCACGCCGTCCCCGCTGATGCCCAACCTGGAGAACTTCCAGTACAGCCAGCAGTCCCTCAGCGCCGGGACCTTCCCTGCCGGCATCACCGACCACAGCCACTTCATGCCTTTGCTCAACCCTTCTCCGACAGATGGGACGAGTCCAGAGGCTCAGCCCGGCAACTGCAAAAGCTTGCAAAAGGAGAAGATCCCCGAGAACCTGCTGTCCGACCTCAGCTTGCAGAGCCTGACCGCGCTCACCTCGCAGGTGGAAAACATTTCCAACACCGTCCAGCAGCTTCTCCTGTCCAAGTCGTCCATGGCCCAGAAGAAAGGCATCAAGAACCCTCCTCGGACGCCGGAGCAGCTCAAAGGGCAGCACTGCAGCCCTGAGAGCAGCACGTACTCTGCTGAGCAGGTGGGGACGCCCCTGTCAGACCCTCTCAGCACCCCACAGTCTGTCCATGCTGAAACCCAGGATGCCGATTACCTGAGCGGGTCCGAAGACCAGCTGGAGAGAAGTTTCCTCTACTGTGGACAGGGCCGCAGCCCGGCCAGAGTCAACAGCAACTCCAAGGCCAAGCCCGAATCCGTGTCCACCTGCTCTGTGACGTCCCCGGATGACATGTCCACCAAGTCCGACGATTCCTTCCAGAGCATCCACGCCAACCTGCCCCTGGAGACCTTCACCAAGTTTGTGGCCAACGAAAGGGAGTGCCCGCGGCTGCTCCTGAGCGCGCTCTCGCAGGAGGAGCTGGCCTCCGAGATCATCGTCTTGCAAGACGCGATCAATGAGAAGGTGGACAAGGCTTGGGCCGACTCCCCCAGCTTGAGCAAGGAGGCGACTAAATCCCCCTTTCATTTAGAAAACCACAGGACATGCCTGGACTCGATGGTAAAGGGCACGTGGCCCAGCCAAGGGGACTCGAGCACCCTCACCGAATCCTTGAAGTTAGACAAAGCCTCTGGGGGGAACAACGGCAAGGACTTCAGCGAGGAGGTTTATGAGAATCCTGCCGTGGAGTTTGCAGCCGCAGAAACAAAGAACGCCCTCAAAGACGCGACTTCCTTGGCATACAACTCCAAGCCCAGCATCCCAGCTGCCACTTCCAGCTCTGGGGCTGCCAGTTACAGCTGCTACTCCAACACCACCGCCAACTCGGTGGGCTCTGAGAGCACCATGGAGCATTTTGACTGGCCGGATGAAAGCCTCAGCGAATCCTGCCTGAGGTGGAAGGACCTGGGGTCAAGCCTGCAATCATCAGACCTTTCCAAGGGCTTATTCCACAGCAAATTGGCTGGGTCTTGCAAGGAGAAAAAAAATGCCTGCAGCATGGAGATGTGCGATGGCGAACAGCCAGCCAAGAATGAGCAAGCGAAGGATTTCAGCCAGCAGGAGATGGGGGAGGAAGAGGAAGAGACGTTGACGTATGACGAGGCCACCAAAGCAGATAATGAGAGATGGCTGGAAGACACCAGGCACTGCTGTTCAGGTGGGGACTTCAGCGAGATTCCCATGATATCGTCTCCGGATCTGAAGGAGTCCGACTTGGAGCCCGAAGAATACTCCTCGCTGTGCGAGCTGGCGAGTTCGGAGCAGAAGTCCATGATCTACGACACGTCCCCGCCGAAACCGCCCGAGAACGTGACTGTGCTCTCTTCCAGCGATGTGCCCGTGTCAGCGGAAGAGACGGTGAGCACGGTGGAGAAAGAAAACTCTGCTCCTTCCTCTCGGTTGTCCGGCCAGTCCGTGATCCTCCTAGGCCCCGCCGTTGGCACCGAAACCAAGGTGAAGAGTTGGTTTGAATCTTCCCTGTCTCACATCAAACCCGAGGAGGAAGCTGTGGGGAGCGAGAGCGCTCTCCAGGGAAAGGCCGAATCTGAGATGCCCTTGTCAGTCAAGGTGAAGAGCCAAGTGACCCCTGAAAATCTGCTGATAAAATCAGAGCCAACCTTGAGGGCCAAAAGCTTACGGAGCAAGAGGGTCCACTGCAGGCTGCCGGAGAGAGAGGGCTCTGGGAAGCTGGTGCCGAGCCTAATCAAAGACGTCCCGGCAGCTGGCATGGTGGGCAGCTCGTGTGTTGGGCCAGAGAGCCAGATTGACACACCAAGCAAAAACACCCATGGCCAGACTCCTCGGTTTCCAGCGGAGGGCTTGCCAGCGAGGATGTGCACCCGCTCTTTCACTGCTTTGACGGAGCCCAGGACACCAGCCCCCCTGGAAGGGCTGAAAGCCTCCGACCACCAGGAAAAGTTGGGGAAGAAATCGGCTTGTGCCATGAAGCAGAGAGCTGCCTTCAAGGCCAGGAAGCGCTCTGGGAAGCCAGCCCCCAAAGGTGTCCAAAATCCTGGCGATCTGGCTCCGGTCCTAGTCCCAAGCCTGGTGCAGAACGACGACTTGGTCGGCCAGAAGCCTAAAGACCTAGAGGCTCCAGAGACCGAGGTGAAGGATCAGAGGTCCATGATCCTCCGGTCCCGGACAAAGACGCAGGAGGTCTTCTACACCAAGCGGAGGCGGGAGCGGAGGACCGTGGAGGTCCGGCTCAAGAACTGTAAGGCGCCCAAGAAGCTCCTTCCGAACAACCACCTCCCGCCTGCCTTCAAGCTGGCGTCCCAGGGCAGCCCTCACAAGGAGGGCAAGGTAGGCAAGAGAATGAAGCTCCCCAAGCCGGGGGCTGGCATGGGCAGCAAGATGTCTGAGCGGCCGCTGCATTCCCTGAAGAGGAAATCCACCTTCCTCTCCCCCATCCCGGCCAAGAAGAGGAACTTGGTTTTACGGAGCAACAGCAGCGGCGCCAAAGACGAGAAGCCCGACGCCTCCCCCAGCTTGTTCAAACGGATGCCGTCCACCAAGAAGGCAAAGGCCAAGCTGCCCGCCAAGAGCCCCTGCGAGGCCGTCCTGAAGCCCCCTCCGGCCAAAGAGACCCCCGACGTCTGCATTAAAATCACCTCCCGGGCCGCGTTTCAGGGGGCCACGAAGACGAAAGTCCTGCCGCCGCGGAAGGGCAGGGGCCTCAAGCTGGAGGCCATCGTGCAGAAGATCACGTCTCCCAACCTGAAGAAGTTTGCCTGCAAAACTGCCGCCGCCGCCGCTGCCGCCGCTACCATGCGCCGCAACCCTCTGAGCCCCTCCGCTGCAGAGAAGGAGCGGGCCTTGAAGCACGGGAGCGTAACCCCAGCGGTGGGAGAAGCCAGGCCATTGAGCCAGGGCATGGCACAAAAGTCTCCTGCCGCTTCAGTAGCAGAGCAATTATGCAGAAATTCGAACAACAGATCCTTAAAAGGGAAACTAATGAACGGCAAGAAGCTGTCCTCCGACTGCTTCAGGGGTGAGGCCTGCTTGTCTCCCGAGCCGGCACAGCACGGCGGCAGCATGGCCGCCAAGAGCCTCGGCTTGCTGCCCAAGAAAAGGAGCCGGAAGGGGAAAGCCGCAGCCCTCGGCCTGGCCAAGACCCCCCTGGACAAGCGGGCTCCCCTTGCCCCTGCTTTGCTCCTGACGGCCAGGGAGCGGGCGGCCGCGGGGAACACGCTGGGCAATGGGGAAGAGGGACAAAGGGATGGGAAGAAGCCAAAGAGCGAGGACAAAGACTTTGCAAACAGCGAAGGCCCCGAGGGGAGAGCTGCCCCGGGCCAGGCCCGGGCGCCGAAGCAGCGAGCCAACCACTCCAACTACAATGGCTACTCCAAGCGGCAGAGGAAGCGGCTCGCCCGGGGCAAGGCCAAGAACGTGGCGTCGCGATGTAAGAGCAGGGGCAAGCGGCGGCGGCAGCAGCAGCAGCAAGCCCCGCTGCTCCACCCCACGGAGCCGGAGATCCGCCTGAAGTACATCTCGTGCAAGCGGCTGCGGACAGACAGCCGGGCACTGCCCTTCTCCCCGTACGTGCGCGTGGAGAAGCACGACGAGTTCACCACCACCTGCACCGTCATCAACTCCCCCGGGGACGAGGCCAGGCTTCAGAAGGAGCAGCACCGTTCGTCCGCGGCCCCGGCCCTGCCTCCCAGCGGGGCCGCCCCGCAGCCCCGAGCGGCGTTGCCCGCGTCTTCCACCATGCACCTGGGCCCCGTGGTGTCCAAGACGCTCAACGCCACCTGCCTGGTGTGCTGCGTCTGCCGAAACCCAGCCAACTACAAAGACCTGGGGGACCTGTGCGGGCCGTACTACCCCGAGGACTGCCTGCCGAAGAAGAAGTCGAGGCTGAAAGACAAGATCAAAGTGGAGGGGCCAAGCGACGAGGCGCCTCTGCCTCTGCCCGCCGAGCGCGTGCTCAAAGCGACGGATAGCTGTCCAGCGAGCGCTGTCGTTAGCAAGGTGCCGAGGTTGGACAGCGCCGCCGACTCGGCCAAGCAGAGCGCTCTCCGGTCGAGCTCCAGGGGGATGTTCAGGAAACTACAAAGCTGTTACTGCTGTGATGAGAGGACAGAGGGCGAGGAGGCGGCGGAGAAGCCCAAGAGGCACGAGTGCAGCAAGCCCGAGTCCCCGGCTCAGGAGCCGGCGGGCGACACGCAGGAACACTGGGTCCACGAGGCCTGTGCGATATGGACCGCTGGGGTTTTCCTGGTTGCGGGGAAGCTGTATGGGCTGCAGGAGGCGATAAAGGCGGCTGCTGAAGTGGTAAGAGCCTCACCTGAGGACCGAGGGCCCGCTGCAAGGTCTGCACACCTGCTGCCTCCTGCTAGCAAGAAGGCAGGGGCTGGGCGAGAGGAGACAGGAGGTGGCAGGGCAGGGAGCGGAGAGGGAGCGAGGGCGTGCGTGGACGGGGAGGGCTGTATCTTCCGACAAGTTGAACCGCATTCTTTGCAGTCCCGGGCAGGCAGGGCCCTTGCTTGGGGAGAGGCATTCAGGTGTGAACGGGGCGGGGGGCTCAGGTTTCACGGCGGGCCCTGCAGGATGTGCGGCTCTGCGCCGCACCTGGCCAGGCACCCCCCTTCCCAGGGGCGTCCTCCTCTGTGTGTCTGGAGCAGGTGCAGGGGGGTGCCATCGGCCGGGGATGCCAGCAACCCTCAGGCACTCGCAGCGTGGGCCAGACTCCCTCCCTTGACACCCTGGCAGAGCACCAGGTTGCTGCCCTTGCGGCTGGGCAGCCAGAGCCCTGGCACAGCCAGCTGCCAGGACCTCCGTGACCCTGGGAGAGCGGCACCTGCTATTGGACCGAAGATTAGCTCCCCGCACGGTGGAGGTCTGAGGCCAGACTTCCTGGCCTCATCTCTAGGGTAAGACCAAGGCTTGTCACCCCGGTCTCTTGGTGTTGAGCCTCCCATCTCTCCCACGCTCTTCTGGGCATGCGACGCTCGCAGGGCCTACTCCAGTGGGAGCCATTTGGCTTTCCACCGGGGCAATTAAAGGAATCCGCCCCGGGTCCTTCCCACCAGCGAAATGCCACGTGGTCTCTGGTGGAAGAGTGCAGCATCGGTTAGGGAGCAGCTGGGTTTCTCGCATAGTCGTTTGGGGCTAACTTTCCCTGCTGCTGCTGGGACTCCAGCCTGGGCGAGGACTGCAGGGTTTGGCCCTATACGGAGCCTCTCTTGGCTTTCCTGGGCTTGGAGCAGGATTTGTGGATACGAGAGGAGGGGAAGGAGGCTCCCCCTTGGTACCCTTGTGCCAGCCGGACCTCGCCCAGATCATTTCAGTGGGAGCTGTTGTGGCGGGTGAGGCCGGCCCCGCTCCCCTTGGGAAAGGTAGGAGCAATGCTGCAAGCCCTGGCTGCTGCTCTTTGTGGTGCTTTTTCACGTCCCCTCTCAGCACCCCACACCCTCTGCTCCGGTCACGTTCACAGCGTGCCCCGGGGATGTCGGGAGGCTGCTACATCACCCCCCACCTGCCCACAGCCTTCCCTGACCCGCCACGAGACCGCTGGGCCCTTGCTCACAATTTGGTCACTCGCCTTTTGGGCACTTTGAGGTAACTGGATTTAATGGCCGGTTACTGCAAAGCCCAGCGAGCAGCAATGACGGTCTGCTGGATCATCTTGAGAAACGTGGCTTTCAAAGCATTAAAGATGACACATTGGCAGAGGCAGGGTTCGCCAGCCTGAAGGCATCCTGGCACCGAGGATAAGGCCCAGGCTAGAGCTGGAAACGAGGCCTTGTTTTTAAGAGCATCCAAGTGACTTGAGAAGCTTAAGCCTCCTTGCCTTTCAGCGAGACTTGTGCTGCTTTGAACTGGTGGCTAAAGCAGGCCTCTTGAGTAAATCCTGCAAAAGCATGGGGGCTTTGGAGAAGACATGGCTTCTTCCTGTCCCCATAAAACGTCAGCATTCCCCCTGCCCTGGGGACGCTGAGACTCGCTGGAAGCGAGCCAACCCACCCACTCTTCACTGAAGCCGCATGGCTTGAGTCCCAGGCTAGAAACAGCAAGAAAGGACTGGAGACAGAATAAAGGGAGAAAGGAACAGGTGTTGTCTGGCAGGGGTCCCCAGTGACGGGCACCCCAGAAATGACAGACGAGGCCGAGCGGCTAGGACGGCCCGGCCGTGGGACTGGGTAGCAGGGAACCACGAAGGGCCACCGCTTCCCTTCCCCTTCCTCTTGCTCCCCTTCTCCTCTGCTGAATGTCATGCCAGTAAGGTGCCCAGGAAAGGCAATAAGCCACTGGCAGCAAGGGCCAGGATAGATCGTCCATCGCTCAAAATCACTGCGTCAGGGCTGGATGTCTGCGTCCTTCTAAGATGCACCCCAGCTGCCCCATGCAAAGGCTGGGCTCGGTGCGTGGGTAGCTGGGTGAACGTCACCAGGCTGTGCTGGCCATCAGCATGTGGTTGGGGCTGGTCCTGCTTCGAGCCAGCGTTGGACTAGATGCGCCCTCCTGCAACCCCTTCCAACCCTCGTGTGATTCGATTTGACCAGGCCTGATTACTGCTGGGCTGATGGTGCCTGGGTCTCCAGTAGCCCAAGGCCCACGAGCAGCAGAGGCAAGCGCTAGCGCAGCGAGTGCATTTACTAGCTGCTCATTGCAGGGACCCCTCCTTGTCCCACGTCTGCCCCATGCTCCCTGGTGGGGGCTTCCGAAGGGCTCATCCTGATTTGTCCCTGCAGTGACCGAGTGGCCCAGGGCTACCTGCCCCTCTTGAATGATTCCCATTCAGGCCTGGCCCATCAAAGGGTATAAATAGCGCCAGGGACCTGCCCCGAATACCCCTGCTGAGGATCTCTTGGTCCCCAGCGCGCCGAGCTGCAGTAGGTGCAGGGCTGTGGCGCGTGCACAGCAAGCTGCTGCTTTTGGAGGACGCCTCATTAGTTGCATAGCATCGTAGTCACCAGGGGCAAAGCCTTTGAAGCCCAGCTTTCCCCCTGCCCCTTGAACTGCCCCCTTGGGCATCGCTCACCCGGTCCTCCGCTCCGACCCCCCAGATTCAGCGCTTGCACCTGGAGATGTCGCCTGTTGGTGGCTATAAATAACATCCCTTCCGATTGCTGAGTCACAGGGCGAGGGGGAGCGTGGAGAGGCCAGATGCTGCCTCTGAGCCCGGGGGCGGACGTGGAGCGGTGTCATTTGGGTGGGAAGGGTGCAAGCGCGGGGAGAAGCATGCCCCGCGCGGGAAGTGAACCCCTGGGACGGGGCTGGGGGGAGGCATGTATCCGTCACTGTCAGCTCCCCACGGTGGTAGGGAATGGATCTCCGCGGGCCTCTCTTGTCTCCTCCTGGGCGTAGTGCTGGGCTGTTGCATCCCTGCTTGGTGGGGTAGGTTTCCCCCGCCGCCTGTCGACCCCCCGCTCAGCGCTGTCACTCTCCGGGTGGCACCGCTCCCTGCAGACGACAGCTCGTATCCGTCAGGTTTCCTGTGCAGTAGAACAGAGGAAGTCTGATCTCCAGGCACGAAATCTGGGCCGGATTTGGGCCCGGCACTGCCCCCGACTGCCCTGGGTGGCCTTTCTCCTCTCCGTGCCTCGCTGTGCCTATCTGTGAAATGAGCGGTGGTGAAGGCCGAGCCCATGGGAGGTCGCGGGGGGCAGTGCCCATCCGTGGAGCCCTTGGCAGGAGGGCCCGGTTGTCTGGTGGTAGCGGGGCACAGTTGTCTAGGTGGCAGGCAGCAAACGCTGCCCTGGGGGGCCGACAGGCAGTGGTGGAGGCTCCTGTAATGAGGCTGCATCATTGGTGCAGCCCCCGATCCCCCTGGGCAGTGTCGTGGGGACCCGGGATTGGGCCCGTGGTGTGTAGGAGCAGTGCAGTCATGAAAACCAAGCGCCACAGCTCAGGGGAAAGGCTGCAACCCTTGCTTGGGGGTACCAGCTAGCATGAGCGTGAGACCGTACTGTGCCGTGCGACGCAGCTGGGGCCGGGGCTGTCCGGGGGGGTGCAAGGTGCCGGTCTCCACTCCGTGGCAGCAGCCTCTGTCCACAAATGCGCAGTGGAGGGACGTGGGATGTGCGTTTAATGCCGCATCGCAGACATCTGGGTGCAGATACGGTCCTGGGGGTCAGGACCTGAGCACAGCACAGAGCGAGGCTTCCTGCGGGGCAGAGGGCAAGTGCTGCTGGCCGTGGCCAGGATCCGCTCTGCCAGGCCTCATGGCGCTCTCTCTCTCTCTCTCTTTGCTTCCCCTCCGGTGGATTTAAAGAAATGCTCGAGTTGCCAGCAAACAGGAGCAACCGTTGGCTGCTGCCACAAGGGATGTGCCCAGACCTATCACTACGCATGTGCCATCGACACAGGTAAGCATGCTTGGGCCGGAGGGGCACAGAGCAGCTACCAGCCACAGCCAAACCCTAGTAAGGAAGAAGCCAAGGCCCCTCTGAGACCTGTGTGGGAAGTCCTAGGCGAGCTGCAGGGTAAAGCTCCCCCGTCCCCACTGGCAGTGACTTAGGAGGGCAGTGAAAGCAATGGTTAGAGCCCAGTCCCATGCACATCCTCCTTCCAAGCTCAGACTGACTCCCATCCTCCTGCTGCAGTCCTAGGCTCCCATGGCACCTCTACCATGACCAGCTTCCCTCCTAGCCTAGCCCCGGTGCCACCCCCTGTTTAGCAGCTCCAGGACGTTGTTGGTACGTCAGTCTTAATTCTCTACGTGAAGGCTGTGCGGGATTGCAGCTGGCGGTGGGAGCCAAGTTGCCTGGATCTGTGGGTGCATCTTTGGCTAAGCCATTCAGTCAGCCTGTGCCTCTGCTCCCTGGCAGGAGAGAGGTGCATTAATGCCATAAATGCCCTGCCCAGCTCGAGACCCAACATGACCTCCATCCCGGAGGCTCTGTAGCTGGAAAGAGGCCAGGAGGAAGGGTGCTGTTCCCTGGGAACCCCATGCACCACTTGTTTTTGTGGCTGAGCTGGATGCATTTGGCCAAGCACAGATCCTGCCCACTGCCGCAAACCTCCAGCTCTTAAAGTCATTTTGGGGCAGTGCCATGTCAGCATCCAAGGCCTGAGCCTGTGCCGCAGACCTTGCTGAGGGTCTCACCCAACCAGGGCAGGAGGGCATGGGAGACTTGCTCAGCGTCGATGTTGCAAATCCATCAGACGCCTCTTGGGGATGCATTAAAAGGCTCCCCTGGCCCCAGCCTTGAAGGCTGCGGGGAGAGAAGGCTTGTAGGAAAGGCAGAGCAAAGTGAGCAGCCCTGGCCTGGGGCGATGTTCCCATTAACATCCCAGCCACTGTGCAGAGCTCCATTTGCAGCTTCCCCTCAGAGAGGAGAGGCCTGGAAAGGCAACAGCCCTGTTCCCAGCTGCTCCCCCCGGGTCCTCTGGCAGCACCAGTGCATGGACCATCTCTGGAGCTGGCTGGCTGCCGAGGACATCAGGCTGGGGGAGGATGGCCAGCTGCCTGCTTGTCCTGTAGAGAGCCCGCGTCAGCCCTTGGTTGAGCCTCCAGGTAGCAATGAGCTTGGTCAGTCTTGGCATCGTCCATTAGCAGGATGCTGATGGCTGAGGGGTGAGGAAGGAGCTGGGAACACCAAGTGCGGCTGGCCAGGGACCCAGGTCTGCTGGCAGAGGGCTGTGGACCCCCGGGACTGGGTTCCCGCACACTGAGGGTTCAGGATGAGGCATACCGGGGGAGCTGTGCAGGACCCTTGGACAGCTCCTGCCAGCACCCGGCCTGACAGGCCAAGCAGGGAGGCAGGTTGCTGTCATTCCCAGCCTGCAAGCCGGGCTCCTAGAGCAGGGAGGGCTCAGCAAGGTAACCCGGGTTTCCCACGGCCCAGGGGCGGCCCCTCTGCCTGGCGGAGGCGGCGGCATTATGGATGCTAGACTGAGCTCCATTCAGTCCCCTCTGCGAGCAGGACAATGGCCGTGCCAAAGGCTCCAGAGCCGGTGCGTGGGAGATGAAAGACACGTCGGAGGGGAAAGTGGAGGGGGGGCTGCAAGGCTGTGACCCTGCAGCAGGTTAGTTGGGGGGCTCCCACGGTGGTCACCCCTCCCGCACTGAGACACTGCTCTCCTTTCTCTTGGCAGGTTGCTTATTAACCGAAGAGAGCTTCTCTCTGAAATGTCCCAAACACAAGGTAAGTGCAGGGCCCACTGCCAGACAGCCGAGTGACACCGAATCTGTCCCTGCCCTGAGCCCCAGGCGTCCCCAAGACCCCAGCACCACCCTGCCTGTGACCCAGAGGCCCCGCAGTCAGAGCCTGTTGCTATGCGGGCTGAGGGGCCAAGAGCATCCGTGGCCCTACGCTGGGGGCTGGCTCCAGCACTCAAAGCCAGGCCCCCCACCAGGCTCTGCCTCAAAGGCCAGACAGTACAAAGGTGTCTTGGAGGTCAGGCCTCGGGAACTGCAGCCTCCCTCCAAAGCCTGGCCTCTGCCATTCATCCCCCTCCCTGGAGGCAAAGGAGACAGGCCATTTGCACCCACATCGCTGCTGCTGCTGCCTCATGTCTCCCTGCTATCGGCTTTCTGCCCCTCACACTGGCACAGGGAACAGAGTGGGGAAGAGGGCAAGCAGGCAGGCGGTGGCTTTGGTGCTGCCGCCGCCTCCCCAGGAAGAAACAGGAGAAGGGCTGGGACTAAAGGGCTTTGTCTTCCCGGAGTAACTCATTTCCAAATGCTGACCAAGGGCCTGATAATTTAATCAGTGCTAAAAGCACTTCCTGCCTTTCTCTCTCCTTCCCCAGCTCCAGCATGTGCACCTTATTATTTGCAATTAGAGGGGAGGTCAAGGCTGTGGTGCCAGGATCCAAATTGAAAACATTCCCACAGCTTGGGGAGCGGATTGGAGGGAGCGGGGGGCTGCATTTTGGGATGGGGGTGTGCTGCCAGCGCAGCTGGGACATGCCACAGAAATGGAGTGCGTGGTGACAGGTCGGCTTCGGAAGGAGCAGAAACAGATGTGTGTGCAGGGCAGGTTAGCTGAGCCGGGTGCCATGGGGCCCCCAAGGGGAAGGGAAAGGCCAGGAGCCCTGTGCATCCCCCCCAGGCAGGACTGTCAGGCTGTGATGGCAGCTGGTGGACTGGGGTGGGGAATGCAGGATTGTGAGGCTGCAATAGCAGTCGGTGGATTGTGGGGGATGCAGGACTGTCAGGCTGCAATGGCAGCTGGTGGATTTGGGGGATGCAGGACTGTCAGGCTGCAATGGCAGCTGGTGGATTGGGGGGATGTAGGACTGTCAGGCTGCAATGGCAGCCGGTGGACTGGGGGGGATGCAGGACTGTCAGGCTGCAGTGGCAGCCGGTGGATTTGGGGGATGCAGGATTGTCAGGCTGCAATGGCAGCCGGTGGATTGAGGGGGGGATGCAGGACTGTCAGGCTGCAATGGCAGCTGGTGGATTGCGGGGGGATGCAGGACTGTCAGGCTGCAATGGCAGCCGGTGGACTGGGGGGGGATGCAGGACTGTCAGGCTGCAGTGGCAGCCTGTGGATTGGGGGGGGATGCAGGACTGTCAGGCTGCAATGGCAGCCTGTGGATTGGGGGGGGATGCAGGACTGTCAGGCTGCAATGGCAGC
>JAGPOW010002202.1:7449891-7461917 GCA_030014935.1 Caiman crocodilus
TTGACCAGGGGCGGGCGCGGAGGGAGCTACATCTTCACAGCGTTTAACCCCGGAAAGCAGGACCCGAGACGGGGGTGGCTCGAACAGCTCACACGAGTAGGCTTTATTGGAGTATTTCACATGCAAGAACCAAACTAGAGAGATGATTTCTGGAACAAGTTCAGAGATGGATTAATACATCTGGAGCACCCTGACATACACCGGTTTCTACGTGAAGACAGCAATGACAGTTAGTGTCTTTTCTTTACATCATCAATCTTTTTAAATGGTTAAGTCCCTTTCCCTCCCCCGCCCCAAACAAAAAAATACCCAATATCTTCAGTAAATAAATATTATTCCACTTTGTTTTTATCCCGAAAGCCTACAGCTTTAATATACAGGAGAAGCTAGTACACGGGTTATGTCTGTAGTGTTAAACAGTAGCTCGTAGGAACATGTAGGGAATGAGGAGGAGCTCGCACTCATAAAAACACAGAGCGGGGCGGTTGGTTTGGCATATGTTTGCCACCAAGGAAGAAGAAACAGCAGGAGGGAGAGCTGGGGGGGGAACGAGACAGGCTGGGACCAAAGCCAGCTGTCAGTCGAGTGTGGGCTCGGTTATCCCAGCGGGAGAGGGGAGCAGCTGCTGCCGGTGCCTGGCTGAGGCAGGGAGGTCTTCAAGCGCCGCATGGAAGAGCACCAGCCCGGGGGGTTGGGGAAGCCGCGGGCACGGGTGCAGCCTGGTCCCGCCGGTGTTCTTTTGAAAGGGTTAAGTGGACAGAAGTGGCACCTGAGCGCTAGTGGCCGCGGGCCGGTGGGGACGCCTGCCACCACGCTCGCTGTGGGCCAGGCCGGGGCAGCAGGGAGATGCCCGCAGGATGCCGGGGCAGCCCACGAGGTTATTTCCAAACAGAACCATCTGCCCCACCCCACCAAGCTGCATTTGCCTTGTGGCATTTGGGAGGTAATCGCAGGCAGAGCCAGCTGGGGACTGTTGTCACCCCACCTCCAGGACCTCCGGACAACCACAGAGGCTTCACAACAGCCCGGGGCGAAGGTGGGCAGTTGGACGGGCTCTGCTTGGACAGGCTTGCTGCCTTCCCCGCCTCCAACGCCGCACATCCCATTCTGATTGCTGCAGACAGCAGCGCTACAGGGGAGCAAGCAGGTACGAGGACCTTGGCTGGGTGAGATGGTACATGCCCTGCTCCAATTAATACCTAGCACGCTCCCTTCCCGGCACTGGTGTGCTCAGCCCGGTGCTGGTCCTTGGCTATTGGAGGAAACTGAGTCTCGCCACCGCCTGTGCCCAGCCAAAGCCGTGTGCTTACAGGGAGTCTGGCGGCTTCACCTCTTCCTCTCCCTGGAAGTGCAGAAACACCCTGGAAATGTGGGTGCCAGAACTGCGCTGTGGAGCCTGGGGAAGGGGCTTCTTCAAGCTGGAAGGAGAAAGGGATGCTGGAAGCTACTAGGGCAGGCGTGTGGCTGTGACCACACTGCAGACACGTGCCTTTCCCTTCAAGATGCCGCGCTATGTTTTTATGAGCTCCACGGATAGACCAGAGGCCCTACGAGTCCATACGGCATGCTGTCGTCTACCCCGCGCCTGCCAAAGGTGCACATGGAACCTACACGCGACAATCGAAGCAGAACATAATGCCCCCCTGCCCCCCAAATAGCTATTTAAATAGAAACAATTCACTTTGTACATCTCAGAGCATGAGGGGTTAACAGAGGAGGTTAAACAAGTCTCCGAAAGAAAAAACGTATCGACAAAATAAATAGTCTAACCTAGGATAAGGTGTCGTTGGAGCTCGCAGAGGGTCCCGGCTAGGACTGTCGTGGAGTGCGTGGCAGAGGCAAAATCCTTGAGCAAGCTCTCAGCCTTCTAGGCCGCACCTGGACGGAAACAGTTCAAGCAGCAACTCCGCTCCTCCTGGCCCGGGAGTCTCCACGCCACGTCGCTTCTGTCCTGCTCCCGCAGGGGAAGCATTGGCAAGGCCAGGACAGAGGAGTCCAGGTGGGGAGCAGTTTTCTCCAGCCGAGGGATAATCCAGGCCTTTCCCAAGTAAAGGGAGACTGGGAGGACTGAACTCACGCCTGCAAACCGTGATGAGCAGCACAGGGAAGACGGGCCGATCCTGATACAGGATACTGGGAACCTCTAGCAACGGTTCGTCCACCCACAGATCCTCCGGGCACTCGGGGTTCCCACCCCCGTCATGCCCCAGCAAGTGCAGCCCATTCAGTCACGTCCCATGGCTTTCAGCCCCACGTCTTCCCTGCCTTGAATAGCCCGTGCCCAAAAGTGCTGCTCCTCTGGTGTCATAGGAGACACGGTCCTGGAAGCGCTGGATCTAGCAAAGGGCCGACCAGAGCATGAGTTCCTGCCCTGCCTTCCCGCCGCGTTAATGAGGGGACGCCTGCTCCCCGGCGAAAAATAGCATGACCTCCAACTCGCCGATACGCAGGCACAGCAGGCACCCCGGAGGGCCTGAGGCTGGAAGCAGATAAGAAAGTGCCCTGACTCCCAGCGGCACCCAGCACTTCCCCATTGAGGCCCAGCTGCTCCATCCCTCCCTAGCAGGGGCTCCAGTCCATCACATGGCAACCCCTTAGGATCTCACCCATGGGAACAATCGGGAATCAAGGGGTTGGGAAGCAGGGGCAGAGGAGTGCCTTCTCCTTTCCCTTTAGGGGAGGGCAGATGCAGACAAGTTAGGCAGAGGGAGGACTCCATCAGCAACACCAGGTCGTCATCCCAGCTCAGCTCCGAGCCCTGCAGTGATGCCCTCCCCGTCTCGACTCCCTCGAGCTCTGTACCCAGGTGAGCCCTGCTTGGCAGCATCCCTGTTCTCTAGCAGTGCTATTAATCAGAGGACTTGGAGAGGCAGCTGGATTAGTATGCTTAAAATCACCTGATGTGGCTGTTTACAGGTTCCCAGGCTTGGAAAAGAAGAGGCCTCCAAGAAACCCACAGAGCTTCTAGCACTCGCAGCAATGCACTTGTCGCAGGCAAGGGACGTCCACTGGAATTGCGGGCACGGTGGGGCTGGAGCCAGCGGGGGAACTGGACCGTTTCCCGGGAAGGTGCGGTCGTGTGCGACGCCATGGAGAAAGCCGGGGCGGTAATACCCAGGGACCCAGCGACACGACACGACTCCTGAACGACGACACTGGCCTTCGCTGCCCCGCGTGCAGGTAGATGGAGCTCAGTGCGTGTGTACGACCAGCCTCGTCTCCCAAGGGAGGCTGTGAAGGAGATGAAGGGCAAGGTGTCCTCTCTCTGCCGCAGCATCCAAAGGCGAGACCTGCCGAGCAAAGCTAATCCAGGCGTCCTTCCCCAGGATGAGAGTGAGCCAGTACATCCTCCTCGCCTCGCATCCGGTTTTAATGCAGTCATATTCTCCATGGCCAAAAGTAGGGCCCCTGCAGTGGGGGGTTGGCAGAACCACCTCGGCTGCGTCCCACCTCACCCCCCAGGCAACAAGGAGCGGATCCCGGGCAGGCGGGGGAATGGAAGGAGGGGCAGGGAAAGGCAGGGTGGGACAAGAGCCTTGGGTCAGAGACAGCTACAGATTGGAAGGCAGAAAAATCCCCCGTGCTTGGACGCACTACAGCATGCTGACAGCCCCCGAGCAGGCTGGTACGCTCCACCTGAGTTGCCCTTTCACCCATCCCTTGCTGCCAGGCCTTCTAGCCAAAGATTTTCCTTCCATTATCACCCTGCCCTAACGTCCTGCCTTGCTCTGCGAGTTGGACTGCAGCACTGTCCCGCTGTGCTGCAGCTATAACGTAGCAGCAGACACATGCTGGGGTCCAGTTTCCGTTTCACGGCCACAAATGATGCTGTCACGTGCTGCCTTGCTTAAATGCCTGCCCCTAGCTGCAGGCAGCTTCTTTCTGGGGTTCAGGAATCCGTATGACAATCCTGCTTTGCAGCAGCATCTTGCAAGGAGGTGTTTGGAGTTGGCCCTGGTGCTCTCATGCTGTTACTTAGCTTGGGATGTGCTGGCTAGCGGAGATGGAGGAGCCGTTCCACAGCCTAACCAAATCCAGACAAAAGCCTCTCCACTTTGTATGGCCAATGCTTGGGGAGCTGGCACTGAGAAAGACCGTGTTAGCCCCATGCAAACACTGTCACAAGGACAGGCCTCTTACTTGGAGCTTCTACCGTAGCAGCCGAGGATGAGGCGATTCACTGCCTAAAGACTCCGGTGCCCCTAGAAATAGTAATGGAAACACTACTGTGGGTGAATCAGATGCTGTGGGCTGATCTGATAAAGTGCCTCCAGGTTAGTCCAGCAGATTAACTCTGCTGTAAAGCGTTTAAGTCACACCTCCACTGTGCCATCCTGTTGCCATGGCTGTCTGCCAAGGGTACACATGAGGCATGCCATGACTGGTAGTGGGAGAAAGGCAGGATTACAGTGGAGATGGCAGGCGTGGGTTCCCGCGCCCTGGCTCAGTCTGCCAGATGTGGCCAAGAAGACTTGCACGTCGAGGAGTGTGTGGTGGCTTGCCGAGGAGGGCAGCAGCATCTGGCGAGCGGAGGGAAGAGAGCGCCAGCGTGCAGGCAGAATGGGAGACAACTGCCTCTCAGGTCTAGGAGGAAGCAGAGATGCCATAGAGAGCCTCCACGAGCGTCTCAGATGATGCACAATATGGCCACGGTGCTGTCGGGAGCTCGTCCCAGCAGAAAGAGCTGCATCTCAAGCAAGCAGTGCCATTAAATCCTTCCATTGGTATCTGTCTACATAGACTTGTACCAGTGATTGCAGCTTTGGCCCCCTTCCCAACAGCTGGCCTCCTGGAGCAAGCATGTCTGTCCTGACCGCTCCGATGCCATAGGACTTGCCAGGGAATTAGGAAAGGGGCTCCTCCCGCGTGCCAGTCGCACCCCAGGCAGGCTGCTTTCCTCTTCGTTTGTACGGATCCTGTCGGGCTCGCTGGGTGAAGGCAGCGCCTGCTTGTGTCAGAGCTACAGTTCCTGGAGCAGCCTTTTCCCTCGCACAAAGATACACTCTGTATGAGAAGATAAACCTACCAGACATGGGAGAAAGCCCCCACAGGGCTTCATACAATCTAGTGCTGACCCCCGGGGTTTCCTGTTCTCGTCAGTCGTCAGCTCCGCTGAACAAGGCCAACGAATCGCTGTCCAACGACAGCAAGATTGGATAAACCCAACGGAAAAAAAAATACTCCATGAGGTAAAGACCCTTCAGCATCCCAAAGTGGGGAAAAGCAGCTACGGTACTAGGGGCCTTACAAGCGGAGGGTCTTAATGGGTGAAGCATATCTGGAGTGGGGAAGTGTTGCTCTTTGCTGCCTGAGCCTCCGAGAATCCAGCGCACTGATGCTGCATCTAACCATCAAGATGCGTCCGCCTGCACACGCCAGTGCCACCCGTCCCAGGCTGATTGACAGGCCGGCCCATCTGGAAGTGCCCGTCTGCCAACGAGGCGCATCTCTCGGCAAATCAAAAGTCAAGGCGACTCTCCCTGGCCGTGTCAAAGTGCAAAGTCCTCGTGCATCATTAAAGGGGCTTTCAGCCTCAAGAGCTGACTTTAGGCAGCCAGGATGGGTCAGGATGGGTTAAGCTAGCGTTGGAGAACTGTGACTGGGCAGGAGCAGAGTTGGGCGTAAATGGGAAGAGTCAGCTTTCTGAGGCTGGGCTATTTGAGAGAGGGAGATAAGAGAAGTGACCTATGAAACCAGGAGGGCAAAGGGGTCGTCGTTAGCTAAGGATGGGGAGAGGACAGCGTGACCGTACAGCCGCGTTCCTCTGCCGGGCGCAGGGCAGGGAGCCAGGAGCGAGCTTCACAGTGCAAAGAGGGCGTCCTCCGAGCGCTCCTGCTTCTTCCTGCCTGGCGGGTTCGCTGGAGGGGTGGGGGCCTCCGGGGGAGGAGAAGGCAAATTGGGGACCATCTCTGCGGCTTTGGCTCGTTCTTCTAAAAACTTATCAAACTCTGCAACGCAAAAACAGAGAGGGAAATGGGAATCAGTCGGCGGTGGGGTCAAGCCAGGCATCTGCCCAGGCCCGAACCTAGCGCTAACTGGCAGGTCTCTAAGGATGCGTGGTAGGCTCGGCATGGGCAGTACCAGGGAGAGTTTCCCCCTCCATCCCTGATCCAGTAGGACCATTTCCAGGGATAAGATAAAGCGTTCAGTCTTCACAGCTGTTCACCAAGGTTAGCCCAGCCCCAGGGCAATGACCTTCAGCTCATGGACCTGGACGACCAGAACTGGCACAGAAACACAGACTCATTTCACACCAGACCCCTGCCACAAGCTGCAGGTGAGGACAGCCTTATGACTACAGCCAGCCTAGGGCAGACACAGACAGGCAACAAGAGGGAACAGCTCCATACCAGCAGGTTTCCATCCTTCTCCATCCTGCTAACATCCTAAAGCTTGCCCCTGCTCTTGCTGGGCGCTAACTGGGATCCCTGTCCCATTCAGTATTATGAAGAAGGGCAGTGTGGTTTTGGCTCCGACAGCGGGGTCACGATCCCCCAGTTGACACCCATGCTCCATACCATCGTCTCCCCACAGGCACAGGACACGTATAAGGACACGGCTTTCTCTTGGAAAGAGGCGTTGCAGTGACAGCATTCAGAGAGCGCAGCACAATGAAAAGACCAAGCAAGGAGGCAAGCCCGAGCTGTGGAGAAAACCCCACCAAGTACTATCCTTTGTTCTTCTTGACAAAGCTAGGGGAGCTGTCCCTTCACTTCTCCACACGCCTCGTTCCAGTCCCAAGTGAGCGCAGCCTGCCGGTACTCACTGTGCTCTCCCACTGCTCTTGGGGTATCTACCATGTAACAAGCAGGTGTCCCTGTCCCAAACACTCAATGGCTAAGAAAAGCCCATGGTAAAAATTGAGTGCAGTAGTTGCATTATAAGCATTGCTACGTGTGTGTGTCGGGGGGAGCACGAGAACACGCCGTATGAGTGGGAAACTGCAGGAAAGGAGAGCAGCGGGAAGCTGAAGAACGGTTTCTTGGGCTGGGTGTTGATTTTACATGTGCAGCTGCAACGAGATGCGAGAGGGCACGTTGCATTGGCTTCTCGACCTAGAAATGGTGGCACCATCTGGTTAATGCGCAAATATGAATCATGCCATTTCTGGGGTATGTGGCCATGCCTTGGAAATACTCCATGTGTGCCTGCAGAGCCCATAAAACGTGCCCCCACACGTCTGTTTTACTGCCAGGACGTGGCCACTGCCTTCTTAAAAGATCAGCCTTTCATTTGGAGGTGTCTTGCCTCCTGCCAGCCTTGCCAAGCAGCTGGGATGGCTTTGGCTGCATTATTTTTTTTGCTGCTAACGAGGCGCTTGTCAGGCTCTTGATGTTCCAATAGCAGAACTTAAAAGGCTGGTTTTGGCTTGAAGAAGCCTGTAGCCCCAAAAGAGATCAGCATTGCCGGAGGCAGGCAGGACAGACAGACAAGGCTTTACCTATCTGCCAGCAAGGAGTTTGGTGAGAAGCAGAAGGGAAGTGGGAAAGGAAAGCGGGATGGTGACGGGCGGCAAGGGACCGGAGAGAAAGGTGTCGGTTTGGAAATGGGGAATACAGCAGTCCCTTCCTGAAAGGGCAATGGTGCCAGCAACGGGAGACAGTCGCTGCACGGGGCGCAGGACGGAGGGGTTTCTGAGTGCTGCACAGCTACTGAGTGATGGAAGGGAGTGACTTGCAGGCAGCTAGCACAGAGGGGGGGGTTTAATGCTTCCTCCCCGAATCCTTTGCCTCTTCTCCTCTCAGTGAAGACGGTGCAGAATGATGTGCTACAGAACAGGAGACAAAGAGGGTTGCGGGTTGGAAGAGGACCTCTGCTAGCTGACTCTATCTGAAGGCATCGCTGTGGACATTTCGGTCTGGAGGTACCTAATGACTACAGACGGCACAGGCCCTTCTCTGCTTACCTTCACTGGTCACTCCTTCTTCCAGCTCGTCTCCTTTCTGCAATTGGAAGAAAGAAACTGTTAAGAACACATATGCCGAGCTTTCTCCTCCAGCATCTCACCCCATGTGTGTTTACAGCTCAGCTCTCCCAGTCCCAGTGCTCCTGTTTAAAAACACAGTAACTGTTTGAGCAGAATGACCTAGAAAATCATGTGATTTTCTTGCCGGAGGCAGAAGAATGACTAATTTTCCTCTCTGAGCTGCAAAGCCTGAGAAACAGCATAGGTGATAACACCACTGATCCTCAGTGGCATCCACTATCTGTACTTTTCCCCATTAGACCTGAGTGACAGCGCGTTTCCATCTTCCCTTCAGGGACCGCAGTCCTCTTCCAGCCAAGAAACGCTAGAGCCTGACACAAGACAGTGCTTCCCTTATACAGCCTATTTAGTTAATAATACATCTTGCTAGAAACTTAAGCAAGGGAAACCCCCAGTGACATGTTCAGGGACACTATTTCCCCCCCAGGTTAAACGGCTCATCCTGGATTTAGATTGAATTCATTGTTATAGAAAGCAAAACATGCTGTATAGCATGTCGTGCCTTGACCACGAACAAAAATTAGGTGGGGAGGGTGAAGCAGAGCAATGAAAAACTAGGCAGATTGTCCACGGGAGCTAGCGAAGGTTAGCACCCTGTACTTGGTATGCTCCGAACCTTCGTCGGCCTGCCTTTCATCCAGCTCTGAGGACTCATCTCCTCAAAGAGGGAGTTGTAGTAAGTTCCAAGTAGGTGACGTAATTTTTGAGCAACTAGGAATGAGAAAGGGAACACTTACGGACTTGAACCCCTACTTTTTAAGTCTGCTTTGAAACCAGGAAGTAATTGTCCTGCCTTCAGTTTCTTCATCTGTAAAATGGGACTATCACCTGCCTTGCAAGGGGCTCACGAAGATGCCCGTTAAAGGCCAGGGGAAGTTGAAGCAAGATCCTATTGCAAAGAATTTGCCACAAGTGCACGGTCGCTGGAGCTTAGTGCATAACCTCGGGCCTTGTTCTCATTCCTCCCACCCCCACCTGCCTTCTTTAAAGCAGTGCATAGACTAGTCTGTGTTCCCTGGAGCTGGGGAGCAGGGAGGGGGCAGAAATAAGTACCGACTAAAACAGGGAAAAATAAAATTGGTGGAGGAAAAATGCCCCCGTAAAGCTACAACTGATACGTCCATGCTGCAAACTTGCATGCATTGCAAGCTTGCTTTAAATGCATCAGCTCAGAACTGGTGAGCCAGGGCAATTTGCTGTTTCGTGGCACAGGGTAAATTAGCCCACACAGAGCTCTGCAATGCCACAGCAGGGTGGTTCCCAGTACCGGAGCCGGCTGCTGCAGGGATCGCTGCGCTATGCTGCAGCCTGCAGCGGAGGAAGGCAGAGCGCTGGTATCTGGTAGCACCCCCAGCAGATTTGCTATTGCTGTTAAACTAATTCCGCAATGGCCAAGCTCTCCTTTTTGAAAAACTAATATATATATATATATATATATATATATATATATATAAAAAAAATCAAATGGTAGCTGAAGTGACATTGTAGCCGTGATGGGCAAGGAAGTATGCAAGATGCAAAGATTTTTGTGGGTGACATCTTTTATTGGACCTGGGGAAGGGGTCTGTGGTACCTGAAAGCATGTCTAAGCCTATCCCAATCATGACGCTCATCCCATAAAAGAAATCACCCACAAAAAGCCTTCCCTCTAAAAAAGAAATAAATAAAATGCATGGTTTTTGTTTCAGCTTCAACCCATTTCAAATTCATTTTGAAATCCTGACAGCCTGCAGTAAGGCCTAACCCAGTATGGATTAAAATAAATTTAAATTCAATTACAGCTATTAAGCAGTACTTGTTTGCTGCCCAAGTCAACACACTCAACTGGTGGAAGCCGCCCACTAAGCACCAGGGACCAGAATCTGCTGAAGTGCTGAGCCGACTGCTGCAGGTGCAGAGAGGCCGTTTTCTTTATTTCAGTTAAGTCACCGAGTACAGTTCAAAGCCTAGTCCAAAGCTAAAGAACCCATTAGGACTTGGGGGCAGGAAGTCAGGCAAGCTTATTCTTCTCTTTTAATCTAGAGCCAGAGTAATAAATATACTAAATACTTTTAAGCTAGGAATTAAAGCGTAGGTGAGAGAACCTGAGATTCACTAGTTCTAAAATCGTGAAAGACGCGGTAATCAGAAACAATTCAGTCCAGTAGAAATTAAGCACGGGCTTAAATGCTTCTAGCTGCTGTCAGTCTTAAGCACCGTGGACTTAAATGCATTCCCAAACCGAGGCCCTGCAGACTGCATTCCTGGCATTCATGCCACGTCTGGGAGGCTGACAATGGGCATGTGAAAATATAACAGCTTATAAGCATGCATTTTGGTTGAAAGGTAGCAGAAAATAGCCCCAATTCTACACTATTATTTTGCATCCTGCAGGGTTAAAAAGCATGCATTTCGGTAGGTTTTGTTCCATCCCTGTATAGGTAACCACAGAGAAGCAACAATAGTTTAAAAGTGCATTACAGAAGTTCCACTTACGCACCACTGCTACTTTCTACATGGAAAAAAATGTTTAAAAAAAAAAGTGAAAATTCTCACCAAGTCGGTACTGAGCCACTCCTCAATGTCATCCATGACAGAGGACTGTGCAACGGGGATCTATGGAGTGCAGCAAGAGATGCAGCAAGGCAGGCAAAAACCAAAACACATCCACAACCGTGGCCAGAGAAGGATGGGAAATGCCAGAAATAAGATTTAAAAAAAAAAAAAAAAGATGTAAGATGCATTGGAAAAAAATCCAAAAAAACAACCAGCAACAAAATACAAATGCACTCAAATAAAGCAACACTCAAAAGGTAAATTATGCGCAGCAAAGCTGACAAAACCAAAAACAAAGGTTAGGGGGTTGGGGTGGTGCGACTGGATGTGAGTACAAAACGGATAACTTTTTGACCACTCGTTAAAGCCGTCAATATGGACCGCTGGGTCTACTCTTGATCACGTAACGCTTTTAAGGCTAGAATATTGGACGAGAATGCTCTTTACATCGTATCAGCTTCATACCCTTGCTTTAAGGGGCTGTTGCATGTTGCTGGTCCCGTATGAATAGGCTCAAAACCTGCAGTCTTTCCACAGGTAGCAGTTGAAGCCAATTTGTCTAGTCCCTCCAGCGAGTGAAAAATGCCCAGCCTGGCCACAGGATGGATACATTCTTCAGAATCAAAGGTGAGTTGACTGAATTGTTCCCTACTCACGGGATTTTTCTCCTCCGCACCCACAAGTAGTTTGAAACGGCATGTGCACTAAAGAAGACTTGGTGTGGTTTGTGGTTCCTTTCCTCTTAAACCTACTGTGATATACCACCCTCCCTAGCTTTGTAACTGGGATCGAGGTGGAGCTGGCAGGCTATGTTAGGAATAACGAGATGTCGCAAATTCACCTGGGTCAGCGAAGGGAAATCATTCATTTCCCAGGTTCAGAACTTCCTGTACAAATATATTGATCTAACTTCAGAGGAGACCATGCAATAGCAAACAGGAAAGCAGTGCAATCAGTTGAGATACGGCTTTCCTCTTTGGATAGCGATGCACTAACAGGTCCTAGGCCAAAGTAGCACAGCTGTTGTGCCAGGGCGGGAGGCTGCTGATCAGATAAATGCTTAGCAGTTTCAAAACTGTCTTAGGGAGAAGATGAGATGAGATTCCCAGGAACCATCCTCCAGAGTGTTACTTGTCAGGGAGGCAAGCTAACACAGAGAAGAGGGCTTGCAGAAATCTCTGGAGTTAGTTCCACCAGAATTGTAGGCTCAGAGGAAAGGCAGGTTGGAAAGGACCTCAGGTCATCAAGTCCAGTTTCCTACTCACGGGGTTCCCCAGGGAAAGCTGGCTAAGCCCCTGGAGAACTCAAGGGATACAAGCCAAGATGTTCCTTCTGAAAGATTTTTGTTCTACATCCATGACTTTCAGGAGCCTCGGGTCAGTGACTGCCAGCGTCGCTGCCCCACGTCAGACCTACCCGGCAAACCGCAGGTAGTGCCGAGGGACCCAGCAGAGTGTAGGAGAACGGAAAGTTTCCGCTCCAGGATAGAGGTGACAGCCAGAGG
>JAGPOW010002202.1:7462017-7472543 GCA_030014935.1 Caiman crocodilus
GGTAGGCTTGGCAGGTGCATCTGCCTGGTGACCGGCAGTGACATCAAAGATCCTGAGCAGAAGACAAGCACCTGCAGCTCACGTTGGGACAGGCCACATTCCTGCTCGGGACGAGTCTCCTTGTTACATCTGTGATGATAAGTGGAACTGAGGATGTCTTGTTTGAAGGCAACGTTTCCAAGCTGCTGTGAGCTAGCCAAGAGGACCATTAACAGGAGCAGAGATACTGAATGCAGTTCTTCATGTGCTGCCTCCCAAGGACAAGTCCTGTCCTGCAGAACTGACTTGCCAGTTTAAAAGCTTCGGAGATGCGACTGGTTTCCGATAGCAGGCACAAGACAACACCCGGAAATTATTCAGCCTGCAGCAACTTAAAAACCGTAACCCGAGTTTTATTCTCTCACCCTCTTCAATGCATTACTTGCTGCAGCCTTCAGAGATAGGAGTTCATTTGCCTCTCGGAAGGCTCCTGTGTTTCCTTACAGATGACAAAGGGGGAAGCTTTGGGAATTATTAAAGTGCCTGCAGTAATAAATAACTAATGTGCTGCCTTTTTCTTACAGCCAGTAGAAATTTAGGACCTGTCTATGCTGAAAGGCTCCAAGGGTGGCTGGAGAGCTAACATACTTGCATGGACTGCACTGTGGGAGGAAAACCTGATTAGCTGAGAAGAGAAGCAAGTTTTATTCCACCTCAGCCCTACCAAGGTTAGTTTTGCTTTCTCATTTCACTCACCACTGCGAGAAAAACCCTCCCTGCTGAGGGGTCAACCTGCCAGTTCCCTTTAATGAAGCGCAGTCCACAGCCAAGACTTCCAAGGAACCCACCAGTAACAAAAAGCAGGGGAATATATTCAGATCCTTGATTTCTAAGGCAAACCATAAACCCAAGTGAACCCCCCCTCCTCAGCCTTCTTTATATACCACACGGGCGAAGAAGGGCTTGAGCCCAGTTCTTGCTTTCCTAGTCGCCTTTACTGAATACAGACAGATGCAAGAGGAAGGTGGTAGTGTTGGCTGCTCACTTCCACAAAATTAACCCTTCCAAGCAGCTATCCCACTACTCGTACCAATTTACAGATTAGTCAAGTGATTCTTCCATTACCTCCTGATGCACTAGGATCAATTAGGATCATCTAGATCAGGGGCGGGCAATTATTTTGGGTGGAAGGCCGCTTACTGAGTTTTGGCAAGCCACTGAGGGCCACATGACAGGCAGCCAGGGGCAGATAACTATTAATCTTCTACATTTTTTTAGGAGTCCTGTGGACCAAATAGAATGGCTTGGCAGGCCGCATCTGGCTCCTAGGCCACATTTTGCCCGCCCCGATGTAAATCAAGGACAACACTGGGGGGCGGGGGGGGCAAACTACATTAGATGCTTTCAAACGCTTCTAGTATATTAAGATGCTTTAAGTGAATTTGAAGCTGAAATTTGGCTTAGAATCACAGGCAGCTGGCAAGTGCGGGAGGGTTTTTTCCCTTTTCAGAAATGTGGCTCTGTCACAGTTCAAGAATGGGAAGAATCTTCTGCTATACAAAGGCCTCTCACCCCTAAACCATTTTTTTTAAAAAAAGGTGAATTTCCACATTAAAATAAGACTGGGATTTCTGGGAGTGACTAAAGCACCAGCCATGGCAGTGGTGGCTCAGTTGGAAATGGCTCTGGAAGAGGATGCCATCCAGCCAGGTTTCTGAAGTACACAAGCCTGCATTGTCCAATGAAGCTCCCTTTCTCAACAAGGCATCCCCCTGAATTGTCACTGCGGCTGACAAGCCAATTATTTCGTATTGTTAATGCGAAGGATTGTTTTTAAGTTTGTATATCCGTAAAATGGATATTAGCCCGTACAACATTCACACTCTATTCGCTTTTTAATTGAAATTAATTCTGTAGGACTTATCATTCAGAGCTCTTTTTGATTTTGTGGAGTATTCCCAAGCCTAATGCAATCACGTAGGCAGCCCGGGAGGAGAACAAGGGCAAACTTTTCCACCTGCAGAAAATCAAAGGAAACTTGGAATTAAGCCCTTGTTTGAAGTCTGATTGTGTTTGTGCTTTCATGAGCGGTAAAGAGCTGTCAAAAAAGTTTTGCCAAAATATTTCCTTAATGACGGTAAAATCCAATAGTCTACCCTTAAAAAGACCCTCTCTAAGGTTATTAGCGCCACATTAGGTTTCTATTGAATATGTTCCCACTGGAGAAGCAGCAGGTATGAAATGACAATTCAAGTCTCTAGGTGAACTCATTAATGCTCTCAGAATGTTTAACAAGATTCAGACTAATTGTTGCTAGACTACAGTCTTGTGGTAGCTTAGCTGATTCTATTCTTTTCTGGGTACTTAATGCAACCGACACCAGTACTTGCCTGGCTGCTGTTCACTTCTTCCCTTTGTTAGCAACAAAAAGCGTTTCTCGGTCCATGTAATACGATAGCAGAAGTGGACTGATATTGCATGTCTTAGGGCTCTGTGTCAGATTGCTGCTTCCGTTCTTACCGTCACCTTAAAGCCACAGTGATCCCAGCAAGGCTTCTTACCCTCATTAGGAAAAGGCCAACGTGACCCTAGGATGGAACAGTCAGTACTTCCGGGAGAGGATGGGCACTGGTGAGACCTTGTTTGGAAGAACGTGCAATTCTGGCCACCCAGGTTCAAGGGAGGCCAATTCAGACTGGAAGAGGAGCAGTGGAGTGGAGAGCCTGCCACCTGTAATGCAGCTGGAAGAGACCTTGTAGATCATCTGGTCTAGTCCCCTTGCACTAGGGTGGAAAAGACAACTGGGGTCAAGTGACCCCAGCAAGGTGACTGTCCAGTCTCCTTTTGAAGATTTCAAAAGGAAGAGGTTGGCTCGTGGTCTCCAAAGTGAAGGTCGAGAGGGGACCTGACTGCTATCTGCAGACAGAACAGGACAGGAAACATGATAGAGGAAGAGCTATTGAAGAAGACAAAGGACAAGACTTGCTCAAGAATGGACATGAATGAACTTAGTCTGGAAATGAACAGGTGGTTTTGACTCAGTAAAGCCGTGAGGTTCTGGGAGAGCCTTCCAATCCAAGTCCTGGAGGGGGAAAGGCTATCTACTTTTGAGATGCAGCTTAATGGAGTTTGTAAAGGGAATTAAGTGCTGTGATGTCTTGGACAGCAGGAGACTGGACTCTGTGACCCATATCCTCCCAGTGCATATGCACTTTAGATGCAAACAAATTAATTAGCTACCGGATTATTTTCAACTCATTACAATAATCCATGTGCAGTGTAGGTGATAGCTGACGTGCGCTGTGCTCACTAAGCATGGCCAGTTGCGTGTGAGCCCTTGTTGGTGAGATGCAACATGTAATGGGTTTGCGTCCTACCCTTGAGCCCAGGCAACAGAAATCATTGTTCATGTAGGCAGCTAGTCTCTTTGCTACATTAGAAGGTCATTGGCAGACAAGGATAGTGATATGGTCTTCAGAATGCAGGGACGTGAATGGTTTCGCTTCGCTAAGGGTGGGGAGATGGGTCCTGCCACAAAGAAGGCAGAAAAAGGTCTTTGAAACCCCTGGCCAAGAGCTCACCTGGCAAGTCTGACGCTAGTGCACCAAGAATTGAATGCTCTTGCCTTGCCTGTGACACAAGAGGGCAAGACCAGGCTCCAAGGAACCTCTGGGAAGAGGACATGCCCCATCTGCCCCACATCACACAGGCCATTTCCCCATCCCCCTTTTGGTCTGGGCAGACCAGGTAGCCCCCCACTTTGCTACTAACATCCCAGTACCAGCCCCGAAGGAATCACTGTTTTCTGAAAATCTCCTCACTGCTGAGCAGAACAGACCTGCCTTCCCCCCCATCCGTCCACTCACCCCGCCAGGTGGGCCACTCCCAGGGCACACTGGGTTTAGCTTTTGGTTGATTCTGGTCTGGTTTTATCTTTTATCTTCCCGAACAATTTGTTTGTCGACAGAACATGTTATGCAATATCTGCATTTACCGTGTGTCGCAAGCGTCCAGTTGGTGTGCTGCTAGGTAGCATACAGATTGTTTAAACCATTGCATGCCTTCGTGCTGGCTGCTGTCCAAAGCTAGGAGAGAACTGGAATTACCGGCACTGAAATGGTGCTTGCCCTACATTCAGCCTCTGCGTGAAGGGTTTGGCTATGCTTAAAGAGGTTTGATGGTCTTGCCCTACTGCAAACTCTGGCAGCGCAGATAACAGCTCTTGTTGGCCAAGAGAGTTTTTAATCAATGGAGCTCAAACTAAGAGCATCTGTGCTGGGTTTTTTTGCTAGGATCACACTGTTGGATAGGGCTGCGTATTTTTTTTTTGCCAAGAAAATTTTCAAGCTGAGATCAAGTTTCTTCAAGGTTAGACTAAGAAACTTGAGTTTCTTAAGAGAAAACATCACTGAATTTCTAAGAGAGACTGTCCAGCAAGGGTCCCTATGAAGCCAGGTGATTAACCCAAGAGGAGCCCATCCTACTGTGGAAAGATGGCAACACCAGGTTTCACTTTGCAGCAGCGATCAGAGTGATGCCCTGGCACCCTTCTAAAAGCTCTTCATCAATAGCCCTAACACTGCCTGGACAGAAACTTTTTCCCTCTTTTCCATAGCCCAATAGTACAAAAAGTTACCAAAGGATCTGCACACACAGTAGTTCAGGACAAGGATGCTAGTTATTCCACTGATATTGTAAATACTAGAACATGGTATTAATAAGTATGGTTAAGAACTACAGCCACTTGGAGAAACTGGGTTAATGATTAGTCCAGTTTATTGCAGGGACATTTATCTCAGATGAGATATATCATTATACAAAGGAGCGTGAGTAGCTTGTGAGGGCAGACACTGGTGTCCAGCTGATACTGGGACCGCCAGACCCCCAAGAAGTCTTTGCACCTCCATGAATGCTGCAGTATCCTTTTTTCCAGGCTGAATAACCACAAGCCAGTAAGCGAATATGGAGTTTGTTTTCTCACTAAAGCCCTGGCCTGAGCGGTGGGAACAGCAGGGGTGCAGGCTTCATGCTTTCCTGCACTTGTAAACAGTGGAAAAGAAAACAGGGGAACTCCCTCCACCACTGGGCAATTCATAAAGGGGGAGCATCGAGCAAAATGGGATAGCAAAATAGGACGGTGCGCCTAGCGCTGCAGCCACCCTGCAGATCAGCAAGGGGTGATCAGCGAGCTGCATCCAGTGCCCCATTGAGGAAAGCAGGTATCATCTGTTCTGCAGCTCTTTAAAATCTGAAATGATTAAATGGGAGCGTTCAAATCATGGGATCTGTTTAAAGACAAGTGCCTGGTATGGGGTTTACCTGTGTGCCCCTCACAGGCCCACAGCCAGCCAGCGGGCATCCCGGTGCTGGCGAGTGTCTGCAGCTCAGGTGCTATGCCAGTCACAGTGTCCACAGTTTGGAGACATACCTCAGCTTAGAAAACCAGGCTCGCATTTCCCTCCGTGGATGCACATGGATGCCTTGTGCCTTGTACTCCCCTGGGCCGCCTTTGGTCTGCAACCTCTTCCTCCCAACATGTCCCTTTTACACGCTGCTGGAGTTGGACCATCCAAACCCACTGGATTTCTGTGGGGACTCCCACAAACTAACCAGAGCCAGGGCAGGCTTGGGAAGCCCCAATCTATCTCAAAGCTGGAAAGGCAGAAATCTCAGCCCGCTTCCAAATCAAGGAACTAACGTTTACACACCAAGAGTGACCCTGTCTGGAGTGATTCAGACTTCGGCCCCTCCTTACAGACAGGCAGCTTACAGATTTTTAAAAACCAGGCCACATAACCAGTACTGGCCCCTCAAACACACAAAAAAGAAAATCACAAGCAACCCCCCTCTCCCTGAAAAAAGAGTCAGACTGGCTCAAAAACTAGTCCAAAGTCAGTCACTGTCCTCCTTATGCCCTTCCACCCTGGTATGGAGCCTTTGGGTTGCACTTAAGTTATTATTTTTAAGCTAACTGTACGGGGGAGAGACTCGAACGCTCAGATTCTCACTGAACCTCAGAAGCTGGTGATTTAAGTGAACAAACCGGTGTCACTGGACTTCCAGCCTTACAATCTATGACTTGCCATAAAATTGCAGGAGGTGCAGACACTGTGCTACGTCCTCCTAATTCAGACAAAACTCCCCAAAAGGATGTTTGCCAGAGCTTGTGAACACCACCCTTGTTTTCAAGTACGCAGGGAGAGAGGAGCACGCAGAGAAGCACCTTCTTTAATTGCTGTTTTGTCTAACGAAGTTTGATCCTGCAGCCTGTTTATGGCACCCCATGGAGTCCAACGCTGCAGGGCTGGGCAACTAGGAACGTGGGAGACGTCCCACACCTGGATTATGTACGTGGAACTTGTGTTTATCCTTGAAAAGTGGATACTGCATCTATAAATCGAGACAGTAAAAGGAACAAACAGGCCCTCCAGCCCTGTCTCTCGGGTTTTGGGCAGCACAGAAATAATTGAAGGACACACCCCTCACCCCCCATAATTATTCTTTCCCTTTCCCCTAGAAATTTAGGCGGTGGGAAGCAAAGTCCTTGTACTGTCTGATTTGTGGTTGATCAGTAGGCTGGGTGAGAGGTACACAGAGGATGGTTATTCTATGTAAGGAACTGGGGTGGGCAACAGGGTTCATTTTACTGGTGACATTCTCACCATTCCTTGTGTAATTAGCCACTTGTCTATGGGCTCCATGTCTGAGTTCCCACCTTTACCTCTCCTCTGTGTCGAGAACAGAAAGTCCATAGAGAGAGAAACCACAGCAACACCCGTAAGGACGGAACAGACACAAGAGCAGTAAAACAACCATGTGCAGCGCCGAGGGGCACTGCTGCTGGCAGCCACTTCGCAGAGCCACCTCCCGCTCAGCCCTCCTCCTCCTCCTCCTCCTGCACAGAAGAGTCCCAGCCCTTCCTGTGCCAGCCAGTGGGTTGCACAAACTTACTCTTTCCGCCATGCTGCTATTTTTAAAAAGATGACAACCGACAAGAAGCGAGGCTGGTGTTTTGTGTTTTCCTTAGAAGGGAAGGGTGTCGACAATTTGACCATGACTCACAAGTCAGCCAGACCTTACAGGGATGTCAACTGCAAGCCATCCTGGAATTTCTCATTTATGGAGGTTATACTCAAATTCATCCCTCCTCCCATTTTTCTTGGTTTCCAGACACAATGCCAATCTCTTCACCTTAAGTCCTCACCTCTGAAGGATATGACAGGTGAAGAATCCCAGCTGGATAAGGCGTTCCAGAAGCCTTTAGGGGATGCACTTAAGACCCTCGTAACTTAATAGGGTTTACCTCAAAGTACGTCATTTCAAGACTTGGGCCAGGGACCATGTGAAAAGTGGAATCACCTCAACTTCTCTGATGAACAGACGGCATGGACACCTGCTGTCCCAGCCGTGTCCATCCAACATCTTAGTGACCACCACTGCGACTCCCACCAGGGAAAAGTCATGGGAGAGAAATTGTGTATTTTTGCTGTCTTTCATTATGATTTAGTAGCTGTAATCAAGGACAGCCAATGCTACATGACTAGTCTTCCTCCATGGACCACTAGTCAAGAGGCTGCTAAGAGGAATTTTAACTTCAAATAACTATTGGAATAAGAAGCTTAAGGAGACCTAGCTGTAAGAGCCTCCGATCCTTCCTGGATGTGCTATAAGTGAAATCTCCTTCAGTTGGCCTTCTTTCCTAACCAAATGGCACATTGATTTACAGAGAGCTAGAAACTGCCTTTAACTTCATTCCTACTATTCCAGTTGGGGTTGAAACCATCCAAAAAGTCACTGGATTATCTCTTCTAAGAAGAAACACCCATCAGCCTCACTTCAAAACATTGCGACTCTTAGCTACTCAGGGTCTAAGTCTCTTCCCAAGACAGCAGTGAACATATTACAGATG
The DNA here is from genome assembly GCA_030014935.1 of Caiman crocodilus. Taxonomy (NCBI): domain Eukaryota; kingdom Metazoa; phylum Chordata; order Crocodylia; family Alligatoridae; genus Caiman; species Caiman crocodilus. Next base: position 7,469,906 of record JAGPOW010002202.1, read on the forward strand.
CAGTCATCTCATCAGGACCTTTGGAAAGAGATTGAAAGTCTGAGCTGTAACAACATCCCAGGTCCAAAGTTTGATAATCCAAGCAAAGTGGCTGCTTTCATACACTTTGACCAGTCAGATTAGTTTAGGATGTGGTTCTTTGAGCTGACAACACTTCGGGCAAGGTAACAGCTATACTGGTGCGCGTGACAGGTCACATCAGTGCCTGAAACAGGATTAAATGAAGTACTAATGAAGGAGGACATAAGCCCCAAGCCATCAGTGGAAAAGCCGCAGTGGCCCAGGGCTAACATGCAGCATGCATCAGCACTTGCTGGTGGTAAGTCCAAAGATAACCAGTAACAAGGACAGGACAGATGAGTTTACCCCGATCTCTTCACTAGCCCCCTATGCTATTCTAGTCCCTGCGGTAGTCGAAGCAGTGGCAAGCAGCTGGGCACCTCTGGCCTGACTTGAACACAGACCCTCACCTGCTCCAAGTGGAAGCTGTCTGGGGCGGCCTGCGGCCAAAGAATATTTTGCAATTCGTCTGCATGGGAGAGAGCTTGGAAAAGGGAACCGTGGGGGATGGGAAAATGTGCACGCTACACTGGCTCTTCCACGCTCCCTAGCGGTGGCTCTAGGGCAGTTAGTCTCTGAGCCGGCTCTGAACTTCCTCAGCCATCAGTGAATGCCAAGCGTTGCAGGAGGGAAGGGCTTTAAAAAGGTGACTTGGGGAGATACCTGGGAATTTCCCTCATTCCTAACTCAGCCTCGATTCCCGCTGGGGCTGGCTCGAACGTGCCAGAACGGCCACCTGCACTACCTTTCATCGAGTGTGTTCCCAGAACATGATCCACGCGCTTGTTTCTGTGGCAACTCCTGTCAAAGCACCGGGCATCCCAGCAGACGGCCACGTGATGGAAGCATTCGCCCCCTCTGGCTTTGTAGGCTGGGCATGCTAACTTGCCCTTCTTTTTGTAAATCATGACCAGGCAGGTACTTTTTCTTAGACAGTCTTTCAAACAGCCTCATCAGCAGCAATCTGAAATGCAAGGGACAGCGCTGCCCTCTGGGTCACTGGCAGAATGCCCATTAAAAGTCTAGCTCAAACCCAGATGTCTAGAGAGCAGCATCGTTGCTCTTAGCTCTGTAAAACATTGCCCTGGAAGGCCTGCTGCCGAGGGCAGTGGTGCAAGGCAGTGACCTACCCCTCCTGCATTCTGTTTTCGAACATCCAGAGCAGATGCCAGTCCTTTGACAGCCTGTGGATCCTCATACGTCACACTGCAACAAAGGAACACACAACACAACGAATATACATCCAGCCACCACCAAATGCCAGAGCAAACACATTGGGCTCTGATCTGATTGCTTTGTTTGCCATTGGAATCAGGCTGGTTATTTTTGCAATGGCCTAGCACGTGAAGTGCCTCCCAACAGAGATAAGAACACGCACTCTGTCCCGGGGAAATTACCCACTGATTTCAGGCATGATGCAGCAAGTTGTGCATGACACACAAGAGCAGGGGGTGCCAAGCCAGCAAAGGAATGATAATGCAACATTACCCAGGTGGATGCAGAGCTACGCAGGAGGCAGCGATGTATTTTTAAACAAGGAGACCAGACATCAGCATGCATCTTACAGATATTGTTATGCCAAAGACCTTCTGGAGGGGATTTAAATGAGAGGTAACAGCTTTACAGACCAGTTCAGAAAAGACATGCAAATGTAGGGGACAGCACAACAGAGCACATGGAAAGGATTACAGGAGAAGGCAACATCAAGGGAGCCAGTAAAGGGACCAAAGCAGATGGAGAAAACATGTTTATGTGAAGATGGTGAGGAGAAGTGTGAATTTGATGTGGAGGGCGTGCCAGCAAAGCCATTCCAGGGAAGGGGAGGAAAGACTTCATTAGGAAGCTGACAAGTTAAAAGGAGTTGAGGAGCGATGAGTGGGTGGGGAGGTGGTCACAGTTATCAACAGGAGAGAGAAAGACAGAGGCGGGAGAAAGCACTGAGTCAGTTCCTCAGATCCAGATCCTCTTCTGAGAGATTGGGCTCCTTAAATGTTACTCAGAATTACTCTTGAAGAGGTGATCTGAGGAATCCTTGCTTTTCCTCCAGGCAGGGAGAAGCAATCAACCTTCAAACTAATAGCACCTACCCATAAACCAGCCACAGGGTGGAGCTCCATGACTAACTAGGTGTAGTGCTTTCCTTTCTGGTATTTCCTTCTCCTTCTACAAGATCCCCAATTTCCCGCTTGTCTTTACAGTGGACTTAGTTACACCTGGGTCCCTAGGGTATAGGTTCACATTCATTTACTACAACAGACACTGGTAAGGGGCCTGGACTGAGACTCCTCTGCTACACGCTTTGCCAGGCTTAGAGAGATTCAGCAGTGCACACTGCTAAAATTGCACCTCTGCATACAGCATCTGGAGCAGGGTGGCTACACTCGCAGACTACACTGTACAGTCCTGCCTCCAAGGACTCCTCGGATGTAATTCCCTGGCTGAAATCTTCCAGACTTGGGCTTTGCTCAAAGAAGACTGTTTCCCCCTAGCAGAACAGAGGAGCTGAATGGGGTCACAGGTAACTAAGAGGTAACGGGTGAAGCTCTTTTAGCAGGTTGACGAGGTATTGGTGCAATCC
>JAGPOW010002202.1:7474711-7499259 GCA_030014935.1 Caiman crocodilus
CACTTAGGTTTTGTCCAAGGTATGGTAGAGACAGGATTGACCACAGCCTTGGCTGCGCAGAGGAACTGACATTTCTCTTTTCACCCTAACCAGTGTGGATAGAGATCCTCGCTCTCTTCCAGGGAGGAACCATGCTCTAGACCAGTCTTTTGGGCTGCAACCCCAACCTGGGGCATGCTCAACTTGGCTTCCAGTCTGACCCCACCCAGGGGAGCTGAATGTGTGTCAAGCACAGGGACCCATTCTGGGTTGTGACCCTAGTCTGGGAACTGCTGCTGTAGAGGACACCCCCTGTGCGTAGCAGAAAGCTGCCTTTTCTCCCCCCCCCCACTCCTCAGTTTCCAGTGCAGGGAAGGAACATCCTGATAGGAGTGGCAGCACAGAAGCTAAGTGACTACCCCAAAGGCTTCACAGCTTCACGTGTCGGAGCAGAACCCAGCTCTGCCTCCTTTTCCCCTGCTCTGTCTGATGGCTGACACTTTTCATATATGCTTCTTTGTGGTACTGAGATATTACCACTAAAACTACCTCAAAAACAGTTTGCTGTGCTTGCTAACACCCGCTGATCCAACTGTAAGGTCATCCCAGAACAACTAAGGAGTGGTCCATGCCACTGCCGCTCTCCGTTGAAACACGCTTTGCAAAAGCAGACACTTACCAAGCCCTGCAAGCTGTGAGGAAAGCGAGGGTGGGGGAGCCGTGCTTCCCACCATTGGGCTCACCACGGCTGGGGAGCCAGGGCCCAAATCTATTAAATTATCCTCCGTCACCTCGTTCAGCACCTGTTAGGACAGTCAAAATTACATGTAGGTGAGATTCCTGGCAGTCATATTAGCAGAGACAAGGGAACATGAGAATGGCGTGTGCTTCCTAACATGCCCTTTCTGGGCAGCAGTTCCAAATGGAAGTATGTTAATTAGGGGCTTAGACTGTAGGATGATGAACGCAGAGGAAGAAGAGAAAAGATACCTCTGCTCTCTTGCTGGACAAGCGTCTGAAAAACAGCCTCAGCTCACTGCCTGGCTTGTGTCTATGGTGTTATCCCACTCGACACAGTCCTGAAAAGGTCTTTTGCCAGGCTCAAAGATCACCCTGGAATGAGTGACGTTCCCTTCCCTTTCCCCACTACCTCCAGCTTTGGACAGGGAGCAGGGTGGAGTGCAAGATAACCTCCATCTTCCACATGAAAAACAAAGCACTTCCAGAAATACAATCTCTTCCCTGTGACTAAAGGGACACTGCTGACAGCAGGCAGGAGTTTGCTCTGGCTGTGCTGCATGACAAGAGGAGATTAATTAGATACTTACTCCATTACTGGCATTTTGTGCTGACCGGCCTGACCTGTACCGTTCAAACCTGTCACAAAACAAAGCCAAGAGATTATGAAACCCACATACAAATCTTGGGGGGAAAAAAGTATAAGTATAAGAAAACTAAAATTCATTAGCTAGGACAAAATTGTAGCAGCTTTTAAGACCAATATCTGAAAATCTTGAGCGGGGGGGAAAAAATGGCTGGTGAGAACGATGGAGACCTACTACTTTATGCACCTTTTCTTGTGATCTGGTTCCCCTGATTTTTTTTCTGTTTCATCATCTGAACTCTGAGCTATGGTGAACATTTTCAGTCACCTACCCTGTTCTGCACCCACCCAGGTGAGAGGGCAACACTGCGGTAAAGGGTCCCCTCACCTCTCGTATCGAAGGAAGACGTTATTTAAGTCATCGTTCACATGCAGCAGTTCCTCTGTCACCTCTTCGTTGGATACTCGCGAGATCAGTTCCACAATCCTCTGCTGCATAGCTCTACAGGTCCGGTTCAGCTCCTAAGGGAGTAAATTGCATAGGCGTGAATCCTGACAACCCGCAAGGAACAAGCAGATCGGCTTGTGCTCCCTTCACCGCCTCCTGCACTCCTGACTCCGAGTTCTCCGTCATAAGAACGTAAGCAGTGCCATACTAGGTAGACCAACGATCCACCTCACCTTGCCCAGTATCCCATCTCTGACAGGGGCAGAAGTGGATGCTATACAGAGAGAGCATCAAACCAGAAATCTCTAGAGTGATCTCTCCCCTATTTAATCTCCTTTCTGGCATCCACCTTTTTTTTGGGTTAGAGATACCAGAGGGAACATCTCCATCCATCAGCTGAGAAACCCCAAGATCACAAACTCTGGAAGACTGAATGTCACTCTGTGCCTGGTAGAATACACGCCACAGGGGCGGGGTGCCCAAAACCATGAGGGCCTACATGTAGCTCAGCACACGCGATCTTCAACCATAAAAGCATCACAGCGATTCTTACACATGAAATACCCAAGAATTACTTTCATAGAAACTTGAGTATAAAGCATCTGAATGCCAAAGCCTTCAAAACTAGGCAACATTTTTCTTCAATATCCAGGTTTTCTGTTTAGCAACACAGTGTTTCAAAGTACCTGGATAGCATCGTTGCTAAAAATGAAAGGGGTGCCGGAAAGAGAGTGTTGTTATTTGACACTGGTGAGGCCTGGTACAGTGAAAAGACACTTCTGCTTCTTGGAAAAGAGAGGTGCATATAAAGCAAAGAGACTGCACAAGCAAGACCTCCTTGAAACACGTGCTTAGAAATATTCCGGTTAACAGAACCGTGCGGCCTTGAGCAAGATCTCCTTGGTGTCACTGTGCAACTCAATGCCTTTCCTTAACCACTTGAGGCCAGGAAAAGTTAACATGAAAACCTTACAGGCTAGACCTGCCCTTGGCTGTACTGTGGAAACCTCTCACACTGGAGCAAACCTAGCTGGGTGCTTGCCATGAGACCCCTGCCACCACCAATTATTTGGCAAACTTGTCCACCTCTGCCAGGTCTCTGAGCACAGAGAATTTTGAGTGTACGGCTCAAAATGAATGTGTTGGGAAAGTTACCTGAGGAAGCTGGACGGAGAAGCCAGCCACACCAAGGTGGCCTAGGCCTTTCTTGAACAAGCACAGACATTTGGGGTAATTTGGGTCCCTCTCTCATCCTTCCTGTCTCTCTGCAGGGAGGAAGCTCTGCACTAAACAAGGATGTCTTGGTGGTACATAACCTTCAGGGTGAAAGCAAAGATGTGATTGTTTGCCTTGCTTGGTCTGACATCCTAAGCCCTGGATAAATTTCACCTAATGCAATCCAGCTGCCTTGGCAGCTCGAGGAATGCGTTCTCCAGTGTCACGTTTGATCCCATCACTTTAGAAGCAGATTGTGACATTTCAGAGGCTCGCTCACTGCCATACAGGGAGGGCTGACAGGACCTGTCTATTCTGCTCAGACGTGGCTCTCAAGGAGGCTGTTTACATTTCATTGCGGGGAAAATGTCAGGAATTATTTAAGGAGGATGACTATATACCACCTCAAACCAAAGAGCCTTGCATATGAGGCCTTTCTGCCTTTAAAAGGCTAACCATGCCCCTTGTCATCAAAAAATAGCCTCTCAATCTCTCGCCTGCTTGCTCTGTGATTCAGACTTAGGCTGCATCCATCAGAGAGAACCAGTCACACTTCACGATCATTTCTTCTCACCTTAAAAACGTATTGTCAGATTACGCAGGCACGATTTCCCTGGCTGTCTATAAATGTAGGCGAGTTATTCTGTGCTCTCAGAGTCCACCATGGTTTCCTGGAAGCTGCCTTTTTTTTTTGATCACAGTCCAACCCAAACGGTTCGAAGCTGAAAGGCTCTTTATTGTAAAGTCTTTCATCAGCTGCCATGTGGCTCTGAGACAGGCACACAGTACTGCTCTGTAGGAGAGACCAGTTTTTGGATGGACTTCAAACTCGGGTGCATCACAGAAAGCGGCTCCCAGTCTTCCTCCAGCTTCGCTGCTCTCCATGCCCATTCTACCTCCCGGCCAGCTGAGGAGATGACACTTGGAAGGTAAGGGAAGGCACGCTCGAACAGCTGGAGAGCAAGACTGTAAATCCCAGCGAGCAGACACCTCCTCTTTGGTGCCATGCTACCTTATTCCCCAGCTCAGCTGACATTGCCCAGATGTTCCCTCAGCCACAGCTGGCCTGGAGAATGAGATGTGAAGCCAAAGATAGGAACTTACTTGGAGTGCTACCACAAAAGGAACCAGAACAGGACCTTGTCACCTGATTCAGAGGGTTTTTGAAGTCAGAAAGGACCCTGCTGATCATTCAGCCTGATATCCTGCTTTACTCAGACCACAAAACATCACCAAGTGGTTCTTGCAATAAGCCCTCACCATCTGGAAAGAGACTTCAAATGACAGAGTCTAAAATCTTTCTAGGTAATATTTAACCCACTTGAGACAGGATAGGTATCTGCTCTGCCAGGACTGGGCAATTTTTATCATTATAAAGCTGCCAACAGACAACATGGAGAAGGTTTAAGTGTTCAATGCCAGTTTTTCTTCACTCTTCATAAAAAAGGCTAATTGTGACCAGATGTTTAGCAAAATTAACAAGAGCACAGCCAAGGCCTAACTAAAAAAAAATAGATTAATGAAAATCTACATGCATTGAATACCTTCTAATCAGCAGGGCTCAATAAAATTTGTCCTACAGTATTTGAAGAATGTGACAAAAATCTCTGAACTATTATGATTATCTCTGAGCGCTCATAAAGGACCCAGATGATTGGGGAACAGTAAATACTCTGCCTGGCTTTAAATGAAGGAAAAGACAGACCTGGGGAATTATAGGCCAGTAAGCCTCAGTACTCCAAAAGTTACTGGAACAACCAAATTATAAGCACCATGAGGACAACAAGTGATAAAAAACAGCCAGTATGGACTGCCAAGAAGAAATGGCAAACTGATCTAACTTCCTTCTTCAATAAGGTAACCAGACTAGTGGATGGGATGAGCAGTAGAGTCGATGTATCTCGACTTTGGTAAGACTCCAGCTTCTCACACACAAGGTATGGAAACATGGTCTACATTAATTTACTTTAAAGGGATACACAAGTGATTGAAAATCCATATTCAAAGAGTATTTACTGACAGTTTACCATCGAACTGGGAAGACCTACCAGGTAGGGTCCTAGAGAGGTCTGTCCTGGGTCCATAGCTATACAATACTAATTCATTAATTAAGTGAGTGATTAACTATAGAAAATACCTATACATGTATGGATGATGCCAAGCTGGGGCATAATGGCAAGCACTTTAGAGGACATAATCAGGATTAAAAGTTAGCATGCTAACTGGAGAAATGGTCCAAAACCAATTAGATTAAACTCCATAAAGAGATTTGCAAAGAATGCACCTTAAAGAGAAGACGACACAAATGCACCAATACAAATGGGAAGTAACTGGCTTTGTAATTACTACACATAAGGAGCAAGGGGGGCACAGTGGACCATAAAGTGTCATAAGACAATATAATCCTTATGCCAAAAAAAAGGTTTAGAATATGCGATCAATGAGGACAGGTTGAGATTTAAGGGTTTATTTGGCACTATAGAAAAACCCAAGGTGGGGGAAACACCTTCAAAGACTGTTATAAGGAGGGTATGGTTATTCGGAGCCCAGACACAGGACATCAACATGGAAGCCAGGCAACCCAAGGAACCGATACAGGACTGTAGGAAAACAAAATGTTATCGTCCCAAGCAGCTGGAAGAGATTTATTAGGAAATGCACTTACTTGTAGTAACTCTAGATCAGATGAATCCTCCTGCCCTGGGACCATCTCTGTCAGCATCTCAGACATCACTTTTGTGTTCCCGCGAACAATATCCAGCTCACTGCGCAGCCGGGCAATCTGTTTTCAGGGAAGAGGAAAAGCAAGGACCATGTTACCTTCTGGCCTTAGAACAGAATATTGTCAAGAAACACCTCTCCAGTCTCCCTGCTTCTCTCGATTGACTTGACATCTGATGCCCATCACTGGAGATGAGAACAAGGCTACAACATATCATGATGGAGTAAAAAAAGTTTCCCCTAGAGAGAATGTTATTACAGTGATGGAAGAAGACGCTATGGAGGACAATTCATCATTGTGACAGAGCCAGCTGTGTTCTGCTCAGATGGGAACAGAAGCTAAAAAACAGAGTGATGCTAGGAAAATGCTATGCTGCTCTTACAAGGCAGGCACAAGAGGCAAAAGGCAGCAGGAGGTCCTGATGTGGCTCCTCTACTATGCAGTGGCCTTTCTTTCTCATCAGGAAAAGTGGCCAGTGGGCAGGAAAGTAGCATGAGATCCAAGTCCTGGGACTGGCACTTGCTAATCAGGTGTGAGTAGGACTTTGAGGCAGCACTTCTGTGCATGGCACAAAGGTGGCACAGATATGACTTACAAGACTACAGGGTACATGAAGTAATGGAGGATGCATGTGTATGCACCTAGGACAAGATTTCACAGTCCAGAGAGCAGAAAAGACTCCTAAAGGGAAGCAGATCTAGGCTGCACCTGCAACTCAGAACTAAAATGCCTGCGAGAAGAGACAGCTAGTTTGATTCACTGAACCAAGAAAGTCTCAGCCCGGTACCTGTTCAGAATTGGCAGTGATAGGACCAGTCACATTCAACGGTGGAGCCTGAGGAGCTGAGTAGGCTGTGGGAGAAGGTGATGAATATGAACTGGTGCTCATCCTTTGCTGGGACTGGGACGTGGGCATAGTGGCTGCAGGATCCACTTCAGGAACACTCTGCCATGGGAGGAAAAAAAAAAAGAGTTCAGGCCAGAGCTGTGGCAGCATCTGCTCCAGGTCATGATCCCAGATACAGATGCGAGCTGAAGCTCATGGAGGAAGTCAGCATCACAACAAGCATGCACTACCATGTCAGACCATGCCTGGGGAATGGCTGTGATAATCCGCGCTCATCTTTTCTGCGCTAACTCTCGGATTTTCAGTTCAGTTTCCCTCCACAAGAAAGGCAAGAAGCCAAATCAAAAAAAAAGCAAGCAACAGGATGAAATACATTTTGCTTCGAAATCATGTGACAAGCTGCAAAATCACACGCTCTGTATGTATTGCAGGAAACTCATTTTGCTGTGAGAACCGTGAGTTTCCTGGCTATATGCCCTTAAATTCACAGCCACATCATTGCACTGACTCAGAATTTCCACCATGAAGAATCCAAATATTTTGTGGGCAATCAGTTTACTTTCCAACAGGACAGCAAGCTCAAGGTTGCAGACCCGCCTTCTGAAGATACAGGGAACTTGGCGCTCCTACTCAAATCAATTGAAGCTGCGGGCACCAAGAACCTTTGCGAGACAGGCCCTCTTTGTTCCTGGTTCACTGTAGGGGGTCCTAACAGGAAAGCTGGCCTCTCTGGGGAGGAGATGAACTGAATCTCAACAACAGATCTTTGCTAGGACATTTTCTAAGCATGGTAGTTTAGTTTGTGTGACCATTTGGTGAACCAAGATAAGTGTGCGAGCCTTCTTCAAACTCTCTTCCCCCTGGGTTGACATCTGACTCAAGAGAAGAGATTCTGGTATTTAACAGCCCCACCTTGCCTTATTCTTTTCCATTCTCTCTTGCTGTTAAAGAGTCCCCCTGCATTAAGCAAGTTCTCTGCACTGTAAGAAGTCACCAGCAGAAACAGAAGAATTATCCCATGATCTTTATACAGCACAGTTTTTTTTTTCCAGGGATAACTTACCCTCTGTGGTGTGTGTATTGGAGAGAGCGCATCAAGATCTGCCATGGGAAACTCGATCCCTTTTCGTTTGAGTTCCTCATAAATATGCACTACTCCAGTGAGATCGGGGCTGCTGCGAAACGCATCTGCCCAAGCCTGGAAAACATGCAGATCGTTCATAAGTCTTTCAAGTGAGCATCAAAGTCCCCCTCTTGCTCTCCCACCCTACAATGCGGATCCAATCAAGAAAAGCGCTCATGCATTTCATTCCCATTTGAAGCTTTAATTACTAGATCTGCTCTGAAAGACTGAGTTGCTACGAAGACAGTCAAGAGTGAATCTAAAGTAAATGGTGAGTCGGTGCAGAGAAGTTCACAAACCAGTTAACACAGGCAGATTCATGAAACCCAAGCCCCAGCAATGCTCTTTTTTAGATGCATTTGGTGAAGCATTGACCTTTTTGCTCCTACTTCACAGGTTCAGACCCACAGTAAACTCTAACAGGGAAGAATCTGTTTTAATAGGATCTGGAAGGTAGAAAGCCTTTGGCCACTTGGCCTTGCTCTGCAAAGCATTGTCATTTGCTGCCAAGGAGAATCCAAGCATGAGCACGCAAACATCTCTCAGGTTCTTCTGTAACAAGCCAGACATTGCATTTGGTTCCCCTGGCTGCTGCTGTGCTAGCGCGAACGGTAAAGTGCTACCACTGAATCAGAGAGCTAGTGTTAGATCAAAGAGCTGCACGCAGGTGCTCATCACAGTTGTTTGCTGCAATCATCCTTCAGCTATTTCCATCCTGAAAATGTGATTTTCAGCCACCTTTCACAAGGGGGGAAATAACAATCAGAGAGGATAAACTAGATTAGAAAGCAGATTAAATATTTTACTTACGCTCTGGCTCTGCTCGCTTCTAGGAAATTGTATTTTGCACCCTGCCTGCACAGGGAGCAATCCATCATCACTTGGAGGCTAATGGTTCTGCTTCCCAACACTGCTTAAGTAAATTAATTGCATCAATTGCTCAGATGCCACGCGAGAGTCCCACCAATCCTTCCGCAGCACAAGAAACCCGAGCTGCGCTGGGTACGAGCCACTGTGGCTTGAAAGGTCAGTCTCAAGGAAGCTTCCTTAATTACAGCAGAAGCATCCTCGCCACACAGGTAACTCTAGCTTTCTCTTGGTGTTTTTAATTTACGTGAGAGGCCCTCTGAAACTCGTTCCTACACCCTGCCTCTCCATGGGCCATCAGCTGGGAGGATACAAAGAAATGGATTAAATGAGCTCTGTTTAGCCACACCGCAGATTCATTCTTAGGCAGGTACCACAATTGTTGCACCAATGCACAAACTCCTGTCTCGCCCATCAAGAAGAGACATCGTCATACTCCAGGTTTCACTGGCATCCTCACATCACCCCAGCTCATCTGCTTATTTGGCCTCTTTTCGCACCTAGAGAGATGTGTCACACCTGCACATGTGCTTCGGCTTTGAGGTGCCCCGTGCCGCACAGTTCCCTCCATTCTCTCCACTCGGCCCTTCCACTTCAGCCTGCTTTATTGAGGGTCCATCTTTCACCTGGACAGCAAGAACTGGCCTGCCCCATTGTCCCCTGTAGCTGCTGAATGGCTAATCCTTAGTGCCATTTGTGACATGGAGGTGTAGCATAAGCCCTCTCTTTGAGAGCGCTGGAATTGGCCCACACAATAGCCGTGCTATATGACATGTGCAATGCGTGATATTACTGAGCCTGACGCCAAACGAACAAAGAAAAAAATGTGTAAAAGTCATCGAGAAACAGCCTTTCTACCTACCCTTGCTTCAACAATTACCTTCGTCAGGATGTTATTTGCTTTACTGTAGCACCTACAGCCAAGACAAACCACGGTGTGCTAGGTGTTGTACATATGCATAGTAAATCAGTCCTTGTCCTGACAGATTTACAGTAGAGCCAGGCAAGACAGACAGAAGCGGCACTAGTCCAATTTAAAACCCTAAGAAACAGCAGAAGTGAGGAGACTACGGACTTGGTGCAAATCCAAGGAAGTTTGTGACAAAGCTGGGAACTGAATCCAGATCGCTGGGTCCTACAGCCAGGCTTGCCTAGGTATTTACAAGCCTAAAGATGTGGACAGGTGCCTGTTGGGACTGATGTCGATGCCTAAGCCAGTTAGATGAACAAGGGGCCATATTTACAACTATTTAGCCACGGACCCAGCTGTCCAGCACAGATACTCTCATAAAGGTACCGCCAACTAAAGTTCATTGTGCTTCTGAACAATCTCACCAGGACATATTATTTTTCGTGCTCTTGCTCTCCCGTGGGAAAGGCAGGAAGGCAAGAACTCTTGAGACAGCATGCACCTCTCGCAAGGGAAACGCAAAGAGTAGTTCCCACAGGCTGTTGAGTGGAAGTAAGGGAGGGGCAAGGTCCATGTAATGTGTGCTAATGAAACTACAGCTATAAAAGTCATTCAGCTGCAAAATAAATCTGAACTCAACCAAGTCATTAGGAAAAGCCATCCCCACCTTGCATCTGTGCTGGGAAAACACCCTGGAGCAGAAGAATAGCTGCCTGAAGACAGATGTGTGCACAGCACTCTCTGATATTCTAGGCTGCGCTGTTAGTTTGTTACCTTGGCAGGTACTAATGCTCCCTAATATTATACTGTAGGGAAGAACAAATACTATGCAAGCAATCACTGTAGCAGACCTGGGGATAGAGGCAGCCCTACAGAATAGAAAACAAGAGTGACCTCCAACGGCAAGATGTCCAAAGAGTGATGTCTAGAAGCACAGCTAACTGCCTGGCCACACAGGTGCCTCCACCCATTCGCACATGCCTGTTGGCGCTGAGGGCTTCTGCATTCACTCTCCTTGAATCAGAGTCACCCAGCACCCTCTCTAGAGGCACAGGTCTGTGTGTGGGAGCCAACCGCAGGCTGCTCCTTACAGCTGCCAGGCTGTTTGTTCCAAAAGGCATTTAGCGCACCAACCAAACCAATAAAGCCTTCTAACCCCATTGCACCCAGTCTTGGCCTACAGATTGAAGCAATCACAAGAACTTGCAGTAATGTTGCAATCACTGTTTGGCTTTGATTAGTGGGTGAGAACTCGTTTAAATCTGGGTGATACATTGGCCAACATCCTCCAAGATGACATGACAAAGACCCAACAGTGACAAGTGCCCACAGTTTCCACTAACGACCTGATACAATATTATCATTCAGTGACGTCACCTTTTAGCTTTACACCTAAGGGAGTCAACACCCCGGGCTCACTCAGACCAACAAGCCTCATTTAATACAGTCTACTAAAGTGCATTAATGTACAGAGATAGCCATGAAGTGGGAGGGAGACCCTGAAGCCCTTAAGAAAGGCACATCCAGGTCTCCCACCCAGCTTGCTTCCTGCTTTAATTCGATTAATAAGTCGTGCATTATATATGGGCCAGCTGTGTGTTTGTGCTTCCAACTGCTGAAGCATTTCATTGCTCACTGGCATGTTTTACTTCTCAAATTAAAATTAAAAACACATTTAAAAAATTGTGTTGTATGCCTAGAAACATATTCCCAGGAGAACTGCAGCACCTCTGAAGAAGCTCTCTCTCACACAGACACAGAGTGTTTTACCCTCTGGTGTTTGTAACAGCTGGGTAGAACTCACAGACAGAGCTTCCTATGATTGTCACATAGCCTCCAGGCAACTGCCAGTGTTTCCCCATGTGTTTCTAGCACGACTGGAAATTAACAGTTTTATTTCTATGCAGCACAAAAGGAAAAGGTGGCAGGGAGGGCTGGAGACAGCGTTCAGGTGTGTGCTGCTGCTGTTGTAGGGCAGGCAGAAGGAACGTGAAAGTCGGCATGTTAGACCCTATATAATTCTTTGTAGTTCTATGCACATCTTTCGTCAAAGGATCTCAAAGTCTGCTGCAGAGGCAAGAAAGCCATCTCATCTCACAGATGAGGAAAAAGCATGAGGAGGTCAGTGCACTGCTCTTGCACCAGTGAAATCCAGGGTCTTCCCACTGACTTTAAGGAGGGCAGGGTTAGGCCCTCAAATGATTTGTCTAACCTCATACAGAGTCCATCACAGAGCTGGAGGCACAATATGGGCTGCATCTTCTGGATCTAAGCAACAGATCATTTACCCATCACTTAAAAAAAAAAAAAAGGGAGAAAACCCTCTCTTATCAGCACAGTACTTGCCTATGAATTTAGGTTCTAGAAGACATTTCCATCCTGTACCTTCTTGCCATAAAACAGAGTCTCCCCAAAATCACTCTGGGGTAGTCATTTGCTTATCAAAAGCAAATTGCTTGTTATATTTAGCTCTGCCCACATGCTCAGCCTGTACAGCACATGGGCTCACAGCCCCTAATTCAAAGCTGTTGCCTGGAAGGTGACTTACATACCTGAATGAGCGCTAGTACTTTATCCTGTACGATGGTGGGGGGGTTGTTCTTGGGCGAGATGATTTTCACCAAGACGCCATCTATGAAATCACGGTTTGCCACAAGGACATGGAAGCGATGGCCGCAGTTCTTCACACAAGTTTCCAGTACCTGAAATGAAGGCATCCAATGATGGACCAAAGGCTTGATCATGCACACAAGGGGAAGAGTCACCTGGTTAAAAGAAATACTTTGGGGATAGCTAATCCCACTTTCCCGGTTCCCCCTTCTTCCTCCTAGGTATCCCTGGATAGCTTCCACCTTTGCACACACTGCTAGAAATTCATCTATAGCTTTCAGTCACCTTCAACAGAACAATGCAAACCAGCTGCTTTATTAATTGCCCCAAAAGGTAGCAATCCTGCATTAGCAGAAACATGATGTAGCTCAAACATAGCTTGCTGTCATAATTCCCACTTGTAATTTTGGTCCTTTGCTTTCACACATCAGTCAACAAAAGTGTTCAGCTGATGAGACAGCAGCACTAGAAATGATGCCTTTGGCTCCAAGAGATGCAGAAAAAAATATGACTCATCCCAGAGCCCTTCCCTTTTTCAGCTTGAATTCAAACTTGTGATGAATCGAGTCACTAGCATTAACACCCCCAACACCTGTCTGTCCCAACCTGTCTTGGCCCCCGAGTAAGAAAATGGGACAGTTCCTTCAGCTTTCAAATGTGCTCACTTTGGCAATTCACCCTACAGGCTTCAATACACTGAGTATTACAACCAGAGCATGTAATATGTATGTCCTGTCAGAGTGAGGCTGATGTATTTGTGGAGTCCAGCCATTTTCCATGCTCCTGAAATATAACTGGCCCAGATTTCATTCCAATATATGAAAATGTATATACAGGAATTAAGTTGAAATATCTTCAGCCCTTCAAAGCATTCCCCTTTAAATGCTCTGAAAGGTTGTGCTTAAATTATTTTTTTCCATCTAACTAGCTGAAGTAATTCTCTTTGCCATTCGACTCAACCATTGACTCATCTATGAAGACGTGATACATGTGGAGATAAATACCACCACATCTCTTATAACCACAGCTACTGGTCACTGCAGTTATAATATATGTATAGTAGGGATGCTCATAATTGCCCCCACTGCTTCAGCTGATGTCCTTAGACCCACTGATACAGGCCAAAGCCTGTGGACTTGCAGCCATAAGTCCATTTTTAATGGACAGCGGATAATTATGCATCTTTTTTGGTCTTTAAGGAACAAACACCAAAACTTGGCAGTTCTCAGGATGAAAGCCTGGGCAGGGAAGAGGAAGAGGTAACAATGGACTAGTCTAGTAAAACAGGCTTTCATCTCAGGCACGTTAGGACTGAAGGGCAATAGCAAGATTTACATGACAGGTGCATGGCTGTACGTTAATCTAGGACATCGGTATTTCTCCTTTGCCTTCATGAAATGCAAAATGCACCCACCAGCACACATTTCAGTCTGCCACATAACCCAATAAAGTCTTTTTACTCAAACTCCTTGCGAAAGAAATCAGCAGATGTCACTGGCAAATGATCGGGCACTCGTCTAGTGCTGGGTGAATGTGTAGAACCAAATCACTGCCTTCAAGTAATTTCTGCTGATGTGATTTAACTCGGCACGTCTTGCATGCAGATTCATTCATCAGGCAAGTTGGTTATATGATGCTGATGAATGATATGGTAAGCTCACCACATTCATTTGCACATGTGCTTACGGCTAAGGCCTGGGAGCGGGGAACAACTGGGAAGAGGGAAGTGGCAGTAGGCAGAAAAGCCTAAAAGGGGCTCTGCTTCAGCCCTGAATTTCCTCACGTATCACTGCAAGCAGAAGCCTGGACAAAAGCAAAACTCCATCCAACTTGAGCTACTGTAACGCTTCCTGAGGGAGATGAGGAGCTGACAAAGCAAGGGCAGTTAAGGCAAGGTATACACCTTCCAAAGCCAGCTGGGGAGGGTGAAGGGAAAGCACGGAGGGCAGTCCCTGCAGCCATTGGGATCTTCTCACCGCGGGACCCCAGTTCACCCCACTCACTGTCAGAGCCAGCATCACTTCTCGATAATTTTTATTTCCATTCAGCCTCTTCTTCAACGCACGGATGGCATCCTTGGGACTAAAGGAGAAACAACCATCTTTAAAGAAAGCTCAGGGAAGCTTTTCACTCTGCAGCTGGAGGGGACATCAAAGGCCCCTAACCCCTGGACACAAGCATGTGTGAACTTAACTGTGATTACTTGAAACGTGGCACAGGAATATACCCACAAAGTCTTCTACAGTTATGTGATGAGGTAAGAAAATACAGCCTCTCTCTGTATTGGGGGGCAGGCCCTCAACCTGGGATCTTTTCAGCACATATTAATAGCCTTTTGATAGCTGCCGTCATCCCTGTGCTTTACCCATGGCAGATTAGGATTTTATGTCTTGTGTTGTATCAGGGTTGATAGTAATTTTACTAAGTGGTTACATTATGGATTTGTATAGGAAGTTTGGATAGGGATAATCCCTGCTTCAGGCAAGGGGACTTCTGGAGGTCCCTTCCAGCCTGACTTCTCTACTCTATAAAGAAATTATAGCCAGAAAGGTCAAGTGGGACTATCCAGTTGCCTGGTCTAACCTGCATAACACAGGCCACTGTGATTCTCCCCAAAACCCCATATCAAGCCAAATACTTTTAAGTCCTCAAAAACCCTAACCTGTGAGTCTCTTGGCGGCAGAGAGCAGGAGCAACACCAAGAAATGCCTGAGGCCCCTGCAATAGTAGGAAGTTGACTGCTGGAGAGACACCAGTGAAACCAGTCCTGCTGCTTGGGGCAAACTGCCTGGCTCTTGTGTGTGCCAAAAGGGGAGACACCAAAAAAGCCCCCTTTTAAACCTCAGGATTTAGTGGCACTACGTGTTGCGGGAACTTGGAAGTCATGAGACTGCTGCAACCTGGACCCTTGGAAGTACAGGCTCAGTAAGTGCCATGGTGGCACATTTAATACATCCTGTATGGATCGTCCCAGGAATTACAGGGAAAAGGCTAGTGCTGTTGCAGAAAACTTTTCTAATGGATCTTAGTCCAGACCCGCAACCTCCCATGTTACTCCAACTCTGTGTCTTCCCCAAGCAGAGACCTGCAGCATGGAGCATGACCTGATGGCTTGGCTTTCTGAAGCCAACTGATGTTGTTTTGGGACCAGGAGACCAGACAAGTCATCTGCAGTCTCAAACCTGGTTTCAGCAGTGGGAATGCCTGTGCCCTAGCAGACAGCACCTCCCAGCCTGTGCAAGACAGATGAAAGCATGAATGCCTTGAACCCCCGCGAGCTCTCTTTACCAGCACGTACCCTTCTTCCGTCTCATTGATAATGTCACAGATCTCCATGTTCAGTGTCCAATCTTCGCTCTGCAGGGAGCCATCCGTGGCCTTTTCTGTGAAATAAAAAGAGACATTCTGCTTTGATTACGTGTCTGTAGTTCACAACATCTCCAATTACTAGCCCCCCCCGCACAAGCTCAGCATGCCCCACATCGGGGGCCAGGGAAACATGTCCCAGGTCTTTCTCTTCTGTTGCAAGGAGCATCACGTCCTCCTTCTTAATGCAGGGATCAGGAGGAAAATTATTTCTGTGGGCCACTCAATATCCACAGGGAGGTATCCTGCCACCCTGGACAGGACCTTGAATTTTGGGGGCCTTTCCCTGTGGTGTGCGGAGCAATCCACTTCGTAGAAGGCCAGTCTGAGACTGGAACCTACTGGGCTCTGTGCTCCCTCAAGATCTCCAGGTGTTTTCAGTCCTCTGAAATTTTAATAGTGGGTTTCAACATTTGCAAGCCTTTGTTTCAGTCACTTAACCCCTCGGCCACAACAGACAGGGCAGTAAATGTGGGTCACCCCTTGGACAAAGGATGGGGAGGATACAAAGAGCTTGTGGTCTCCTTTCCTCTAAAGCAGAGACTCATGCTAGATGCTGATGGCTTCCAGGATTGGTGCCCTCATGCCAGTCTTTTTAAGGATGAAAAATTATATCTGTGATCATCTCTCTCTCATGCACACAGGAGAAGCCCTGAATCACATAATGTACCAGCTAAATAGCCAAATTGTGAAAAGAGAGGTACAGGCAGGGCTGGGACTCAAATACCTCAACAGGCCAAAAGAATTATCTATTTTCTTCACCCTGGCCTAGGAAAAAATATCACCTGGCTCATGCTGCTGATACCCCCGCTCGCTCTTTCTAACCTGCTGCAATGCAAGCAGAGATGGTTCACCGCACAGAGGACAGTTTTCAGAGGACTCCAGGATTCTCAGCCCCGTGCCAACATCACGCAGGCATTTTGCCAAGATAAATCTCAGCCCAAATATTTATTCCAAGTCTGTGAAGGATCTGGCTGCTGCCACAGCCTTGTGCGAGGGCAGCATTTTCCCAGAGGATTTTTTTAAGAAGTCACGGTCAGGACTGAACTGGAGAGCCGACATCAGGGCATGGACAGTGTGGGAACATCTGAGTGCCTTTGGGGAGAAGATCTAATGGCCCACATGAGAAACCCCTTCAGATAAAGGCATGGCCTTTCCTTCTGTGGCTACAGTGTTCCCAGAGTCGCAGTGTGCCCTGGTCCCCAGCACGTGGAGCTGGGTCAGATCTGATAGTCAGTGATGACTTCTTGGTCCAAACCCTTTTGCACAGCCTTAGCCCTGATTTGGATTCCTTGCTAGCTCAGATACTGTCTACCCCCTGTTCCTCCAGGCTGCTTACATCCCAGCCCTTACACCACTGTCCTCGCAGTGAGTTATGGTCTCATGCATGCTGCAACCAAAGCAGTATTAGCAATAGTAGTGGTCCCAAGTGCCTCTAATCCTCTGGGACAGATTCCCAAATCATGCCATCAAACCTCTACCTGGTATAAACTCGCCATCCTCTGTAGAACGGCTCTCTGGGGAAGGGACTCCCTGGCTGCCACCTGGAAAACTGCAGAATCTTACTAGCAATCTTAGAGATGCTTTTAAAGGCTGGGAAGGTCAGTAAGTGAGAGCTATGCACAGACCTGGGACTTCCCCTCAAACAGAGCAAGAAAGAGTTTGCTTGGTAGCACTGGCAGGGCCCGCCTGCTTCCCAAACCTGCTGCAGGGACCAGAAACCTGAGAACGGCATGCTTTCCTTGTGGGAGTGCACCTGTGGGTGCTACCCCGGGAGAGCAGCTATATGCCCACCATCCCAAGAGCGCTGCAGCACATCCTGACTGGCAGATGCCTGCACAGGCCTTAGGCATAGCCAGCAGCCCTCTAAGAAGTTATTTGGGAGGTTAATGTGACAGCCAGGACAGGGAAAAGAAAGGGGCAAAGGTAAATGGAATCCTTCACAATGGTGGGTGGCAACGTTTTTGGCAGGTGCACCACAAATTAAGCCTCCCCCAGTGCCACTCCAGTCTGCCTTCCTTGCCCATCTTCTGCTCCCTGCTCTATCTGCCCCTGTCTTCACTGCTCCTTCCCCAACCTGCTGCATGCCACGCACACAGGCTGCCCGTGCTACAGGTTGCCTATCCCTGTTTTATGAGATGCTTTGACTGCATGGCACCCAGACAGCATCAGTCTCCCATGCCCCGGCCCAGGGAAGGCAACCTGTGCCAGTTTGCAGTTGGTAACTCCTGTTCTCTGCAGCTCTTGTCACTGCTGAGTGTTAGGTGTCATAGCACAGGGGACTCAGAAACGCTGGATTTCCAATCCCACTCTGCCACTGGCATCTTGGAAAAGCTGTTTAACCCTCTGACCAGTGACTTTAGTTGAGTGTTAGGAGCTGGCCCAGCCCTGCCCATTTGGTAGCAGTCAGAGCACAGCTCAGCAAAGGTCGCTCGGGCGCACGGCTCTGCGTACACGCCCTCCAAGCCAAGCCCCTGCTCGCCTGTCTCTGTCAGGCGTGGGAGATGGCTCCGTGACGTGCCCACACAGCAGGAGGAGCTGGGAGTGTACTTGTGCTGAACTGCAAAGACAGAAAGCTGCTTCTCCTTCAGGCTGAGCCCTGCCTTATTTCAAACCCTGCTCAGCAGCATCCTATTAACAAATAAGAGCTGACAGGGAGCGTACCAGAGGTCACCTATTGCATAACCCATAACCCTTTCCTGCTCGGCCCGGAGGACTTCTGGTCTATGGCTCCGTTTCAGCATTGCTGAGAGTCCTGGACCTTCTCCATTTCCCTTGGGTCAGACACAGCTCAGACAGGAGCAAGGAAAGCTTGCCCTTCACTGCTCTTCCCATAGACAGCTGGAAAGATGCCGCTGGTGAATGCAAGGGCTTGTTCAGGTCTCCATACTCGACCTCTGGCCCCTCCACTTAAGTTGCCAATAAAAATGCTGGCTGCTGCAGCAGGTCTAAGAAATGCTCGTGATAAGAACCGGACTGAGATGCCAAGTTTTCACAGATGTGGGATCTTGTCTACATACTGTGGACCCCTGTACTAGCTGAATGGTCACAGTAGCCCCGACTGGGCTGGAGAGCACTCTGAATGGTGCTCCTCTTGGGCCCAAGGCTCACCCGCGGTAGGCACCGGGCTGCAGCTGGAAAGGGAGGTGAAAGTAATGCTATCAGGCAGCGCCTGAAAATGTTCAGTCCTGCCCAAAATATAACCCATGTGCAAAAAGAGAGGGAGGGATGTATTCATATGTGCATTGACCCTAGCATGAAGACCAGAATGTCTTTGCAAAGCAGATCTTTGGTCTGACATCACTGCTGGGTAACATGGAAAACCCACGGTATCTTTGAGCATGGCGAGATTCTGCGTGTACATCGAGTGATTCTGGATGCTTATGCCCAACTGCAACACCTGCGTGTGCAAGAAAAATGCAAAGGGGGGGGGGGAAAGGGAGAAAGCCATTCAGATCTCATTTCAAACCATCCCCAGGTTCCCAGGGACCAAGATGTTCGATGACTTTTAGGCATTCAAACAATTAGAAGGCACTGATTTCTACTGCTGGTAGCTACAAGGCTGCAGGTCTAAAAACTTTATCCTGTCACCAGTGGTCTTTG
This sequence comes from Caiman crocodilus, assembly GCA_030014935.1. Lineage (NCBI taxonomy): Eukaryota > Metazoa > Chordata > Crocodylia > Alligatoridae > Caiman > Caiman crocodilus. Next base: position 7,493,726 of record JAGPOW010002202.1, read on the forward strand.
TTTCCAGCAGCACTTTAATGAAGGGATCCAGGACAGGTTTAATTAACTGTGAGACCTCAGAACAGCATAATTTTCACTTTTGGTTGTAACAGAGAGGAGTGGATAGAGCCAGCTACAATATGAGCAGATTCTTGCTGCCTCTTCCCTTCAGGTGAGTCTTCCCATGAGCAAAGGCTGCCAGGTGTGGCCAGCTGTGCAGTAGTTGGCAGCATGGACCAAACTAAGGCCTTCTGGGATCTTGGTTGAGCAGGGGGCTGGATGAGATGATCTCCTGAGGTTGCTTCTGGCTCCAATGCAGAGAAGCTAACCCAAGGATGGGCAAAACAGAGGAGCCAGCCAGTGGCCGGACTCCATTTCCCAGCAGCCCCTGCCCATGCCACTGTACCCGGTTTCCATGGAGACCCCAGCAGTGGCAGGGCCACCACAGCAACAGCACAGGGCCAGGGTTTCCATGGAGCCTGGCCCCAGCAGCGCTGGCAGGGCAGGAAGCTGCTCCAGGGCCGGGGCTGGGATCTTGCAGCGGTGACAGCGTGGTCCAGAGCCAGGGCAGAGCTGTGATCCGCTGCTGCGTGCCCTTGCCCGGGATGTGTGGGCAGTGGCCTGCAGTTCTGCCGGGGCTCCAGACCATGTTGTCACTGCCGCATGTTCCCAGCCCAGGACCAGCTCCCCATCCAGCCACGCATCCTAACGGCGCTGCTGGAGACGGTCCACATGAAAACCCTGGCCCCGCCATGTGACAGCCCCACCACTGCTGGGATCTCCGTGGAAATTGGCTGTAGCAACATGGACTGGGAAATGGAGTCTGCCATGGGCCCAATCTGGCTCGCAGGCCGGACTGTGCCCACCCCTGAGCTAACCCCAGGAGAAGATAAAGGACTCCTCCACCCAGAAAACTTTCCATCCTCACCTCTGTGCTCGTATAACCCCTCTGGGAGAAGTCGCTGAAGGTTTCATGAGCACAGTCATCACAGAAACACCAGGAAAGCTGAAGACGTACTAGAAGAACCGGTTTGTTCCACAGTATCTTATTCTTGACCTTAAACTAGCTTTTTTTGAAAAAGATAGTCACAAAGTACTACGCTGCTGCAGTCCACAGGGTGTTTTCCTTTCTGATGCAAGTGCTGCTTTTAAAATGAACCATCGTTCTGAATTTATAGCTCAATGTTGAACTCTTCCAGCGAGTGTTTCATAAAGGATGCTGGGTTCTTTGCTAGACAAACACCATTTTCCACTTAGCTGTCTTACTACAGACTCCCTTCTTGATTGTTCCTCACCCTGCCCTGCTCCTAAACCACTGAGCTCAGCATTTTCAGAGAAAAATGGATGAGCTACCTTGAACGAGCTGGCTCAAACTGAATTGCAAGACATCACGGACGAAGGCCATTTGCGTGGGACTGCTGTGACCTTGGTCCTCCCCTCGGTGCACTGCTCTCCTTTGTCAAGTGCAAGCTAGGCTTAGGTTAAAAGCTCTTTGCAATCAGGCTGTGGTTGTGCCCGATGCTTTACAGACAGATCTGTGGTGCTGAATAAATGAACAGGCAGAGTCTGTGGTTGACCCATTATCTCAGCTGAAAACCCAAATTGCCAAAGACTGAATAAAATGTAAAGTGCTTAGCAAAGATGCAGTCTGGAAGCAGCCTGTTCAAATCCAGTGGGGGATGGTCATTTCCTCTAATGAACAGTCCGATTCCTTTCTTTCGAGATCATCATCCCAGTGCCAGAAATTCGCCAAACCATTCACCATGTGCTACTAGGCTGGGATGACAGAGAAGCAATGCAATGCACTGTTGTGCTTTTTGAAGGGATCTCCAAGTTACATTTCAGCATCCCTGCAACAGGAGTACAGCAAAATCTGTAAGGGGACTGCTTAACCGTCTGTTGAAATTCATCTTGTGGGCAGACCACAACAGCTGTGTCGGTATGTAGAGACCGTGACAGCCGTTAAGGACAGGAAGCAAAGCAGATTCACTGCATATCAAGTTAAATAATGACGGTAACATCACATAACTAACCTTCATCTGCATTATGACTGCAGTTTCAGCAGAAAATAAATCAGGAATCCTCCTACATCACAATAGGCAGGCTCAGACCTTGTCAGGTGTTTAGCAGCAGGGCCTCTGCTCTCAGATCAAGCTCCAACCATAAAGATGTCTTCAGAAAGAAAGCCCTTTGCACGCAACCACGTCTGTGTGCCTAGACATTTCTTAATACCGTAGGTCTGAGAGGTGAAGGAGGCTGCCTTCACTAAGGGCTGAATGAACTCTGTGCTTGATCAGCAGGCAGCCAGCCCTAACGCTGAGCATTTATCCCTCCTGGGGACAGAGAAAGCAGGTAAGATCAGGACCAGGCCTCGGTGATGCAGGCATCGGGAACAGCTGGTCAATCACTAAACTCACATCTAGGACTGAATGCTCTAGTTAGTGGTTTTCAACCTTTTTTCATTTGTGGACCCCTAAAAAATTTCAAATGGAGGTGTGGACACCTTTGCAAATTTCGAACAGAGGTGTGGACCCCTTTTTGTACATGTGGGTATTCATCTACTTTTGATTGATCATCATCATCTTTTGCAGACCCCTTAGACACAGTCTGCGTATCTCCAGGGGTCCGCAGATCCCAGATTGAAAACCACTGCTCTAGTGGATACCACTCACCACCTACATGCTTCATCCTCCGTCATGCTACTGACTCCCTGCTGAATGAAGGACCCAGAGGCAGCAGCGACTTCCAGTTGCCGCCACATCACTGGCACGATCACAACCGCAACTCTGCAACTGCCCCTCCTGAGTCAGTGACTGGGGTAATTGCTCCATCACCCTACCTAGTTACATTGCTGGCTTTGAATACTATTTACTGGCGATCAGTCCTTCAGAGCTGTGTCCTCCACCCATGCAGTCTCCCAACGAAATGACCAAACAATTGAGAAAGGGTGAGGCTCATGCATGCAGGAGACAGAACCTGTCCAGGAACCGGATCTGCACGTTGAAACTCTAGCACTTGAAATAAGAACAACCAGAGATTTCACCCCTCTGGAGGGGTATGTGAGGATAATGTCCAAGTGGACAGCAAGAAAACGTAGCAAGCTGCTTTTCTACTGGAGAGGAAGAGATGGTGGCAGGCTCTACCTCTAAATACTAAGAAGGCACTTGCGGTGGTGGGCGGAGGTGCATCAATTCATTTGGAAAGGGAAGGGTCCTGCACTTAAATACAAGTTCTCTGATCAATACTGCAGTGATTTCTAGCCCAGGCAGTTACTCATAAAGCCCAATTGCTGCTAAACTTGAAGCCCATGCTCCCAAGGAAAGCTGAATTGTGGCGCCAGGCACCCCAAAGAGGTCATTCAGAACAAGTCCTTCCAGTCCAGCTTGGTGCAATGCAGTCAAGCTATCATGATGGAAACTGGGATCTAGACCTCAAGCAGAGCAATACAGTTCTGACTTCTCTGCAACTGCCCACCTGCCTGGAGTTACTGCTGGAGCCGGCGCATGTCACCGAGGGCAGATGCAGCATGTGTGTGCATGCATCCGTCTCCCCACGTGGAAAGAAGCAGGAGGGCTTTGCTTTTCTAAGTCCCCGCAAAGCCCAGGGGATTCTCACTCATTCCAGGCAATGCTTCACTTCCGATTGCTTACAGGCTGTACGCTCGTTACGGCTAATGTGCTGACCCTGGCACCGTAAATAGCCGTCCTTCAGAATTAGGTCAAAGGAAACTAGTTCCTGGTCATATCCAGCCACTTGCAAAATTCAGAGGCATTTCTTTGAACGAGCAAATTTAAAAGCAGAATCCACCACCATGCTGAGAAGCTGCATCGCCTCTTTGAGCAGTGACCTATGCAAGGTGCCCTGCCTGCCATGAACCCGAAGTACTGAAAGTCTTGTATGTTTTATAGAAGGGGCTGTAGCTTTGTCATCACGTGGCAAAGTCCAGCTCGTGTCAGACATCAGTAGAGAGGAAGCCTTCCTCAGAAAATACAGTGTGTTTGGCTAATAGATAAGCTTTATCTTTTTGGACCAATGCACATATGGGTTTTTACTGCATGTTCTTATATCAGAGACTAATCTTGCTCAGTATATCATGCAGACTGATGAAGTGAAATTCTCTCAGGTTAAGCTGCACCCTCTGCTATAATCCAGGTCTTTGTTGTGATGTATCATCAGCTGAGACAAAAATATGTCCCATTGCAAACCTCTGAGCACCATTTCCAGTGATCTGGTATTACCGTATCATGAGTGCCCAGCTTTCTTTTGAGGATGGAAAGGACAAAAGCATACGTTAAAACCTCCTGGATGCAAATTATAGCGTTCGCTCTTGGGTATGATTGTCTGTGTTGTGACTTATTAAGACCATTGGAGGTTTTTAAGACCCGTTAGACAATCAAAACCTTGGCTGGGATGATCTAGTTGGGGCTGGCGGGTTGGACCAGATGTGATCTCTTGAAGTCCCTTCCAACCCTCATTTTCTATGATTTCGTAATTCTGACTCTGTGGTTGGGGTTAGGGGTGAAGAACTGTTTAAGAAAACTGCTGATCTTGGATTAGTCACCCCCTTCCCTTGCACTGCATCAGTCAACGTTCACTCCTCCCTGCAACCACAAGGCAGCCGTTTCACATACCAGTATAGTAATCATGATCATGCAGTGTGGCAATCTGAAATCCAAATCCTACCTGCTCCAGCCAAAGGAAGCACGTATAATTTCTTTTTTTAGTTTGTCTATCAGACACCTCAAATTATGGAAGTGTGGACTTCCTAGTACTAACTGAATATACTACAGGTATTTAAAGGGAGTGAATGAAGCCCATTTCCTCCACAAGACTGACTGCATGAAATCATTTGCTAGCAAAAAAGAAAGACCTGGGAGGACTAGACATGTTTCTAACAAAGTGTTGTTATTCTTAAGAAACGTGGAATGCTGACTGTTCCCAAAAGCACCTTTATCGCCAGAGGTGCATGTTCACTAAGCCAGATAAGCCACAGCAAGCCACAAGAAAGTGTCAGTGAACTCAAGACACGCGCTTCATTCATGCTCATGCAGCAATCTTATTTGTGAAAAGTGGTACTAAACTTCCAATATTTGTCTGCACAAAATTTCAGGAGTGGATCTTTTTTATGCATAACTCTTATAGGTAGTATACAAATGTGGCATTCATACACATGCTCCAGGAATGGGGGGTGGCTCCGAGAGCTGGTCTAATGAAAGCGCCCAGAGCATCTTGTATATCAGCATCCTCATGCTGGAAAATGGCAGCGCAGGCGCTTTCACTAAAGCTCGTCAAATGAGCTTCAGCTAAATCACCCCACTGCCATTTTACAGCATGACAAAACACGAGCGCGATAATTGGCACGCTCCAGAAGACTCAGTTAATTGAGCCTGCTCCGACATGCCATAATTACGGCATGTTGGAGCAGCCTTGCTGCACATGTATTGACACCCATGAACTCCATTTACCCTAAAAATTGTATAGGATGTCCAAGTGAAAACCACTTAAACAAGCTGGTTTATAATAGAAGAGGACACACATCCATATGGGCTGGTAAC
>JAGPOW010002202.1:7511337-7537869 GCA_030014935.1 Caiman crocodilus
GGGTACTGGGGGGAGGGTAGGGTATTGGGGGCAGGGTACTGGGGGGAGGGCAGGGTACTGAGGGCAAGGTACTGAGGGGCAGGCTATTGGGGGCAGGGTACTGGGGGGAGGGCAGGGTATTGGGGGCAAGGTACTGAGGGACAGGGTATTGGGGGCAGGGTATTGGCAGCAGGGTAGTGTGGGGGTCAGGGCAGGTTACTAGGGGGCAGGGCGCTGGAAGAGGCCGTGGGAGCTGGGCGGGCTGGGTAGACCTATGGATCGACTGATTTATTTGCAGCTTTCTCCAAAACGCTGCACTCCAGTGAGAGACGAGCTCCTTGTTTCTCCTCGTGACGTGTAATCAAATAACGATGTTCATGTAATTTGTCCTTCTGGCTAGAAACCGAGGCCGGGAGCAGCCGCCGCATGAAAGCGAGACATGAAGACCCCGTGTGATGTCGGCCCTTAGTCCTTGTGCGTGGAGCACGAATACACTCGGGGCCGTAGGGCAGGTGCCCTGGGGCTGGAGAGGAGCCAGATTGTTTTTCCTTCATTGACCTGGCGTTAGGAGAGCAGAATAACTGACGCCACAGGGGAACACCGAGAGAACAACGCAACAGGGAACCAAAGCATCAGCCTAAAGGGGAGACCCTCCCCCCACAAACAGCATCTCAGCTTGCCAAGCGCTTGCCCAAACAGGAAGATCTTGCAGAGCTTCCAGCGGGTGGTCCTGAAGAGGGAAGGAGGGAAGGAGCTCCCAAGCTGATCTCTGTAGGTCTGATTTTGCTGCCATTGATTTCAGGGGTGCAGGATCAGTCCAATCTGCATTTCACCCATGTTCAGAGCATTTTATTGCCTGCAGAAATTAAAGAAGCTGCTTAAGTGTCACTGGTTCCCTTGAGAGTGGCTGCGTGGTCAGGGGTGGGCAGGCGAGTGATTGTGTGATGGGCTACGTGGAAAAGCCAGTGCACTGCTGCGTCACAGGTGGAGAAGGTGGCTGGTGGGTGGGTGGGAGGCAGGGAGGAGAGGCCTGTGGGCTCGTGGCTGGGGGTTGAGGAGGGTTGCTTGGCTGCTTGGAGGGCTGTGGGGAACTGTAACACTCTGCCTTTGGTGTCATCTGGTTCAAGTTAAGCTTGACAGGGGTTCTGCACGTGGCATCTTGCCTGTGCACTTCACCCTGCGCTGGCCCTGACTTGCACTTGTTAACATCATATCTTTTGGTAAAGGCACCTCTCTCTTTGACTTCAGCAGTGCAGGATCAGACCCCGTGGGTCTTCCACTCTGCCACTGTTTCTTTGCATGTCACATGCAGTTCAGTAAACACTGAAGACAGTAGCTGGGTAATGGGTATTGTTTGCTCTTCTCTCAAAGGCTTGAAAATGAACCGGATATACGATACCATTGAGCCAAATGTGATCGATCAAGAGATGCTTCAAAAGGCTGTTGAGGAGCAAGGTCCTCAAGAAGAAGCAGGGCAGCTTGCCAAAAGGGAAGGCATTGATTTTAAGGATGTCACAGAACTACAGCTTGATTTTAGGAGTAAGTATCAGATTTTTTCTAGGACAAGTTAATAGTACAATGCTTTAATTGTCAATGATAAGATCATGGTAAAGCTCAGGCTGGTTGCACTGACTCTAACTTACATTTTTAGCCCTAGACATCTAAAATATTTCAAACAGAGAGAGTTAAAAGGCTTTGCTGCCTGGTAAGAGCCTGCAGATCCTGGCTGCTCTTTGTGTCATTGTTAATTATTACTTTTTTGTTTGACAGTTATGGAGCAGTGGCACCTTGTGGCCACGTGCAAGTTTGGCCCCACTGCACTAAAACCCAGTCTGATCCAAATGTGTGTTGGCAACAAATTTTCATTTTCAGATGAGTTCTGACTCCCTATTTCTGTCCAGTTCTGAGTGGGCAAGTATCTACCTTAAAAGAAGATGCCAGCAGTACAGCAGGTCAATTTGCCAACTTTGTTGAAGGGCCCGACTAGATCACTAAGCTCGTTATTGGGCAGAGGAAGCTGAACTACCATCCTGCCCATGCTTGTGACCTCCCAGTTCAGTCTGCAGTATACTGGTAGGGGTGACATGGAAGCAGTTTGTCCTGCTGTTATGGATACAGGATGTCAGTCTTTGGAGCTGTCAAATCAGCCTTTCAATCCCATAGGATCCTGTTTTCTTTTAGGGAAGCAGGTGCAAATCTGCATCTTTAATTTGCTCCTTCTATTGTGGTGATTGTGTGCTAGTGAGATAACTAGATTGTGTGCTAGTGAGAGCAGAAAGCGAGTCTGCTCATTGGCACTCACAGACCTGACTTATGCATGCATTTGTTTGGGAGTGATGTGCAATTGTATGCACATTTTGCCCGTGCAATTGCAAGCTTAGCATGCAAAACTCATACCCTGTTTGTCTGTGACGAGTGCCTATGGCTGTGGGATTTTCCTCTTCTATGTTTCCACTCCTGCCTTCTAAGCTGACACCCACGGGACAGTTGAACCCAAGAGTCTCCTATGCCACGTGGTGCCAACATTGCATTATAATCCTTTCAACCTGTGCCTGGGTCTGTAGGTTTTTTCCAAAAAAAGGGCAAATGCAGTGACAGCTGACGGCACTCCAAACAGGAGATTACAAACTGCAGAAAACCTGAGTTCTAATTCCTATAGTGGTCCCAGGCCTATTCTCCATCTATAGCTCCATAAACTGAACAGTGGGAAAGGATTTATAGAACATGGAGTAACTTTGTAACGTAATGGGCAGCAGTTCAAAGCCAGCTAGTCCCCTCCAACAACCTGCAATTTCAGAAGAAAGTGCTGTCTCCTCCCAGCCGCACTCTTTGAGTTGGAAAGCAAAGTGAAGGTCAAAGGCCCTCCTGGTAGTGAATTCATGTAAACCCCCTCTTGACTGCAGTCCTGCAGTCAGTATCCTCTCAGCAGCTCTCTGGCAGCACTGATTAGCAATGTGCAGTGGTGCAGGACAATAAGGTTATCCCAGCAGCTTCAATCTAAGTCGTCATCCAGCCCCCAGTCCTTTCAGCCATCTCCTGGGCAGTCTTCACACATCAGTGCACGGTCACACTCTGCCGAAAGATTCTTTTGGAGATAATATTGAGTACGGATCACCTGCACAATGTAGTGTGAATGCCATGTTCAGCTTGCATGCATCATACTCCTGATTTTTATTTTCCCCCTTTGGCTTTAGATATCCTGAAGATTGATAACCTCTGGCAGTTTGCAAATCTGACTAAACTGCAGCTGGACAATAACATCATTGAGAAGATAGAGGCTCTGGATAGTTTGGTTCATCTTGTCTGGCTTGGTACGGTTTCAGGATGTGAAGCTGGCATAAGGCGGGAATAATTCTATCAAAAAGAACTGGTGGTGTTAAACTGCTGTGAGAGCACAATCAGGTCTCTGTTGTGTGCTAGGAATAAAGACAGTTAATGTTAGTGTCAATTGGTGGCTAAGCTTTTGGCATATTTCACACATGTATTCTACTGAATAGTAGGCCTGAAATTGTGTCTCATTCTGCTGATTGGATGTGGTGCACTTTGAAATGATATTGTGAGATATTAAGATCCGGTGTGATGACACTCAAGTAGACACACTGACAACAGTCACTCTAGTGCATTGATTTTGATGGAGATGCACCAGTGTAAAGTTGGCATTCAGGCCCTAAGTCATGAGATATTCTGGGAGCATCCAGCTGATTAAACAGAGTAAAATCAAACCGGAGCCTGCAAATCTTCCCCTCTCTGCCACAATAGAGATTCTGCCAGTAGAGTAGTAGAATTATAGCTTTGGTTCAGGATCTGACCGCTTTGCTGTTATCAGGAATCGTTTTGCAAAGAGAACATTATTGTGGGCGTATCAACCTCTTTGAAGTCAAATAAAAAACATCCTGATGAGGTCATCCTATTGCTCAAAGAAACGAGCCTGAACACAGGGGATCTCAGTTCCATGCCTAACAAAAGCATCTCTCGCCATCTGCAGCTCCACAATGAAAACAGGATATGGTGTTTCCCTCTCAAACAGGACATTCCCAAGGGAATGCAGTCAGCTGGATGCAGCACCCTGCATTTTGACTCTCCAGTGCCAGATGATAGGAATATCACAAAATAGTCTGTGGTATTAAATAAATGCAGGGGGGTGCTAAGATTTCAAAGCTGATTTGTGTCCCCATCTCCTAGGTGGCTTGGAAAGTCTCAGCTTTGCAGTAATACTTATAAAAGCACCTAAGTTCTATTTTCAAAAGTGATGTAGGTAATTCAGAGCCTGAGTCTCACTGAAGGGCAATGGGACTTCAGTTTGTAAGGGCGTGAAGGAGTGTCTGCTTTTCAGTCTAGAGAGGTAAATGTAGCGTGGTAGACAAACCCAGGTGGGCTTAAAATTAGCTAAATTGGTTACAGATTGCAGTGCAAGGGTTTCAGCCACCTGGTCCCTCCTCAAGGTCTTGGGTGGGTTCCTAGCCATCTATGTTTCAGGGTTGGCGTGCTACTGGTATTCAAACTAGCTGGTTTAAAGCTAGTTCAGGTGTGTCCACACAGGCTGCTTGCACATCTTTTGAGTGCAGCTTAGATATACCTTAGGTCACTGTTGGAAAGGTAGGCTCCTAAATCACTTCGAGAAATTGGTGAGAGGAGAGGATTTCTTAGGGTGATATCCTGTATTGGACAAGCTGCATAGTTGGGGTAGAGTTAGGCATCCAAATGCAAGACATTCTTTATGCATGTTTTTCATTTGAAAACCTGTCTAACTATTCCACATATGCAGTTGGTCTAATAAAAGATATTGCCCTAAGAAATCCTTGTCTCTTGCATAATTCCTGGACCATCGTGGCTACAACAACACTCTACCACTGCCTTTCACAAGTTTGACATTTTTATAATAGATTCCACATAAGTTTAAATGCTGTATGGAAGAATAAAATGAGCGAAAGTGTCCATGAGTGAAAGGGCCAAGACACACCAACTCTTCCGTGGTGCATCTCCACAGACAGCAGTGAGGTTGCATGGAACTAAGAGCAAGGGTTGCCTTACTGGTAATCAACATTAAGGTAATGGTTTTGTGACACTGGTGAAGGTTCATGAGAAACAATAACTGGTGTTATCAGATTTCATGTGGAAAATGGATTATAGATTTCACCTCTTTAAGTATGTTCTCACCCATTCTCTTGTCCTTTGCAATTTCATGCAAGAAACCTGCATAAGATTTCTTCTCAGTGTCTTGCTTGTTGTGTTGTCAAGAGGTAGGAGGTAGGAGCCATGGATGGGCAATGTAGACAGCCTTTGCCCAAAGGAGTATTTCAGTGATTTCCCTAACTGACGACAGATTTACATGATTCAGTGTTAGAAAATACATCTCTGCCCTGGCCAAATGGGTGGTGGGTTTGTGCAAAGCCTTGAACATAAAGGAGAGAAGTGTTGATGAATTGCTTATCACCCCTAAGGACAGCAATTAACCTAAATATCAGATTCAAGATACCAACTGAACTGTAGTCCTTGAGCCCTATAGGTTAGCTGGAAATGGTCTTTTTGCTCATAAAACATCTTGAGTGTTAAACTCTTTTGCAGATTTGTCCTTCAACAATATTGAAACCATTGAAGGTCTCCATGCTCTGGTTAAACTGCAGGACCTGAGCCTCTACAATAACAGAATATCCAAGATGGAGAACATGGACACGCTACAAGAATTACAGATCTTCTCCATTGGAAACAACAATCTAACGTCTTTGGAAAATGTAAGGATCGTACAGTCTCTGCCAACGTCTCCTAATGATCAAAGGTGCTCATGTGGGCACCTGTCATTGAATCTGAATATCTCTTTAGAGAAGTGCTTCTTGATCTTTCTGGACTCAAGGTGTTCCTCACTGGGCTCGAAATACCCCTCCAGAACTTATATGAATTGAGTGGCATCCCGTTTAAAAAACCAGTGTATATATTGCAGTGTTTAGCTCCTTATAGAGAGGCCATGGGATGGAGGGGCCTCCAGGCAGGGACAAGCTTGAACCTAGGTTTATCTACTTAGCCTATATACTTATCTCCTCACACCTTGTGGCATTCTTCAAAGAGTCTGGCCCCCCAGGGTGCCACTGCTTTAGAGTTGAGAACCACTGCTTTACAGGGATAACCACTGGTTAGAGGGATAATCAGCTGCCCATGCAGGTAACTGTTATTTCACCTGGTTTAGGATTATTCACACTTTGGGTCAGATCTTGCTACCAATGACACTGATGGCAAAACTTTGCGTGACTTCAGTGGGAACTGGAACAGGGGGATGAGTTACCCAAATAGAAAATGGAAGGCAAGATTTCTGAGGGTGTGCTTTGATTTTTACATTGCAGAAGGCAGCTTTTGGTGGAAGCTCACCCACCATCCAGCTAAAGGCCTCCTTCAACCCATTGCCCAAATGTGCACAGTTCAGAGTTGTACTAAAGTTCTAAGAATGCTATAGAAGATAGTTTCTTTTCCAAATACTGAGGTTCAACCCTGCTGGATAGCCATCCTTTTCAACCTGTTTCCATGCTCGGACATTCAGATGATTGCATTGCGTCAGCTCTCTCTGAAGGACGAGGCTGTCAGCCAGATCCTGAGCCACAACAGTGATGATCTATGTCACGAATTTCAAAACGTTGCACTTTTTGCTTTCCACCCCCTGTGTGATGGTTGCAGTGTCTGCTTTTGTTTGGCCCAGGTAGTCTACCTCAGGAAATTCAGCAAGCTGCGCACGTTGAATCTCGCCGGGAACCCTCTGTGTGATAACGAGCAGTATTCGATGTTTATTGCTGCTCACCTCCCAGATCTGGTGTACTTGGACTTCAGGCTTGTGGATGAGAACACAGTAAGCACTTCTGCTGCTCCAGTATCGAGGGCACAAGCCCCATCCACAGCATTCATCATGCTGTCAGGCTTGGAACATGCCAGCACTCAAAGGATTAGAATTATCATACTTTAACTGCTCTCTGACTGAAATACTTTTAAGGGAAATAGGTGCCATTGGAAATGTCCTTCCTCTGCCTGTAACCAAGCACAGTAGGCTGGCTGGGCAGCTGATGTACTAGTAACACATAATAATGGCTTCTTGCCCCAAGACTCAGGGGAGCACAATATTACAATATTAATTTGAGATTTACTTTAACATAGTCCTAGAAGAGACCTCTTAGGTCACTGAATCCAGTGCAGTGCAGTACAGGCTGCAGGCAGATGAAGTCCTATCATCCCATCCATAAATTGATCAAATTTTGACTTAAAACCAACCAGGTCTCTTACCCCACCACTCCTGTTCTTCCACTCCATAGAAGAACCATCACCTCCATATTAAATCTACTGCCAGGTTCATTGGCTGATTAAGCCAGAGCACAGCCTCTTATACGAAGAAGCTGGACTACCTCTGTAAATAGTTCCTAAAGGTGGGGAAATGAGGGAGAAGATAAGATGTTCCCACCTCTGACTCAGAAGGATGGAATAAAGCAGCTCAGTCACAGACCAGTGGAAATGAGATCATTAGGAATGAAAATGGAGGGTCATATTTCACAGCCATTCAATACAAAACACACAAGTAAGATGTTACACTCCCGGCTCTGATGCACATTGTTTTGGCAGTGGGTCAGTCTGACCAAAATATTTTCTTCTTTGTACTTCTCAGCGAGAACTTGCTGAAGTAAAATATCAGTATGCTATCGATGAGCTGAAACAAGGCGAAGCTCAAGCCCTGGCTAAGCTGGAAGAGGAGCAGGCTAAGCAGAAAGAACTGGACTACCACAAGGTATGTTCTCCTTGGCTTGTTTTATATTACCACTGTGGAAAGAAACCCAACAGATATTGACTTCTCTTTCACCCGCTGAAAGATTTAATGGGAGGTTAACATTGATTGAGCTAAAACAGAGGTCACTATTAATTTCTGGGTTCGGTAAATCTTGTCTTTGAATGAAAACAAAAGCTGCTGTGGAATACCCATGGCATGGGGGAGCATAATTCTTTTGGTCAAGCCGTGAAACATACACGGTGGGCCTTGATTTAGGGAAGCTAAAAAGTAAATCATACTTTAGTTTCTTGTCAGAGTGATGCTAGATTAAGACAATTATAGGCCTAATGGAACTATTAGTATTATTTATGTTGCAGTGTTTTCCCCTCTATGTTTTTTTTCCCCTTTATGTTGCTAAGTTATTGGGTCATAATAAAATATGCATGTAATATTCTCAGTGCTTCAAGATCACTTTGGGCATAAAACAGAGAGCCTGTCCATGCATGTAGCAGGAACAGTTTGGGCAAAGTGGAGCTCTCAGCTACCAGCTGATTCTCTGAGGGCTGCTCCTTTGCTTACTTGCTCTGCTGCTTACATGGGACTGTTGCTGTTTTGCATCCATGTTGTTTGCTTTCTTCCTTCCACTTGGCCTCTGATCTCTTCACTGTATTGTTGAAGCATGTGGACAGAGCAAGGCTTCCAATGGGTGCCTGTCATGGGCCTTTGCCATCTCCAAGCTCACAGAGGTCTATTGGCATCTGAGATTCCTGCTGCTGTACATGGAACCAGCAGGAGGCTTGGGAAACCAGGGAGATAGGTTTAGAGAGGAAAGGACATGGGTAGGGAGGGACCTGGATGAGGCCCTTCATGGCTAACCACCTTCATGGCTGTGCTTTGGTGTCCCTTTCATGCTCAAGTGGCTGAAGCTCCAAGCCCCAGGCCCACAAAGCAGAGTTGAATTGCTCCGTCTCTATGTTTGCCAAGCAAATGAGCCCCCATCTCTTCCCATTGCAGTAAAACCTTTTCCTTGGAAAGCCACAAACCTTCACCCCCTATCCAGTGATAACAGGCCAGTAGATTGTTCTGAGATTCACTCCCACAGCACAAGGCGCTCTTCATTCAGATCTGGGGAGTTGAAGAATTCAGCCAAGGAAATTCACTGCCTAAACCTTCCTTGCACTTTAAGAAACAGCAAGAAGCCATGCTAGGGTGGGCAACGATGGGATGAAGTGAGGGCTCTGACCACCCCGGCTGTGCTCACCAAAGCCTCTCATGTGGGTGCAGGTATACCAGCAAATCTGTGTGAAGCAGGAGAGGGGTGAGGGTTACTAGACAGCCGTGGCGCTCAGCATTGCTGATGTGAGCAGCGTCCCCACGAGGAGAGCTTTGTCAGTAGAGCAAACCAGGATTCACAGACAGGTGAAGAGCTCCTTATGTAGACATGGCGTAAGATTCTTCAGCAAGTTGGCATTCCTCATTTTTTTTCTGTTGTGACAATTCTTTCTCAAGGCTGCTTATGTCGAGTACCTCAATGGACCCTTCTTGTTTGAGAGTATGTATGCAGAGGATGCAGAAGCAAACAAGCTGGCTTACCTCCCCAGCATGCCTAACCTGCTGGAGACATATCCTTCCTGGCTTTAGAAAAGCTAGCAATAAATAGCGAATGGCGTCAGGTGGCAGGGAGGTGCATCACCAGGGATGCTTCATCTGCTTTTTTTGTACAGGCTTGAAAGCAACATTGATCTGAGAGCTGAGGCTTGCAGTGTTCAGGCTTGGATCAGTGCCATGGAAGCACTGCTGGACCGTGAGACCCATGACAGCTTTAAGGGCTGATATCTCATGAAACACAGGGACTACAAACTAATGCTTTGTACCACAGGCACTCTAGCAATGCTGACTTAGCCCCGTTTGAATAAATCTCTCGTTCCTAATGCTGGCAGGCCATGAAAGATCAGAACTGTAAAATCTCAGCTTTCCAATTACCATCTTGCTTTTTCTGCACACGTGATTTTAGCAGCCATTACCTTCCTCATCTGTAGCAACGGGGGCTTTGCAGTCTCTCTAACTCTGGAATTCATCCTACCTTTCAAACAGCATTGAATGTTAATCCCTGCTTGTACCAGATTATGAGATAGGAGTTGCTAAAATCTTGTTGTGGTTGACGTGGCAGGAAATACTAAGAAACTAATCAGTATGGAGTCTCAGTCTCCCAGAGTAGAAGTGCTAACTCTTTGGGATCAGTACAAATGTACTTCACACCAAGGCATCTTTCTAAATCTCGATCCTGCCCCAGTGAGCAGAAAGCAAAGACTTGCATGTTTTTTCTTTTCTAGCTCAAATAAATGGGATGTTGTCAAATCCCAAAATTGAACTGGGACTTCCTGAAGGCTGCTGTACAGTGGCGTGGGGAAAGTTCATCACAGTCTAAATACCACAGACATTAGAGACAATTCCATTGTCAAGATAACAGCAAAAAAAATAGACATGCTTTTTGTGGTGCTACCAAATCAATGCATTGTGTGCTTTGGAGCACAATTTATTAACTTCACATGCTCTGTCCCATTTATATGGCAGAGAAGAGTCCAAGGAGCCTTCATAAGTACCTTTAGTCACCCTTGCTCCACCTAGGTTAGGTGGCAAAGTCCCTTTGCTTGAAAGATGAGGATGGGTCCAGCTCTGCAAGGTGCAGTGTGCTCGTCTTGCTCAATTCCCACCAACTTCAGTGGAGATGAGCAAGACACCACCTGATCCTCTTGCCTTGAGATTACCAGGTGCTAGAAGCTAGAGGGCAGTATTGGTTATCACAGGGTGTTACTTGCTGTGTTGACTCATTAAACTCACACAAATGAGATCCCTTGACTGGTTTCACATACAGGAATAAATTTGAATCGGTTTGCGAGAAATTGTTTGCCTACGGTCTGGAACAATATGAAAAGCGACAAGCCGAAGTCTCAACTTTCTACAAATGCCTTCAAGAAGCGCTGGCAGCCAATCAAGAGCAGGGCAGAAAAATAATCCTGGAGTTTGAAAACCAGAATGTGGGGGTAATTTCTTACAGCTTTTTGTTTTCTTAAAGCAACTGTATAGAGTAGTCTAGTATCTGATCTGACGGACGTGGAGTAAATCCATTTAAATCCTTATAACAGTGCCAGATGTTCACTAGTATCATGGAAATCAGAGGCCAGCCCCAGCTCTTACTGTACCCACTTCCATTGACCAGTCTGCAATACGGGATGATATTTTGTTAGCTAATATATTATTGAACATGAATTAAAGTAGACATGTTGTGTTTAAAATCGTGTCAGCTGGTAGTATGTGATGTTTTCCCTCCTGGGGCTCACCACCACCAGCTGCCATTATTTTGAACAGGACAGTCCTTGTCTATACCAAGTATTTATCATAATGTAAATTAGCATATGTTAATAGGATGCCATTCCCTAGTGTTGGAAAAATTGCTTTGTTGGAATAAAAAATTAAAGCATGTATGACCAGCTGTATACAAAGGCTTTACAAAGGACCTTTTATATGATGCTCTATCATTGATTATCAATCATAAGGCATCATATAAAGGGTCCTTCATAAAGCCTTTGTATACAGCTGGTCATACATGCTTTAATTTTTTTTTCCCAACAAAAGACAGGGGGAGGTATTAAGAAAGTGAAAATTTTCATTAAAAACATTTAAAATTGTTGATAAAATTAATTGGAAAGAACATTTTCTGTTGGAGAGTTTGAGTTGAGCTTTCCTTTTCCTTCTGGCTTGGGGCTCCCTCCTGTGCTCTCCTTCCACTGGAAAAGCAGGACAAAAAGCCAGGAAACAAAACAAAGATGATTTTTTCAAGTCATGTTTGTTTTGATCCATTTTCTCCCAAAATGAAGACTTTCTTGCAAACTTTGACCCGAAAAATAAGGTGAATTTGGTTGGGATGTGTTAGCAAAATCATTGGTCTCCCCCCCACTGTGTTGGGGACAGCTGCAACCCTGTGGTTAAGAGAGCAGCTTCAAGCTGGATCCGTATCTAACCATTGAAACCACATGGATAATTAGTTTTGTTTCCATGGAAAAGCTGGGCAAAGCTCTGTGTCGGCAGGATGGAACCAAGTCCCTTATAACTGACTCTGGAGGGAATCAGGAGTGCTGGCCGTCTCCCTAAACCAGGCCCTGTTTATTCAGCTGCCGCGCAACCCAGAGCGGACTGCTGAGTCACTCTGGTATCAGGTGCTGAACCCCGGTGTGCTGTGGAGTGTCACTTACTGCTGACTCACACTAACACACCATCTGGGTCGCCTCCGACCAGGGCATAAGAGGCTTTTAAAGCCTCTCTTGAAGACAGAGAGTAAAGACTGAGAGGTATTGTATGGAAATCGGGGAGGAGAGTCTGTCTTGACAAGAGCACTGAGGGGTACCTTCTGCTATTTTCAGTGAGCTGCCAATAAATTCACACCCAAAAAGGGGGGGAGTTTTGGGGTTTAGGCCACATGCCTACAGGCACTTCAGAGCAGAGGGGAAGATGCCTGGGTGCAGACTGCAAGGTGGATAGAGGCACTCAGCCCAGCACTGCCCCTCTGGGACACACTTGGGCAAGGTCACAGACATGAGTGACTGGAGCCTCCTAAATCTGGCAGGGCACCCGCAGAAGCCACCGATGGTGGCGGCCCTGTCAGAGGGAGCCCCAGCCCTGCTGACAGCATCAGTGTCAGCTGTTGGGGGAGCACCAGCCCCATCAGGGGGAGCACGTGCACCCCTGTGCCCTCCCTACCAGTCACCTATGGTCACAGCTGCTGTCAGAGCTGGAAACCCCACTAAAATTTATCTTGGTGGTACCAGCCTAAATGGGAGGAGAGCAGTCCCAGTCCTAAAGTGCAGCTTATTTTGGGGGTCTTTTTCTGTAGCTGTACTTTCCTCTACAAACTGCAGGATACCTCTGCGCCCTCTGAAGCTGGTAAAGAAGCAAAGCAGCAGGCTAAAGCCCTCAAGCAGTTGCAATTACTAGGGGAATCATCACTTAAATTGCTTGGGAACCTTTAGAGGTCCGTTTGCTAGCTCAGATAAGGAGGGGGAAGGCTCCTTTTAAACATCCAAAGTGGGCACAATCTCATCTTGTGCAGACACAAGTCTGGGCAGTGATTTTTGCCAGAATCTCCCATTTAAATCCATCCTGTTGGCTCCAGCTGTGATGGATATTAGGCTTCTTAAAATGTATTTGTAATGCTGTGATTTCAATAGGGGAGATTTATTTCAAAGACGCTCGAAAATAATACATGGCTCAGCATATTAAGATTTGTTGACCTCAGAGATAAATCTCGTCTGATGTGAAACTGATGTCAGTGTTTAACGCAGAAGGACTATAAATTGTGGTACTCGCTCTAACAAGAAGTCAGTACGTGATCTGTGTTATTACATGCTCTCTGATTTAAAATCCTGCTTGTGCCGAAGACAGCCAAGATTCTCATTGACTTCAAGGGGACCAGGGTTTAGGCCTGGATTTCTGCATGAGAAGTAATGGGACATCTCTGCATTAAGGCAATGAATTTCAGCAATCCAGTGATTTTCCTTCGCAGGTGCCTGTCTAAAGGGGAGTTGAACGCACAGGTGGAGGGAGGAAAAAATAATTTGCTGCCCAAAAGACAGGAGTTTTCACAGCATTCACAGCAACGTAATCTGATAGGTTAGGGTGGTAGCACATCCCCACGTTGTCCATCTCCATGTATGTAAATCACAGAAACCTGTCGAATCGCCACCTTTCCTTCCAGCCAATCCTGAGCTGGAACATTTCTCACGTATGTAACAAGCTAATTAAATTTCCAACAGAGCAGTGACCACAAACGACAAATAATGTGTGCCTTTCTATATGCTTAGCTGCTGGAGGTGGTTCAGATCATGAGTAGCTTCGACATGGCTGAGACAAAGCTAGCTAAGTACAACAATGACATCACTCAGTTGTCCGACACCCTTATGACGCTGGAGATGCAGATTGTCGACCAGCTTGAGGTAAGGCCGGGGAGGTACCACCATGTCTCGAGGACAGAACACAAGGTCTATTTGCTGTTGTCTGGCACGGTATAGTCTCATTTGTGCAAACAGGTACACAACTGTCCAGCTCTAGGTGTTGCAAGCCCCCCTGTACTCCCACTCTGCATAGGTGCAAGCGCGTGGAGTGAAAGGCAACAGGAAATCGGGCCTACATGGCAGCAGAACATCATTTCTCACAGCAAAGCTCGCAGCTTCCCTCCCGGCACCCAAGACAATGGCTGAGGTTCCAGCTCAGAGGACACTAGCCAGGCTCTTGGAGCACCATGTAGGCCAGTGTATGAAGTGTGTTGCCCACTTGTCAGGCATAGTCCCAAGATGCTAATGCGGGGGATCTCTTAAACCAATCTGCTATGCATCCAACATACAAACATGCCCCCTCGCCTCCCCCATTACCAGCCCCCTTCCACATGGACCCCATGCTGAGCATAACAGAAGAGAGCAGGGTTTTCCAGGGATTTGGTATAGTTCAGTGTTGCTTTTTCTCATTTAGGCTCCAACAAGTTCCTAATAGAGTTGGTGATGACAGGTAAAAATATCAAAGGTGTTTTTTTTTCCCTATGCTCCTTACCCTGAAGCATCATGACACTAGAGTGTTTTAATCACCTTATCTGAAATGTCATAGATCTTTTGATTTCACCAACCACCCAGGTTTTGAGAGGTAATTGTAAGCAACATCCATCTTCAGAGACTTCTAAATACTCTCTCTTAATCCTGGCTATTAATTGTGCCTCTGATGGCAGAACCTTCAAGAAGGCAGGAAGATTCTGGCAGTAAACAGGGACCCAGTGTTCTCTAATCCCAATGTAAAGATAAGGTTAGAAGCAATGTGGCGGAGGGAGTCCTGCAGGCTCAGGGGAGAGGTGTTGCTCGCCCACCTCCTCCCACTAGGACTGGCTCTGATCTTTCCTGCTGCTTTTCTGACCCAGTGCAGAAAAGCACATCCCCTTCTGCATTTCCCAACAACAACTGTCTGAGACAACTTTGTGCCGATAAAGCTGATGCATCAAGAGCAGACTGCATTTAAGACCCCCTCCCTGCTGTTCCAATGTTTGTGCGTGTCTGTGTAGTTGGGTATTTGATAAGTTTCCTTTCTTTTCGCAACAGGAAATTATAAAGGATTTTGAAAGAAACATTGCTGACCTAGTGTCAACGTTTATCGAAAACGTCCAAGGGATATATCCTTTTGATGGGCTGCTGGCCCCAGGGCTCTTTAATACATATGTCTGACCCACAGCAAAGGAAAAGAAATGACTTTGAGGCTTGGAAGCTAGCAATAACTGTGCGGGAACAGATTTCTTCCTATTAATGTGTGGTGGACTTTGATCAATCCCTTGTTAGGACTGCTTGCCAGGACGTGAAATGCAGGCTCTGCTCAAATACTGTTCTGAATTATTCGAAGCAAAATAAAACAAGCAGGGCCTGCTTTGCAGTCCAGCCGTGTCTGTGATGAAATTCAAGGGAACGGTCTGGTTTCAAAGGCACAAAGGGCAGGTAGATACCTCAGCCTCATTGAAAGTCAATGGGGATTAAGCATTTTGCTGCTCTTCATGCATTTGAAAATCTGCTCCCCCCTCTGCCTTCTCAGCACGTGCTGGGTAGAAGGCTCAGTAAAACTAGCTGTGCAACTCCTGCCACAGGTTGCTGACCTGTTAATAGGTGAAATACTGCAAATTCCCCCAGAAGTTTCTCTGCATGGCCTCAGTGTTTATGCAGCTGTGTGCTTTCCCACCTCTGAGGTGGCTGTATTTCAGTGGCAGGTGAAATGATTTGACCTACACACTGATCTCCTGATCGCAGGAAAATAACTGCCAGGCTCAGCATTTTGCATGCACTCATAGAGGCCTTGCCTTTGGGTGCCCTTTGTGAACTTGACGCCTGATGTCAGTTCTGTACAGAGTTACCCAGCCCGGAGGAACTCTCACATGCATGGCCAGAGGAGAAAGAGCAAGGAGAATTACTTGGGGGCGACCTTCAGGTGCAAGTGTTGGAGAGGCCAAATAGGAGCCATGCTCTCCTTGACCTGCTGCTCCCAAACAGGGAAGAATTGGTGGTGGGTGTAGAAGTGGATGACAATTGGGCAGCAGTGACCACGAGATGATTGAGTTCAGGATCTTGACAAAAGGAAGAAAGGAAAGCAGCAGAGTATGGACCCTAGCCTGGACTTCAGAAAAGCAGATTTTGGCTCCTTTTGGGAACTGATGGGCACGATCCCCTGGGAAGCCAGTCTGAGGGGGAAGGGAGCCCAAGAGAGCTGGCTGTACTTTAAAGAAACCTTACTGGGGGTGCAAGAATGAACCATCCCGACATGCAGAAAGAATAGCAAATGTGGCAAGCGATCAGATTGGCTTAGCAGAGAACTCTTTGGTGAGCTTAAACACAAAAAGGAAGCTTATAAGAAATGGAAACTTGGACAGATGACTAATGAGGAATATAAGAATATTGTTCAGGCATGCAGGGATGATATCAGGAAGGCCAGAGTGCAATTGGAGTTGCAGCTAGCAAGGGATGTGAAGGGTAACAAGAAGGGTTTCTGCAAGTATGGCAGTAGCAAAGGGAAGGTCAGGGAAAGTGTGGCTCCTTTACTGAATGGGGGAGGCAACCTAGTGACAGATGAGGTGGAAAAGGCTGAAATACTCAATGTCTTTTTTACGTCAGTCTTCATAGGCAAGGTCAGCTCCCGGACTACTGCACTGGTAGCACAGTCGGGAGGAGGTGAGCAGCCCTCAGTAATGGAAGAACAGGTTAGGGGCTATTTATAAAAGCTGGACATGAGGACAGATACAGTGCATCTGAGGGTGCTGAGGCAGTTGGCTGATGTGATTGCAGAGCCACTGGCCATCATCTTTGAAAACTCTGGCAATTGGGATAAGTCCCAGATGACTGGAAAAGGGCAAATATAGTACCCATCTTTAAGAAAGGGAAGGAGGATCCAGGGATCTACAGACCAGTCAGCCTCACCTCAGTCCCTGGCAAAATCATGGAGCAGGTCCTCAAGGAATCCATATCTAAGCACTTGGAGAAGATAATTGGGAACAGTCAGCAGGGATTCACCAGGGGCAGGTTGTGCCTAACCAACCAGATTGCCTTCTATGATGAGATGACTGACTCTGTGGGTGCAGGGAGAGCAGGGGACATGATATACCTTGATTTTAGCAAGTGATATATTTTGGCTTTTAGTTTCCCACAGCATTCTTGCAAGCAAGCTAAGGAAGTTGGGCTAGATGACTGAACTGGAAGGTGGATAGAAAGCTGGCTGGATTTTTGAGCTCAAAGTGTAGTAATCAATGGCTTGATATCTAGTTGACAGCTGGTATCAAGTGCAGTGCCCTGGGGGTCAGTCCTGGGGCCAGTTTTGTTAAATATCTTCATTAACGATCTGGAAGATGGCTTGGAGTGTGCTCCCAGCTAACTTGCAGATGACACCAGGCTGGGGAGCATACTAGATATGCTGGAGGGTAGGACTAGGATTTAGGAAGACCTCTGTAAATTGGAGGATTGGGCCAAAAGAAATCTCATGAGATTCAACAAGGACAAATGCAAAGTCCTGCACTTAGGAGGGAACAGTCCCATGCACCGGTGCAGGCTGGGGCTGACTGGCTGGGCAGCAGCTCTGCAGAAAAGGACCTGGGGGTGACACTGGACAACAACCTGGAGATGAGCCAGTAGTGTGTGCGCCCTTATTGCCAGGAAGGCTAATGGCATCCTGGGCTGTGTTAATAGGAGTGTTGCCAGCAGATGGAGGGCAGTGATTCTCCCCCTGTACTCTGCACTAGTGAGGCCACAGCTAGAGTCTTGTGTCCAGTTGTGGGCCCCCCACTACAGAAGGGCCGTGAACAAGTTGGAAAGTCCAGCAGAGGGCAACAAAAATGGCTGGGGGGGCCGAGGTGCGACTTGTGAGGAGAGGCTGGGAGCTGGATTTATTTAGTCCAGAAGAGAATTTAATAGCAGCCTTCAACTCCCTGCAGGAGGGTTGCAAAGAGGAGGAGCTGGGCTGGTCTCAGTGGTGATAGATGACTGAACAAGGAGCAATGGGCTCAAGTTGCAGCAAGGGAGGTTTAGGTTGGATATTAGGACCTCCATCCTTGGAGGTTTTTGAGACCCAGCGAGACAAAGCCTTGGCCGGGACGATGTAGTTGGGGCTGGTCCTGCTTTGAGCAGGAGGTTGGACTAGATGTGACCTCCTGAGGTCCCTTCCCACTCTCATTTTCTGTGATTCCAACTGCTAGATCGGTTTCTTACTGAAGGTTGTGATGCAACGTCAAGATAGCCGAATTCTTAGTGAGCGCATCATATGGCAGCAGGAGCCAGCCTTTTTGGCAGGCATGCCACAAATTAGCCCCACACCTTCCCTTATCGCCACTCTGATCCCTTTCCCCTGCCCAATCGGCTGCTCTGCTTCTGCTCCCTGCATGACCTGCTACTTTGCCTTCTGTTCCCTGCCCTGCTACTGTGCTCCCTGCTCAATTTGCCACGTGCCCCACACAGAAGCTGTCCATGCCACAGGTTGGCCAGCCCTGTTGTAGGCTAGTACTCTACTGCTTTCTTTGGGAGAAGGAGCTCTCTGCAAGTATATAACATTGAGCCCCATTTGGCAGAGACAGGTCATTTAACACGTGTATCGCTGCTGTTTTGTTTCTTAACCCTCTTCCATACGATGGCCCAGTGCCGGGACCTAGAGAACCATCATCACGAGAAGCTGCTGGAGATCTCCATCAACACCTTGGAGAAAATTATCAAGAGCGAGTTTGAGGAGGAGATACCCGATGATGTTCGGATGGTGAGGACACTCGCACGGGGCAGAAAGCAGCTCTCCTTCAAAGTGGGAATCCCAGGCTTGCAGGAAGAGGGGATGCAGCCTGTTCCCAGGGGGTCAGGTGCTGTAGCCAGAGGAAATGGTTGTGGGGAAGCTGCCACTGCAAGATGTACATCAGCTGTTGCCTCTCTGGCCCTACTATATGGAGCTAAGGCACTGTAACTTTTACACCGAATGAAACAAGGAAGTTTCAATACTTTGGCTGCACTTCTGTCACTGTCACATGCCCCAGACTCCTTTAGATTTTCTCCCATACTCCATGTTCTAGCTCTGTAGGATCCCCCCTATAATACTTCTTTTAGGGCTGGAAAACCTACACACAGGCTTCTCAGAGACTCCTCAAAGCTGCTCGTGGCTGCCCAAGGAATGCTGTCCTAGTATTGTTTCAGAGGAGACATCTAGTCCCAATTAACCACATCTCTCTGCCCAGCACCCAGCAGGACTGGCCCTCCTAGCCAGCACCCTCCCTGCCTAGCGCTCAGCCTGAGGCAGAAGTAGCTCTCTTCAGCATGCTTCCCTCCAGTACATGCACTGTACAGTCAGAGACTAGAACCTCCTTCTCAACCACTGAGCAGGGTCGGCTCTGGGCTTTACAGGCTGTGATCCTGGCTGTGGTTAGGCACTGAAACAGGGTGACCTGTCCTCTTAAGAGGAGGCAGCCAGCCTGGCTGAGGAGCTGCAGCTGCGTGAAGGCTAATGATGGGGTGACACACGGGGTGTCAGAAACCCCAGCAAGCAGAACCAGAGGCACAGAGAAGCACCAGACCAGGAGGCTCCTGGGTGCTAGGAGAGCAAGCCCACTCTAGGAAGACCATAGTCATGAGGGTCTCTCCCAGTGCCCCGGACAACAAGGCTTTTTTTTTTTTTTTTAAATGAAAAGACTGCATGTGACTGGGGCTCACAGAGGCAAGTGGGGAGCAAAAGCCTGGTGGAAGAGTGCCTGAGGCAGCAACCTGGTGCAAAAACCCTTGCCAGACACCTTGTCTAGTGTCCATTTCCCACTGGGAAGTGGATCTGCACTTGTTTAACAGCCCCACTAATCTGTAGGCAGAGAGTCATTACATTGAATAGAGGCCGGTCTCCCTTTACAGCTTCAGGGCGAGATGAGGTTCTGCAAGGGGAAGCTGGAGCATGAATGAAGTCACCCTTTCCCAGTGTGATTACTCAGGGCTGCTGGGGCACTTGGCCTGGTGCTGCTTTGAGCAGGGGGAGCACCAGAAGAGGGCCGAGAGCTGCTATCACTCATATCAGGGAGCATATTTCCTTGCCTGGCAGTGTTATTGGGAGCCTTGCTGCCATACATCCAGTTCTGAGACCTGGGCTGTTGTAGCATTGCTGTCTAATCAGACCGCACCTCTTGTCTGTTCTCTCACTCCCCAGCTGTTTGTGGACAAGGACACCATTGTCAACGCAGTCAATGCCTCCCACGACATCCACCTCCTGAAGATCGATAATAGAGAGGACGACATAATCACCAAGGCCAACAGCTGGCAGGCTGCAGTGCTAGAGGAGGTAAGGATGCCCCTGCAGTGATGAGTGGCTGCATGGTGAAGCCTTGAAAGTACATAGTCCTGCCGTGGCAGGGTGGAGAGGAAGGTAGCAGGATCCACCTGGGAACCCAGTGACTCCCAGGTTTCATGGGGCCCCTTCTGCACTGCAGCAGGCAAGTGGTGGTTACCCCTGACCCCATTCAATTCCCACTGCCTCAGGTCCACAAGAAAGAGATTGCACGAAACCGCAGCCGTGTGAAGGAGATCAACCGGTACATTGACCACCTGCAGGAGGAGCTTGACAACCTGGAGAGCCTGGAGCCTGTGGAGTAGCACTGCCTACGCCAGGAACAGTGGCCATCCTGCAGGGTCTCGGGCAGTGGTGACACGGTTCCCCTCACAGGTGCATCCCAACCTCTCTGCCCGAACCCCTGTACATAGCCCAGAAAGGGGTCTGGGCCTGTCCCCCGCCCCCCACACACACACCTCTCCCCAAACACACAAATAAAAATACTACATTTGAAGTGCCGCTGAAGAGAAGCTAAGGGGACTGGTTGGAGCCAGAGGCAAACCCAGCTCCAAACAAAGCAAGGAACAGCTGGAACAGGCTGAGCTTGAGTCCCATTGGGAGCAGGATGTCACACCTGAAAGGTGGGCTCCTCCTACTGGGTGTGCAGGTAGCAGACAACCCACCCAGTCCCTGGGCCGTGGCTGCAGTGGGGAGGTAACAGGTTGACCAAACACCTGCCCTCACAGCTAGTCCTAGCAGGTTTCCAGCCCAGCAAGCATGCAGCTTGCTGACGCTTCACCCTCCTGGGAGCCTCATCTTGCAGTCCAATTGGCACAGCAGGGAGGGAAATCACTGTCTCAGCAGGAGCTCACGCACTGCTGCTCACCACAGCCAAGTCATTAACTCCCCTCCTTGCTCAGCAGCTGCTTCACTTTGCAGGCAGCTCTGAAGCCTGACACTGGACCCTGGCATGGCTGGAGGCGTTAGCAGGAAGGGGAGGGGGGAACTTGGGGGACATGGAAGGAGGTGGCAACACAGGCATTTAGGGGAGGGACCGAAGCCTCCCTTAATAACACTGGGACCGCGTAACTTGGCCCAGGGCTTTGTTGACAATGCACTGTCCTCCCCTGGCAGGGTTGGAAATCAGCTTTGACCCCAGCACGCAGAAGCCTCATTCCTGCTGGTGTGGAAATGGCACTGGCCGGCTTAGGAGGATCCCCCTTCCCCTCCCCAACTGGATAGACAGGCCCTGGCCAAGAGGGACAGGAACCTGGGAGAAGCAGACCCGGTGGTCATCCAGTGTTCACACTCCCTTGGTGCTGCTGGCCCCAGTAATCCCTAGCCTGTGGCTGTCCTGGCACTCTGCAACAGCCAGGCAGTGCCACAGAGAGGTAAAAATAAATGGCCACATGTAGCAGCTTCCAATACTGGTCACAGGGCCTTTAATCAAACCAGGAAAAGCTCCAGCAGACCCACACTGGGTGAGGGGCATGCACAGCCCCATCCACGCCCTGCCTGACTGCACAGATCCCTCTGGATTTAGCATTACACGCAGGTAATAGCTTGGTGGATCTCACAGCACACGGCGGATGATACAGGCTATGGCACCAGGATGGAGAGAGAAGCGTAGGACTTCTCTAATTCATGACAGCCAGGGCTGGGACGTTTAACGCCAGGGCTTCACCTGGACCTTCCCTCCTACAGAATGGGGGGTGCGGAGAGTTGCTGGCATAGCTTGGCCAGTGCTGGGCTAGGATCCTCAACAGGTCAGGCCTGCTGGGCCAGCTGGAACAACGTTCCGGGAGGGACAGGGCACCACTGGTGGCAAGCAAGTGGCTCTGACCCGCTGCATTCTCCTGTCTTGGGTCCACTACCTCCCTGGGCCTCAGTCCTGCAGCAGCTTGTGCTTCACTGTCGAGCTCTCCAAGCAGAGGTGGGTGAAGAGGATCCCAGCAGCCGTGCGGGCACGCAGCTCATGCAAGTCGAAGTCATGGGCCCACTCCACCTTGCCCCAGCGCTGGATCTGGAGAGGGAGGAAGGGGTCAGTCCACCCACCAGGCAGGTGAACACAGCTCTCAGCCTCCATGTCCTTTCCAGGAAAGGCATTTCTCAGTGGTGGCATGAGGGACAGCCTCTGACCAGGGACAGTCTGTGCCAGGCCTGAGTTTTCTGCACAACCAGGTTCCTACTACTAACACAGGCTCTCTCTCTTCTGCAGAGGGAAGCCGCAGCCCCCACCAGAGCACAATGGGCTGTTTGGCCCAGCACAATGCCCCAGCCAGAGCTCTCCTGAGCTCAGTGAAGCAGTGGGCACCCAGCCAGGCAGAACACCATCCTGCTGCTGGTTATTTGTGCTGGGAAAAATGTCACAATAGGATTATGCTCTTTGACTTGAAGAGCAGCTCCAGAACTGTTTACCTGGTACTCCTCCTCCAACCGAGACAGTAGCACAGCTTCCTCAACCGTTATGTGCCTGTCTATCAGCCCCATGGACAGGATAAAGGATTTCAGCTGGTTGATCACGTATTCTATCCCTGCAGGGCATGAAACAGCAAACCAGAACCACTATTACTTAAGCAATGCACCAGCAGCATCTTTGTGCATGCTAGGCAGTGCTCTCCTGGGATACGGTAGACAAGCTATCCGCATCCCCCTGGATCTGCACACTCCAAACTCACAGCCACCAAAAAGCCAATCCTTTGGCTTATCAGAACCCTTCACTACTGCAAGCAGCTTCCTCTTCAGCTGTGAGCAACCTCCCTGGCATTACAAACGTGTCTGCCAGGACAGGATGAAATCAAGTGCTCTGGCTTGCACTGAAGTCAGTAGGTATCCAGGTGCAGAGCACCCCTGAATATTGGAGTGACTGTACAAGAGAAGCAGGCAATGAGGCAAGAATCCTGCTCAACCTGAGCTAACAGTGAGGGCTGGGGCCAGCACCAGACTCAGGAACACAAGAGGTGTGTCCACCAGCTTTGCCTTCCCCACCTGCCCCCCACCCCAAGGAACAGAGAACAGACATGGCCAAGCACATTTGGGGAGGACCTGGGGGGACCACACGTGGGCAAAGGAGCTGTTTCTCCACAGCACAGTGCTCATAGCTTGGCTCAGTGGTGCAGCAAGATGCCCGAGGGTTGTGGCAGTGCGCGTAGTTCATACCAGCTTTACTCCAAAGCGGGAACAACCAATAGGTTGAAGAAGGGATGCTGAGAGCCAGATTTAGCCACAAACAGGGAGAAGATTTCAAAAGGTGGCATAACTTTTGACCCCTGGCATGGCCCAGTCATGGCTTGCATAGTGCTGGGCTTGGGCAAGGAGGTGGGCTTGTTCTCTGGAACTGGGGCAGCAGCATATGGCCAGGGCAGCCAGGCTGCCATATGATGGTGGGTCGCCTTTGTGAGCTAAAGGAAACACCTATGCATTTGGGATAGCTCAGACCCAGGGAATTCCCCTTCTCTACTAACAGGGCGTAACATGCTGCAATGTAAGTTCACAGGGACCCCTGTGCCAGGCCTAGACAGGCCCCGCCCTGAAGCAGTGCAAGAAAGTTTGAGGTGGGACGTCTCCTTCTCCACCCCATTGATCCAAAGCACCCTCCTCTGCTTAACTGGCTTGTCATTTGTCTCTGAGGGAGGGAATGTTTTCCCTGCGGGCTGATGCCTAGAAAGACAGACAGATGGAGAAGCTGCTCCCTTTACCTTGCAGTGCCCACATGTTGTACGAGGCCAACTGGCTGCTGAAGGTCTCTCTGGTGCTTGCAGGGATGGTGGGCCCAGTGATGCTGGTCGACGAGCTGATCGTCACATTATACCTGGAAAAGTTGGATGTATGCTGGCATCAGGAACCCCACTGCTGTGGCAGGCTGGGCTTGCTGCATGCCCCCTCCAGCCCAGCACCCTAAGTCTTGCGGCACCATCCTCCCCTCCCTGTTTGCTGCTGGGCACCTGAAGCCATTAAGACCAGCCTCTGTCCTTCAAAGCCTCCTCAGTATCCCTCTATGCCCTCCTCTCAGGGCTGACGAGGTGGACACACAGCACACTGCCCCACTGCCACCAGTGCTCATCTGACCTATTGCAGGGATGAGTGCCTTAGGCACACCACAGAAAAGACAGAGCCTTTGGCTTCCTACCTTTTCTCTGCCCACTCGATCATGGGGTCCCACTGGTTCCTCTGCAGCTCCACCAGGGTAGCTGGCTCCTCCACCCTGTAACTAGGACCACCAGAACTGACAGTCACAGACAAACCCCCAGCTGTCTTAATGCCACGTGCAGCAAAACCCCCGCTGGAAATGCAAATGGGCTGGCAGGAGATGCCAGCTTGCAAGGAGCACAGGACTACCCTCAGTTCCACACTGGCAGAAGCTGCAGGCCCCACAGGGGCCACTTGCGGGCGCAGCTACCTGCCAGCCCATGTACCATGTGGAAGGGATGCAGCCTGCTTCTGCTCTGTGGTAAATCCAGCAATGTCTGTGGGGTTCCAGTGGAACAACGTTCACAGGTCAGGCAGCCAGCTCAGGCCCCAGCATGAACAAACCTATCGTGCCATCTCAGAGCCCCAAAGCAGCTCAGGCAGGTCTCTGCTCCGAGTTTAGCCTTGAGGCCAAGGACCGGTTCAGCCCTCAGCAATCCCAGAGCTCAGGGGCAGGAATATGGGCTCAGCTGATGTGAAGGAGTGCGCAGGGCAAATGCGGGGTAACACCAAGTGCAGACAAGGCAAATCCAGGCTGCCATGCTAGCAGATACTCAGGACCACCAGTAACACCTCATGGGGAGAAGTGTAGGCCTGGGAGAGCTCCACAGAGGCGCAGAGCAGGGAGGAGAGAGAGGCCTGTTGGTGCAGAAACAAGGTAGGGTGGCTTGGGTTGAATAGATCCTCCTCGAAGGGATCCCAAGTCCCACCACAGATGGTCTGGTCTGGCCTGGTCTGTTCCCCCAGCAAACCCGGCAGGTCTCCTACCAGATTGTGTCCGTTTCCAGGAACTTAACAGCCGCTTGGATGAGCTGTGTCTTGTCTCGCTGGGTTGGGTTGTCCAGAGCCATGTTGCACAGTGTGGTCTGCAGACAAGAGGCAATAAGCAGAGTGTCATAGAGGTCAGGGGCTGGAAGGGACTTTGCAACATCATCGGTCCAGCGCCCTGCACCAGGCAGGAAAGACAATGTGGATCAGATGACCCTAGCAAGGAGACCATTCAGTCTCCTCTTGAAGATTTCCAGGGTAGGCGATTGCACCAGCTCCAGAGGGAGCTTATTCCACAGTCCAGACACCCTGACAGTGAAGAAGTTTTTCCTAATGTTGAGCCTGAAATGGTCTTCCAGGAGTTTATGGTCATTACCCGTGGTTTTCCCCAAGGGTGCCCTGATGAACAGTTGCTCACCAAGCCCATGATATAGTCCCCTAATGCAGCAATAAGCTGCTACCACGTCCTCTCCTAGCCTTCTCTCTCTCAGGATGAAGAGTCCCAGGTCCCTCCGCCTCTCCTCACGTGGCTTGCCGCGCAAGTCACCGATCACGCGGGCAGCATTTTGGACTCTCTCAAGCTTTCCCACGTCCTCCTTGGAATCTCACGTCCTCCAGCTGTGGCCTCACAGAGCCTGAGCAGAGCAGAAGAATCCCCTCCTCGGCTTCGTTAGGGAGGCCGGGGAATTTCACGAGGCCACGGCCCCTAGCAAGGGGCAGAGGGGAGACGGAGCCGGGATCTCCGCAAGTTGGGGCAGCAAAAGAGTCGTGGCAGGCACGTCCCGGGACAAGACGGCCGCGGCGCTCACCAGGTGCATGGTGTAGAGCTGGATGGTGTCCCGCTGGGCATCCCACTCGGTGGCCACGGCCACGGCCAGGGCCTCGCTGGGCACCGCGAAGAGCTTGGCCTGGGGGGTCCTCAGCTTCCGCTGGTCCAGGTTGATTTCGAAGCCCCCTGGGCAGGCGGGCAGAGAGGGAGGTCTGCGGGGCCGCAGGGAGGGCCGGGCAGGGGAAGGGGCCGCTCACCCTCCCCTCGGCCCCGCTCACCTTCGCCCCGCGAGATGCCCACGCGCTTGTAGAACCGCTTCCGCTCTGGGGGGAAGACAAGGGCCCGTGAGAGCGGGGACAAGGCCCCGTGCCGACCCACCCGGCTCCGGCTTTTACCCCTGCCCCTGCCCCTGCCCCGGCACCTGCGGGCGGCGCGTAGCCTCGCACCAGGCGAGGAGGAGGAAGAAGCGGCGCCCGCAGCAGCCGCCGGCAGCCGTGCCACATCGCCACAGCCCGCTCAGGCGCCGTCCCTGGGCGCCGCCATCTTGCCGCGCCGCGGGGCCAATCCGCCTCACAAACGCGCTTTGTGCCTCACGCCGCCCCGTCCCCGCGCCGGGAGTGGAGGCGGGGGAACTACGCGTCCCGGCGGCCCCCGCGGCGCGCCGGCGCCACGTGACGGGCCGGCGGGCCAATGGGAGCGCGCGGCGGCGCCAGGCCGAGCGGCGGGCCGGGGCCGGGGTGGCCGGGGC